>CM065593.1:40971204-41571204 GCA_033119425.1 Bufotes viridis | reverse complement strand
TCCTGAGACTGGAGAAAATGATTGGCAAGGCGGAACGTTACAATAGCTTTATATGCAGATAGAGGGCTCCGATATATTCGCGATTGTGCAAATCGGCAATTAATGATGCGCACCTTTTGGTGCAATACTTGCAACTTCACATTTTAGCAGGTCTGACTTCATATTTGGGATTGGTGCACTAAGTATTGTTGTGAACTTGTGACATCACAGCACTATGTCTGTAGCATGTATGTATGGACAGCAGAACCTATCAGCTACACTATATCACTATCTAGCCTACACTGACTATCTCCCACTATCTGTATTAGGCCTCATGCACACAACCGTTGGTGCTTTGCAGTCCGCAAACCGCGGATCCGCAAAACACGGAAGCTGCTCCGCAATTTACGGAACGCGGCCCATTGTAAAAATGCCTATTCTTGTCCGCAAAACGAACAAGAATAGGACATGTTCTATTTTTTTTTGCGGGGGCACGGAACGGAGCAACGGATGCGGACAGCATACTGAGTGCTGTCCGCATCTTTTGCGGCCCCATTGAAGTGAATTGGTCCGCACCCGAGCCGCGGACGTGGACCACAACAGCGGCCGTGTGCATGAGGCCTTATATATATAAACTTACTAACTATCTAATGTAATGTGATAACACAGCAAAGCACAGAGCACAGCGATGACACTGCTCTCTCTCAGAACTGTATTAAAAAGCAGAAAATGCCTGCTGGGGAGGTTCTTGTATAGTAAGGGGGAGGCAACTTTCCTATTGGTTGCTCGGGATGTTGCTAAGCTCTGATAAAGACATTGCAGCCTTCTCATTGGCCCTCAAGCAAGAAGCAGGGAGGGATTATGGGCTCAAATGAAAAAAATCTAGAATATTTGCGAATACAAATATATAGCACTAATATTCTAAATCTTCGCAAATTCTTGAAGTGGCGATATTCGCGATTCAAATATTCGCGCCCAACACTGCTCTTTAAATGGATCGTCATATTCTGAAGACTGATCCTCTATCCACAAGATAAGTGTTTGACTGCTGGGACACCAGTGCTGATCATGAGAACTGGGACCCAGTGTTCCCAGCTTACTCACCACTGCTCCGTTCAAATCAATGGGACTGTCAAAGAAAGCAGAGTACAGCACTCAGCTAGTTCCATAAATCCCATAGAGATCAATGGAACATGCATAACCCCCGCTCCATTCAAACAGGGAATACTGGGTCTCCATTCCTGTGATTGATGTGATCCTATGCATATGGGATACGTCTTCCTAAGGCTTCTTTCACACTGGTGTTTTCTCGGTCTGGCAGGCTGTTTCGGGAGGGGAACAGCCTGCCGGATCTGTAACTACTATTTCCCCCCGTGAGCTGCCGAAAGTCCATCCGGCCACATTCTCTATAAGGGGGAGCAGAGTAGATCCAGCCACAGCACGGCAAATAGGACGAGAGGCAGACGGACAAAAACCGATGCGTGCAACTCACGGGTGTACAGTGTAGTATAGATGCCGCAGGCTGTTCCCATGCTGGAAAAGGCACCGGACCGAGCAAACGCCAGTGTAAAACAGGCCTAATGGGGCGATCCTTTTAAGGACCCACGGCCTAAGAAATTGAAGCATTCTTCCCAGTTCCAAGCTCTGTTGCTGTTTGATTTACTTGTGTAAAACTATTACATCATCTGTTATCTGTCTTAGAAACTTTTTGGTTCAAGTAAGGAGAGAGGTTGAAATGATCAGCAGTCTGCACATAGAGCACTTCGATTACAGGTGCAGGCCTCCTGTACAGCGGATGTTGGGATTTGTAGTTTAAAATGTAAAATACAGGGTTCTCAACCGATATAGAACAACTCACATTCTGGACATGAGCTTCCTATATCCACGTGTGCTAGATGTCTGTTCTTTAGGCTTTAAATTGTGATATTTAGATGCATATTATAAAGCCTCTTATTAAGTGTTATAGTGCATTGCATTGTATGCCTACACATTTTTTATTTCATGGAGTTAAAGGATTGTCTCATGTTAGCAAATGGCATATATCATGTAGAGAAAGTTAATACAAGGCACTTACTAATGTATTGTGATTCTCCATATTGCTTCCTTTGCTGGCTGCATTCATTTTTCCATCATAATATACACTGCTCATATCCAGGGGTTACGACCACCGCTGCAACGCAGATACAAGGTGGTTGGGGGGGATTGGGAGTTGCTGAGCATGTGTGCCTATGCTCGCTCCCGCTGTCCCGGCCACCAGAGAGGCTGCAGCTTTTTCCTGTAATGTACAAGCACGTCCACCGCTGCTGGATTGCAGTGTAGTCGTAATCCCTGGATACGAGCAGTGTATAATGTGATGAAAAAATGAATTAAGGCGGCAAATGAAGCAATATGGAGAATCACAATACATTAGTAAGTGCCTTGTATTAACTTCCTTTACATAAGTGCTTTTTGCTGAAGTGAGATGCATCGAGGATGGGAGTAGTAGTGGCCATGATGAACTGTTGTGTCACAGTGTACTCCATCAGGTCTTTGCTTCCTGGAGCAGTGGAAAGGTAGTTTGGTATACGTTTATTTCTGCTCTGGTTCTTCAGTCTATTTTTACTAATTTCAAAATAATACTTGTAGTACATTCAGCAGCAGCAATATTCAAGTGCAATTTCTGGCAACAGTGGGGGAGGTATGGTGGCTGGTTGTGTGGCAATAGATTGTCACTTGTGGGCAGGGGCGGATTAAGTGCATGATAGGCCCGGGGCTGTCTACCCAACTTGGGCCCCCCCCCCACTCCATTTTAGGTTTCAGGTTTTTTTTCTGTGTGAAGAGGCTGCGGTGCTTTGTGAGCGTCACAGTCTCTTCCTAGGCCATATGATGTCACATTCATCGTTCACGTGGCCGAGGTGCAGCTCTGTCCCATCTGAGTGATTGGGGCTGAGCTGCAATACCAAGCGCAGTGCTGTCAAATGGACAGCGCCGTGCTTGGTAAGGAGCAAAGAGGCTGAGGCGCTCACTGGAACATCGTGGTCTCCTCAAACAGGAGTCTGACCCCCACCATCTCATAACTCTCTGTGTACAGATGTCATAGATGTTACCTGCAGTCCTATGTAACACCCCACATAACACAGTGATTTATTCTGTTATGTGGGGTGTTACATAGGACTGCAGGGAACATGTACAACATTATCTGCACACAGAAAGTTATCACTGTTATCTGGGCTATTACATAGGGCTGCAGGTGAAAAATTAAAGTTTAAGTTGCCAAATTTAAAATACATATGATTATGATAAAGACTTGGAGGAGAAGATGAGACGCAGGTCACAGCAGTGAGGATACAGCACCACATACCTCTTACATCCAGGGACTTCTCCTGTCATGTAGATCTTCTCTTTCCTCTTCTCCTCCGTCTGACCCAGACTGCCATGACTAATTCTTTCAGCCGCATCTCGTCTCTACAGAGTTTGTTACACAGACACGTTAGATTTCTCATAATTGGGGTCATTTATCAAACTGGTGTAAATTAGAACTGGCTTAGTTGCCCATAGCAACCAATTAGATTCCACCTTACCTTTTCCAGAGGAGCTGTTAAAAATGAAAGGTGAAATCTGTTGCTATGGACAACTAAGCCAGGTCTACTTTACACCAGCTTTATAAATTATCCCAAAGGTCCCTATAGTGTCTACAGCAGTTATAATGTCACCTAGAGTGCCCCCAGTAATAACAACAACACCCTATATTGTGCTCCAGGTAATAATACCTGTATAGTGTCCCCAAAAATAATGTCCCCCATATAGTAATTTCCCCCACACTGCCCCCATATAGTAATTTCCCCCGCACTGCTCCCATATAGTAATTTCCCCCGCACTGCCCCCATATAGTAATTTCCCACACACTGCCCCCATACAGTAATTTCCCCTATATTGCCCCCATATAGCAATTTCCCCCACACTGTCCCATATAGTAATTTCCCACCACACTGCCCCCATACAGTAATTTCCCACCACACTGCCCCCATACAGTAATTTCCCCCACACTGCCCCCATACAGTAATTTCCCCCACACTGCCCCCATATAGTAATTTCCCCCACACTGCCCCATACAGTAATTTCCCCACACTGCCCCCATATAGTAATTTCCCCACACTGCCCCATACAGTAATTTCCCACACTGCCCCCATACAGTAATTTCCCCACACTGCTCCATACAGTAATTTCCCCACACTGCCATCCATTAATTAATTTGCCCCCACACTGCCATCCATTAATTAATTTGCCCCCACACTGCCATCTATTAATTTGCCCCCACAACTGCCATCCATTAATTAGTTTGCCCCCACACTCTCATCCATTAATTTGCCCCACACTGCCATTTATTAATTATTTTGCCCCCACACTGCCATCCATTAATTAATTTGCCCCATACTGCCATCCTATAATTTGCCCCCACACTGCCATCCATTAATTTATTTGCCCCCATACTGCCATTCATTAATTTGCCCCCACACTGCCATCCATTAATTTGCCCCCACACTGCCATCCATTAATTTGCCCCCACACTGCCATCCATTAATTTGCCCCCATACTGCCATCCATTAACTAATTTGCCCCACTGTCCCTTAATATCTCCTCTCCTCTCCCCCCCCCCAAGTTAGCACATACACATAAAAAAAAAGGTAATACTTACCTGTATGCTGAATGGTGTGGCAGGCGCGCGTACATCAGAACGTGCGCGAGCGCCACCATACAGGCGCGCGATGACGTCATCACGCGCGCCGCACAATGATGTCATCGCGCACGCCAGGCCGGGCTTCTACCACCACACAGGCCTCAGGCCCATTAGGCCTGAAACCTATGGCGGTGATAGGCGGCAGGGCAGGGAACTATACGCTCCCATGCCCCGCCGCAGTACGTGGGTGTTCGGGTCGGCGCTGGGCCCCCCAGCGATGCCGGGCCCGGGGCGACCGACCCAAATGCCCCAATTATAATCCGCCACTGCTTGTGGGTATAGATGTCTAAGGTTCAGGCTTGAGCTTTATCTGGCCTGATATATATATATATATATATATATATATATATATATATATATATATCTTAGGCCTGCACAATATATCGCGAAAGCAATCGCAATTAATCGCCATATCGCAATGGCAATTTGCTGACCCCAAAATGCTGCAATTATATTACCGTATTTTTCGCTTTGTAAGACACACTTTTTCCCCCCAAAAGTGGGGGTGGAATGGCAGTGCGTCTTATAAAGCGATGAATGACACGGACACTGTATCTCCGGCCGCTATGCTGCACAGCACGGCCAGCGATACATCAGTTACAGTGCGGGGAGGGAGGAGGGGCTGGTGGAAAGTCGTTATTTTATTGAACACATGTTCTTATATCTATTTTATTTATCTGTTCTGTGCAGCGCTATTAAGAAATCGGCAAGTTTTGTATTTTGTACTTTTGCAGTAATGCAAATATGTATTGTATTTTGAAAAACACTGCGCATTTCAGTTCTTGAGTTTCACATTATCAGTCATCTGTGTGTGCTTTTACCTTGAAAATCCAAGCAGATAGACCCCTAGCACAATTCCCTTAAAATATTGCATCACATATCGTTATCGCAATTTTTAGGGCCCTAATCGCAATCGCACAAAATTCCCATATCGTGCTGCCCTAATGTAACACAGTAATTAGCTGTTCACTCTGCTGTCTTGTCTCTCAGATGCTTTCTTGAAGCTGAGCATGTTTGTTCTTTGGACAGGAACTCCTAGCCCTGTTCCTGATGACCAATGCCAAACATTCCTCTCTTTGCTAGTACCTCCAGCCACATATGAAATACATAGCAATACCATTATATACATTTGCAGATACTCTCAGGTCTGGGGTACTGCCGAGACAACCCCTTTAGATTTGCCATTTGACACTATGATGGTATCACCATGTATTATGGTTTTACATAGGACTGTAGCTAATAGTATCCCCTCCTCAAAAGGTCGATTAGTCTACTTTTGAAAACCCATTTTCAAATCCTAGGGGGTCATTCTGTATTAAGAGAGAGGAGTCACACATTTGGTAGCCCCATCAACTGGCCAAAGCAGACGATGAAAAACATCTCTGTCTGTCTCTCTGTCTGTCTCTCTGTCTGTCTCTCTGTCTGTCTCTCTGTCTGTCTCTCTGTCTGTCTCTCTGTCTGTCTCTCTGTCTGTCTCTCTGTCTGTCTCCTGGCAGATCTTTGCCTTATACAGTCAGAGCACTGATTTTAGTTGTAATGTAATGCATCACTTCTCCTGAGATGGCGCTGCAGGGAAATTACTCGATTACAGCTGGTCACTGGGTCCTAGTAGTGTGATAACCTGTGATGAACTTTTAGTCAAAGGACTTTTTTCATAAAAGGGAAATGTAATAGTTGGGCAACCCCTGTATCTTTGTGCGTTATTACAATACACAAATTCTTAAAGAGGTTATCTGAGATTTTGATATTGACAGCTTATCCTCAGGACAGGTCACTGATATCTGGTCAATGGGGGTCTGTCACTGTGGCTTCTTCCTAGACAAATGACATTCGTTTGAGCGGCAATACCAAGCGCAGCCACTATATGATGTGCGGTGCTGTGCTTGGTATGCTGTGAGGAGGCCACGGCACTCACCGGAGCACTGCATTCACATAACCTAAAAGCCACCCTTACAATTTCGGCCAATGATCTTATGTGTATGGGGAGCTCCTGACTCTTTTCTTTGTTGGCAGACGTTGTGGAAACGGGATTAGGCATGTTGGATTTCACCATAACTGATACCTTGTTTCTGTAGAAGAAAAACTGCTGCCAAAGGGATTTAGTTGACAGATATTGCATAAAAACTTTAATGCAGCTGATCTGCAATACCAGACACAACCTATGTGTGGTGCTGTTTGGGGAAGAAATTAATTTTATTTTTCTAATCCCAGACAACCTCTATAATTAAAATAAATGCTGATATGAGGGTGAGCCTAAAACTATGGGTGATGTAGTCCTCTAATTGTCCCCTTCAAAAGCTGTAAGTTGCACCCCTGTTTTTAATTTTCTTTCCTGGACTTGTTGTTTTAATTTACATTGAATCCTCTGTGAGGTTAAGGCCTCATGCACACAACTGTATGTATTTTGCGATCCGCAAAAAATACGGATGACGTCCGTGTGCATTCCGCATTTTGCGGAAGGGAACAGCTGGCCTCTAATATTACAGTCCTATCCTTGTCCGTTATGCGGACAATAATAGGACATGTTCTATTGTTTTGCGGAACAGAAATACAGACATACGGAAACGGAATGCACATGGAGTACTTTCCGTTTTTTTGGCAGACCCATTGCAATGAATGGTTGCGCTTACAGTCCGAAAAAACCCCAGAATGGACACGGAAAGAAAATACGTTCATGTGCATGAGGCCTAAGGGTGCATCCTCTGCCCCATGTTACTCCAGCCTGTTGTTTGGGTAGCCAGTGCCATAGAAGATTTGGGTTGATGTTTCCAACCTAATTAGAAAAGTTCATGAAAACATTTGTACACATATGGGAGTCCAACTTTTTGCCCTGGAACTTGTCGATTACTTGTCATTCACACGTAGCCAACTTGTCTTCCAAGGAACCCCAGTTAAGTACTCCAAACATAGAATCTATGTAGATTTATACTCTTCATCAGGTGGGGTATTCACCTCAAGCCAAGTTATTTCAGGGTTGGTAAAATCGATACCATCATGGACCTTTCCTTATGACAACTGTGTATTAAAGGGGTGTTCTTATCTTAGACTTTACATATTACTAAAATGTCCAAAAAAGTCAGATAGGTGCAGGTCTGACAGGTGGGACCCGAACCTATCTCCAGAACGTGCCATCTGAAGTGAGAGAGAGAGCACCGCGCATACATGGTCACCTCTCCACTCACCGCTATGGTACTTCAAAAAATAGCAAAGCGTGCTTGCTTGGTTATTCTCAGAATCCCCATAACAGTGAATGGAGAGCACCCGTGTATATGTGGTGTGCTCTTATTCCCTTCGGGGGCTTTTATCTGGAGACAGGTGGGACCTGACTGACTTCGATGGTATATCCTAGTAATGGGCCATCAAAGTCCAAAATGAGACAACACCTTTTAAGGGTTGCATCAAGTCTCTGCTATGTTCTCTAAAGTACCTTCACTTCTGAGGGCCACCTGGGAGCACTGAAGAACCCTAAGCGGACAGATGCACCCCAATTTGATTATATCTCACACACTACTGCTTGTTATGTCCATCACACAACCTGACTAGGTAGACTAGTTTTACTGGATTTTGAATGGGCTTCTTAAACATTATACTATACTTTTAGTATATAAAAATTTTTGATGCGTAGTCTGCAAATCAATACAAATTCACAATGGCTGGCTCTATCCTCTTGACCCTTGCCTGGGCGTGTATTTATTTTTCACACGGCTGGTTCTCTGCAGTGAGAACCTGCACCCCCAACCCCTAAGGTATGTGTAAAGGCATCTCATCCAGCCAGCCATTACCCAGCGGGTCCAAGAACGCATCCCAAAATAGAGCGGTCTACAGATAGGACTCCCTTGAACATTGTCTTCACACACCTGCTGGGTCTCTTCAGTGAGAACCAATGTGTTGGTCATATCCTGTACTCAGGATGAGTGAAAGTAACCCCTGAAGACAATGGCAAGTTCCTCCCGGGTGCACATACCACTGGTTTAGACCATGTCTTACCAAGCGTCTATGAAGCAGTACTTTGCATGGAAGTGAAGGTTGACTTTTACCTAGTTTGGTGAACAAGTCCTGTTCCTATACTGAATCCGAGGGAAATTCCTTGTACAGGATTTATTGAAAGAACTGCAGCTCAAGACGAGCACAAATAAGCTTAGCTATAGCCTCTTAAATGCAGGCACGTTCCTAATGGAGCCTAATCTAATTTCTTACACTGAAATCAAATTTTCTTGGCGCCAGATTCTCTGTGTGTATTTCTTTTTCTGTTTCGTCAAGAAAGCCATTTTTTTTTTCCTTCATCGGTCATTTTACAGACCACAAAAATATAGTGGGAGGGTCTTCCATCTGTAGTCAATATGGAATGCATGTCCTATTCTATATGAAACTTAAAGTGAATACCTCCCTTAATTAAAATATAACTTGTATTATATTATCTAAAAATTGCAGAATACCCCTAATATAATAAATACAGTGATTTGTAATAAGCCCTGATAATCCAGTATTGACAGACAGAGTGAACAGGTTATCATGAGGCGGGACTACAGTTGTCCTTCTTACTCACGGTTTGGTGAGGGTGACCCATATATCTTGATGGTTGGCGCTATCTGCTCCGGGATTGTGAGACAAAAATTTGTACTGTCCCTACCATGTCCCTAAGGCTCACACTGCCTACAGGCAGAGCACCATCCCCGAAAGAGGTGACCCCATCTCTTGGTGGCTAGACCCTTCTGTACCTGTCCACACCATATCTATAAAAAATATATATATATATATCATCTTGTCCCAAAAGTTTGGTAGACATAAAAAAAAGTCCCGATGCTGCGTTTCCCCAGCAAAAAACTGGTCCCTAGGGGACACAAACATATAGGATATCGGGTATATGATTGAGGGTTTGTTCCTATTCTATATGGAAAAATACCGCTACAATAGATGTAAATCACAGATTTAGAATAATTGCAAATATGTCATATTGGAACTTCATTCAGTAGCCACGTTCAGTTCACTGTTTCCAAAATTATGTTAAAGTACTTAAAGGAGTAGTCTTACCTCAGACATTGGGGGCATATCGCTAGGGGGCCGCCCTCCCTTTCATTCCTATGGGAGTGCCGAAAATAGCCGTGCACTGGCGCAATGCGCTTCCCATTCATTTCAATGGGACTGCCAAAAATAGCTGGGAGCTCCAATAGGAATGAATGGAGGGTGGCCACGCATGCGCGGTGCACCCTCCTTCACTTTTCAGGCTCCATTCAAAAGACCGGTGTGGGTCCCCCCAGAGGTGGACCGGCATCTATCAGACATTGTGGGCATATCCTAGCGATATGCCCCAAATGTCTGAAGTAAGACAACCCATTTAAAGAAATTTTTGGGTAAAAATGATACGTTCCTGCAGCATGGCCCTTGAACACAGAAGATTCATACTTACCTGCTCTATGCCTCTCCTATCCTCCAGACTGCCTCTATACTTACTTACTACTAGTAAGTATTCCTATACAGTAGAAGTCTCATATTATTATTATTTATGCAGCTATATAGTGTTGTGGTTAAAGATCTGGGATGTGATGCAGAAGCTGGGAGTTTAAGTCCCGTCACAAACTTTTTCAGAAATAGAGGCTAAACTTAATTTAAATATATATATATATATATATATATATATATATATATATATATATATAATGTTTTTAGCCATAATATATTTATACATATTATATGTTTTAATATATATAATATATTATAACATATGTAAAAATATTATGGCTAGCATGCTCGCTCAACACTAGTGGTCACAAGTAGCTGATCAGCAGGGGTTCCGCTGATCAGATACTGATGACCTATACAGAAGAAAAGCCCTTTAATCGGAACTGGGCGAAGAGAAAGGTTAAAAGAAACATGGCTGCCTTCTTCCAAAACCAGTGCCACACTTGTCCACAGGTTGTGTGCAGTATTGTAGCCCTTTTTTATTCATTTTAATGGAGTTCAGCTGTAATACCAGGGATGACCCACACACAAATGCGGCACTGTTTCTTGCAGAAAACGGTCATGATTTTCTGAACCTATACCCCTCCCATCCTAAACCCTGCATAGCCTTTCTTTGCTTTGCATGCAAAAAGTTTTGGTAACTATATCATCCCCTATGTCCAGTCTACACACACAGTAGCAACTACAATGGCCGCTTGGTCCAAGAAACCTTCAAACAGCAGCTTAAATCACACTGAGTGGGTTAGAAGTTGAGAAGATTTTGCTGTATTAGCCTGAATTTTAAGTTTTAAGCACTATTCAGGCTTTTAGTCATTCTGTATTATCCAGTTTTATGAACTCCTAATAGGAAACAGCTAGTGTGGAAGACCTAACTGCTATGCTATAATATTGTAACGCTCCTTTAATGGGTCTGTATGTGATTAATACTACCAGCAGTTCATTATTGCATAAATAATAACTGTCGATGTGACATTTTTGCCCCATCAAATGAACTTGTCTGATTTAATATTTACACAATGCATTGTGCAGTTCTTTGATTTTCAGCAGAATATCTCCACCTTGTGGAGGGCTTCACGCTCCCAGTGTTATGTGATGGTGATCTCTGCTAAAAGGAAGATTTTCAAAATGTTGGCCTATGTCTATTAAGTCAGGGTTTCAGACACCTGCAATATATAAAATATATATTTTTTGACGTGCCAAACTTATTAAAAGAAATTTGGCACATTAAGGACTGTCCTAAAATCAGCAAATAAAATCTAGGCCTTTTGAAACAAAACAAATTCCCCCTGTATTAAGAAATCCCCCCCCCCCCCCAATCCTTCCCCCTATTGTGTTTAACACATTTTGGGGGCATTTTCTTCGGTTTCATTTTTGCAGTACTACACCATTGAAAATCAAGCACAAAGTACTGTCCTTTCCTTCTGTAGCAATTTATATAGATAGGTAAACCATTGTTCAATTAACTTCTTCCCCTCATGGCAGCAGTAATCTACAAGGTAATCCTCGTTATAAGTGTAGATGTAGAATTGAGATAACAGTACGACAGCTTTATTGTTCTCTTGATAGGACTAGATAAAGACTGCCACAAAAGAACATGGCATTAATTTAGTGTAATGTGTGATGCTTTAATTGAGTTACTACAAGGGGTTTCTCTCTGGTCGCAGTGATGGTCTGACTGAGACAGTTAAGTGAGTCTTTGCTGTGCCATAAGTCCAGACAGAGGAAGTTAAAGAACATCTGTCACCATGGTCAATCCTATTAAACCAGGCAGACTGCTTGGTAAGGTTGATCATGGGGAATCACAGGTGTTAAGTTATAGCATAATTGTTACTTTTTATAATAGGATCATTGGAGCACCGAGGGTCTGGCCTAGCTCCTCTGAGCACTGCTTCACTTCCTCCTCTCCTGTCGCGACTCCCACTTCTCGGTTCAGATGCCTGGCCCTGAAATCTTGCCCTCACACTGGCAAGACTTCAATGGTACATGCAATTCTGTTCCTGCTGAGATCTGCACTCTGTGGCAAGGGCCCCAGCCACGAGCAATATCTTTCGTAGATACATTATATTTATATGGTATGCCTGGTCAAGAACTGGTGTACTGAATAATAGATGTACTAAATCTGGTGGCACCATCACACATATGGGTCTTCATTGTAAGCACAGCCATCTATGTACAGTGCTAGACAACAAATCTCCCTCATGTGTTTTTGATTCTTGCTCCAAACTATTGCTTGTGATTTAATGGATTATGTTATAAAACACTGCTTCATTAAAATATTAACGACATCCAGATTTTTTGGCCGACGTTACAAATGGCTTGGGATCACAATCGGTAACATGTTACAGTTACCACTGTGATTAGAGCCTGTGTTTCATGACTCCGATCAGAATATTAAGGGATTTGGTTTAGTAAACTACTGTTCTGTGGTAATATAATCATATCCAGCAGCCTCAGTTTGATCACCCATGGCATTTGTAGAGTGAGATGTCTCAGAGCGGAGTATCAGTTAATTCATGCGTTATCTCAAGGTATGAGACAAGTAAATATAAAGGTTTCCTACTTTTGTTATTTCTATAAATCCAGTTGACTTGAGTAGAGAGAGCTGCAGTCACCTCTCCATTCATTCTCCATCTGGATGTGGTGGCCATAGATGGACATTTTCATGAAATGTCACACGGCGTTTCCCGTTTGGCCTTTTCCATGAAAAAAAAAAAAACTTACAGAACCATCATCGCGCCTCTCTATGGGTGGTGTCTGGTACTGGAGCTTAGCTCCCTAAAAGTGAGCGGGGCTGAGCTTCAAAACCACACACTACCAGTGGACATAAGTGGCACTATTCTGGACAACCCCTTTAACAGTTGATTCATGTCAGACAGATCTATATCCCTTGGAACTAAACAGCTTAAAGCCTTTGACATAGGATTGTTTAACATTTCAAGCTTCGAAACCTGCCTGTAATTTATTGTGGAGTTGTGCACTAGCTTACAAGGCAAGATAGTTTGTTTGCTGGAAAACTCTCTTATCTACCATGTGTGCTGAATACCTTCCAATATTTAAATCCTTATTTAAGCCCCACCCTTGGCCATTTTAAGTTCCACCCTTGACCATTTTAAGTTCCACCCTTGGCCATTATAAGTTCCACCCTTGGCCATTATAAGTTCCACCCTTGGCCATTATAAGTTCCACCCTTGGCCATTATAAGTTCCACCCTTGGCCATTATAAGTTCCACCCTTGGCCATTATAAGTTCCACCCTTGGCCATTATAAGTTCCACCCTTGGCCATTATAAGTTCCACCCTTGGTCATTTACATTCCAACCTGGGTCATTTACATTCCAACCTGGGTCATTTACATTCCAACCTGGGTCATGTACGTTCCACCCTTGGCCATTTTAAGTTCCACCCTTGGCCATTTTAAGTTCCACCCTTGGCCATTTTAAGTTCCACCCTTGGCCATTTTAAGTTCCACCCTTGGCCATGTACGTTCCCCCCTGGGTCATGTACGTTCCACGCTGGGTCATTTAAGCAGGACAGTCCTATGGAAAACATGTAGATTTGGAGGGTTTGCTGCGGTTTTAGGTTTGTTTCTTCTGCAGAGACTTTTACTACAAAATAACCAAAGGTACAGTATACAATCCCTGAACCTTATTATTTATGAACTGTGACACTAGATATATGTGGCTTGGAGCTTTAAAGATATAATAAGATACAAATGATGGTAAAAGGTGATTCACTTTAAAGTACAGGAGTAATTCAGGGAACATATTGTCTGATTTGCTATAAAGGAGGGTCCCTGCTGATGCTGTGAAGTGAGTTGTATATTTTATGTATAAAAAAAAAACCTAATGGTGTTATCTTTTCCAGGTAAAAGAACAATGAAGAAGGACAAAAGGAACAAAAAGAAGAAAAAGAAGTTGCTTGAAAGGGCCCAGGAGCAACACAGCGTTTTTCTAGCCACAGATAGAATCAGTCCGTAAAGAGACAATTTTTATTTAATTTTCTTCATTTGCTAAGTGCACAAAGGCTGCTACATGCTCTTGCACACAGATGAACTGCAGAATGGCTGCTTTAACGGTATTGGTTACTAATATTTTGTGAACATATCACAAGCTTATTTGTGTTATTTATACTTTTTTTTTTATTATTTTTCCTCGCCAACAGTTGGAATTACTGAGTTGAATCAGTGACCTGGTGTAGATGTATCAAAGACTCTCGCTTTTTTTTTTTTTTTTTTTTAATATATTTTTTTTTTATTCAGTGCCTATGATGGAAACCGCCAGTATTTTGGACCGGGACTGTTAACAGGACGCCATGCAGCAAAAAATAACGGACTTGTGTATATTTCTGTAAAGGAACAATACAAAAAAAAAAACTAAACTGTTTGGAAGTAGAAATGTAAATTTTTTTATTTTTTTTATTTTGTAAGTTTATGGTTTTCATATTGTACATTTTAACGACTGTATTTGAAATCTTTGTTTAGCTGATGTTGGTTCTCGGTGCCTATTATAACCAAACAGTTGTGTATTAAAACTGTTGACGCTAATATTCAGTACTACAGCGGTAACTGCTTCATGTCTCGAAGGGCACAGCGGTTATTCTTTGAACATAGAGCTGAGACGCTACATATAATAAACTTATTTACTGTGTATACATACTTGTCTTGCATTCATAGGTTAAGAGGTAGACTTGTGATGGGCATACACCCATGGTGGCAAATATGCTTTGAAAATCAGTACAGCAGAATCAACCCTATTAAATCGGGCATACTGCCTGGTAGGCTGATCATGCTGATTAGAGCAATACCTTTCTTTTTTCTGTGTGTTAATCAGTTGCATAGATATATATGTTTTATTCATATGCAAATGTTCATGTTGGAGCACCAGGAGCGGCCCTGAATCCTCAGAGCACTGCTTTTGTAACATCCCTGTAATCTGCACACTCCACTTGATTGATAGGGATAGATATCAGCCTGCCGAGTGCAGAACTGTGTCCTAGAATGGACATCTCATCTCATTTCAGGGAAAATTCGATTCGCCGTGAAGCTGAATTTCCTTGTGCTTCGTGGTAATGAATCAATTTTGCCTGAAATGGCGTTAAAAAAAAAAGAGTCACAAAGCAAATTTCTTAGTGAAATTTGGCAAAGCAACCAAATCTGAATTTAGTAAACTTCGCTCAACACTCACTGTAAGGCACACTGTGGCATACAGATTGAATGAGACGACTGGCCGGGTCGTTCCTTAAGTGTGTAGGGCATGGGTGCACAACGTTTTCTAGGTAAGGGCCACATTGTCAGACTGAACGAACGTCAAGGGCCGAAAATAAAAATTAAAGGGGTATTAGACACCGAAATACTATATTTACGGCATATTGAACACACAGTATATATCATTAATGTCTAGTTCCAGTTCCAGGACTCCCATCTAATGAAAAATACATGTAAGCAGTCACAAGACAGACATACATGTCTGTTACCAGATGCTTGGGGGCTGCACAGAATGGTATCAAGGGCTGCATGTGGCCTCCGGGTCTTATCTATAATCCCTCCACAGCAGTAAAGTCTGTATTGCCCTAAATGGAATGGCACAGTAAGGCAGTTACCTTACTGATTTTGTCTGTTCGCTCCACAATGCAGATTCCAAGTTCTCATTTTTTTCTCACTGTAGATCTTGCTGCTCTGAATCCTGAAATCTGAGGAGAGGTAGAACATGGACTTTGCTTCCTTCCACTCTGAACTCTCTCCTCAGACTCTCCTAGAACACTCTAGAGCTAGGGATGGAGCCAGCCACCACCTAGCAACCTCCTACAAATGGCTTTGTCAGAGTTAGCTAACTCCGTCACTACCACACACAGCCACTTTGGGAGTATACAAAGCATAACAATACATGACATAACAATATGTGTGTGGCCTTCTACATGGTGGCCCATGAAAAAGTAGCCCACCTCCAGCGATAATATGACAAGATGAATGAGCAAGTGGATCTGAAAGTGGTCTCAGTTCAAGTCTATGCATCTTTGGGCAGGTCGGATTATGCTGGCTGATACTGCTTGCAGCTCTTTAGCAGTAACATAGTTTATAAAGCTGAAAAAAGACAACTGTCCATCAAGTTCAGTTCGGATGGTGTTTTTGATTTTTTCCTTGAGCTCCTCCAGGGGATGTGGATTGTTAGAGGACACTTTCTGATTTAAATTTCCCCACAGAAAAAAATCGCATGTGGACAAGTCTGGGGAACGTGATGGCCATAACGCCTTGCTCACAGTTTGCTCTTTCGTAAACAGTTCATGAACCTGTGCCAGTGAGTCCCGTGAGGTGCGGCATGTTGCCCCGTCTTGTTGAAAAAGGCAGGACATTTTTTCTTCTGCAGCATCACTGTTGAAGAGCCTCAAGCAGTATCAGCCAACATGATCTGACCTGCCCAAAGATGCAGAGACCTGAACAGGGACCACTTTCAGCATCTTTTGTGACTTGTGGTGGACCACCCTGTATTATGTCAGTTCTTTCTGTGGTCATTATACCTTCTCCTTCTCCTGCCTCAAGCTAACCATGACCTTCAGAGGGGTTTGCTAAGGATCAACAATTTGTAAATGTTAAAAAAGAAAAAAAAAGAAAAAAAAAAGAAAAACTATCAAGTTAATGCATAATATAATCTTCAAAACTCGATTAATAATTTTTGGCGTTTTTCCCCCTTCTTTTTGAACTCTGATGCCCATCTATGAGGCGAGGCTGGCTGGTCGTATGGAATATGATTCTGCTGCTCGGGATTAATTTACACTGACTTGGTTGTGCCTTGTGAGGACAAGTAATATGGGAATCATTATATATGGCAAGTGGAAGATGAGGGAAAGCATTCCTTCGTCATATATGATCATTATTCAGAGACATTTTTGCATCTGTTCCCAATATTAAGCTTCGCGTCTTGCGTGCATTGTTTTCAGAAATCTCCTTAAATCCCGCAGTCGTACCGCTGGAGATTGTTATCAGCTGTTCTTTTTTACAAGGCTGCACTTTTAGATTATTCTTATAGTCAATCAATGACTTTCTGGCTAACATTTGATATGGTTCATAATACCACCTCCGTTATTTCACTGTCGGTGATGGCTCAATTTTCTTGACTTTCTCAAAGGCTTTTATGGAACTCTTTCAGTTTCACCATAATATAGATGTGGTTTCCATTTAGTCATTATTTGTCAGCCTCGTTTAAGGTAAATACACGCCAAACAACAGACACACTTAAATGGCTTAAGGCATAAATATCAGCATGTGAAATGGGCGAGACGGAGCTTTAAATTCATTATAAACAGATTCACTTTTGCTTGTGTTTCAGTCTGATGCATAAATAACATTGCTTCTGAAATCGAAATCCAAGGACGTTCCGTGCCTTGCGATGTGCACTTCATGTGAGGTGAACGGAGAGGTGTAAGACTGGGTGCACGTCACGTTTTATGCCTCCGTTTCACGTATACGTTGGTAAAAAGAAAAAAGGATACAAAAACGCAGCAAACCACGATTTTGTATCCTGCAGAGTCTTGTAAAAAAAAAAATTTTTTGTTTTTACAATAGAACTCTATGGTAAACGGATGGCATCAGTCTGAGGCCTCCGTTTAACGAATAGATTTTTTGTATACGTTAAATGGATGGGAAAAACATGGCGTGAACCAATAGTTTGGCTACAAAAGAAAAAAATATATAGTTTTTTGCATGTAGTCAAGTACTCAACTAACCAGTGGGTTGTGTCCTTGGTGACTGGTTACATAGGACGACAAAATCATTAAATTCAACACATTGTTGCTGTAGGGGGAAGATTCAGCAGCTGCATCTGAGTTCTGGTCTCTGGGGACACCCAAAAACTCCTCAGGTACCAATACTGCAAATGGTACATATTGTTAGGCTACTTTCAAACTTGCGTTGTTATTTCCGGTATTGAGTGTCCCCTCACAGTATTTATGCCCTCGCTGTACAACTTTTACAGTAGGTATGCCCACATTGTGCTCCCTCAAAGTACTTATCCCTTCATTTTGCCCCCTTCACAGTAGTTATGCCCCCTGTGCCCCTTTCACAGTAGTTATGCCCTCCTTTCCCCTTTCACAGTAGTAATGCCCTATCTGTGCCCCCTTAATAGTAGTAATGCCCATGGTGCCCCTTTCACAGTAGTTATGCCCATTGTGCCCCCTTCACAGTAGTATGCCCATTGTGCCCTATTCATAGTAGTAATGCCCACTGTGCCCCTTTGTAGTAGTAATGCCCTCTGTGCCCCTTTGTAGTAGTAATGCCCTCTGTGCCCCTTTGTAGTAGTAATGCCCTCTGTGCCCCTTTATAGCAGAAACGTCCATTGTGCTCCTTTACAGTAGTAATGCCCTCTGTACCCCCTTTGTAGTAGTATTGCACTCTGTGCCCCCTATGTAGTAGAAATGACCTCTGTGCCCCCTCCATGGTAGAAATGCCCTCCCCTGCAGACACAGAACGCTCTGCAGGACTCTGTTGGAGGAGCTTAGACAGATCCCCAGGCTGCAGGCTCCGCCCACACAGGCCAGCAGCACGATCTGTGCCTGCAGGCTGAATGGTGGAGCAGGGAGAAGTCTTCCTGCTTCCCCATTCTGTGCGGGAGAGACAGAGCGCAGGGAACTGAGTGACAGGACCGCAGCTGCCGGCGCTCCAGCTGATGCCGGCAGCTGCAGTCGCTCCAGCTGATTGTGGCATCTGATGCTACAATTGTGGGTTTTCAGGGTTTATTCCAGTAAAAAAAAAAACATACTCATCTTATCCATTTGCTTGAAGACAGGCAGTCGCGGTGCGCTGGCCGGGCTCGCTGATATCATCACTGATGATGTCTCTGAGCCTGGCCAGCATGTTGGCGTGGTGTCATCACTCGATGCAAGATTTGGTGAGGTATCTTCAATCAAGATGGCTGTGACAGCCTCTTCGCGAGCAAATGGATGAGGGGAGTATGTTTTGGGTTTTTTTTTTGCCACCATTTTAGGAAAAATAGATAAATTGTTACCATGAAGCGCGCAGAAATTAGACTTAGCTGCGAATCAAATTTTTCCTAAAATGTGGATCTAAATCAATTAATTTGGCTTTGATTCGCTAGTGGCCACCGTTATAATCTCCAGGAAATAATGGAGCACAGCTCCTCTCTCAGAGACCGGGAATAGTACAGGGAGCTGCCTAAAACTTTCTAAAATTACATTGTTTTTCTATGCTTTTATTAAGGAGAACGAGCTGCAGAAAACCAGATGTGTCTGCCTATTGTGCTCCAGTGGTTAGTGTGAAGACGAGAATATTTTCACATTTTGTTATATATGAATGGTCCTAAAAAATGGTAAAAAATACAATAAAAAAAAATCCCACTTAACATAATGAATAGAATAATATACACCTCCAAAACCCCGGCCAACTCTTAGCTCTTCATGGCCATTTAGCAGATTCACTGGTTAGGACCGTGGCGTTGTAACCACTTTCCGACTGCTGCAAAACAAAAGACGGTGCATCTGCTATGGGGTCTGTGATGGTGGTGGGGACAGTGACGGTCTCCTTCTGCTTTCTAACTTCATAGCATTTTCCTGCAGCCACCACTAGAGGGAGAGCAGTGCAAAGAGATTTCAACAGCTTTCACTGAGCTCAAATCTACCTGTATATGTTCTTGGGCACTGAGCTCCTCCTAGTGGTGGCTTCGGGCAGGCAGTTTTATCATGTACAATGTGAAGGGAAGCAGGAAATATAGCGCTAAAACATACATAGAGTTGCATATTTATAAAGCACTTGTTATGCTTTTTCCTACATAAGAGTTGGGGTAAGTGGGGAAAAGCATTACCTTTTTTTAATTAAGATTCCTCGTCAGAAGTCATACTGAGGCGCCCATACTAAGTTTAGCTATGGGGCTCTATGATATCTGTGTATGCCCCTGTGTGAACTACAATAGGGAGATTTATTAAAGTGGTGTAAAGTAGAACTGGCTTAGTTGCCCATAGCAACCAATCAGATTCCACCTTTCATTTTCCAAAGGAGCTGTGAAAAATGAAAGGTGGAATCTGATTGGTTGCTATGGGCAACTAAGCCAGTTCTACTTTACACCAATTTGATAAATCTTCCCCCATAGTGCATGTTTTATCTAAAAAATGGCACTGCAGATCCCTGCGATGGTACTGTTACTAGACAGGGAAGATCTACAGTGCTGTTAGTTCATTAACTCAATGCAGAATTTTAGTGGTTAGACAGCAGAGGCGGGTGGGGAGCTGGGGGATCTCTGTCAGCTTCCCCAATCAGCGCCATGCAACACAGTCACAGGTCCGCCAATGGCTTGCAATGACAACTGATACCTAATAAAGGCCCCTTAGGCCTCCCATGGCTATACACCTATTAGGCCATAACAGGCAATAATGTTTCGGTATAAAAACTAAGAATAATAAAAGTGTTTAAAGCAAAAATAAAAAAAATGTTTTGATTTTGGTAAAGTTGTAAAAAAAATCCATATGCATTATATTGCTGCAATCATAATACCCTTAGGCCCCTTTCATACGAGCGAGTTTTCTGTGAGGGTGCGAAAGCACCCACACTGAATTCTGACCCAGTCATTTCAATGGGTCTGTGTACATGAGCGTTTTTTTTTTCACGCATCAGTTCTGCGTTGTGCGAGAATTGCAGCATGTTCTATAGTCTGCGTTTTTCACGCAGCTCTGGCCGCATAGAAGTGAATGGGGCTTCGGTGAAAAACGCATTGCATCCGGATGTAATCCAAATACAGTCCGGGTGCAATGCGTTTTTCACTGATGGTTGCTAAGAGATGTTATTTGTAAACCTTCCGTTTTTTTTCAGGCGTGTAAAAAATCCATCTGCACCTGCGTGGAAAAAACTGAAACACTGAACGCAAATACAGACAAAACTGACTGAACTTGCTTTCGAAATGGTGCGAGTTTCACTAAACGCATCCGGAGCCAATCTGTATTGTTCGTGTGAAACAGGACTTATAATGAGTGACGTTATGATGTTATTCAAACCATAAGGTGAACAATGGAAAATGGTGAAAAAATGCATAAAAAAAGCAAAAAACCCTTCAGAATTGCTTTTTCTTACCATCCGCTCGAAAAATGCAATAAAAGATACCGAAATGGTTCTATTAAAAACATGCATCTCATCCTACAAAAATGGAAAAAAAGATATGGTTTTCGGAATGCTGTGACTTAAAAAAATATACAAAAACAGAAACATGCCATTTTTGTGAAGAAATATTTAAAGAAAAAAAAGAAAAACTAGATATGTGGTATTGCCGTATTCTCCCATTGATTCATGAACGGTGGAAATTTAAATATCTATATAAGAGTTAAGGGCAGAATAGTGGTTTTTCCCTTTTTTTTTTATTTATTTTTTTATTCCCCCTAAAAGTTAATTAATAAGTTACTTGTGACCCAAAATAGCAAAAAAAAAAATACAACTCATCCCCCCAAAAAAACAAGCTCTTGTGTGGCTACGGCAACCAAAAAATACAAAAAGTCATTGCTCTCTGAATGCAGCAGGAATAAAACAATCCGCCAAAATAGTTGGGGTAACCTCTCCGGTAATGATGTGATTAAAGGGGTTGTCTGGGTGTTTATAATTGATGAGATATCTCCGGGATAGGTGGGGGCCCGACGCCTGGCACTCCTGGCCCATCAGCTGCTTGGAAAGGCCAATGACATCACGTTCATCAGTTACACGGCCTATAAGAAGCTCAGTTCCCTTTAAGTGAATGAACCTGGGCTGCAGTACCAAGCACCACCACTATACAATGTACGGCGCTGTGCTTGGTGTGCTGTAAGTAGTCAGTGGGGTTCACCGATGTGGCCTCTTCAAACAGCTCATTAGCAGGCGTACCGGAAGTCAGACCCCTACTGATTCATGACCTGTCCTGAGGCTAGGCCATCAATACTGTAAGGGTCATTCAGACGATCGTAAGTGTTTTGCGGATCCACAAAACATGGGCCCTATATAGACACGCTCTATTTTTTCCATTGAAATGAATAGGTTCATACCCGTTCCGCAAAATTGCAGAACCAATGTGGACCCAGAATTAAGGTCGTCTGAATGGACCCTAAACCCTATACTACTGGAATATGTTGAGATTACCCGCTGATGATAGTTATATGACTAAATGATTTTATTTCCTAAATAATATTTACTTCCTAAAATATTAACATTCAAGTAAAAAAATGAAAATTATCCATTAATTAAATCCGTCCAATATCCATAATTACAACCATGACACTTGGCAGAAATGAGATTTCCAATAACTGGAAACCTAGGGTAAAGGTGATGGGAATGATTTTCCATAGCTAGTAAAACAATTAGCTAAAGCTATTTATAAACATAACTGGGCGCACAAATATTTTCAGACTGCGGGCATTTTCTGGTTTATAGAGATTATTCAGATTTCCATCTAGAATACAGATCTGCCGGCCGCTGATAAGCACAGACTGAAAACTCCATGTAAATGTACAATTAGCACTCATTATTTTCCAAATGTGATTTTCCAGTGTTATTTATATGGCACACCCATATTCCGTCAGCTGAAATGTGACTAGAAAACATGGTATATGCTCAAGGTACGTGGGACACCAAAACATCTCATTAACATATGGGCTTGTAGAAGATAGCCTGCCAAAAACCAAGGGCATTAATAGAAATAAAGGGTGCACCCTCCAGTTACTGCATGGCCCCACAGGGAGCAAAAGAGGGGGCATTGCTAGTGTGAGTACTACTACAACACTCAGGGCCCAAACTACCACTCCCATCCTCCACTCCCCTTTCCCGGGTCCGCTGCATAAAGAAGAACAAGGAGTCCTGGAACTGATGATATAATCCCCACATAGCCCTGATCTAAACATCATTAAGTCTATCTGGGATCGCATAAAGAGACATGCAGTGCCCCCACTGCAAGTGTGTATGTCACTGTATTCTGTGCACTGTGTGTCCCACACGCTGTATATACGGAGAAAGCAGTGGGTCCCTAACTGCTGTTGCTAGGCAGGGCTGGCACCACCCCTTTTTCTCTAGGAGGACGTAATTCAGTGTAGTTTGAGCTGTGGATGTGTGTGCAGCAAAGACCTAGACTTAACAGGGAAGCTTTCTTCCCCTGTGGATTATAAAAGCAACCGAGTGACAGCATATATGCTAGCCTTTAGTAAAAGAGTTACTGAATGCAGCAGAATGTCCAGTGGCCATACAAGGAGGATTGCTGTACATTTGTAATAGAAAGGTAACACACCTACCTTGTGACTACTGACTTCTCGGCAAACTGGTGGGAGCAAATGAGCTTCAGGTTCCCCATTATATCAAAAGGACCGAAAAGCCCTGCTGGGATTGGGGGAGCCATTCAGTTGCTACGCCAGCCTTGAGGCTCTGAGGCTTTGCGAAGTTTATATGGAGCCCTTCTTGTGGAATGGCTCAATGGAAAGACAGCGAATCTCCTATAGGCTGCAGTCCACAGTAAAAGCGATCAGACAATCGCATGTTAAAGTGCCATAGGAGGACTTAAAGGGAGTGTAAAAAAAAGGGAAAAGGAGGTTTTAAACTATTAAAACAATAAAAGGATTTAAAAATTCAAATCACCCCCTTAAAAATAAATAATAAACCAATAAAAAATAAATATCATTAGCATCTCCTTGTCCCAAAACACCCATACTATTGAAATATAAAAGTATTTATCCCCTATGGTGAATGCCATAACCGGAAAAAAAAAATCCAAATGGCTAATTTACCGTTTTTGGTCGCTTTTAGAGATGAGCAAATCGAAGTTGACAAAGTGGAATTCGATCCGAATTTCAGGAAAAATGGCTGCTGCACGTGTTAGGACATGGAACAAGGAACTCTGGGAACGAGGGATAACCCACAATGCCATGCATGCAGCCAACCAGCAGCCAGCCAGCCCTGTGATGTCACAGCCCTGTAAATAGCCTCAGCCATCTTGGATTCAGCCATTTTCCAGTGTACTTAGTGCAGGGAGAGACATCAGCAGGTGCTAGGGACAGTGCTAGGAAAGACTTGAAAACTCTTATTTTGCTGTATAGAAGTTCAGGGAAAGGATAGGGAGGAATCATTCCACAGTATTGAAGCAGAACAGGGTTCAGTAGGGGAGTTTACAGCCGGGGTAATAGGAACAATCCTATTACACCGAATCCAAATTGCCATTATTCAGCTCTGTAATTCCAGCAAACTGTTCTTGTTATTGGGGTGCAAGTGCTGTTTGATACAGCCATTAACAGAGCTTATTACAGGGAAATATTTCTATGTCTTATTTGTCCTTGTGCGGTGCAGTTACATGTTCTAAAGCATTTTTTGGCGTCTATTAGTGGAAAAAAAAGGATTTGCCATTGTGTGGTGAATTGAGAAAATCACAGACCTTTTTGGTGTGTATTAGTGGCAAAAAATACACATTTGCCATTCAGCAGTGCAGTTATATGTTCTAAAGCCTTCTTTGGTGTGTATTAGTGGAAAAAAAGGGCTTATTAGCCGTTGTGTGGTGAAGTGAGATAACTACAGACTTCTTTGGGATGTTTTAATTTATTTTTTATTTCTTTATTTGATCTAACAGTATGTCAGACAGAGAAGTGCCAGGCCTTGTACAGTGGATTGGCAGAAGCCTAAATGTTTCTAGCGCAGGCACAGGTCGCACCAGAGTAAGTGGGCATGGCAGCAGGGGTCGCAGCAAAAGGCCTGAGCTTCCAGTGTCATCTAGCGGTCATGTCTTGACCAGCAACCCATCGGTTCTTGAATGGTTGACTCGGTCATCCACTTCATCCCAAGTGACATCAGACACCCCCAGCCAAGAGTCGGTGAGTTCGTCAGACACAACCCTTAGTTGGCATGGCCCTCACCTGTCCTCAACCTGCCTATATCCTTTTCTGTACCCTCAGCCAGAGAAGTATTATATGCTGTGGGCTCAGCTCCACTATACAGCAAAGATGAGCTACTAGAGGACAGTCAGCAGCTACTGGCCAGCCAAGATGTGGAGGGGACATCTGCCGCTTCCTTCGGTAGGCGGGCAAGTAGTGATGAAGAGACTGGCATGGGAGCTGGTGTTGCGAGCTCCTGACCCAGAGACCGTTGAGGAGGACATCAGTAACGTGGAGACAGTACTCAATGATGATGATGTAGCTGATCGCACTTGGGAGCCGGATGAATTAGGGGCTTTATCATTATCGGGAGAAGAGGGTGGCAGCTTGCCTGTGAGCAAGTCGCTAGCGTGGTCGGGAGTCAGCAGGTTGGCAGCAGTGGGAGGTCGGGAGCCAAACGTGCCCGGGGTAGACCACCTACTTCGCAGAACCCTACCTGCCCGGAAAGTAGAGGTGCAGGGGTTAACGGAGGCAGCGGCAATAGCAGACAGTCAGTGCAGAGTGTTGGGGGTAAAATCACCTACTCGGCGGTGTGGCAGTTTTTTGTTAAGCCGTCGGAGGAGGTGAACTTGCACATTTGTAGAATCTGTGGGCAGAAGGTGAAGCGTGGCCAGGGTGCCAATGTTTGCACCACGGCGCTGCATCACCATATGCAGTGTCACCATAAAGTGGCCTGGGAGAACCATGGCTCCGATGTGGTGGTCCAGCCTGCCACAGCAACCGCTGCATCACCCAGTGGCACGCACCCGATTTCAGTCAGTCAAGGCTCCACCACCCCAGAAGGGAGCTGTATGTCCTTCCCATCATATGCTGGCCCTGATGCTTCTCCTCCAACTCCTCGTCAGTCATTCCATCAGCAATTGATCACCGAAGGTATTGCCAAGAAGAGACAACACTATGCGTGCACTCCAACGGCGCAGAATGTGCTCCTGGCCAAGTTGCTGGTGCTGCAGTCCCCCCCTTTCCAAGTGGTGGACTATGCACCTTTCAGAGAACTAATGGCTTGTGCGGAGCCGAGGTGGAGAGCCCTGCACACGTATGTAGATCAGAAGGTGTGACAGTCCATGAGCCTGTCGGTGTCTGCCAAAGTATACGGCAGCGCTGACGTGTGGAGCTGTAACTACGGTCAGGGACAATATATGTCCTTTACGGCCCACTGGGTGAATGTGGTTCCTGCACAGCCACACCATCAACTTTGCCAGGTTACACCGCTTCTGCCTCCACGTTTTCACGTTGTTGGTCCCGCGACAATGTCCGCCTCATTCCCCACAGTGTCCTCATCCTCAACTGCAGGGACAATTCACAGTGCCCCTCCAGCATACCACATGTGCAGGGCATGGCGGTGTCACGCTGTTCAGCACCTCGTTTTCCTGGGTGAACAGTGTCACACAGGGGAGGGACTGCTCCGTGTCCTTCATCAAGAAATCAAATCCTGGCTTTCTCCATGACAAGTCAAAATCGGAGTTGTGGTGACCGACAACGGGAAGAACATGGTGTCGGAGCTGCATCAAGGAGGGCTGAGCCATGCGCCCTGCAAGGCACACGTGTTCAATCTGGTTGTCAAGCGGTTCCTGAAGTCTTCCACCCATCTGCAAGACATACTAAAAATGGCCAGGAAACTTTGCATGCACTTTAGCCACCCATACACCGCAAAGCACACCACCTTGAGCTGCAGTGGCAGAACGGCATCCCCCAACATAGGCTCATATGCGACGTTTCCACCCGTTGGAATTCCACCCTCCATATGTTGGACCTACTATATGAACAGAGAGAGGCCATAAACAATTTCTTGATGATACAAGTGGACAGGAGTACTCTCCTGTGTAACTTCGATGTCAGCCAGTGGCAGCTAATGTGTGACACCTGCCGTTTGCTTGGGCCCTTTGAGGAGGCCACGTTATTTGTCAGTCGCCAGGACTACGGGATGAACAACGTCATTCCACTGCTTCAGGTCCTGGAACAGATGCTGGTAAAACTGGCTGGTCAGGGGACAGGAGACGTGGCTCCTAGATCTCATGGCCACATGAGCCCTGTGGGGGCTGAGCTGAAAGAGGAGGAGGACATTGGAGCACAAGCAATGTGTAGCGAGTGGTTTTTGTACACAGGTGACAGGGGAGGAGGAGCAGGAGTAGATACAGGGCAATAATGCAGATGAGGCAGAGGACCTAGACACACCATGGCAGTATATAGTGGAGATGCAGGCAGGGAGTCCTCCGAGTCACTTGCACAAATGGCCCGATGCATACTCACTTTCTTCTGTAGTGGCAGCCGAAATGTCACTGTGACAAACTGCCATTTATCCCTGGTCATTGGAGAGGCCTGCTTGTCAGCCTCTTACCCTTTGACTATGGCCCCAGTGACAGTTGGCATTCACAATGGACAGTCGGGGTGCCCGTCGATCCATTACAGTCACCATTCGGCAGAGGGATGACTTCTGGCTCTCCACCTTGTTGGACCCTCGCCACCAGTCCAAAATGGGGGCCTTTTTTACACCCGCCGAGAGGGAGGACTAACTTAACTATTATAGAGACATCCTATGTAGTTAGTTGGCCGCTGCCTATCTGCGCCATCGTCCATCCTCTCACAGGTCTGACCAGGGGGGCCCTCTGCGCTCACGTTTCTCTGCCATGGCTGCTGTGGCAGGGTAGGGGGGTAGGAGCAGTTCCAGCTCCATCAGCAGCAACTTGAGTCTAGAGTCGCTGGTGAGCAGCTTTCTTTACCCGCCTAGTGAAGAAACTACTCCTCAGCAGCAGCAGCTAGCCCTGGAGCAGGACCTGAACCAGCAGGTGGTGGCATACTTGGACAGATCTCTGCCATCCCACATTGAAGACCTGCTGGACTACTGGGCAGTCAAACTGGATTTGTGGCCGCAACTGGCAGAGTTTGGCCTGGAAAAGCTGTTCTGCCTGGTCAGTAGTGTGGCATCAGAGTGGGTGTTTAGTGCGGCGGGGGCCATAGTTACCCCAAGAAGAACTCGCCTGTCCACCCAAAATGTGGAGAGACTGACCTTTGTCAAGATGAATCAGGCTTGGATCAACCAGGATTTCCACCCACCAATGCCTGATTCATCAGACTAGATCATCCATGGTGCCACACCAACACTTTGAAAAAAAGACACTGGTTTCTTCTGGCTACCTGCCTAAGCTACTATTCTGATGCTTCCACCCACCTGAAGCCACACATCTGATGCCAAGTTCCCCTGGCACTAGTATTGTCACCCACCTCTGCACTCTGTCAATGGGTCACTCTGTGGTCTCCTGATGCTGCTGCCACCTCACCACTCAGGTCTCCCGATGCTGCTGCTGCCACCTCCACACTGTCACTGTGCCACCCTGTGGCCTCCTCCTGATGCTGCTGTCGCCATCTCCACATTCTTTCATAGTGCCACTCTCTGGCCTCCTGATGCTGATGCTACCTCCCCACTGTCATTGTGCCACCTTGTGGCCTCCTCCTGATGTTGCTGCCGCCACCTCCACACTCTGTCATTGTGCCACTCTGTGACATTCTGATGCTGCTGCTGTCACCTCCACACTGTCATTGGGCCACTGTGTGGTCTCCCCATGCTGCTTCCACTACACCACTATGTCATAGGGCCACTCTGTAGACTTCTCATGCTGTTTCCACCCTCCCCACTTCATGACTGGGCCACTATTTTACCTAGCTGACTTCATTTATTTGATCCTTCTTCTGATCTGTCAGAAGGAAGCAAAAATTTGACGCAGAACGGATCCTGTCTGTGTATCAGCTGTAAGGCCTGCATGACATGGTCCCTATTTTGCATCAGAATTGGCTGCTGATTTGGTAGCCAAAAGCAGGAGTGGGTACAAAACACAGAAGACTGATGGATTACTGACGAAATGCTGACCGAGTGAAGGCGGATGCTCAACAGACAGGATCTGTTTTTGGGAGTTATTGTTCTGACAGATCAGAGGAAGGGCAAAATAATCAGTGGCATCAACACAAACCTACTGCTGACACCCTATCCACTCTGTCGGGGGGCTCTACTTGTATGAGCGTTTAATAGGACAGGTACTGTAGAAATCTATGTGGAATCAGTGAATTGGTGTAAAAGGAGTGCACTCTTTCACGCTATAGTAGGATCTTGGGCCTCTCCATGGTTCTTTATACCTGGCGCTAACATTGACCTGTAAGGCTGAGTTCACACTTGAGTTATTTGGTCAGTTTTGGCCCTGTCACTGCGCAAATAAGTAAAGTGCACAGTGATTCTAAGAGCGATGCCTGTCATCTGCATGTCATACTGACTCACAGTATTATTTCACTACCACAGCAGACTCCCTATGCGTGTTAATGTAAGCCACAGTGTTCTACACTACTATAAAGGCTCTCTGCAGCCAGGAAATAGCAATTTTTTAATGCGATTCACCACAAATGAATTCGGATTAAACTGAATTTTCTGGGAAAAACTGGCCAAATCGAATTTTTGAGAAATTCGCACATCTCTAGTCGCTTTACCTCCCCCAAAAAATAAATAAATAAAAATTGATCAAAAAGTCATACACACTCCATTATACTATCAATAAAACGAAATATCATCTGTAAAATAATAAATCCTCACACAGCTCTTTAGAAATAAATATAGAAACGTTATGAGGGTCAGAATTTGGAAAGCATAAAGTTATTTTTTTTAAATATTAGAACACAAGAAAAACTAGATCAATTTTGGAGCATAGGGAACACCGTAAAAAAAAAGGAGACCCATAAAAAACAATTTTTCCCAATTCCACCCCATTTGGATTTTTTTCCCAGCTTCCCACTACATCATATGAAATATTCAATGATGCCATTAGAAAGTATAACATGTTCTGCAAAAAAGACAAGCCCTCATATGGCTATGCGAACAGAAAAATAAAATAGTTAAGGCTCTGGAAAAGCAGGGAGTAAAAAATAAAAGTAAATAAATGGAAAATGGTTGTAATATAAAGAGGTTAACGGGCTTTTCTAGTAATAATTATTTTATAGAAGATTCATACTGACCTCCTCCTTACTGCTCTGGTCCTCTGGGCTGCCCTAGCTTCCACCATCTTCTGGTCTTCATGCTGTTTACATCTGACTGACCATGGGCAAGGTCACATGCACCTCTCCTGCCAATGATGGGCTTCAGTGGTCATGTGACCACAAACATCATGTCACTGCTGAAGCCAGTCATTGGCTGGAGCAGTGCACGTGACCACGCCCATGGCCAGCCGGATGTAAACAGCATAGGGACCGGAAGATGAAAAGAGCGGGTCAGTGCTGATGACCGGAGCAGCATGGAGCAGGTTAGTAAGAATCTTCTGTTTCTGGAGACATGCTGTGGGTACTGGATAAAAAATAATTGTTACCAGAAAACCCCTTTAAGTGTAATAATTGGCATAACCCCCTTTAATCAATTATGTAATAGATACATACATATAGGTCCAGTAGAGATGAACCTATACAGTCTATTACAGATCGTGGACATACAGCAAACACTAAAAGAACAGAACCCACTCTGCTGGTTGATGTTTGGCTATAAAGAGTAAATGCATTTTATTCATGCTGCTAACCTTTCTCAGTTTCTCCAAACATCTGTCTTCTGACCACGTTTGGATGGTTTCCAGTCAGCTTTTATATCATATTTGTAGCCTGTGGATTTTAGGATGATAGATGACAACTTTTACAAGCTACGTACAGAACTAGCAAAAGTAAATCACTATCTTGAAAAGTTAGCAAAATAAACCCCCAAAAATACAAACACGGAGGCAAATTTCCAATTCCTGTCTACCATGCATGATGCATATGCTGTGGATTTCCTTGTAGCAAAGCTCTATTTCTTTTTACAATAGCAGCTATGTGAATGAGATTTTCAAGATCCCAATAGTTAGACAATATAAACGTAGACTAGACAGTTAAAAAATGCGGCAAATTTAACAGAATTTGGTGACTAGCGACTAGCTAGACACTTTTGTCTAACTTTATAAAACATATTGATTTACTTAATCTGCTACAAAATTTTGCACTAAAATTTGTGCTTTATTTTGGTGCATTTTGGTACAACATAATCCATGTTAAACCACCCCATCCCCGTCATCTGAGGAGCAAAATATGTCGAAAACTTATACTAGATGTATATAACCTTTTTATTAGCTCCATTTTAATTACCCTATATTCTTATATCCAATTTATTTTCTTTTTCCCCTTATAACCCCCTGATGAACCCAGTGTCTTGTGGGAAACGCGTTGGAGTGCAGTAACTTCTACTAGATCAGGCATGTCAACCTGGCCAACCTCCTGCTGTTGTAAAACTACAACTCCCACCATACCCTGCTGTAGACTGACAGCTGTAGATAGTCTAGGCATGCTGGGAGTTGTAGTTTTTCAAAAGCTGGAGAGCCTCAGGTTGGCCATGCCTGTACTGAATACTATTCTTCTACTATTGACATTGTATAGGGTATCTTTAGGGAGGCTTCAAGATAGGTGCGAGGACAGGGAGCCCCTACCATCTGGGGGTATCTCTGGGCTGAGGGATATATAGGGTGAATCAGGGACAGATGATCCCATCCTCATTATCCACTCATCCATTAGACCTATACTTGCTTTACGCAACCTTATTTTGTATCTTATACCATTCATGACATATTTTTATCTTTTTCCTTTTTTCCTTGAAGTACTTAATTTTAAGAATCATTAATAAAGGTTGTTTTTAGGGCTTACGCCTTGTGAATAAGTGATTTTAGAGATTTGCGTGACTCAAGATAGGTATTGTGTAATATCTCTTTTTCTTTCTTTTTCTTTGGTGATTTTGTTTATTGTGGCTAGCTTTCCTTCAGGTACTCTATTTACGGAAGCTCTTATCAGGGACACAAGGGATATTTTTTTTCAGAGAAAGAAATACCTGGATTATCCACCTCTGTCACTTGTAAATCAGCCTTTAAGGATTTATATACAGGGTATAAAGAAAATATAAAATCCTGGTGGGAGACCAAATCCCTGAAAAGCTATTTGGAACATAAAATAGTACCCAAAGGACTCCTTATACCAATTAGACCTGCGGCACGTATAGGCTCTCCACAGGTGATCCAGAAGTGGGAACAGGAACTCACACATAGACACTTCTTCTTGAGGAAGAAAAAAATCTATTTGTTAAAACATCTACAAAATTAAAATAACTAACAAACACAGCCCTGAAGGCTGATCCAGAGTTTAATAAAAGGGAAGCATCTCTCCAAACGTCGGTCGAGAAATATCAGAATCTCCTCAAGGAGAGAAAACATAGACAATTTGTCAACGATCTGGGAGATTTTGAAGAAAATAAGGCCTATAATTTTGACAATAAGTTGAGTGCTCAGTCTGAGTCGGAAATCTCATCATCCGATTCGAATATTCAGACTCAGAATTTGGTCAATCCCACAAAGGGGGATATGGAAAAGACAGTTCCAACTATAAAAAATCAGGGAAAAAGTGGCAGAAATGGGGCAGACAGCGAAGAAATATGGGGAGAGGGGGATCTTCTGGCTGCTCTTCCTCTTATTCTTTATTGGTTCCTCCAGCAAGCAATTTAACCTCTTTTTTAAGCAACAACAAACACCTTACCAATTGAGGGACTGCACAAAAGGGCTTGACAATCGCCTATAAATGATGATTTAAAGATAATCAACTTGTCCTCCCTTGTTTTGAGACAGAGATCAATCTTCTTCAGAAGGGACTTTCATTTGTACCAACAAGATTTAATTTATTCATGAGTCAAAGATTTACATTTTTTTTTGTAGGAAATTAAAATGGCACAAATTCTTTCAGAACTCTAATAAGCAAACATGTGAAAAACTAGGGGTCAATGTAAATGATTTTCCAGATCTGCAAACTAATGGATTTATGGAAAGAAGGTTCCAGAAACCTTAGTGAGGGTCCCTTCACGGACTTACGCACAACTAGCACCAGAATTGCCCCCCCCCGTCAATTCCGACATCTTTTTACTGATGGTTCTCTGACTTAGAACAGCTAGATAAAGAATTCTTATCATCAGAATTTATCTATGTATGAACTAAATGCTCTAAGGCAGTGATGCCCAACTTACGGCCTGTGGACAAAACCTGGCCCGCGAAGCTGCATTAGTCTGCGATTCCCTGCTTCCCCCTCCTCCTGTCACCTCACTATTGACCCTGCTCCCTCTCCTCCTTTCACCTCACTACTGACCCTGCTTCCCCTTCCACCTGTCACCCCACTAGTGACCCTGCTCCCCCTCCTCCTGTCACCCCACTAGTGACCCTGCCCCCCTCCTGTCACCCCACTAGTGACCCTGCTTCCCCCTCCTCCTGTCACCCCTCTAGTGACCCTGCTTCACCCTCCTCCTGTCACCTCACTAGTGACCCTGCTTTCCCCTCCTCCTGTCACCCCACTAGTGACCCTGCTTTCACCTCCTCCTCTCACCCCACTAGTGACCCTGCTTTCACCTCCTCCTCTCACCCCACTAGTGACCCTGCTCCCCCCTCCTCCTCTCACCCCACTAGTGACCCTGCTCCCCCCTCCTCCTGTCACCTCACTAGTGACCCTGCTCCCCCCCTCCTCCTGTCACCCCACTAGCGACCCTGCTCCCCCCTCCTCTTGTCACCCCACTAGTGACCCTGCTTTCCCCTCCTCCTGTCACCCCACAAGTGACCATGCTCTCCCCTCCACCTGTCAACTCACTAGTGACCCTGATTCCCCCTCCTCCTGCCACCTCACTAGTGACCCTGCTACCCCCTCCTCCTGTCACCCCACTAGTGACCCTGCTCCCCCTCCTCCTGCCACCTTACTAGTGACCCTGCTCCCCCTCCTCCTGCCACCTTACTAGTGACCCTGCTTTCCCCTCCTCCTTTCACCCCACTAGTGACCCTGCTCCCCCCTCCTCCTGTCACCCCACTAGTGACCCTGCTCCCCTCTCCTCCTGTCACCTCACTAGTGACCCTGATTTCCCCTCCTCCTATCACCCCACTAGTGACCCTGCTCCCCCCTCCTCCTGTCACCACACAGGGAAGAGGCTAAACAGACTCCACCGACTATGACGGGATCTGTTCAGTTTCCGTTCGGGATACTGTCTTTTTACCGGACACGAAAGTGCTGCTGCATACAAGGCTTTTTTGTCTGGTCTTTCAACAGAATCTGCAACAGAAGCTCCAAACGCAGCCTCCAATGCAGATTTGAAGGCCTACGTGTTATGTATTTTAGTAACGCTCACACGTGCTCCATCACAGTGTTGGCATTTCTTTCTGGCAAAGCTACCTGGTTCTGGCCTGTAAAATTTATACCATGTCTAGTGCGACCCTCAGACGAAAAATGCTTAGGCATCACTGCTCTAAGGAGCCTTGAAGGGGATAGTGAGATTATTATAAAACCCTCGGACAATTGTGGTAATCTTGTTATTTTAGATCACAAAAGATATCAGAATTTTGAGTTTGGACCTCCTTGGTGATACTGGGAGTTATCAGATACTTCCTTCCGATCCCTCCGTGAAATTCATGTCAGAGTTAAAATCAATCCTCAGACATGGTTTGGAGGAGAACGTAATCAGTGAAGTGGAATTTAACTTTTTACCCCCTAAATCACCACAAATTGCAACCTTTTATGGGTTACCTAAAATTCATAAAGGGGTCCATCCACTCAAAGGTCGTCTCATTGTGTCAGGTGACAACTCACTGACACAGAACTGTGGTATCTATCTTGACAAGGTGTTGAGACAGTTTGTCTTGTCTCTTCCGTCATTCACAAGAGACACAATGGACTTCCTTCGGAAGATTGAGACCCTCTCAGTAGACCCTTCTTGTTTACTTGCGAGTATTGATGTAGAATCTCTTTATACATCAATCCTGCATGATAAAAGATATGGCAGCAATTTCCCACTATTTAAGTACAAGGGGAGTGCAGTTTAATAAACACAATCAGTTCATTCTCAGGCTCCTTGGATTTACTCTTACACATCATTTTTTTCTGTTTAACGGGTTCTTCTACCACCAGCTTAGGGGGACCGCAATGGAGAGCCCTTGTGCCCCAACGTATGCAAATCTCTTCCTGGGCTGGTGGGAAGACAAAAGTGTTTACCTGACAATCAAGCTTGGTGGAATGATAAGATTTTTTTCTGCACTCGTTATATAGACGTTATATTTCTCATCTGGAATGGGAGCAAGGATGAGTTCTGTAGACTGATTGAGACTATGAATGACAATGAGATTGGGCTTAGTTTTACATATGACATACAAATGGAATGTATAACCTTTCTGGATGTGGCAGTTGAAAAACAGGAGGACAAGCTGGTTACCCTAAAAGAGGTATGCGCAGGAACTGTTCCGACCGGGAGAACTTCCATGTGGAGTCTGGGAAATTATATAAGAGACTCCTACACAGGGGTTATCCCCAATAAATTCTTAGGGATGCCTTTCCTAAGATCAAGGACGATAAAGATAAGGCTCATATCTGCCTTATTTCCACCTATGATGTTGCCCACAGAGAGGTTAGAGGCATTCTGAATAATTATTGGCCAATTCTGTCTATGGACCCAGTTCTTACTAAGGCAGTCCCTCCTTTTCTGAAGATCACCTATCGGAAAGGTAGAAGTCTACGTGACCGGTTGGTTCATAGTCATTATAATGGCCCAAAAAGAGCAGGAACAAGGCTTGATAGAAAACCGTGAGGCATGTTCCATTGCGGATTCTGCAAAGCATGCAACTTTGTATGTATTTCTAAAACAATAACTTGCTCTGTGACGAATCGCAGTTATGTCATTAAAGACTTTGTAAACTGTAGAAATAAAGGAGTGATCTATGTTTGTCAGTGTACTTGTCCAATGGACTATATTGGTAAGACATTTAGAGAACTTAGGCCCAGGATTTCCAAACACATCAATGATATTTATAAGAAAAATAATACAACAGTTGAAAATCATGTAATTGACTTCCATAGCGGTGACCACCATGCCCTTAAGTTTGCGGCACTTGAAGTTATACAGTTCCCCCCTAGGAAGGGGGATTGGGATCGTAAGAGCCTTTAGAAGGAATCTGAATGGATCTACCGTTTTCGGTCCCAGTCCACTAGTGGGTTGAATTAGAGATTAACGTTTGCGTGCTTTATTTAAACAATGGGTTATTTTCTTCCCTGAATACCTCTGCTTTCAGTATTTGCATACTGCCTATAGCTAGCCCTTGATGCGAGAAGCCACTGTATCAGTGGTTTTTAATTAAACTCTGGTATCCTCAAGTATCTTGTTGGCATCTTTATGTCTGAATTAGGTATACTGACTGGCAACAGGATGAACAAATGGCGTGTATATTAAATACATGTAGCCAAAATTCTCACTATCGGCTGTTTTTTGATTTACTATAAATATTCTGGAGGGTGCGCCTGTTTGATTTATATTAGCTTTTGAGATCCTCCTATATTGCCAGATTATACATGTGGAACGCAACGTTAATTCCATGTGTTCCACTGCGCTGGAAGAAGAGTGATCCACCTAACCAGCCGATGTGCAGAAAGTAAGCACATGCATTCCAAATGTACGTTCAACACGACCGGAAGTGACGATTCCGGAGGGTGGAAATTATATGCGGTGCCACTAATTAAGCCTCCTAGCGGGCGTTAGTTCTCTGCTGCATCAACTTATGCCAGTCCAGGAGCCTTCTAGCTCCCTGTCCACCCATGTAAGTACTTACCTTGTGTATAGACGGGACTTTGTATAATTTAAGAGCGATTACAAATATCTAATGCACCTTTTTTCGTCATTGTAGGTACTTTATTATCAATACACATGGGCAGACCTTTTTGAATCATTGTTTCAGAATCAGGGGCAAGTATATAACTTTTTTATTAGCTCCATTGTAATTACCCTATATTCTTATAACCAATGTATTTTCCCTTTATAACCCCCTGATGAAACCAGTGCTTTGGGGGAAATGCGTCGGTGTGCAGGAACTTCTACAAGATACTATTCTTCTACTATTGACATTGCATAGGGTATCTTTAGGGCGGTTTCAGGATAGGTACGAGGAGGAGACCCTACCATCTGGAGGTATCTCTGGGCTGAGGGATATATAGGAAGCATCAGGGACAGATGATCCCATCCCCATTATTCACTCATCCATTAGACCTATACTTGCTATACGCAACTATGTTTTGTATCTTATACCATTCATGACATATTTTTGTTTATCTTTTTACCTTTTTCCTTGAAGTACTTAATTTTAAGAATCATTAATAAAGGTTGTTTGTAGGGCTCACGCCTTGTAAATAAGTCATTAAAAAACATAAACAACTTTGCAAGTACCCTATTATGGGGTACTGAATATGTGCCAAAACATGGCGCCTATATAAATCTACAAAATCCATCCAATGAAAATAAAATCTTATCCAGCTAATTCTAACAAAAATGATAAGCCAGAATGTAAAGAGAAAAAAAGACTTTGATGATCGGTGGTGGTCTCACCAGTTGGGCCCCACTGGTTCTGAAAATGAAGATGTCGCAGCTCTGATTTTGGGCTGAGGCTCCTATTGTTTTTCCATGCACAACAATGCCATAGACACCTGGTGAGCAGGGCAACTGCAGTACTGTGTGGCACAAGTGAATTGGGCTGAGCTCCAGTCCTCTGCACAGCCGGTGGCTGGGAGCTCTGCTGTGCAGGGAAAACTTTGGAGGAAGTGTATTGCCAAAGATATGTCACGACTAGTGTTGGGCGAGCATTCTCAGCCAAACACCATTTTGACTCGAACACCACGTGTGCTCGAGCACGATGCTTGAGTCTCCTCCTTGCAAGTTTGTTTGCTGCTACGCAGCCAATAAACGTGCGGGGAAGTACTGGCACTCACTGTAATGCCGTAGCCCTGTTGGTTACTGGCATTACAATGATTGGCTGGACTGAATGCGTCATCGGGTACTATATAGCACCCAATGACACGTGGTTCGGCTCAGTCTTAGTCAGGGCGAGCTGCAGCAGAAGGGACAGATAGTGTAGGGACAGGATTTTTTTTTAGGCAGGGTTTAGTGTTAAAAGGTGTTAAAGACCCAAAAGTTATTTTAAGGACTATTGTTTTATCTGGCTGCAATATATATTATTAGCGCAACCTGCGCTAAATTGCATGCAATTGGCCGCTGCTGACAGTGACACAACCTCTGCTACATCTGTTGCGTTACATTTGCGCATCCTAAATATCTGTGACATTCAGCGCAATTGGTTGGCCACTGCTGACAGCGAAATAATCTGTGCTACATCCCCTGTATAAGGTTTGCGCATCCTAAATATCTATGACATTCAGTGTAAATTCTTTTAGCCACTGGTGACAGCGACATTACCTGCGCTACATCTCCTGTGCAACGTTTGCGCATCCTAAATATCTGTGACATTCAGTGTCATTTTTTCTTAGCCGCTGATGACAGCGACATTACCTGCACTACATCTCCTATATAATGTTTGCGCATCCTAAATATCTGTGACATTCATTGTAATTTATTTGCACTTACACTTACAAAACCTGTGCTACTGTACGTGTGACATACTTACAAGCATACATACCATTTAATATGCTCAAGGCGAGCAGTAAGGGATGGGGAAGTGGCCGTGCTGCTGATGGTGCATGCAGAGGCCATGGCCCTGGGCGCGGTGAAGCTGTGCCTGCTGCCAAAGCACAAGAAACATACTCATCCACGATACCTAGCTTTATGTCCCGGTTTGCAGGGCGGCGCAGGACACCACTCTCGAAGTCACACCAGTGCCACCAGATGGTAAGTTGGATTGCAGCAGATAATGCTTCCAGTCGGTTAAGTACCACCCTGTCTTCTAAAAAGTCCAGTCTTAGTAGCCAAGAGTCTGGTCAACAGAATCCTCACTCTGATCCTCCTTCCTCCCACCATGGAGAGTCTTGGCAAACAAGTGATCCCACACTTGGATATTCCAAGGAGCTCTTTTCATCTCCATTCCTTGATTTGGGCCTCTCGCCAAGCACGCTTGAAGAAGGACATGAGGAGATCTTGTGCACTGATTCCCAAACTCTTGAGCATCCACAGTCAGAAGAAGATGACAGTGGGGAACGGCAATTAGTTTTTCACAAGGTGGATGATGATGATGAGACACAGTTGCCAATAAGTCAACGGCAACTAGTTTCTCAAGAGGTTGATGATGAGGGTGAGACACAGTTGTCATGTTCTTGTTAGGTCAACAATATAACATAAATTCAGACGGCACTCCAAAACGTGATTCAATGCAGTTTAGTTTTATTCATAGTATTGCCGGACTTATTTTACAGGCAACGTTTCGGGCATATTATGCATTGCCCTTCATCAGGCTGTTGTGATACACAATGGAAACAGAAAAAAGAAAAAGCAAAGGGGTGCTTAATCAGTGCTCATATAACACTTGATTTACAAATTGTATTAAATAGTGGTTCGTAAGTAGTTGTTGGTAGCATACACATGATAAACATAATAAACATGCAGATACTATATATGAGGATAACAAAGGTGGCTTCATTATGAATGCATACCATACACCACACACCGCCCTCTATCACGTAAGAGTCAACGCTCCACCACGCAACTGCCCACATGCAACCACCCACACCGCCCCATGCGCCCGACAAGGAAGTACCGGCATAAAATGCCGATATCTCCCTATCGAGCGCACGAGACAGCGCGAACAGCCAAATGCGAACAGCCACAAGGTAAAACACCGACCCCCACGCGACAAAGAAAAATATACAGCCCACAGCACACATCCACAACAAAGCTCAAATAAAAATTAAAGACATCATGGGCTATAAGCCCTGAAGTCAGAAATTGAATGCAGGCAATACAAAGACATGTTAGCACCGCAGAAAGAGATACATTAAAGGTAATAAACCAGACTGAATATAGTAATGCATAGACTCAGAAGGACAAATGTAGGCGATCGGATGGCAATTCAGGAAAGGCTGAAAGAGCCGTGGCGATGGTTGGTGAGGCCAGAGCATGAAAAACATGAAAAACATAAGGAGGCTTACCTCGTATGGCAGCACTTTCTGTGTGAACGCCGGCACAGCCATTTGTGCATCGGCGTGCTATTTAAGAGACCTGGGGGCGGGACCAAGTGTTAGGAAGCATAGAGATTGCTTCGAGAAAAGTAGCGTGACTGCGCATGCGTGCGCACCCGTAAGTAGGTGCGGGCGCCATTTTTTAGAAGACGTAAGAGATTTGTATTTTGCAACATAAGCATTAAGTAGGTCCGCCCCATATTATGTCACAGGCGGGAGCGCCATAGTACTGAAGGCCACAGGATAACGCCATTTTGGAGGGGTCAAAAAAGCCTCAAAGTCTGGCTAGAATAGAAACGCCATTTTTGTGAAGCCATAAAGGCGCTCCATTTTGGAAGGGTCTATGCACTATAGCGGGAGATGTGACAGACGAAGATGGAATTAAAAAATGGAAAAAAGGAAATAAAGATCAAAGGAAGTAAGGTTCAGAGTCATAATATACATAAGGATGCAAATATGGTTATGAAATGAAAATAAAAGAAACAAAGCATGGTATCAAATTGACAAGATAAACAATCGTCATGGATCAAAAAGTTGTATGAAATTTGCATCGATTATACATCATATGGTACTCAATGTGGTAATTCCATAGTGAGGTAATTTCATAGTGAAAGGCCCAGGACCATAGGGCGTGCGTCCCGGGAGTCTCCACCCGTGGACAGGACGCTCAGGCCCTAGAAGATAAAACGAGAGGGCAAAATTATTATAGCATGTGCTTCATACATAATCATACTCCTTATTAAGGCCGTGTGGTTCCATGGTATTTAGGCGTCGAATCCACCCCATTTCCCTCTCCCGGAGTATTGCTTCCCGGTTGCCTCCACGTCGAGGTGGTGGGATCCAATCTATAATTTGGAAACGCAATTGGCTAATGCCATGTTTGTGGAAAGTAAAATCATCAACCAGTGGTGCTTCTGGTTTAACAATACGGATATTAGACTTGTGTTGTGAAATGTGGTCTTTGACCTTTTGTGTTGTTTCTCCTACATAACCATAGCCACAGGGACATTTGATCAAATAAATGGCGTAGTTGGTTTGACAAGAAAAATGGCCTTTAATCTGGAATTTTTTACCCGTAGTGGGGTGCGTAAATGTCGGGCCCTTGGTCACATTGCCACATTGGGCGCACGCTAGGCAGGGGTATGTACCCTTCAACGCGGAGCCTGTAATGGTGGATTGAATAAGATTAGTGGTTTTAGGCCCCAAGTCAGATTTTACCAACAGATTTTGCCATACTGAATTCAGCTTCCTGTTGTATTACGTCTTTAACACATGCGATACCATCTGCAGTTGGGATGTTGGTATAAAGGCTCGCAACGTCCATAGTTACAAGAACAGAGTCATCTTCAAAAGATGTGATATTACGGATCATGTTCAAAAAATCCCTTGTGTCTTGTATATAAGATTTTCCTTTTTGTGAATAGAGCCTTAAGAGATTGTCTAGCAAAGTGGCAGCTGGTTGGAAGATTGATTCACACCCTGAGACTATAGGTCTCCCCGGAGGGTGTTCTTGGTTTTTATGGACTTTGGGTAGTGCGTATATTACTGGGACACGAGGATACTCGGGCACCAGATAATCCGCTATCTTTTTAGTGATTATGCCTTTGTCTAAGGCTAGCTTCACTAATGTAGCCAGTTCTGTACTAAGTTCCCGTATGGGATCGTGATCGATAGGACGATAGGTATTATGATCCGATAGTTGTCTCAGGATCTCTTCCCTATAGTCCTTCTTATTCATGATCACTATGCCTGAGCCTTTATCGGCTGGCTTAATAACAATATCTCTATTACTAGACAAGTCTTTCAACACTTTTGATTGCTCTTTAGATAAATTTTGTCTTACCTTGATATTACGGGAGCGTTTCTCCAATTTCCTAATGTCTTCTTGGACGTGTCTAATGTAGTTTTCAACCACTTCATATTTTTTAGGTGGTGTGAAGGTGCTGGGAGACTTGCAAGTCTTTGTACGATCCAGAAATGGTGATGTAATTGAGGCTATTTTGGATGGTTTAGTCCATGGTGGTTGTTCAATCTCTATATATGCCCTCAGGCGGATTGCCCTGAAAAATCGGTGCATTTCTTTATCCAGTTGGTATGGATCGGTAAAGTGAGTAGGAACAAAACCCAATCCAAGGTTCAAGGCAGAAGATTCTACACTTGTCAAGGATTTGTTGGAAAGGTTAATTACCAGGTCGTCGCAGAGGCTCCGGGGGTCTGGTTCTGGTATGTCGATTAGTGTTGAGCGCGAATATTCGAATAGCGAATATTAATCGCGAATATCGCAACTTCGATAATTCGCGAATATTGCGAATATACTGCTATATATTCGTTATATCGAATATTCGTCATTTTTTCCATCTGAACAAATGATTCCTCCCTGCTTAAAATGCTTGTGGGTCAATGAGTCATCGGCCCACAAGCAAGAAGCAGGGAGGAATCATGACTTTAGATGTTTAAAAAAGACGAATATTCTAAAAACGAATATATAGCACTATAGCGAATATATTCGTTTTGACATTTTTAGAATATTCGTCTTTTTTCCCCTCCAAACAGTACAGTTAAACTCCTTTGGCATACTCTCCCCACAAGCGTCCCCGTCACCATGGGAACGCCTGGTGGTTAGAATATACCATCGGATCTGAGTTAGATCGTGAAAACTCAAATCCGATGGTATATTCTAACACAGAGGCGTTCCCATGGTGATGGGGACGCTGAAGTTAAGTATGCCAACACGCGCATGCATACCGGCTCCCTGCTGCCTGGAGGCCTGTCCTCTGACAGGGCACTGTGATCTGCACTATTAACCCCTCAGATGCCGCACCTGAGGGGTTAATAGTGCGGATCACAGCACCCTAGTCAGAGGTCGGGTGCCGCCGGCAGCAGTGCCTCCCCACTATTAAAATCATTAATGGGCAGTGCGCCTAATTCCCCCTCACCAGTATTACAAACAATAATTGGTGGCCAGTGCCGATCCCCTATTAAACATCATTGGTGGCCAGTGTGCGCCGACAATCCCTCCCGTATTAATTATCGCTGGTCAGTGCGCACTCAATCCCCCTCCCTCCCAGTAAAAATCATTGCTGGCAGTCGCCTCCTCTCCCCCTCCCATCATTGGTGGCAGCGGCAGCTCGATCAGAGTCCCAGCAGTGTAATGCTGGGGCTCTGATCGATTACCATGGCAACAGGACGCTACTGCAGTCCTGGCTGCCATGGTTGAACTAGTCAGCATTGTACACCTGCGCTGGGCCGCGGCGCTCCTCCCCTCAAACTGTGAGTTTGAGAAGAAGGAGCGCCCGCGGCCCAGCGCAGGTAAGTACAATGCTGACTAACTCAACCATGGCAGCCAGGACTGCAGTAGCGTCCTGGTTGCCATGGTAATCGATCGGAGCCCCAGCATTACACTGCTGGGACTCTGATCGGAGCTGCCGCTGCCACCAATGATGGGAGGGGGAGAGGGAGGTGCACTGCCAGCAATGATTTTTACTGGGGAGGGAGGGGGATTGAGTGCGCACTGACCAGCGATAATTAATAATGGGGAGGGATTGTCGGCGCACACTGGCCACCAATGATGTTTAATAGGGGGATCGGCACTGGCCACCAATTATTGTTTGTAATACTGGTGAGGGGGAATTAGGCGCACTGCCCATTAATGATTTTAATAGTGGGAGAGCGACTGCTGCCCGGCGGCACTCGACCTCTGACTAGGGTGCTGGATCCGCACTATTAACCCCTCAGGTGCGGCATCTGAGGGGTTAATAGTGCAGATCACAGTGCCCTGTCAGAGGACAGGTGCCTCCAGGCAGCAGGGAGCCGGTATGTATGCGCGTGTTGGTATACTCTAACTCAGCGTCCCCATCACCATGGGAACGCCTCTGTGTTAGAATATACCATCGGATTTGAGTTTTCACGATCTAACTCAGATCCGATGGTATATTCTAACCACCAGGCGTTCCCATGGTGACGGGACGCTGTGGGGAGGAGTATGCCAAAGGGTTAACGAATATGGAATATAGCTATGCACTAGCAGTGCTAAGTTGAAATCGCAATGCGAATACTTTAAGTTAAATTAATCGCATTGTGATTTCAACTTAGCACTGCTGCTATATTCCATATTCGTTAACTTCGTTCTCATTCTAGCAAGCTGACCCATTATAAACCCAGCTCTAAGTTGAAATCGCAATGCGATTAATATAACTTGAATTAATCGCATTGCGATTTCAACGTAATTCCTCAAATCCGACAGTACATTTTAGTATATGGAGACGTTCCCATGGTGATGGGGACGCTCCATGAGCACGGAAGTTATGGTTGGCTTGGTAGAATTAGCGAATAGCGAATATGACGAATGTATTCGTCATATTCCTCAAAACGAAGATAACGAAGTATTCTACATCTTCGTTTTAGCAACCTATTCGTCAACTTCGCTATTCGCTAATTCTAGCAATCAAATAGGAGGGTTGACTTACCAGACAGCTGTGTTTTTTTAATACAATAATTATATTACTTAATAAAATTATTATATTATATTATATTATTATTATTCTATTTATTAAAAAAAAAAAAAAAAAAAATCGCATAGCGAATTTAACACAGCTGTCTCTATAGTCAACCTTCCTATTTGATTGCTAGAATTAGCGAAGTTGACGAATAGGTAGCTAAAACGAAGATGTAGAATACTTCATTATCTTCGTTTTGAGGAATATGACGAATACATTCGTCATATTCGTCATCCTCGCTAATTCTAGATATGAAACCAATAGGAAAGTAGCCTTAAGTTAAAATCGCAATATGCGATTATTTAAATCGCATGTTAATCGCGATAACTAGAAAAATGACGAATATTCGATTTTGACGAATATGAAACGAATATTCATACGAATATTCGCGAATTTCGTCGAAATCGAATATGGCACCTGCCGCTCATCACTAATGTCGATCTGGTTCGGATGGGATCCCGTGATTGCCCTCTTCCTCTTATGTTTCTTCCCCGCCCACCTGGGCGGTTTCCTCTTTGATACCTGGAAAAACATTTTTCTAAAAAATCAGCTTCGCTGCTAGATGAACCCGAGGTTTGTGCTCTAGGGATACCAGGAGCTTGGTAATTCTGGGTAACTGTACGGTATACTTGGTTTGTAGTATAGTCCTGGATATCTCGTTGGAATTTAGAGCGTTTTCGGTCTTCCAGACTCCTTCTAAACAAGTTGTCTTTTTGTACAAGACTGGTTTTGATAGAGGTTGTTTCCTCTGTTGATAGGTCACGGAATAGGTTTTGTTCTAGGGAAATAATCTCTTCTTTTGTTTTCTTAATTTCGATGTTTGCACGTTCCAGAGTAAGAAGGATTATGTCGAATGAAGCTTTGTTCAGTATTTTCTCGAACTGCTGACAAAATTCAGAATCTTCTGAAAACCAGTCTTGTACAAAAAGACAACTTGTTTAGAAGGAGTCTGGAAGACCGAAAATGCTCTAAATTCCAACGAGATATCCAGGACTATACTACAAACCAAGTATACCGTACAGTTACCCAGAATTACCAAGCTCCTGGTATCCCTAGAGCACAAACCTCGGGTTCATCTAGCAGCGAAGCTGATTTTTTAGAAAAAGGTTTTTCCAGGTATCAAAGAGGAAACCGCCCAGGCAGGCGGGGAAGAAACATAAGAGGAAGAGGGCAATCACGGGATCCCATCCGAACCAGATCGACATACCAGAACCAGACCCCCGGAGCCTCTGCGACGACCTGGTAATTAACCTTTCCAACAAATCCTTGACAAGTGTAGAATCTTCTGCCTTGAACCTTGGATTGGGTTTTGTTCCTACTCACTTTACCGATCCATACCAACTGGATAAAGAAATGCACCGATTTTTCAGGGCAATCCGCCTGAGGGCATATATAGAGATTGAACAACCACCATGGACTAAACCATCCAAAATAGCCTCAATTACATCACCATTTCTGGATCGTACAAAGACTTGCAAGTCTCCCAGCACCTTCACACCACCTAAAAAATATGAAGTGGTTGAAAACTACATTAGACACGTCCAAGAAGACATTAGGAAATTGGAGAAACGCTCCCGTAATATCAAGGTAAGACAAAATTTATCTAAAGAGCAATCAAAAGTGTTGAAAGACTTGTCTAGTAATAGAGATATTGTTATTAAGCCAGCCGATAAAGGCTCAGGCATAGTGATCATGAATAAGAAGGACTATAGGGAAGAGATCCTGAGACAACTATCGGATCATAATACCTATCGTCCTATCGATCACGATCCTATACGGGAACTTAGTACAGAACTGGCTACATTAGTGAAGCTAGCCTTAGACAAAGGCATAATCACTAAAAAGATAGCGGATTATCTGGTGCCCGAGTATCCTCGTGTCCCAGTAATATACGCACTACCCAAAGTCCATAAAAACCAAGAACACCCTCCGGGGAGACCTATAGTCTCAGGGTGTGAATCAATCTTCCAACCAGCTGCCACTTTGCTAGACAATCTCTTAAGGCCCTATTCACAAAAAGGAAAATCTTATATACAAGACACAAGGGATTTTTTGAACATGATCCGTAATATCACATCTTTTGAAGATGACTCTGTTCTTGTAACTATGGACGTTGCGAGCCATTATACCAACATCCCAACTGCAGATGGTATCGCATGTGTTAAAGACGTAATACAACAGGAAGCTGAATTCAGTATGGCCGAACAAGTATTTATTGAATCGCTGCTGTCTTTTGTCCTCAAGAATAACTACTTTCTTTTTGAGGACCAATTTCACCAGCAAATTTCTGGTACAGCCATGGGCTGTAATGTGGCGCCAACTTTCGCCGTTATATTCATGAACGCATTTGAGGAAAGTGTTGTATACCCTCAAGAATTGTTTAAAAAGCATGTTAAATGTTGGGTCAGATATATAGACGACATTTTTTGTATCTGGCAGGGTAACACTGAAAATCTTGTTTCCTTCCACCAGATCATTACATCTAGCGTCGACTCCATCTCTCTTTCCCTGGACTATAGCAATACGGAAATTTCATTCTTGGATGTGCTCATAAAAGTAAAAAACAACAGACTAGTGACTGATATATATAGGAAACCTACAGACAAAAATAGCCTTTTACATTACAACAGTTTCCACCCACCAAGCCTGATCCGGTCCCTCCCTCGGTCTCAACTACTGAGGGTTAAACAATTAGTCTCTGATGACACTGAAGTCGAATCCAGATTAATACTGATGGCCCATAAATTCTTAGACAGAGGTTTCCCCCCCAATGTTATTAACCCTCATTTGACACAGGTACACAATAGGTCCAGAACAGACCTACTTGAACCAAGACCCTCTCTGGGTAGAATAGACAAAAACTCCCGTATTGCATGTGTCACTACGTACACCCATCTCAGCGGACACATTAAAAATATTATATATAAACATTGGGGCATATTAACAGGTAATTTCCCGAAAATATTTCCTGAGAAGCCACTAATCAGGGGCGTAACTACCGGGGAAGCAGGGGAAGCAGCTGCTTCGGGGCCCGGGCTTACAGGGGGCCCGGCAAGCACGTGTTGTCCTCACTCCTCTCCTCCCCTGGGTAATCATCAGCACGTGTCCTCACTCCTCTCCCTTCGCTAATTACTCAGTGAATCGCAGTGTACTCTCGCCCTTGCCTACTTAAAACTTATTTTTTCTTTCTTTCAGAAAAGCTTGCCCTGGGGATCGAACCTGCGACCATTAGGTTCAAAGGCAAGACACTTAACCACAAAGCCATATGGAGCTGATAAGCCAGATAGCTAAAAAAAAAAAATAAGACCTCTAGATGTGGAGAACTTTGATAGTGTATCCATACACATTACAGCTGCACCAGCACATTGTATATGGATGTAGCAGAGCTTGGTGTGTTGGGGCAGCTGTAATGTGTATAGATACACTATCAAAGTTCTCCTTATCTAGAGGTCTTATTTTTTTTTTTTAGCTACCTGATTATGCAGCTCATATGGTCTTGTGGATAAGTGTCTTGCCTTTCATCCTAATGGTCACAGGTTTGATTCCCTTCACAAACTTTTCTGAAAGACAGGATTTTTTTATTTTGTTTGTTTTTTAAATACTGGACTTTTACTTTACTGCCACAGGGGAGAAGGGGGCTATTGGCACTATAATATTGGCAAATGGGGGGGGGGGAGAGATAGGCACTTCATATTGTCACACACATTAGGGGGCAGGGGGAGAGGATGGCACTATGATATTGGGATGGGGGAAGACAGAGGCACTTGATATTGGCACATTATAGGGGGCACTATGGGGAGAGGAGCACTATGGGGGCATCTGGTGCTATATGGCTGGCTACTGGCACATTATAGGGTGGGTTTATATGGCTGACTACTGGCACATTATAGGGGGGGTTATATGGCTGATTACTGGCACATTATAGGGGGTTATATGGCTGGCTACTGGCACATTATAGGGGGCTGGGGGCTATATGGCTGACTACTGGCACATTATAGGGGGCTATATGGCTGGCACATTATAGAGGGGAGCCAAACGCGGGTAGGGGGCCCAATACAAAAATTTGCTGTGGGGCCCAGTCATTTCTAGCTACGCCCCTGCCACTAATGTCTTACAAGAGGGCACCCAGCATCAGAGACCGGTTGGTAAAATCTGACTTGGGGCCTAAAACCACTAATCTTATTCAATCCACCATTACAGGCTCCGCGTTGAAGGGTACATACCCCTGCCTAGCGTGCGCCCAATGTGGCAATGTGACCAAGGGCCCGACATTTACGCACCCCACTACGGGTAAAAATTCCAGATTAAAGGCCATTTTTCTTGTCAAATGAACTACGCCATTTATTTGATCAAATGTCCCTGTGGCTATGGTTATGTAGGAGAAACAACACAAAAGGTCAAAGACCGCATTTCACAACACAAGTCTAACATCCGTATTGTTAAACCAGAAGCACCACTGGTTGATCATTTTACTTTCCACAAACATGGCATTAGCCAATTACGTTTCCAAATTATAGATTGGATCCCTCCACCTCGACGTGGAGGCAACCGGGAAGCAATACTCCGGGAGAGGGAAATGGGGTGGATTCGACGCCTAAATACCATGGAACCACACGGCCTTAATAAGGAGTATGATTATGTATGAAGCACATGCTATAATAATTTTGCCCTCTCGTTTTATCTTCTAGGGCCTGAGCGTCCTGTCCACGGGTGGAGACTCCGGGACGCACGCCCTATGGTCCTGGGCCTTTCACTATGAAATTACCTCACTATGGAATTACCACATTGAGTACCATATGATGTATAATCAAACTTTTTGATCCATGACGATTGTTTATCTTGTCAATTTGATACCATGCTTTGTTTCTTTTATTTTCATTTCATAACCATATTTGCGTCCTTATGTATATTATGACTCTGAACCTTACTTCCTTTGATCTTTATTTCCTTTTTCCATTTTTAAATTCCATCTTCGTCTGTCACATCTCCCGCTATAGTGCATAGACCCTTCCAAAATGGAGCGCCTTTATGGCTTCACAAAAATGGCGTTTCTATTCTAGCCAGACTTTGAGGCTTTTTGACCCCTCCAAAATGGCGTTATCCTGTGGCCTTCAGTACTATGGCGCTCCCGTCTGTGACATAATATGGGGCGGACCTACTTAATGCTTATGTTGCAAAATACAAATCTCTTAAGTCTTCTAAAAATGGCGCCCGCACCTACTTACGGGTGCGCACACATGCGCAGTCGCGCTACGTTTCTCGGAGCAATCTCTATGCTTCCTAACACTTGGTCCCGCCCCAGGTCTCTTAAATAGCACGCCGATGCACTAATGGCTGTGCCGGCGTTAACACAGAAAGTGCTGCCATACGAGGTAAGCCTCCTTATGTTTTTCATGTTTTTCATGCTCTGGCCTCACCAACCATCGCCACGGCTCTTTAAGCCTTTCCTGAATTGCCATCCGATCGCCTACATTTGTCCTTCTGAGTCTATGCATTACTATATTCAGTCTGGTTTATTACCTTTAATGTATCTCTTTCTGCGGTGCTAACATGTCTTTGTATTGCCTGCATTCAATTTCTGACTTCAGGGCTTATAGCCCATGATGTCTTTAATTTTTATTTGAGCTTTGTTGTGGATGTGTGCTGTGGGCTGTATATTGTTCTTTGTCGCGTGGGAGTCGGTGTTTTACCTTGTGGCTGTTCGCATTTGGCTGTTCGCGCTGTCTCGTGCGCTCGATAGGGAGATATCGGCATTTTATGCCGGTACTTCCTTGTCGGGCGCGTGGGGCGGTGTGGGTGGTTGCATGTGGGCAGTTGCGTGGTGGAGCGTTGACTCTACGTGATAGAGGGTGGTGTGTGGTGTATGGTATGCATTCATAATGAAGCCACCTTTGTTATCCTCATATATAGTATCTGCATGTTTATTATGTTTATCATGTGTATGCTACCAACAACTACTTACGAACCACTATTTAATACAATTTGTAAATCAAGTGTTATATGAGCACTGATTAAGCACCCCTTTGCTTTTTTCTTTTTCTGTTTCCTTTGTGTATCACAACAGCCTGATGAAGGGCAATGCATAATATGCCCGAAACGTTGCCTGTAAAATAAGTCCGGCAATACTATGAATAAAACTAAACTGCATTGAATCACGCTTTGGAGTGCCGTCTGAATTTATGTTATATGTACAAGTACCCTGAGGTGGAGCAGGATACATCCCCTGACATGCACCCTACAGCCAAGAAGTGGCGGAAGTGCCGTGGCTAAACAAAGTGTCCTTGTTAGGTCAACAAGTCAGGAGGATTACCAAAGTGAGTGAGTGGAAGAGGAGGTGGTGGACAATGAAATCACTGACCCAACCTGGGAAGGTGGCAAGACGAGCGAGGACAGCAGTACAGAGGGGGAGGGATCCGCAGCACCCCAACAGGCTGGAATAGGCAGTGGGTTGGCAAAAAGGAGAAGGCGGACCACACCAAACAGGCCCGCAACTGTTCCCCGGAGCACCACCTTGCGGCAATCTCCCTTGCCAAGGGATAGGTGTTCCGCAGTCTGGCGCTTTTTAAAAGAAAGTACGGACGATAAAAGAATTGTCATTTGCAACATGTGCCATACCAAAATAGGTAGGGGCATGAACACTAGCAACCTCACCACCACCAGCATGATCCACCACATGGCATCAAAGCACCCTACTACGTGGGCCGAACGCCTGGGTCCACAATCAATGTCTGCGGGTCACACCACTGCCTTGTCTTCGCCTGTGTTACATGCTGGCCAATCCTCTTTCCAAGATGCAGACCCGGATGCCTCCCGCCCTGCACCTGGACCTTCGCCAGCACCATCAGCTAGCACATCCACTTCTGTGTCCCAGCGTAGCGTACAGATGTCCATACCCAGGCCTTTGAACGAAAGCGCAAATACCCAGCCACCCACACACAGGTCATAGCACTAAATGTGCACCTTTCCAAATTGCTGGCCCTGGAAATGTTACCATTTAGGCTTGTGGACACTGAGGCTTTCTGCAGCCTGATGGTGGAAGCCGTCCCTCGTTACTCCGTCCCCAGCCGCCACTATTTTTCCAGGTGTGCCGTCCCCGCCTTACACCAGCATGTGTCCCATAACATCACCTGTGCCCTGACCAACGCAATTATTGGGAAGGTCCACCTAACGACTGACACATGGACAAGTGCTTTTGGCCAGGGATGCTACATTTCCCTGAACGCACACTAGGTGAACATTGTGGAGGCCGGGAGCGAGTCGTGCCCTGGGATGGCACAGGTGCTACCGATGCCAAGGATTGCGGGCCCTACTTCCATCAGGATTTCCGCCACCACCTACATTAGTGGTTGCAACTCCCTCTTCTCCTTCTCCACCTCCTTCTCCACCTTCTTGGATGTGCTCATAAAAGTAAAAAACAACAGACTAGTGACTGATATATATAGGAAACCTACAGACAAAAATAGCCTTTTACATTACAACAGTTTCCACCCACCAAGCCTGATCCGGTCCCTCCCTCGGTCTCAACTACTGAGGGTTAAACAATTAGTCTCTGATGACACTGAAGTCGAATCCAGATTAATACTGATGGCCCATAAATTCTTAGACAGAGGTTTCCCCCCCAATGTTATTAACCCTCATTTGACACAGGTACACAATAGGTCCAGAACAGACCTACTTGAACCAAGACCCTCTCTGGGTAGAATAGACAAAAACTCCCGTATTGCATGTGTCACTACGTACACCCATCTCAGCGGACACATTAAAAATATTATATATAAACATTGGGGCATATTAACAGGTAATTTCCGAAAATATTTCCTGAGAAGCCACTAATCAGGGGCGTAACTACCGGGGAAGCAGGGAAGCAGCTGCTTCGGGGCCCGGGCTTACAGGGGCCCGGCAAGCACGTGTTGTCCTCACTCCTCTCCTCCCTGGGTAATCATCAGCACGTGTCCTCACTCCTCTCCCTTCGCTAATTACTCAGTGAATCGCAGTGTACTCTCGCCCTTGCCTACTTAAAACTTATTTTTCTTTCTTTCAGAAAAGCTTGCCCTGGGGATCGAACCTGCGACCATTAGGTTCAAAGGCAAGACACTTAACCACAAAGCCATATGGAGCTGATAAGCCAGATAGCTAAAAAAAAATAAGACCTCTAGATGTGGAGAACTTTGATAGTGTATCCATACACATTACAGCTGCACCAGCACATTGTATATGGATGTAGCAGAGCTTGGTGTGTTGGGGCAGCTGTAATGTGTATAGATACACTATCAAAGTTCTCCTTATCTAGAGGTCTTATTTTTTTTTAGCTACCTGATTATGCAGCTCATATGGTCTTGTGGATAAGTGTCTTGCCTTTCATCCTAATGGTCACAGGTTTGATTCCCTTCACAAACTTTTCTGAAAGACAGGATTTTTATTTTGTTTGTTTTTAAATACTGGACTTTTACTTTACTGCCACAGGGAGAAGGGGGCTATTGGCACTATAATATTGGCAAATGGGGGAGAGATAGGCACTTCATATTGTCACACACATTAGGGGGCAGGGGGAGAGGATGGCACTATGATATTGGGATGGGGGAAGACAGAGGCACTTGATATTGGCACATTATAGGGGGCACTATGGGGAGAGGAGCACTATGGGGGCATCTGGTGCTATATGGCTGGCTACTGGCACATTATAGGGTGGGTTTATATGGCTGACTACTGGCACATTATAGGGGGTTATATGGCTGATTACTGGCACATTATAGGGGGTTATATGGCTGGCTACTGGCACATTATAGGGGGCTGGGGGCTATATGGCTGACTACTGGCACATTATAGGGGGCTATATGGCTGGCACATTATAGAGGGGAGCCAAGCGCGGGTAGGGGGCCCAATACAAAAATTTGCTGTGGGGCCCAGTCATTTCTAGCTACGCCCCTGCCACTAATGTCTTACAAGAGGGCACCCAGCATCAGAGACCGGTTGGTAAAATCTGACTTGGGGCCTAAAACCACTAATCTTATTCAATCCACCATTACAGGCTCCGCGTTGAAGGGTACATACCCCTGCCTAGCGTGCGCCCAATGTGGCAATGTGACCAAGGGCCCGACATTTACGCACCCCACTACGGGTAAAAATTCCAGATTAAAGGCCATTTTTCTTGTCAAATGAACTACGCCATTTATTTGATCAAATGTCCCTGTGGCTATGGTTATGTAGGAGAAACAACACAAAAGGTCAAAGACCGCATTTCACAACACAAGTCTAACATCCGTATTGTTAAACCAGAAGCACCACTGGTTGATCATTTTACTTTCCACAAACATGGCATTAGCCAATTACGTTTCCAAATTATAGATTGGATCCCTCCACCTCGACGTGGAGGCAACCGGGAAGCAATACTCCGGGAGAGGGAAATGGGGTGGATTCGACGCCTAAATACCATGGAACCACACGGCCTTAATAAGGAGTATGATTATGTATGAAGCACATGCTATAATAATTTTGCCCTCTCGTTTTATCTTCTAGGGCCTGAGCGTCCTGTCCACGGGTGGAGACTCCCGGGACGCACGCCCTATGGTCCTGGGCCTTTCACTATGAAATTACCTCACTATGGAATTACCACATTGAGTACCATATGATGTATAATCAAACTTTTTGATCCATGACGATTGTTTATCTTGTCAATTTGATACCATGCTTTGTTTCTTTTATTTTCATTTCATAACCATATTTGCGTCCTTATGTATATTATGACTCTGAACCTTACTTCCTTTGATCTTTATTTCCTTTTTTCCATTTTTAAATTCCATCTTCGTCTGTCACATCTCCCGCTATAGTGCATAGACCCTTCCAAAATGGAGCGCCTTTATGGCTTCACAAAAATGGCGTTTCTATTCTAGCCAGACTTTGAGGCTTTTTTGACCCCTCCAAAATGGCGTTATCCTGTGGCCTTCAGTACTATGGCGCTCCCGTCTGTGACATAATATGGGGCGGACCTACTTAATGCTTATGTTGCAAAATACAAATCTCTTAAGTCTTCTAAAAAATGGCGCCCGCACCTACTTACGGGTGCGCACACATGCGCAGTCGCGCTACGTTTCTCGGAGCAATCTCTATGCTTCCTAACACTTGGTCCCGCCCCCAGGTCTCTTAAATAGCACGCCGATGCACTAATGGCTGTGCCGGCGTTAACACAGAAAGTGCTGCCATACGAGGTAAGCCTCCTTATGTTTTTCATGTTTTTCATGCTCTGGCCTCACCAACCATCGCCACGGCTCTTTAAGCCTTTCCTGAATTGCCATCCGATCGCCTACATTTGTCCTTCTGAGTCTATGCATTACTATATTCAGTCTGGTTTATTACCTTTAATGTATCTCTTTCTGCGGTGCTAACATGTCTTTGTATTGCCTGCATTCAATTTCTGACTTCAGGGCTTATAGCCCATGATGTCTTTAATTTTTATTTGAGCTTTGTTGTGGATGTGTGCTGTGGGCTGTATATTGTTCTTTGTCGCGTGGGGGTCGGTGTTTTACCTTGTGGCTGTTCGCATTTGGCTGTTCGCGCTGTCTCGTGCGCTCGATAGGGAGATATCGGCATTTTATGCCGGTACTTCCTTGTCGGGCGCGTGGGGCGGTGTGGGTGGTTGCATGTGGGCAGTTGCGTGGTGGAGCGTTGACTCTTACGTGATAGAGGGTGGTGTGTGGTGTATGGTATGCATTCATAATGAAGCCACCTTTGTTATCCTCATATATAGTATCTGCATGTTTATTATGTTTATCATGTGTATGCTACCAACAACTACTTACGAACCACTATTTAATACAATTTGTAAATCAAGTGTTATATGAGCACTGATTAAGCACCCCTTTGCTTTTTCTTTTTTCTGTTTCCTTTGTGTATCACAACAGCCTGATGAAGGGCAATGCATAATATGCCCGAAACGTTGCCTGTAAAATAAGTCCGGCAATACTATGAATAAAACTAAACTGCATTGAATCACGTTTTGGAGTGCCGTCTGAATTTATGTTATATGTACAAGTACCCTGAGGTGGAGCAGGATACATCCCCTGACATGCACCCTACAGCCAAGAAGTGGCGGAAGTGCCGTGGCTAAACAAAGTGTCCTTGTTAGGTCAACAAGTCAGGAGGATTACCAAAGTGAGTGAGTGGAAGAGGAGGTGGTGGACAATGAAATCACTGACCCAACCTGGGAAGGTGGCAAGACGAGCGAGGACAGCAGTACAGAGGGGGAGGGATCCGCAGCACCCCAACAGGCTGGAATAGGCAGTGGGTTGGCAAAAAGGAGAAGGCGGACCACACCAAACAGGCCCGCAACTGTTCCTCGGAGCACCACCTTGCGGCAATCTCCCTTGCCAAGGGATAGGTGTTCCGCAGTCTGGCGCTTTTAAAAGAAAGTACGGACGATAAAAGAATTGTCATTTGCAACATGTGCCATACCAAAATAGGTAGGGGCATGAACACTAGCAACCTCACCACCACCAGCATGATCCACCACATGGCATCAAAGCACCCTACTACGTGGGCCGAACGCCTGGGTCCACAATCAATGTCTGCGGGTCACACCACTGCCTTGTCTTCGCCTGTGTTACATGCTGGCCAATCCTCTTCCAAGATGCAGACCCGGATGCCTCCCGCCCTGCACCTGGACCTTCGCCAGCACCATCAGCTAGCACATCCACTTCTGTGTCCCAGCGTAGCGCACAGATGTCCATACTCCAGGCCTTTGAACGAAAGCGCAAATACCCAGCCACCCACACACAGGTCATAGCACTAAATGTGCACCTTTCCAAATTGCTGGCCCTGGAAATGTTACCATTTAGGCTTGTGGACACTGAGGCTTTCTGCAGCCTGATGGTGGAAGCCGTCCCTCGTTACTCCGTCCCCAGCCGCCACTATTTTTCCAGGTGTGCCGTCCCCGCCTTACACCAGCATGTGTCCCATAACATCACCTGTGCCCTGACCAACGCAATTATTGGGAAGGTCCACCTAACGACTGACACATGGACAAGTGCTTTTGGCCAGGGATGCTACATTTCCCTGAACGCACACTAGGTGAACATTGTGGAGGCCGGGAGCGAGTCGTGCCCTGGGATGGCACAGGTGCTACCGATGCCAAGGATTGCGGGCCCTACTTCCATCAGGATTTCCGCCACCACCTACATTAGTGGTTGCAACTCCCTCTTCTCCTTCTCCACCTCCTCTTCCACTTCCACCTCTGAATTCTCATCTTGCAGCACCAGCAGGGGCTGACTGGCAACTTTTGGCCCAGGGGGCAAGTAACACCCAGAGGCCCACTGAGCCCCCCTCCTGCTTTCCGATTTGCCCTTCCTCCTCCTGATCCCCCTTGCCACTTTCGTCAGCCATGTAAATTACTACACAGGAAAACAAAATAAACTAGGGATGCTCCGATATATCGGCCGCCGAAACATATCAGCCGAAAATGGCATTTTTTGTCTAATGCCGAAAGTGTCATTTTCTGGCTGATCCAGTGTTGTATCAGTGCATTCCCTCCTCCACGATGGGCGGTGCTCTGTGTCCCAGACAATCTCAGTATAGAGGATTCCTGTTCATTTGTAACAGGGGATGTTGAAATAGAGATTGAGGACTTTGTGTCCTCCATTGCTTTTTCTATTTTAAAAAGGAAATATCAGGGGTCACACTAAGACTTTTTAAAATAAATAGAGAACTTTAATTCGCTATACATAAGCAAACATAAATTAAAAGGACATGCATTTCTTGAATTTTTTTTTTTACACTAGCAAACATGAGAACACAGTTTTTTCAAATAGTTAAGTGAATATTACAACTGCTTAGTGCAGGAAATATTATGATGTATTGCATACACCATACTAACATTTGGAGAGGTATCTTTTTCTGTAAAATTTCAAACTGTTAGCAAAGACCTCATCAAAGGAGAGGTCTTCCGAATTTTTCAAGAACATCTTGAAATTGAACAAGTTCCAAAGATCTCTTTCAACTGACATTATCATAAGTGCATCAAGAAGTTCTTGCCCCATGGTGGCTCTTAGGCGAGTCTTTATAAGTTTTAACTTACTAAATGCTCTTTCACATGCCACTTGGGTATATGATAGTGTTAGCAGGTATTCATAAACAACAGAGAGATTTTCATAAGCAGATGAAAAAGATTATATTTTACAAGAAATCGGTGACAGCAAAGAAAACATTTGTTACAGGACTTGCATTTTGTTTCTTGTTCCATGCTATCAACTGTACAGGAGCCCCAGTCATCATCATCAGCATTGGTATTAACGGGATTATTATCCAGATAATCATCGTCATCATCATCTTCTTCTTGCTGACAGCTAATAGGAACCATGTCTACCTTCCCGCTCTCTTGTTCTCTAAGATGTGGGAACAAGTTGGCAAAACTCTGTAGCTCAGTTTTCAGACCTGATTCATCCACGTTTGACAATTGAGAAATTCTTTGTAGTGCTCCTGCCTCTAACACATTTGGATCTTTTCTGATTTTGTCAAAGAAACGAGGATCCAAGTATTGGGAGTCCTGAACTAATTGTTTGTTTTCAGAAAATCGCTCATCCAGGCTTCCAATTATCTGATCAAGAATTGGTCTAAAAACTTCGACTCGAAACGTTGGGTTTCACTAATAGGACGTTCATCAATTGAGGATTCGCCAGGCATACGCTTTTTCGCCCAATTCTTCTCTCTTGGAGCTCTGACTCAACTTCCAGGGAATCAAGGCCCTCTCTTCTGTTATTAGGTCATTTATCTTTTTGGCAAACTGCTTTGCTTTCTCTTGTATATAAGAAAACTCAATTTTTTTAAGTTGGTCGACTGTACTTTCCACCATTCTCCATGCAACCATATAGTCAAGACCACTTGTTTGAAGATATCTAGAAACAGGGCCAATAACATCAAAAATAGACAAAAATAGATGTGCAGTCAAAATGGTCTTAAACAAACATAGGTTTTCTGACAGAGAAGCAGCCTCTGAAGTAGTCTTTGAATCAGACTGTTTGAACTGTGAAATCAACAGTAAAACTTCTAAAGTGTCTAAAAATAGTGAGTGTTTTTCTCCAAATAGCCAGTGGAGGGCTTTATCTTTGGCCCACCATCTTGTCTCTCCAATTTTTGCAGCCTGAGCAGTTTCTCATGCCCACATCTCTTATCAAGCTGATCTCTCCAGACATTCATTCTCTTGTGCGAGTCCCCAATAAATGTTGCTAGGCGATGTAGGAGACCAAAAAATTTTTGCCTCTAAAACATCACAGCAATCAGATATGCACAGGTTTAAAATGTGGCTATAGCACCAAATATAGACAGCATTAGGCACTTCCTTTGCAATCTGAGCACGCAACCCCACATAAGCACTTCTCATGTTTGCTGCTCCATCAAAAGACTCTCCTGCTATTTTTTGTAATCAAGTCCAAGAATTTGAAAACTTGACATTAAAAGTTCATTGAGTCCTCTTCCAGATGAATCTTTTACTGGTAAAACAGAGATGAGACGTTCCTTAACAGATTCTTCTTTTACATATCTAACAACCACAGTAGCTTGGTCAACTACTCCAACATCTTGTGTAGAATCTACTTGGATGCTAAATCTCTTCTCACCAATTTCAGACACTATTGATGACTTCATGGTCTGAACGATTGCCATAATAACTTTTTTACTGTGTTATATGACAAAAATGTCACAAGTGATCCACGGCCAGCTGTCTGTTTTCCCAGGAGTCTTCTCTGTTTTTACGCTTTTCACTTTCAGAAATGCATTTCGAATGTGATTTTTAAGTGGAACGTCATAATTCGAGAGAAATAAAACCATTTCTAGAAAATTTCCATGGTTAATTTCAGCATTGCTCAAATTATATAATGATTCATTAGTTCCCTGGGCACGAAACGGTAATCCTTGTTTTGCTAGAAGTTTTACAATATCAAAGATTCGTTTCATTACTTCTATGTTTTGAAGTATCTCCTTCTTTCTTTTTGAAGCATGTGCCTGGTTTATCAATGTATCAATACCTCTGCTCTTTGTTATAGTAAAATATGTGTTCACAGCTTCACGGTGAGTTTTAGATGTCTCATGTTTGTTAGCAACCTGATAACAATGCCTAAAATTAGTACACCCACTAGTGAACGATGAAGTGGAATTTGAAAATGCTATGCAGATACTGCAAAAAAAAGCTTCAATCTTTCTATTGTTTACTCTGCAAGTAAGCCATGAACGCCTAATAAGATCTCCATTTGGATTTCTACGGAAATAAAAATCGATTTCTTTAAAGGGAAGGCCTTCACAATCGGTAGTGCTTGGTTGCACTGGATGCATTTGCACAAATGCAATTTTTTCTGCAATAGAACATATGGAAGGAAGACTAAAGACAGTTTTGGTGGTGTCAAACTGAACATCAGAAGATGAAGACTCTTCTTCTGTTCTACCACTTTCTAAATCATGAAGGCTTGTAGCTTCAGAGCAAGGAATGGGTGATTTTTCTATAATAGTCATTTCAGAACTGCTTTCAAAGTCCAACTCCTCTATTAAGCTATTTGGACTATGTGTTCTTAACTCCTCTTGAACTAGCACATCTTGCCTCACTGGAAGCCTATCTTGGTCTGTGCAAACCTCTGTTGGTCTTTCTTTGGGTACTGTTGCACCATGACCCTACAAAAAGTCATATCAAAATTAGGAGCATTATGAACAGTGCAGAAGGCTGCCTACCCCTGCTTTAGAACTTCTAAACTTCCAACTCACCACTGCAAACGATAATTTCATTTGCTTAGGATCCTTTCCTGCTATGTCAAGCTCTTTAGCTAGCATATCTTGTCTCACTGGAAGCCTATCTTGGTCTGTGCAAACCTCTGTTGGTCTTTCTTTGGGTACAGTTGTACCATGACCCTACAAAAAGTCATATCAAAATTATGAACATTATGAGCAGTGTAGAAGGCTGCCTACCCCTGCTTTACTTCTAAACTTCCAACTCACCACTGCAAACGATAACTTCATTTGCTTAGGATCCTTTCCTGCTATGTCAAGCTCTTTAGCCCTTTTCTCGCGTATTTTTGAGCTCCACCTCTTTCCTTGCTTTTTGATGGTATGCTCTCCATGTTTATCAATAAGGAATGAACTAAACGGTTTGCTGGACATCAAACAAAAGGGAGTAACATTTAGGACAGTAATAAGGGCTGTATAGTACATATCCAGAATACAAATTTAAGCTTTATATATGGTAATCATCTTAGGAGAACCAAAGGTGATGGCATGCCATGCCAGTGTGCTCCCACAGGTGTAAGGGCACCACCGCACAAGCATAACTTACTGGAGCATTGGGCATCCAGAGCAGGCCTTTGAAATGGAACCCTAAAGCTTAACACACACCTTACTATCTGATTGTAGAATTTCCTTTAGATCTACTAACAACAAAGTTTGCAAACTAATGTGGCATACAATGTGCTCTTGTCTCTCTCTCTCCTGGTAGTTGGGGCCTGGGGGTAGATCAGCAGTCTCCCTCCCAGCCATTAGTAGCAGAAATGGGCGAAGTGAGCTGCAGTGGCCGCACAGGAGCTTGATCAGTGACATGGGCATTTGGGAAGGCATGTTCTCGTCGGCCGCTAAAGTAGCAGAGCAGCCAAGAGGAGCTGGGTGACACTAGTGTTTGCGCCAACAGGGGCCATTTAAAGAGGCAACAGTAGAGTGACCACATTTCCCAACTGCCATTCAGGGACACTTATGTTCACAAGTGCACGGTCATGCTACTCGGCCGCGCAGCAAGACAGGGAGGAACCACACACACAGGACAGTACTATGCGATGCCGATCTGATTCAGAGATCGCATAGTATAGTAAGATGCGACTGTCACCAGGGCCGGTTCTAGGTGAAATGGGGCTCTGGAGCGCAAAAACAATAAGGACACCTTCCCCCAATGACACTTGATGACTGTTGCAGAAGAAACTGTATATTGTGAGGATCAGTATATGCTATATGTGTATAATATGAATATATTTCCTATGAAAACTTACGATTACTTGGCTTGACCCTTGCTTATTTCGGACACCACTGCCACACTTTGGCCGGGGCTCGGCGGAGCTGATGTGTTTTCTCTTCTATCCTAATGAGAAATATTTCATGATAAGGATTTGAAGAAGTGGCAGAGGGATAGCAGAGCAGGGAAAGGCTGGGGCTGATATCATGGGGGGTAATAAAGTCCAAATAAAAAAAATACCCCTTGTAATGTCCCCAGTTAAGCTAATGTCCCCATAGTGCCCCCATAATGTGTCAGTATAAAATACCCCTATATAGTGCCCCCAGTAAATGTAATCATAGTACTCCTCTCCCCCCTCCCAGTGCCCCCCATAGTGTACCAGTATAAAATGCCCAATATATAGTGCCCCAGTAGATGCCCTCAGTGTCCCCCATAATTTGTAAGTATAAAATACCCCTTCTCACTGCCCCTGTAGATGACCCCATAGTACTCCGCTCCCACCTTCCCCATAGTACCCACCATAATGTGTCCCAGTATAAAATGCCCATATACAGAGCCTCCATATAAAATAACCGTTCTTTGTGGCCTCAGTAGATGCCCCTATAGTACCCACCAATAATGTGCCAGTAAGAAGTGCGCCCAGAGATGTCCCTCAATAATGTGCCAGTAGCCAGAGCCCCCTATCACGTGCCAGTAGCCTGAGTCCCCCCATCATCAACATGTGCCAGTAGCATAGGCCCCCTCTATAAGTTCCAAACTGCCAGTAGCCAATAAGCCCCCCTATAAGGTGCCAGTAGCCATAGGCCCCCCTATAATATGCCAATAGGAGCCCCCATAATGTGCTAGTAGCCATAGCTCCCCCTACATTGTGCTAGGAGTCATAGGCCCCCTATAATATGCCAGAGTCCAATAGCCCCCCTATAATATGCCAGAGTCCAATAGCCCACCCTCTATAATGTGCCAGAGTCCAATAGCCCCCCATATAATGTGCCAGAGTCCAATAGCCCCCCTATAATGTACAGAGTCCAATAACCCCCCCTATAATGTGCCAGAGTCCAGGCCCCCTCATATAATGTGCCAGAGTCCAATAGCCCCCCTATAATGTGCCAGAGTCCAATAGCCCCCCTATAACGTGCCAGAGTCCAATAGCCCCCCCTATAATGTGCCAGAGTTCAATAGCCCCCCTATAATGTGCCAGAGTCCAATAGCCCCCCTATAATGTGCCAGAGTCCAATAGCCCCCCCTATAATGTGCCAGAGTCCAATAGCCCCCATATAATGTGCCAGAGTCCAATAGCCCCCTATATAATGTGCCAGAGTCCAATAGCCCCCCTATAATGTGCAGAGTCCAATAGCTCCCCCTATAATGTGCCAGAGTCCAGGCCCCCTCATATAATGTGCCAGAGTCCAATAGCCCCCATATAATGTGCCAGAGTCCAATAGCCCCCATATAATGTGCCAGAGTCCAATAGCCCCCATATAATGTGCCAGAGTCCAATAGCCCCCCTATAATGTACAGAGTCCAATAGTCCCTCTATAATGTGCCAGAGTCCAGGCCCCCTCATATAATGTGCCAGAGTCCAATAGCCCCCTATAATGTGCCAGAGTCCAATAGCCCCCTATAATGTGCCAGAGTCCAATAGCCCCCTAAAATGTGCCAGAGTCCAATAGCCCCCCTATAATGTGCCAGAGTCCAGGCCCCTCATATAATGTGCCAGAGTCTAATAGCCCTCCTATAATGTGCCAGAGTCCAATAGCCCCCCTATAATGTGCCAGAGTCCAGGCCCCCTCATATAATGTGCCAGAGTCCAATAGCCCCCTATAATGTGCCAGAGTCCAATAGCCCCCTATAATGTGCCAGAGTCCAATAGCCCCCCCTATAATGTGCCAGAGTCCAGGCCCCCTCATATAATGTGCCAGAGTCTAATAGCCCCCCTATAATGTGCCAGAGTCCAATAGCCCCCCTATAATGTGCCGAGTCCAATAGCCCCCCCTATAATGTGCCGAGTCCAATAGCCCCCCTATAATGTGCCAGAGTCCAATAGCCCCCCTATAATGTGCCAGAGTCCAGGTCCCCTCATATAATGTGCCAGAGTCTAATAGCCCCCTATAATGTGCCAGAGTCCAATAGCCCCCTATAATGTGCCGAGTCCAATAGCCCCCTATAATGTGCCAGAGTCCAATAGCCCCCTATAATGTGCCAGAGTCCAATAGCCCCCTATAATGTGCCAGAGTCCAGGCCCCCTCATATAATGTGCCAGAGTCTAATAGCCCCCTATAATGTGCCAGAGTCCAATAGCCCCCTATAATGTGCAGAGTCCAATAGCCCCCATAATGTGCCAGAGTCCAGGCCCCTCATATAATGTGCCAGAGTCTAATAGCCCCCTATAATGTGCCAGAGTCCAATAGCCCCCCTATAATGTGCCAGAGTCCAGGCCCCTCATATAATGTGCCAGAGTCCAATAGCCCCCTATAATGTGCAGAGTCCAGAGTCCAAGGGGGACCCACATATAATGTGCATTGTGCAGAGTCCAGGGGGGCCCACATATAATGTGCATTGTGCAGAGTCCAGGGGGGCCCACATATAATGTGCATTGTGCAGAGTCCAGGGGGGGGGGGCCCACTTATGATGTGCATTGTGCAGAGTCCAGGGGGGGGGGGCCCACTTATGATGTGCATTGTGCAGAGTCCAGGGGGCCCACTATGACCCCCGGCCCACTTATGATGTGCATTGTGCAGAGTCCAGGGGGGGGGGCCCACTTATGATGTGCATTGTGCAGAGTCCATGCCCCATATAATTAGGGAATTATATTCCAATAGCCCCCCCTATAATGTGCCAGAGTCCAGGCCCCCTCATATAATGTGCCAGAGTCTAATAGCCCCCCTATAATGTGCCAGAGTCCAATAGCCCCCCTATAATGTGCCGAGTCCAATAGCCCCCCCTATAATGTGCCGAGTCCAATAGCCCCCCTATAATGTGCCAGAGTCCAATAGCCCCCCCTATAATGTGCCAGAGTCCAGGCCCCCTCATATAATGTGCCAGAGTCTAATAGCCCCCTATAATGTGCCAGAGTCCAATAGCCCCCCTATAATGTGCCGAGTCCAATAGCCCCCTATAATGTGCCAGAGTCCAATAGCCCCCTATAATGTGCCAGAGTCCAATAGCCCCCCTATAATGTGCCAGAGTCCAGGCCCCTCATATAATGTGCCAGAGTCTAATAGCCCCCTATAATGTGCCAGAGTCCAATAGCCCCCTATAATGTGCAGAGTCCAATAGCCCCCCCATAATGTGCCAGAGTCCAGGCCCCCTCATATAATGTGCCAGAGTCTAATAGCCCCCCTATAATGTGCCAGAGTCCAATAGCCCCCCCCCCCTATAATGTGCCAGAGTCCAGGCCCCCTCATATAATGTGCCAGAGTCCAATAGCCCCCCTATAATGTGCAGAGTCCAGAGTCCAAGGGGGGGGGACCCACATATAATGTGCATTGTGCAGAGTCCAGGGGGGGGCCCACATATAATGTGCATTGTGCAGAGTCCAGGGGGGGGGGCCCACATATAATGTGCATTGTGCAGAGTCCAGAAGTTCAGTTTAGCAGAAGGCCCTCGCCCATAATGTTTTAGAGGGTCAGCTCAGCAGCAGACCCTCTCCCCTAATGTTTTAGATGGTCATATCAGCAGCAGGCCCTCGTCCCTAATGTTTTAGAGGGTCACCAGCAGGTCCTTGCTGCTAATGTTTTTTAGGGTCACCAGCAGGCCATCAATCATAATTTTTCAAGGGTGTGTATGATGCCCTCCTTTATGTGTAATAAAGGGTGTATTGGAGTGCCGGTTCCTTGTGATTTTTGGCAGCTCTTTCACCTAGTGCTTAGGCTTTATGAGTGTAGGAGTCCCACTACCTGAACAATTGTACCACAATGTGGGGGGTGGGGGGGTGGGGGTGGGCGGTACATTTAGGGAGTTAGTGAACAAGATGAATACAGAAGGTGACCTATCAACAAATGACAGGAACTTAATTATAATTACAAATGGATGAAGACAATGGAAGTCTGTCAATGGAGCAGATGGATGATAATTATGTTATTCAGGCTGATGAAAGATGATAAATAGAATTAAAGACACCAACAGAACTTGGCCCTGGTCATCAATATAAACTCAGAAGCACAGCTAGAGACCAATCAAAAACTAAACTCAGTAAGCAGACAATAAACAGAATTTACAGGAAAACTACAGGCAACAAAAATCAATGCTGGCAGCAATGAAAGACAGAAGGACTACAGGCCCTAAACTACCCAAACCCCACAAAAATACACCTGAACAGGATACTAGAAATGCAAGAAAGCTAGATTCAAATGCACAGAGCTTTCGCTATACCCAGAAAGAAAAGAGCAAAAAACATGAACATTTAAAGGAAGGTCAAGCAATCAAAACCTTTGCCTAAATTAATAAGGCTGAGCAAGATCATCCCCTTACCAGAGATCAAATTCAAGGCAGTTGCATGGCAACTGCCCCAAAAATCCAAGTAAGCAGATGAGCATGAGGCTATAGAGAAAGCCCTGTTGGTTGCAACAATGACATAAGATATCAGATTGTTTGTTACTGTTTTAAACCACCGTTTTTATATTTATAGGTGAATGGGTTTGGTAGGCTGCCCGTTTATAGGCCTGGCTGACAAAAATGACGACACTTGATATCTCTGTTCTTGGAGAGATCATCAGGGTCATGCATTATAAAGCAGAAGGCAATCCTCTCCATTCAATTAATTTTTCTTTGGATGGTGAGAAGCTGGCATTAAAGGGGTATTCCAGTTATGTAACAATTTTTTCCAACTCCTGTAGTGTTGGTGTGTATGTGTTGCACTTAAACTAACCTGATTAATATCAGCCTCTGAGGTGACTCTGTTTTTCATTATGCACCTAACTTCTTCCTGGTCTGCTTCTCTTTCTTGAAACACACAGTGGAGAGTGCATCCTCTGTCATATAATGTTTGTGAGAAAGACAGAATAATACATACAGAGAGAGAGAGAGATATGGAAAATAGTGAGACATACATAGAAAGACATTTAGACACAATGTAAGATTTGCAGACAGACAGGGTCAGACAGATTGACAGACACACAGAAATACAGAGACAGACAAATACTGACCAAATAACTCAAGTTTGAACTCAGCCTTACAGGTCAATGTTAGCGCCAGGTATAAAGAACCACGCAGAGGCCCAAGATCCTGCTATAGCGTGAAAGAGCGCACTTCTTCAGCTGATTCCACATAGATGTCTACAGAACCTGTTCTATTAAACGCTTATACAAGTAGAGCCCCCCCCCTGACAGAGTGGAGAGAGTGTCAGCAGTAAGTTTGTGTTGACGTCACTGATTATTTTGCCATTCCTCTGATCCGTCAGAACAATAACCCAAAAAAAAAACTGATCCTGTCTGTTGAGCATCCGCCTTCACTTGGTCAGCATTTGTTCAGTAATCCATCAGGATTGCTAATGCCAAAAAAAAAAACTGGAGGGAATCCAAAACAGAGATGACACGTGAATGGAATATTTGCATGTCTTCTGTGTTTTGTACCCACACCTGCTGTTGGCTACCAAATCATAAGCCAATACAAGCCTTACAGCTGCTACACAGACAGGATCCATTGTGTGTCTGAGTTTTCCTTTCTTCTGACAGATCAGAAGAAGGGTCGAATAAATAATGATGTCAACCAGGCCAAAAAGCCAAAAAAGGCAAAATAGTGGCCCAGTCATGAAGTGGGGAGAGTGAGAACAGCATGGAAAGACCACAGAGTGGCCCAATGACATAGTGTGGAGGTGGCAACAGCACCAGGAAACCACAGAGTGGCAATGTGACATAGTGTGGAGGTGGCAGCAGCATCAGGAGACCACAAAATGGCAAGGTGATATAGTGTGGAGGTAGCAGCAGCATCAAGAGACCACAGAGTGGCACAATGACAGAGTGTGGAGGTGGCAGCAGCAGCATGAGGAGGCCACAGAGTGGCAAGGTGACATAGTGTTAAGGTAGCAGCAGCATCAGTAGACCACAGAGTGGCAAGGTGACATAGTGTAGAGGTAGCAGCAGCAGGAGACCACAGAGTGGCAAGGCGATATAGTGTGGAGGTAGCTGCAGCATTAAGAGGCCACAGAGTAGCACAATGACAGAGTGTGGAGGTGGCAGCAGCAGCATGAGGAGGCCACAGAGTGGAAAGGTGACATAGTGTGAAGGTAGCAGCAGTATTAGAAGGCCACAGAGTGGCACAATGACAGAGTGTGGAGGTGGCAGCCACAGCATGAGGATGCCACAGAGTGGCAAGGTGTCATAGTGTTAAGGTAGTAGCAGCATGAGGAGACCACAGAGTGGCAAGGTGACATAGTGTGGAGGTGGAAGCAGCATCAGGAGACCACAGACTGACCCAGTGACAGAGTGGGGAGGTGGGCGGCACTAACAGTACCCACTGATGATGGTGGGTGTAAGAAGGAGCACTTGGCATCAGATGTGTGGCATCAGGCGAGTGGTAGCATCAGAATAGTAACTGAGGCAGGTAACCAGAAAAAAACGGTCTCTTTTGTCAAGGTTTGGGTGAGACACCATGGATGATCTAATCTGAGGCATCAGGGATTGGTGGGTGGAAATCCTGGCTGATCCACGCCAAATTCATCTTGACAAAGGTCAGTCTCTCCACATTTTAGGTGGACAGGCGAGTTCTCCTAGGGGTAAGTATGGCCCCCGCTGCACTAAACACCCACTCTGATGCCACACTACTGGCCGGGCAGGACAGCTTTTCCAGGGCAAACTCAGGCAGTTGGGGCCACAAATCCAGTTTGGCTGCCTAGTAGTCCAGCAGATCTTCAATGACGGCTGGCAGGGTGCACTCCAAGTATGCCACCACCTGCTCATTTAGGTTCTGCTCTGTGTCTAGCTGCTGGTAAGTAGTTTCTTCACTATGAGGGTGAAGAAAGCTGCTTATCAGCGACTCTAGACTCAGGCTGCTGCTGAACTGGAGCTGAAACTGCTCCTTCCATTCCCCCAACCTCCAGCAGCCATGGCAGTGGAATGTGAGTGCAGAGGGCCTTCCCGGTCAGACCTGCGAGAGGATGGGCGATGGCGAAGATAGGCAGCGGCCAACTGACTACATAGGATGTCTCTATAGTAGTTCAGTTTGTCCTCCCTGATGTGTAAAAAAGGCCCCCATTTTGTACTGGTAGCGAGGGTCTAACATGGTGGAGAGATAGTAGTCATCCCTCTCCCAAATGGTGACAATTCAGCTGTCACTACGTAAGCAAGTGAGCATGCATCTGGCCATTTGCGCAAGTGACTCGGATGAACTCCCTGCCTCCATCTGCACTGCATACTGCCACGTTGTGTCTGGGTCATCTGCATCATCTTCCTCTTGCTCCTCCGGCTGCTCCTACTTTTTCTCTCCTGTCACCTGTGTAAAAAACGACCCATTTCGCTACACATTGCTTGTGCTACAATGTCCTCCTCCTCCTCCAGTTCAGCCCCCACAGGGCTTATGTGGCCATGAAATATAGGCAACAAATGTCTCCAGTCCCCTGACTAGCCTGATTTACCAGCATCTTTTCCAGGATATGAATCAGTGGAATGACGTTGTTCATCCCGTAGTCTTGGTGACTGACAAACAAAGTAGCCTCCTCTGTGCCCTAGAGAAAGCGTCTTCTGTGTACCCTTTGCCTGTTGCCATACCCGTTGCTACGACCACCGCCTCTGAACCTGTGCCGCCTGTCCTGACCTTTTTGCTACGTCCGACTACGCCTCTGCCTATCCCCTCTGTACTACGCCTGTCTCAGCAGTCAGTGAGGTTGCGCTGCTATCGGAGGACACGACCTGGTTGCTACCGGCGCAGCAAGACCATCCCGCTTTGCGGCAAGCTCTGGTGAAAACGGTAGCAACTTAGAACCGGTCCCCCGGTACGGCCCACGCCAATCCCTCACTGACACAGAGGATCCACTTGTAGTACCGCCTCCTGCTACCAGTCCGGATCCTGACAGTAAGATCCGGCCATGGATCCCGCTGAGGTGCCTCTGCCTAGTGTCGCGGATCTTACTACAGTTGTCGCCCAGCAAGGTCAACAGCTGGCGCAGTTGTCCGCCATGCTCCAGCAGCTTCTTTCTGCACAGCAGCAGCCGCTACCTCCGTCTGCACGAGCCTCATCACCGCAGCCTGTGGCCGCCGCCACTTCTAGAGTCCGTCTGTCCATGCCGGCCAAGTACGATGGAGATCCCAAGTTGTGCCGCGGATTCTTATCCCAATGCTCCCTTCACCTGGAGATGTCGGCTGACCTGTTCCCTCGGAGCGAGCCAAGGTGGCATTTGTCGTTAGCCTGCTTTCTGGGAAGGCCCTGGCCTGGGCTACACCGCTTTGGGACCGCAACGACCCTGCCACTGCTAATGTCCAGAGTTTCTTTCTGGAATTCCGGAGTGTCTTTGAGGAGCCAGCCCGGGCTGCCTCTGCAGAGACTGCGTTATTAAACTTGTCCCAGGGGAGTTCTTCTGTCGGAGACTATGCTATCCGTTTCCGCACCGTTGCTTCGGAACTCTCCTGGAATAACAAGGCGCTCTGTGCTAGCTTTAAGAAAGGCTTGTCCAGCGCCATAAAGGATGTCCTGGCCGCACGAGAAGTCCCTACCAACCTGAGTGATCTCATCTATTTGGCCACCAGTATTGACCTGCGTTTTGCTGAGCGACGAGAGGAACTGTTACAGGAAAATGGGAAGTGCTCGCCCAAGACGTTCTCCTCGTCTGGCTCCTATCTTCCTGCATCCACCGCAATCCTCTGCTGGGCCTCCCGCCGAGGAAGCCATGCAGGTGGATCGGTCACGCCTGACCACGCAAGAAAGGAACCGCCGTAGAGACGAGAACCTCTGTTTGTACTGTGCCAGTACAGAGCACTTTCTGAAAAACTGTCCTCTCCGACCTCCGCGTCAGGGAAACACCCGCACCTAGTCAACGTGGGAGAGGCGTTGCTAGGTGTGAATATCTCCTCTCCACGCATTACTGTATCCGTGCGGATTTCCGTACCCGCCAAGACCTACTTTGCTGCCACTGCTTTTCTGGATTCCGGTTCTGCCGGTAACTTCATCGACGCCTCGCTGGTGAACAAGTACAACATCCCTGTGGTTCGTTTGCAGAAGTCCATCTTCAAAGGGCACAAGCAAATGGCAGGTGTCACGCATTAGCTGCAACTGGCTAACATCGAAGTTACACAGGGGAGCACCTCCATCCACCTGTATCATCAAGAACTCGTTTATGGCCTTTCTCTGTTCGTACAGTTAGTCCAATTTATGGAGGGTGGAATTCCAACGGGTGGAAAAGTCGCATATCAGCCTATGTTGGGGGATGCCGTTCTACCGCTGCAGCTCAAGAAGGGTGTGCTTGGCTGAAGGGCATGCAAATTTTCCTGGCCATTTTTAGGATGTCTTGCAGATGGGTGGAAGACTTCAGGAACCTCTTGACAACAAGATTGAATACGTGTGCCATGCAGGGCGCATGGCTCAGCCCTCCTTGACGCAGCGCCGACACCATGTTCTTCCCGTTGTCGGTCACCATAGCTCCGATTTTGAGTTGTCACGGACTCACACAGAAAGCCAGGATTCGATTTCTTGATGAAGAACATGGAGAAGTTCCTCCCCTGTTCGCCCAGGCAAACTTGGTGCAGAACAATGTGACACCACCGTGCCCTGCACATGTGGTATGCTGGTAGGGCACTGTGAATTGTCCCTGCAGTGGAGGCTGAGGATAAGGTGGAGGATGAGGAGGCAGAGGCAGACATTGTCGCAGAAATAACGGCATGAGAATGTGGAGGCGGAAGTGGCGTCACCTGGCCAAGTTGCTGGTTTGGCTGGGCAGGAAGCCCTGCACCACTACTTTCCGGGCTGGTAGGCTCCTGCGAAGCGGGTGGTCTACCCCAGGCACGTTTGGCTCCCGACCTCCCACTGCTGCCACCCTGCTGACTCCTGGCCACGCTATCGACTTGCTGGCTCCACCGCTGCCTCACGCGCAAGCTGCCACCCTCTTCTCCCGATGATGATGAAGCCCCTTTTCACCCAGCTCCCAACTGTAATCGGCTACATCATCATCGAGTACTGTCTGCACGTCATTGATGTCTTCCTCAAAGGTTTCTGAGCATGGAGCCTGATTGCTCGCAACACCAGCTCCCACGCCCCTCTCCTCATCACTAGTTGCCCGCCTACTGGAGGAAGCAGTGGATGTCTCCTTTGGATCTTGGCTGGGCAGTAGCTGCTGACTATCCTCTAGTAGCTCGTCCTTGCTGTGTAGTGGAGCTGAGACCACAGCATATAATACTTCTCTGGCTGAGGGACCAGAAAAGGACAGAGGTAGGTTGAGCACAGGTGAGGGCACAGGGCCTACTCCCGGCCCTGCCAACTAAGGGTTTTGTCTGACGAACCCACCGACTCTTGGCTGTGGGTGTCTGATGTCTGTTATGCCCTCTGCTGGCCTCGGAGCGCTCACAGCGTGTGTCCCCAGGCAGCGCTCCAGCGTCTCGGCGTGCGCGTCCCCGCTCTCTAGGGCGCACACGCACCGGAACTCTTAGATCTAAAGGACCAGTGCACAGGTGATTTCTGCCTGGTCTAAACTGGTTTATCAAGGGTTAAGCTTTGTGAGAGACAGTACTGTTTGGCCTTAATTAGGCCTCACCTGTGCACTGCCTATAAGTACCATCCCCTTCCACAGTCTCCTGCCGGATCTTTGTTGCCTCTGTGCCCTAGAGAAAGCGTCTTCTGTGTACCCTTTGCCTGTTGCCATACCCGTTGCTACGACCACCGCCTCTGAACCTGTGCCGCCTGTCCTGACCTTTTTGCTACGTCCGACTACGCCTCTGCCTATCCCCTCTGTACTACGCCTGTCTCAGCAGTCAGTGAGGTTGCGCTGCTATCGGAGGACACGACCTGGTTGCTACCAGCGCAGCAAGACCATCCCGCTTTGCGGCAAGCTCTGGTGAAAACCGGTAGCAACTTAGAACCGGTCCCCCGGTACGGCCCACGCCAATCCCTCACTGACACAGAGGATCCACTTGTAGTACCGCCTCCTGCTACCAGTCCGGATCCTGACAGTAAGATCCGGCCATGGATCCCGCTGAGGTGCCTCTGCCTAGTGTCGCGGATCTTACTACAGTTGTCGCCCAGCAAGGTCAACAGCTGGCGCAGTTGTCCGCCATGCTCCAGCAGCTTCTTTCTGCACAGCAGCAGCCGCTACCTCCATCTGCACCAGCCTCATCACCGCAGCCTGTGGCCGCCGCCACTTCTAGAGTCCGTCTGTCCATGCCGGCCAAGTACGATGGAGATCCCAAGTTGTGCCGCGGATTCTTATCCCAATGCTCCCTTCACCTGGAGATGTCGGCTGACCTGTTCCCCTCGGAGCGAGCCAAGGTGGCATTTGTCGTTAGCCTGCTTTCTGGGAAGGCCCTGGCCTGGGCTACACCGCTTTGGGACCGCAACGACCCTGCCACTGCTAATGTCCAGAGTTTCTTTCTGGAATTCCGGAGTGTCTTTGAGGAGCCAGCCCGGGCTGCCTCTGCAGAGACTGCGTTATTTAACTTGTCCCAGGGGAGTTCTTCTGTCGGAGACTATGCTATCCGTTTCCGCACCGTTGCTTCGGAACTCTCCTGGAATAACAAGGCGCTCTGTGCTAGCTTTAAGAAAGGCTTGTCCAGCGCCATAAAGGATGTCCTGGCCGCACGAGAAGTCCCTACCAACCTGAGTGATCTCATCTATTTGGCCACCAGTATTGACCTGCGTTTTGCTGAACGACGAGAGGAACTGTTACAGGAAAATGGGAAGTGCTCGCCCAAGACGTTCTCCTCGTCTGGCTCCTATCTTCCTGCATCCACCGCAATCCTCTGCTGGGCCTCCCGCCGAGGAAGCCATGCAGGTGGATCGGTCACGCCTGACCACGCAAGAAAGGAACCGCCGTAGAGACGAGAACCTCTGTTTGTACTGTGCCAGTACAGAGCACTTTCTGAAAAACTGTCCTCTCCGACCTCCGCGTCAGGAAAACGCCCGCACCTAGTCAACGTGGGAGAGGCGTTGCTAGGTGTGAATATCTCCTCTCCACGCATTACTGTATCCGTGCGGTTTCGCATCCGCCAAGACCTACTTTGCTGCCACTGCTTTTCTGGATTCGGTTCTGCCGGTAACTTCATCGACGCCTCGCTGGTGAACAAGTACAACATCCCTGTGGTTCGTTTGCAGAAGTCCATCTTCATCTCCACTGTTAATGGAGAGAGACTCGACGGCATGGTGCAGTTCCGTACAGAGCCCCTCCAGATGGACATTGGAGTCCTGCATTCCGAGCGATCGGAGTTCTTTGTGTTACCCCATTGCACCTCAGAACTCCTCTTGTGTCTGCCCTGGCTCCAGCGCCATTGTCCCGTTCTGGACTGGACCACCGGAGAGGTTCGTAGCTGGGGTCCGGCTTGTCTTGGCAGATGTCTCAAGCCGGTACGAGCCAAGTCTGCACCTGTCATTTCCCCTCGCCAAGTACTTTACCAAGTTAGATCTCAGAGGGGCCTATAATCTTATTCGCATCCGAGAGGGTGATGAGTGGAAGACGGCTTTTAATACCCGTGACGGGCATTTTGAGTACTTAGTCATGCCTTTCGGACTCTGTAATGCTCCAGTGGTCTTCCAGGAGTTCGTTAATGACATCTTCCGAGACCTGCTCTATACCTGTGTCGTGGTCTATTTGGATGACATCCTCATCTTTTTTTCTAACTTGGATCAACACCGTGCTCATGTCCGCTTAGTACTCTCCCGTCTCAGGAGGAACCACCTCTACGCTAAATTTGAAAAGTGCTTGTTCGACCGTACCAGTCTTCCCTTCCTGGGCTACATCATCTCCGCCAAGGGACTACAAATGGATCCTGCCAAGCTGTCTGCCATCTTGGACTGGCCTCGTCCTTCTGGCCTTAAGGCTATCCAGCGATTCCTCTGATTCGCAAACTATTATAGGCAGTTCATCCCGCATTACTCCACCCTTGTGGCACCTATTGTGGCCCTAACCAAGAAGGGGGCTAACCCGAAATCTTGGCCTCCTCAGACCGAAAAGGCCTTCACCGCTCTCAAGTCTGCCTTTGCCACCGCTCCAGCTCTGTCTAGACCGGATTCTACCAAGCCTTTCTTCCTGGAAGTAGACGCCTCCTCCGTCGGTGCTGGTGCTTTGCTCATGCAAAGGTCTCCGAGAGGCAAGTTGGTTACTTGCGGGTTTTTCTCTAAAACTTTCTCTCCCGCTGAAAGAAATTATTCTATTGGGGATAGAGAATTACTCGCCATCAAGCTGGCCTTGGAAGAATGGCGGCACTTGCTAGAAGGATCGGCACATCCCGTGAACATCTACACGGATCATAAAAATGTATCATACCTCCAGTCTGCTCAGAGACTAAATCCCCGCCAAGATCGCTGGTCTCTATTCTTTGCCAGATTTAACTTCCGGATCCACTTTCGTCCAGCGAGCAAGAACTTCAGGGCCGATGCCCCCTCTCGTTCTTCCGATGTCACAGGAGTGGAAGTCAAGCCTCAGCACATTGTGCCTTCTGAATGTCTGGTCACCGTGGCACCTGTAGATTTGCGGAATCTTCCTCCCGGAAAGACCTATGTTTCTCCCCGCCTTCGCTTAAAAGTTCTTAAGTGGGGGCATTCTTCTCTTCTCGCAGGGCATCCTGGTGTCCGAAAGACTGTACAGCTTATCTCCAGGAGATATTGGTGGTCATCCTTGGAGAGGGACATCACTGAATTTGTGCAGTCCTGTTCTGTATGTGCCAGAGACAAAACCCCTCGCCAAAGACCCGCCGGATTTCTCCAGCCACTTCCCATACGAGAGACTCCTTGGTCCCATATCGCTATGGACTTCGTTACGGACCTACCACTGTCTCACGGGAAAACTATAATTTTGGTCGTCGTGGATCGCTTCTCGAAGATGGCGCACTTCATCCCGTTGCCAGCCCTACCATCTGCGCCTCAGTTGGCCAAGCATTTCCTCCGGCACATCTTCCGATTACACGGCCTGCCTTCACATATTGTCTCCGATAGAGGGGTCCAGTTTGTGTCCAAATTCTGGAGAGCTCTTTGTGGACGACTTAAAATCAAGCTGGACTTCTCTTCTTCATACCACCCCCAAACCAACGGACAAGTGGAGCGGGTTAATCAAATTTTGGGCGACTACCTTCGCCACTTCGTTTCCTCCCGTCAAGACGATTGGGTCGAACTTCTCCCGTGGGCGGAGTTTTCCTATAACCACAAGACTCTTCCGCCACCAATAAGTCTCCCTTCTTCGTGGTTTATGGTCGTCATCCTCTGCCTTCTCTGCCGTTATCCTCCTCCTCCGGTGTACCTGCAGTGGACGACCTGGTACAGACTTTTCTGCCATCTGGCGCGAGACGCGCCTGTCCCTCATGCAGGCCTCATCCCGCATGAAAGTCCAAGCGGACAAGAAACGTCGGCCTCCTCCTGTCCTGGTGCCTGGGGACAGAGTTTGGCTCTCCTCCAGGTACATCCGCTTCAGGGTTCCTAGTTACAAGCTTGGTCCTCGTTACTTGGGACCCTACAAGGTCAAGAAGAGGATCAACCCTGTGTGTTACCAACTCCATCTCCCTTCCTCCCTTAGAATTCCCAACTGCTTCCATGTCTCCCTCCTCAAGCCTGCGGTCTTTAATCGTTTTTCCCCCAAGAGTCTCCCTCCCACGCCAGTATCCGGTACCTCGGATGTCTTCTCCGTTCAGGAGATATTGGCCTCAAAATTGGTCAAGGGGAGAAGATATTTTCTGGTGGACTGGGAGGGCTGCGGTCCTGAGGAGAGATCCTGGGAGCCGGAGGAGAACATCCTGGACCGCAGCCTCATCCTTAAGTTCTTGGGTCCCAAAAAGAGGGGGAGACCAAAGGGGGGGGGGGTACTGTTACGCTGAGCGCTCCGGGCCCTCTGCTGGCCTCGGAGCCCTTACAGCGTGTGTCCCCAGGCAGCGCTCCAGCGTCTCGGCGTGTGCGTCCCCGCTCTCGCACACGCACCGGGACTCTTAGATCTAAAGGACCAGTGCACAGGTGATTTGTGCCTGGTCCAAACTGGTTTATCAAGGGTTAAGCTTTGTGAGAGGCAGTACTGTTTGGCCTTAATTAGGCCTCACCTGTGCACTGCCTATAAGTACCATCCCCTTCCAAAGTCTCCTGCCGGATCTTTGTTGCCTCTGTGCCCTAGAGAAAGCGTCTTCTGTGTACCCTTTGCCTGTTGCCATACCCGTTGCTACGACCACTGCCTCTGAACCTGTGCCGCCTGTCCTGACCTTTTTGCTACGTCCGACTACGCCTCTGCCTATCCCCTCTGTACTACGCCTGTCTCAGCAGTCAGTGAGGTTGCGCCGCTATCGGAGGACACGACCTGGTTGCTCTGGTGAAAACCGGTAGCAACTTAGAACCGGTCCCCCGGTACGGCCCACGCCAATCCCTCACTGACACAGAGGATCCACTTCCACTACTGCCTCCTGCTACCAGTCCGGATCCTGACAATGTCACTTACGATAAAGTCGGAGATCGAGTCAACCATTCAAGAACCGCTGGGTTGCTGGTCAAGACACAACCGCTAGCTGACACTGGGAGCTCAGGCCTCTCGAAGTGACCCCTGCTGCCACGCCTCCTTAGTTTGCTGCGACCCCTGCTTGCGCCAGAAACATTTAGGCCTGTGCCCCTCCCCTGTGCAGAGCCTGTCACTTCTCTGTCTGACATACTGTTAGATCAAATAAGTAAATAAAAAGGAAATTAATATATGCCAAAAAGGACTTTAATTTTCTCACTTTACCACACAGCAGCTAATAAGCCCCTTTTTTCCCCTCTAATACACGTCAAAAAAAGGGTTTAGAACATATAACTGCGGCCGTGAACAGCAAATCATTTTTTTTTTTGCCACTAATACACGGCGAAAAGGGCTGTTATTTTCTCACTTCGTCACACAACAGCTAATAAGCCCTTTTTCTTTTTCCCCACTCATACACGCCAAAAAAAGACTTTAGAACATATAACTGTGACTGTGAATGGCGAATATTTTTTTTTTTGCCTTTAATACACGCCAAAAAGGGATGTAATTTTCTCACTTCACCACACAACGGCCAATAAGCCCTTTTTTCCCACTAATATAAGCCAAAAAAGGCTTTAGAACATATAACTGCACCGCACAAGGGCAAATAAGACATAGAAATATTTCCTTGTAATAAACCCTGTTAATGGCTGTATCAAGCAGCACTTGCATCCCAATAACAAGAACGGTTTGCTGGAATTACAGAGCTGTATAATGGCAATTTGGAACAGTGCAGCAAGGTGTAATAGGATTGTTGCTATTACCCATATTGTAAACTCCCCTACTGAACCCTGTTCTACTTCAATACTGTGAATGATTCCTCCCTATCCTTTACCTGAACTTCTATACAGCAAAATAAAAGTTTTCAAGTCTTTCCTAGCACTGTCCCTAGCGCCTACCTGCACTAAGTACACTGTAAACTGTATGAATCCAAGATGGCTGAGGCTATTTATAGGGCTGTGACTGGCTGGCTGCTGATTGGCTGCATGCATGGCATTGTGGGTTATCCCTCGTTCCCAGAGTTCCTTGCTCCATGTCCTAACACGTGCAGCAGCCATTTTAGGAAAAAATGTGATTCGTTACCACGAAGTGTGGGGAAATTCGTATTTCGTGCAAATCTAATCATTCCTGAAATTCGGAACGAATTCCACTTCGTCAGCTTCGATTTGCTCATCTCTATCACCCACCGATCTAACAGACAGATTAACTATATTAATTTCCCTGTCACGGATGCAGTGCAGGTGTACCTCACACCAAAAATGGGTAAATGTCACCCAAAGAACTAACAGACAGATTAACTAATTTATTTTTGTGTCAGGGGTACCAAGCTGGTGTACTGCATGCACAAAAAAAATCTCTATATGTCACTGACAGAATAAATAGCCTGTTGAAATTCCTAACACTCTCCCTCACTTCAGCTGCCTGCTTGCTGTCCCGGCATTACTCGGAGCTGATGGGCGGTGCTACACGGGATCCAGCTTGTATAGAGGCTGGGTCACATGATGCACCGGCTAATAACAGCCATGCCATTACTAGGTGCCCACAGTTTAAAAGCTTGTTGATTGGCTGCCCTGCAGGCTGCAGCCTTTCAACAAGCTTTATTAAATGCCCGAACACCGAACTCAAACACAAATTTTGCTGCAAAGTTCAGGTTCGGGTCCACGTACCCAAACTAGCAAAGTTCGGTATGGACCTGAACTTTGCCGTTAGGGTTCGCTCACCACTAATCATCTCAAATCATGACCGGTAGGTGGACCTTAAGCTCCCTTACATGCCTTGTGGAATCAGCAGACAGCTCCCTCTCTCAGCAGACAGGACGTTTAGAGCAGAGAAGCTCCAACCAGAGCTTGTCCCCAGATGCAAGAGAATGCTCATTCACAGATCTGGGACTAGAAACAGAGCAGGGAAACTGAGCATGATCGACCACCAGCAGGAGAGAGCAGACAGGTCGTAAACAAGGCAAAGGGAGACTAAGAAGTAAGCAGATACAGTATTATCAGAGAACAGTGCAAAAATGTTTATCACAGTATATTAGACATTTGTAAAACCTGCACAATACTTTCAAAGCAGACCCAATCCAATGAACCGGAATACCCCTTTGAGGTGGAAGAGCAAGAGTATTTTAGTCATTGCTTATTACCAGCACCTTAACCTCAAACTTAGGGATTTAGTGTGATTGGACCCCTAGATCACATCCTCAAAAACACATAAAATTTATGACAAAATGAAAAAATAAATCTTCTCAGTAACGCGAGATAAAAAAAAAAGTTGATGGCAGAATTTATTGACTTGAACGTTTTTAGTACGTGTTTCATTTTCGCTTATGGCCGACACTCCATGCGTTCTTCTATAGCTGACAGGATGAAGCAGTAAACCTGTTTATTAATGAGTCCATTCTGGTGAAGGAACAAACACCATGGCTGCTTCTACAGGAAGTTTACCGTCTGCAGGCCTTGATTTGATTACCATCGCTGAGAAGCAGGGGTCACTTTAAATCAACTCATTTTCTCCCACTAAGTACATAATTACAGATTGCTCCTCAGCGCTGATTGTTTAAAGATCAGTCTCATGTGGATTAAAATGAAACAAACGCAGATTTCCAGCGATTTGTTCAACTCTATGTATTTATTATTCCACAAAGCTTCTGGGCTCGTTAATATGGGATATGGTTTTTGTATCTTGCAGGCACTCCTAGGGAAGACGGGTGAACTTCGACTCACTTAAAGGCGTGCGCTGAGGTTTCATATATTTATCTTAAGATAAAAGGGCTTGGACTGAACATAAAGTGTATGTAAGTCATGGCTTCAGGCAAGTGGTGAGAATGAGCAGTTTATCTGTAATTACAAGGTGAAGCAAAACTTTACAGAAGCCACATTTGTTTGAGGCCAGATCTAACAAATGTATTGTAAACTGATTCTCTGCTAATGAATTTTTAGGGTGATATTATTTTACTAAAATCATATCTAAGGGCGTAGCTATAGGGAGGGTAGAGGTATAGAGTCATATCCAGGCTCTGGGGCCAAGAGACTCCTCTAACACATAAGAAGACACCAGTTTTATAAATGGCACAGGGACCAGATTTTGCATTGAAGCCCGGGGTGTGGGCAACTCTGTCATGAAAGGCAGGGATCCTGTCAACAAGTCTGGAGGCAAAATCAAGAAGAAGAAGTGGTAAAAAAAATTTGTGACAAGCTAACCAAGGACTGCTGCTGCTGTGTCAAAAAGTTCCCATCAGCAGTAGTATCTAGAAATATTAAGGAACGAGGAATCACTAATAGCACCTGGATTGGTAACAACCAACCAAACAACCAAAATAGAAATAGACAGAAAAAAAAAACAAATGTCAGAAAACTAAACCTTGGAGCTGTTTTTCCCTCTGCCCACAGATAAAGTTAGTTTTTAGTTTTTAAATAGGTGAAAGGTCCTCTTTAAAGGGGTTGTCCAAGTTATTTTTTTGTTCTTTGTATGTTTCTAACTAATGAAATGTAAGGGGTTTACATTTCACTTACTTCATCTGCAGTGGCTCCTGTCTCAAATTTCACTGAGGGTCACATGACCTGTGATGTCAGCTTCTCTCCCTGCTCTGATGATGTTTCGTGCACAAGCCTGAGGGAGCAGGTGTGTGTCTGTACACCAGACGTCACTGTGCTGGCCATGCCCCCCCCCCCCTGTACTGTCCGGAGCTGCTGCTGTCTGCTCTGTGTCTCCCTTCCCACTGGATTCGTCAGGAAACTTTAATCCCTTCTACCATCAGCAGCACAGACTCAGGGCTGGAGTATTTGCTGAGCAGCTGCCGGCAGTGAGTAAACAAATGCTGGGCACAGGATCTTTTCTCCTCATCTTGCAAACACACAGCTGACAGATGGGAGGAGTTCTGCAGAGCATTGCAGAAGAACAGGTAGGGGGAAGATCCTGTGTGTATCAGCAGTGTCATTGTACAGCTAGGAGTTGTAGTCCTGCACATACAACATGCCTCTAAGCATCCTAGCAGTCAGATATGTCACTCAGGGCAGCACTTGTCTTCACTCCCTTTGCAGAGCAGGGGGAGGGGCACAAATATTAATGAGGAAAACCTCAGAGATTGTTGTTATTGAAGGGAAACAAAGGGCCAGAAAAGAACCAGGGAAATGAGGAAATAGATTTTTTTGCCTAAAACTTGCTTAGCTTATGTTTATATATTGCTGAGTAGGGATGAACGAATCGACTTTGGATGAAACATCCGAGGTCGATTCGCATAAAACTTTGCTTCAATACTGTACGGAGCGAGCGCATAAATCCTGTAGATAACTCTCTGGCACACTGCACAGTGGAGGAGATCAGCACACTGTTCATATAATGTGTTGATGTATTGACGCCCCGGAAGAAGCCGAAGGAGCAAAACCCGGAGTATAAAGTGCAGCCAAAGTACTTAGTCTAGCAGTGCTAAACAATTTCAGTTTAATTTAAAAGGGTCTTCTATTGGACTGCAGTGTGGATCGATTTTTAACCCCTTAACCCACCATGATGTACCTGTAGGTCATTAGAGTTAAGGGGTTGTATGGAGCAGGCTCACGCTCAGAGCTTGCTTCACAAGTGCTGGCTGTATAACAAAGCAGGCACCCACCTGCAGTGACCGGGTTCGGAGATGACTCCGATCCTGGTCATTTAACTACTTGAATACCACAGTCAATGGCGACATGTAAGGTTAAACAGGGGAGGTGGCTACTTCTGCTTTCCAAATGGAGCCCTTACAGGGAATTCAGTGCTCTGATTGGTTGCTACGACTAATTGGTTGCTTCACAGGCAGCCAGTGAAGATCCCATGTATTCTATTACAGTCTATGGGACAAGTGTTCAGAAGGACACAAATCCCCTAAGAGGTCTAAAATACAGTTAAAAAAAAAATTAAGAAAGTTTTAAAAAAATCATTTAATATTCAAATCACCAATTTAATAAAATTAAATAAACTATAAAAAAATAAACATATTAGATATCGTCACATCAAAAAATGTCTGAACAATTGAATTATCACAATATTTATTGTATATGGTAAACATAGGGGAAAAAAATAACAATAGCCAATTTGCAGTTTTTTTGTCAAATTGCCCCCAACTCCCCAAAAAAAGTTGCTTAAAAAGTGATTTAAAAAGTTGTATATACCCAAAAATGGTACCAATTAGAACTACAGCTTGCCCCGCAAATAAATCAGTCCTCACAGAGCTCTGTAGACAGAAAAATAAAAAAGTTATTTCTGTCAGAATATGGCGATTCAAAGAAAAAAACATTTTTTTAGATGTTTTCATTTTTAGTAGTAAAACATTATAGAATTTTTAATAGAATTTCACCCCACAAAAATCTTTTTCCCCATTTTCTAATACAAGCCATGCAAAATAAAAGAGCACCAGTAAAAAATAAAACTTGTCCGGCAAAAAATAAGCCCTAATACGGCTGTATGAAGGGAAAATGATAAGTATAAGGCCACAATTATTATTTGTACGGTCCCCGGACGTTTCGGGCCCCATCACAGTGCGCCATTACAGATCCTGCTGTGGAAGGTCTTTATAAGACCGAAACGTCCGGGGACCGTACAAATATTAATTGTGGCCTTATACTTATCATATAGCCTGGATGTATACAACAATGTTATATTGAATACTGAAGAATACAAATAAAATGTGATAACTTGCATACAAATCAGTGTGCCGTGAACCTACCTCACACAGTTTGCCTAAAACTTGCTTAGCTTATGTTTATATATTGCTGAGTAGGGATGAACGAATCGACTTCGGATGAAACATCCGAAGTCGATTCGCATAAAACTTTGTTTCAATACTGTACGAAGCGAGCGCATAAATCCTGTAGATAACTCTCTGGCACACTGCACAGTGGAGGAGATCAGCACACTGTTCATATATATGTACAAATATTAATTGTGGCCTTATACTTATCATATAGCCTGGATGTATACAACAATGTTATATTGAACACTGAAGAATACAAATAAAATGTGATAACTTGCATACAAATCAGTGTGCCGTGAACCTACCTCACACAGTTTCTACTACCTTCAGTGCACCTGGAACGGATATATGGAGTGCGAGTACATATTCCTTCTGTCTATGTATGTGGTGAGCACATGTATGAGCGTGTCTATGTATGTGGTGAGTGCATGTATGAGTGCATCCATGTATGTGGTGAGCGCCTGTATGAGTGAGTCTATATATGTGGTGTGTGCATGTATGAGTGCATCCATGTATGTGGTAAGTACGTGTATGAGTGTGTTCATGTATGTGGTGAACGCATGTATGAGTGCGTCCATGTATGTGGTGAGCACGTGTATAAGTGTGTCCATGTATGTGGTGCAGGGATGCAGATACCAACATGCATGCTAAGCCCACTATGTGTGGCATCCTCCATTCAGTCATGCACACCTGACTAGTTTGTCTGCCCTAGAGGCTGGTTTTAATCAGAGTAAGTATAAAACTGAATTTGCACTCATAGTACCTACTAGCAGCCATTTGGCTCCAGGAGGAGTACATAGTGGGCTCAGCATGCATGTTGGTACTTGCATCCCTGGATCTAATGGAGGCTGTTATGGCACCAAAAAGGGTTAATAAGCATGTATGTGGTGAACGTATGTATGTTTCCATCCATATATGTGGTGAGTGCATGTATGAGTGCATCCATGTATGTGTTGAGCACGTGTATGAGTGCTTTCATGTATATGGTGAACGCATGTATGCGTGTGTCCATGTATGTGGGGAACGCATGTATGAGTTTTCCCATGTATGTGGTGAGCACATGTATGAGTGCGTCCATGTATGTGGTGAGCGGGTGTATGAGTGCATCCATGTACGTTGTGTCTATGTGTATGAATGCGTCCATGTACAGTATGTAGTGAGCACGTGTATGAGTGCGTTCATGTATGTGGAGAGCACGTGCATCGGTGCGTCTATGTATGTGGTGAATAATAATTGTGGCCTTATACTTATCATATAGCCTGGATGTATACAACAATGTTATATTGAACACTGAAGAATACAAATAAAATGTGATTACTTGCAGTGTGCCATCAACCACCTCACACACATACATAGACACACGCATGCATGCGCTTACCGCATACATAGACACACTCATGCATGCGCTCACCACATACATAGACACACTCATGCATGCGCTCACCACATACATAGACACACTCATGCATGCGCTCACCGCATACATAGACACACTCATGCATGCGCTCACCGCATACATAGACACACTCATACACACACATACACATATGCATACACACACATGAGCATAGTTATACACCTATTTCTACACACAGACATTTACCTTTCCTGTAGACAGCTGATGTCTGGTCCTCACAAGCAGACTGGAGAAGAAGGTGCCATCACCCCCCTGTGCCATCCAGGGACAGCAGTGGAGGGGTTAATCAGTAACCTACTATGGGGCAGAGAACAGGACACAAGGGGGGGGGGGATGCTTGGGCCCTCAAGCAGCCGCTTCTCCTGCTTCCCCGATAGCTATGCCACTGTCTATACTTTTTATGCCTTGTCAGACACCTTGTGACATTGGTGGGTCATATGTGTCTTTGGTGGATTATACTGTCTCTGATTTTGGTTGGTCATATGTGACTTTGGTTATATATATATATATATATATATATATATATAACTTTGGTGGGTTATGTCTGACTTTAGTGGATTATACATGACTTTGGTGAGTCATATGTTGCTTTCGTGGACTATATGTGACTTTGGAGGATCATACAAGACTTTCGTCTGTCACATGCTACTTTGATTGGTCATATGTTACCTTGGTGGGTCATTGTGACTGTGTTGGTATTTTATATGTGAGTTTGGTGGATTAAATATATATATATGTGACTTTGGTGGGTCATACAAGACTTTGGTGGGTCACATGCTACTTTGGTTGGTCATATGTGACTTTAGTGGGTCATTTGTTCCCTTGGGGGATCATTGTGAATTTGGTGGATCATATATGACTCTGTTGGTCATATGTGACTTTGGTGGGTAATTTGTTCCCTTGGTGGATTATATGTGACTTTGGTGGGTTATATTCGACTGTGGTGGGCCATTTTTAGGTAATTTTTTCCCAAGCTTTTAAACGAAGAAAATAGTTTATTTCACCTGACTTTATTTTATAAAGCGGAATTCCAGGCAATGAACTTTCTTTAGTACCCAACTAAAAAACAGGAAGGACCTTCAGATGACGTCTGGCATTCCAGCCTATTCCTTAGCAGCGGTGTAAATCGATACGTGAAGTACGTGCAGATCTGCTGATATCGCATGTGACTGTGGATCAGGATGCAGCATTAACGTTAAATAGAAATAAATGAACTCATACATTATTTCAAGTTAAATTGGAAGATAAATCAACTTGGAATGAAGCACAGGATCAAAAACAAAGAAGCCATCAAAGAGCAAAACTATAACGCAACCTCAACGTTAGTGAATGTAAGTCCCCGAACAGCACAAAAGGCTGGGAATATAATTGGAGCCTTCCTGCATGGAGAAAGAAAAATTTAGATAATGATGGAAAGACGAAAAAAAAAAAAAAAGAAGGAGAAGGAAGGCAGACGCCCCCCATTGTGTCATTTATCTCATTCTCTGCAAGCTAGAGCCCAAAATGAGCCAGTGCAAGTCATCGGCAGGTGTCGGCCATGGATATGACACTGTGCTGGAATTGATCCCAGCTGGTCTCAACTAATGCACAGACGATGCCGGGACAATTTAATAAGATCATGCTATCTCCTCAAAGTGCTCCACAGCTCCTGCAGGTACAGATGTCATCTGCAACTTTGTCACTTCTACCTTTGTTTAAGAAAAAAAAAGAAGAATCTTCTTTCTAAAGCGCAAGAATATTTATCTAGATATAGAGAGCTGGGCCTGTCATTGGCTTGGCACAACTCATTGTAATATCAGTATTTTGCTGTCAGTGGTTTTATAGGACTACACTAAAAGTAAGCTAAAAATGCATTGAATGTCAAGTATAGCTCTGCTACATCTGTAAAGGCAACTAATACACTTCACAACTGCACTCAATATTTAAAGGCTATGTACATCTTTTTTACAATTGCATGGTACTCATTTTTGGCAAAAAATAATTTTTTCAATTGGCCTTTATTAAAAATATTAGGCTGTTCTGTCATAAAGGATTACCTGTTTTTTTAGCTGTATGAGGGTGGGTTCACACTAGCGTTATGGTTTCCGTTATAAAGGAAAATAACGGAATCCATAAGACAGAATGTAAAACGGAAGCCTTCAAGAGGCATTCCGTTTTGCTCCGTCAAAATAGAAAGGCTATGGGAAAGCATAACGGATCTGTCTGGGTCCCGTTATGCAAGACGGAAAACAAAGTCCTGTCGACAGGACTTTGTTTTCCGTCTTCCATAACGTGAACCAGACGGATCCGTTATGCTTTCTCATAGACTTCTATTACGACGGAAAGCAAACTGAATGCCTTTTAAAGGCTTCCGTTTTGCATTCCGTCATAATACAAGTCTATGGGCTCCAGAAAGGATCCGTCCTCCGTTTTAAGGATTCCGTTATTTTCCGTTATAACCATGTTATAACGGAAAGCCATAACGGAAACCATAATGCTAGTATGAACCCACCCTGACTGGTACTTTCACTTTGTGCCGGTCATCGAGTAAACCTAATTTCTAAACTACTGAGAAGCACTTATTTAAGCGACATTCTTATCAGTAAGAGAAGAACTGAGCTATAATAAGTGTTTATAAGTGTTCAGAGAGCAGAAATAAGGATTCCGTCAGCTCCTGGTCTGACGGAAAAGACAGAAAATCAAATGGGTGCTTCTAGAGCATCTCAGCTCTATACAGAAAAAAGGAAGCCATATTTTAAATAAAGATCCCAAAATTATTTTTAGTTCAAATAGAGTACAATGCAATAATAAAAGAAAATTGCCCCCAAAGGAGTATATAGCCTTTAAAGGGAGTCTTTCCCATTCTAAACTGCTGACAGAACTGGGTGGGGGTGGGAGAGCAGTGCAAACTTACCTTTTGTGACATATTCTACTGCTCTGGTGCATGCACTATTTTTTTGCGGTGTGGACCATTGGATGCGGATCGCGAACCCCATTCAAGTGAATGGGTCAGTGTGTGCAGATGGCGGCCACGCGGTCAGTGCCCATACAGTCTGTAGCATGGGCACCACATGTTTGTGTGCACGAGGCCTTACTCATCTGATAAATTTCACTTGCTTTTGAATTCATCACATTCCCAGTTTTCTTATTTAATCCTGGAAAAACTTCAAATAAATGAGAGATGCATACAGTCATGAGAATAAGGTTACTTTCACACTTGCAAGAGAGAAATCCGGCAATCTGCATGCAAATGGACATCATTTTTAGATGGATCCGGATCCGTCTCACAAATGCATTGCAAGAACGGATCCGTCTCTCCGTTTGTCATCTAGAAAAACGTATCCGTTAAGTATTTTTTTCACGTTTTTAAAGGTCTGTGCATACGCAGACCGGAAGAACAGATCCGGCAATGCGGTATTTTTATATGCCGGATCCGGCACAAATACATTCCGGCATTACGGCAAGTGCTCTGGTATTTGCTCTGGCAAGTGCTGTAGTATTACCTCCGTCCAAAACGCCATACAGTGACTGAACTCAAGACATTCTGATGCATCCTGAACGGATTCCTCTCCATTTAGAATGCATTAGGAGAAAACTGAAGCGTTTTTTTCTGGTATTGAGCTGCAACGATGGAACTTAATGCTGGAAAATAAAAACACTAGTGTGAATTAATTGCTTAGTAAATTTACTCACCTGAAATGAACAAAAATTAAAGGGCTCTGTCACCAGGATCAACCCTATTAAACCAGACATACTGCCTGGAAGGGCTCATCATGCTACAACAAATGTATTGTTTAAAACAACTGCAGAGAAATCAGTGTTTTATTAATATGCAAATGAGAATTTTGAGCACCAGGAGGTGGGACTGAATCCTTTGAGCACCGCTTTGTAACATCCCCTGTCCTCTCCACACTTCCCCTTCCCCTTGATTGACAGGGCAAGTATAGAAAAAAACAGGCTTCTCTGTGTGGTAATGCTATAGGTGGGTGGTAAGTCCTTGGTTTTGCATGTAGAGATCCCAGGTTTGAATTCTGGGAGAGACTTTCAGGTTTTTTCGTCAGATATTTTTTTTCTTCCGCATTTAATCCATACCAAAAGCTTATGAGGGTCATTTATTAAGACTGGCGTTTTAGACACCGGTCTCAAAGGGGTTGTCTCACTTCGGCAAGTGGCATTTATCATGTAGAGAAGGTTAATACAAGCCACTTACTAATGTATTGTTTTTATCCATATTGCCTCCTTTGCTGGCTTGAATCATTTTTTCATCAAATTATACACTGCTTGTTTCCATGGTTACAATCACCCTGCCATCCCACTGTGGTGGCTATGCTTGAACACTATAGGAAAAAGCGCCAGCCTATGGACGGACCCACAGTCCCGGCCACCAGAGCGGTTGACGCTTTTTCCTATAGTGTGCAAGCACGACCACATGGATGGATTGCAGGGTGATAGCAACCATGGAAACAAAGAAGTGTACAATGTGATGGAAAAATTAATCAAGCCAGCAAAGGAAGCAATATGGATAGTAACAATACATTAGTAAGTGTCTTGTTTTAGTTTTCTCTACATTATAAATGGTACTTGCTGAAGTGAGAGACAACCCCTTTAATAACCAAAGTTATGAAGAGGCACCTCTACAGAACCTCGGTATATCCAGCAACAATCTAAATGTAAGCCAGCTCCCATGCTGTCTTACATTTAGACCATTTTCTACCCCTAAAACTGGTGTAGAAAATGATGAATGATACGGGCCTGGCGGCCCCTTCCCCGCCCACGTCACGCCCACTTTGTTAGACCTGGCGTGAGTGGGGAAAAGTCACAGACAGCAATGCAACTAACCTTTGCGCCGCAATCTGCGCCAGAAATACGCCTAATATAGTCGTATTTCTGGATAGTAAATAAACTCCTATATCCTTATCATATTGAAAATAATGTTTTTAGGCTTAAAAAGCTAATATATATTACTGTTTCTTTATAATCATATATTGTGCCTGTTAATAAACCAGTAATAGGTTTTAGTTTTCTAAGAAAGAAAAAAATCTCAATATAGTAAGGCCTTCTGTTATTATATGATTATATAATATTTATTATAGTATAGCCTTTTATTATGGGTTAAATGAGAGAGACAGAAAAATAACAGAAAACAAGCCTATGTAAGGCTTCGTTCACATCACCGTTCAGCCTTTCCGTTCTCCTGCTCCGTTAAGGACGGAGAAAGCACATAACTGAGGCAACGGAGCCCTTAGGACCCCATAGACTATAATGGGGTCCGTTAGGTGTCCGCTCCGAAAGATGATTTTGGAGCGGAGACAAAAGTGGTGCATGCAGGACTTTTGTCTCCGCTTCAAAATCATCTTCTGAGCAGACACATAACAGACCCCATCATAGTCTATGGGGTCCTAAGGGCTCCGTTTGGCTCAGTTATATGCTTTCTCCGTCCTTTCCGTTATCCGAAAGTCTGAACGGTGATGTGAATGAAGCCTTAGTCTCTCCCAGGATTCAAACCTGGGATCTCCACATGCAAAACCATGCACTTAGCACATAGCATTACCACATAGACTACTGTGTTTTTTCTATGCTTATAAGCTTACACATATTACTGCTGTCTTTCTAATCATATATTGTGCTTGCGAATAAAGCAATGATATGTAGATTAGCTTTCTGAGCATATATCAGTGTGGTGATGCTATAGTACATGAAATATGATATGTACAAGTAGTACAAGTATATGATATGTAGATGCTAGATGTCTCAATCAAGGGGAGGGGGGGGGGAGTGTTCAGAGCACAGGGGGTGTTACAAAGCGGTGCTCAAAGGATTCAGCTCTACCTCCCGGTGCTCAAACTTCTCATTTGCATGTGAATAAAACACAGATTTCTCTGCAGCTGTTTATAGTACAGACAAAAGAAAAATATAATGAAGAAAGAGTAAGGCAGCTCTCACCAGCTATAGAACACCCTCTGTGCATGGATGCCGCACCTGGATGCGGGAGTATGCAATCAGGCAAGAAGAAAAATCCAGCTCAGTTCGGGTGACTCGTATTCTTACACTTTATTCCAGTGGTAAAAACTTCATACAAGATGCAAAAAACTGTTACGCGTTTCAGACCTCTATAATATCTGGGTCCTTCCTCATGACAAACATACAAATAAGATGGAAGCTACCCCTGATATACAACCCTCCAAAATCAGGTTAACAAGCAACACCTGAAAGAAGGAGGTGTCAGAGGGAGGTTCCATACAAACCTCAAAGAAAAATACATAGACAAGCAAGAAACATATAAAAAATCCTAATATAAAAATGTAATCAGTATACTGATGTATTCAAAACAAACATAATATAATCAGTATTGTAGAATCAAATCATGTCGCTTATTGAGGCCCTCTGGCTGTCGGGATCCCAATTGGAAGATCCAAAAGGCCTTTCTGTTCATTATAGTGATTACACTTTGGAACTTATGGAGTATATTACCTTGGTGGTGGACATTCTCCTCAGACACAATTATTTTTTGTTTGATGGTACTTTTTTTCTACAGGTATCTGGGGTGTCGATGGGGGCAAAATTCTCCCCCTCCATTGCTAATATTTTTATGGCATCGTGGGAGGGTTGTTTTCTCCTCATCGACACCTCCCCCTTTTTGGACCGTTTACTCTGGTATGGACGTTACATCGATGATACACTTATGGTGTGGTCAGGTGATGTGGCGTCCATACCGGAGTTGGTCACTTATTTCAATTCTTGCATTGCTTCAATACAGTTTGTTTTTCAGTATGATTCCACTGAGATTCATTTTTTGGATTTGTGTCTGAGGGGGAATGTCCCCACTCGGGGGGTCATTACATCTACCTATCGCAAAGAATTGGCGGGGAACACTACTCTGTTTGCCCGTTCATGTCATCCACCACATATTATTAGGAACATTCCTAAAGGTGAATTGATTCGTACCCGTCGCAACTGTTCTATGAGAAAGAAGCATTTAATGTGTAGAACAGACTCCTGCGTAGGGCTTATCCTCAACATAATATAGATCGGGCCAAAAGAGTGGTCTCTAACATGGATAGACATTCTCTGATTTTTCCTGAATCACAGCCTAAGGCTATATGCACACGACAGTTGTTTTTTGCTGTCCGCAAATCGTGGATCCGTCTTCCTTTTTTTTTCACATCCACATCCGTTCCGTGTGTCCGCAAATTTTGTAGGTTGTGTTTCCGTGTGTCTTCCGTTTTTTTTGCGGATCCGCAAAAAAAACAGAAGGCTTGAAACAGTTTCTTAAAGTACCTGCACAAGTGCCCTGGTTTGCAAGCAACCATCCGCAAAAAAAATGGATGCGGATGGAAAAACGGAAGGCTTCAGTGTGGCTTCCGTTTTTTTTGCGGACCCATTGACTTCTATGGGTCCACAAACCGTTTTTTGCGGACAAGAATAGGACATGCCATATTTTTTTTGCGGACGTGAAATGCGGAATACGGACGCGGACAGGAAACGGAAGAGGCATCAGTTTTTTTTGCGGATCCATAGAAATGAATGGGATCCGCAAAAAAAACGGAACGGAAGCCGAGAAAAAACACTGTCGTGTGCATATAGCCTAAATCAGATATTTCCTTGTCTGAAAAAAGGTCTACTTATTTTGTTACACAATACAGCAAAGAGTTCCCTGCGATTTGTAAAATAATAAAAAAGTATTTCCACATTCTCAATATTGATGGACAATGGTCCGATATTGTCTCTAATGGTGTCAAGTGTGTTGCCAAAAGAGCCCCTACCCTCAGCAATTTGGTTAGCCCTAGTTTTTTCTCAGAGAAAACTGCTACATTATCTACATGGCTCCATTATACAGGTAGCCATAAATGTGGCTACAAAAAATGTATTTGTTGCAAACATATGGTTACAGATAAAACATTCAGATCGACTGCACATCGCAAACAATATGACATACGATCATATATAAACTGTAACACCAAACATGTTATATATCTCATTACCTGTGACATATGTTCTTTGCAATATGCGGGTTGTACCTTTAATCCCCTAAAAAATAGGATCCGTAAGCATATATCTGATATACCACACCATGAGAACCGCAATATCTCTGCTGCAAGTTTGCACTTTGCGGTTGTTTATGCGGGTGATATCTCTGGATTAAAGGTACAGGGTATTGAAAGGGTCTCTCTACCACCTAGAGGTGGAGACCACAGAAGAAAACTTCTGAACAGAAAGGCCTTTTGGATCTTCCAATTGGGATCCCGACAGCCAGAGGGCCTCAATAAGCGACATGATTTGATTCTACAATACTGATTATATTATGTTTGTTTTGAATACATCAGTATACTGATTACATTTTTATACTAGGATTTTTTATGTTTCTTGCTTGTCTATGTATTTTTCTTTGAGGTTTGTATGGAACCTCCCTCTGACACCTCCTTCTTTCAGGTGTTGCTTGTCAACCTGATTTTGGAGGGTTGTATATCAGGGGTAGCTTCCATCTTATTTGTATGTTTGTCATGAGGAAGGACCCAGATATTATAGAGGTCTGAAACGCGTAACAGTTTTTCGCATCTTGTATGAAGTTTTTACCGCTGGAATAAAGTCTAAGAATACGAGTCACCCGAACTGAGCTGGATTTTTCTTCTTGCCTAAAAGAAAAATATAGTTTTAATCAGCATGATGAGCCCTACCAGGCAGTATGTCTGGTTTAATAGCCCGTTTTATAAGGGTTTAAATTATTCAAAAGAAGCAGACATGAATTTTTGAGCTACTGAGTGATAACCCATTTAAAAACCATAGATAAAATGTACCTGAAAAATATTGATAACATTTTGGCGATTCAGATTTTTCATATTTTATATCAGATCTTCATGGCAAGGAATGAAGATACATACAGTGTAGAAGTATATATGGCGTAATAAATGAGCTTGTCGAATGTCCTTATTTTGACTTCAGCAATAAACTCCCTTACTCTTTCATGAATTATCAACCCCAGACATGTTCAGTTTAAAAGCAAGGCCTTTTATTTAGCAACTGTTTCATTTCTCTGATTAAAGTCTGTCATTTTCACTTACTTTTTGGGATTATCCTAAATTGAAACTTGGACAGGAATACCTTTAAAAAAAAGTTTAAAAAATTAAAGTCATGAATTAAAAAGCAATCTGTTCTAAATTAAACGCCCCCCTTGACTTTCATGGTCATTAACAAGCTTGACCACTGTTTTAACCTTAGGTAGCCCTTGGCCTTTGGTGTGGTGCATGTAGCAGATGAAGATTACAGAAAACTTCCTTCTTCTAGCAGATAAATTAAGGGATCGCGGCTTCTCCTTCTTCCTCCTCACCCTGCACGGCATATTAGGTGGAAGCTAAGTGTAATTATTGCTGACAGCTGCATAATCAAAACCGTCTACATATCTGGAGCTGGTGGAGAGGAGTCAAGAGCATGCCTTCAGCACATGGGAGCAAATATTACTCTTTGCTCATAGAAGACACTTGTGTTGTGTATTAAGCAAATGCATGACCAAATCTGTGTCTTGTGGTGGCTTCTGAGGTACTTTTATAAAGCCCTGTCCTTCTTTTACTTCCTATATTGTGGTGTAGATATGGTTGTTGGAGGATGTGGCATACAGTATGGAAGATCAGAATCTGTTGTGATCCTTACATGCTTTACACATTGTATCAAGAAATCCCATTTTTGAATGATCTTGGACATAAAGTCAACCAGCAAGCCAGGTATCCAGAGATATCCATGTGTGGAGGTGCAAGGGTGGGACAAGCTTTCTTAGTGCCTAGGTTAGTCACCAGGCCTGTAAACCACTGGGTCAGCCGGCATATATACTGGGAGGTCTGTGGTGGTGGTAAAAATCTTTCACCAGCTATAGCAAGCAATAGTAATTTTTCACAGTACATGTACTGTCAGATTACTACCTATTTGGATTGATACTCATCCTTTGCCAGACCACCTGGCCCCACAAATATCAGTAGTGTCGACACTAGGTCAAGCGGGCAGCAGATGGCAGCAAACATGGTGCCAGAGAGCCAGAGACGTCTCTATTTGCCTCTATTTAGGTTTCTGCCTGCCCTGTTGCTGTATACCCCTATTGCAGATACTCCAGCAGTCCTGATATCTGTTTGGTATAAATTAGCTTCTGCCTTTGGTACCATGCTTCAGATTACCAGTAGGTCCAGTAGGTTCTCCAGTCAGCTGTTGCTAACATAAAGGGGGAGGGGAGTTTGTGACCATATATTTATATAGTATTTGCGTACACAACACACACATATATGATCATATACAATGCTTTCGGAGAGTCCGACGACTCTTTCACTATTTTCACTTATGTTATGTTGTGGCCTTATGCTAAAATAAATTAAAAAAAATCAAGTCCCCCCCCCCATCATTCTGTAAATGTGAAATCATAATGTTCAAAATCTTTGCTAATTTATTGAAAAGGAAAAACTAAAATCTTGCATTGAAATAAGTATTCAGACAGATTACTCAGAACTTAGTTGAAGCCCCATTAGCAGAGATTACAGTCTCCAGTCTGCATAAAGCTCACATTGGCGGATTCCAGCCGCAATATGGCAGTGTTGCAGGCATCGCTCTGCTGCTACCTGGAACCAGCCCTGCTGACCGTGGGGCTGCTTGACCTATCAGGGAGACAGAATGCCAGACCAATCAGGCTCTGTTCTGGGGTCACATGTCTCCTGAGGCTGGCTATTTAAACAGGCAGCTGCTGGCCACAGGTGCCTGTGATTGTTTTTCTATGCCTCGCTAGCTAGCTGTGTGTTTGTTACTCTACATCACTGACCTTTGTCTGCTGACTTTCACATTGCTTCTGATTACTAATTTTGCCTCTGATGCTACCTCCTGGTTTTGACTCTGCTTGTTTTGACCTCGCCTTTGCCTAGTGACTTTGTCTCAGACACTATCTCCTGGTTTCACATTGCTGTGTATTTGTATCTGATTTTTGATCTTGTTCCAGTCCTGGTTTTGCTTGTCTGGGTTTCACCTCTTACTACTCTTTTCCCATTTTGATTTATGTCCCTGCACTTAGCTAAGAAGGGACTATCGTCCAGTTGTGGGTCGTCACTTAGGACAAATCGTGTAAGTAGGTAAGGACAGTGGTGCAGTTGCAGCATAGGGCTGCATTGTTCCCTACTCTTTCATGATGGATGGTTAAACTTTTCAGAAACACAAGGGGGGGTCAGTCAGCATGTCCCTGTATGCAGGTGCACGTAGCCATGGCAAAATATACATACAAACACAGAAATGCAACAGCACTCTGCAACCAGCACTCTGCCCTGGCTCTATGCTAGAAGTTATCAGTGGCGTCAGTGTACATTTTGATCAAAAAGTAATAAGCCACTCGCCGCGCCAAGGCCGCCTCTATGAGTGGTCCTAACGCTAAATCCTACCTGTTATGGGCCATGACAGCCACATAAAATCCAGGGAGTGCGGGCCCAGCATGCATGCTAGGATCCACCGGGCTGTTATGGCACCAAAAAAGGTTAATAAGCACGGTGGATCCTAGCATGCATGCTGGGCCCGCACTCCCTGGATTTTATGTGGCTGTCATGGCCCATAACAGGTAGGATTTAGCGTTAGGACCACTCATAGAGGCGGCCTTGGCACGGCGAGTGGCTTATTACTTTTTGATCAAAATGTACACTGACGCCTCTGATAACTTCTAGCATAGAGCCAGGGCAGAGTGCTGGTTGCAGAGTGCTGTTGCATTTCTGTGTTTGTATGGATGGTTAAACTTTTGGAAGTTTCTCCCATCTGCACATAACATCTTCGGAGCTCAGCCAGAGTGACCATTAGGTTCTTCGTCACCTCTTTTACCAATCTCACTTAATTTCTTTGTTTGGAAGGGGGGCCAGCTTTAGGGAGAGTTCTGGTGGTTCCAAATGTCTTCCATTTAAGAATTATGGAGACCACTGTGCTTCTTGAAACTTTCAGTGCAGCAGAATCTGTTTTGTACCCTTTTGCAGTTCTGTGCCTCAACATAATCATGTCTATGAGCTTTACAGGCAGTTCTTTCCTCTTCTTGGGTACATTGTCAGCTGTGATACTTTATATAGAAAGGGGCTCTGTCTCTCTAAATCATGTCATATCAAATGAATTTACCACAGGTGTACTCCAATTAAGGTGTAGAAATATTTCAAAGATGATCATGAGAAATGGCAGGCCCCAGAGCTAAATTTCACACGGCATAGCAAAGGGTCTGAATACTTGTGTCCATTTGAAATTTTAGTTTTTCCTTTTTAAAAATATGCAAAAAAATTCTAAAATTATGTCTTTGCTTTATCATAATGGGGTATTGAGTGTAGAATGATAAGGAAAATTTAAAATTTTTATTTTTTATTTTAGCATAAGGCTGCATCATAACAAAATGTAATAAAAAGTGAAAGGGTCTTACGACTTTCTATATACATACTGTGACATATGCACAAACATACATACATTTATTTACACAAACACACACGTTCCTTCTTACCCTTCCTCTTTTCTCGACTTGTAACCTTCCTTATATATCATCTTGGCTCAAAGTGGCGCAAGATTACTTATATGGCTCCCTCTTCTCTTGGACTCCGCTTTTATTGATATCTAATGCCGTCTGCCACCTGCTGGTGAAAGGTCAGTATCTCCCCTTCAGTGTTCAGTTTTAACTCATCCTTATATATGGGCAGTCTAAGTTACAGCCGGAGAAGGAACGCCACAAACATGAGTCAGGAGGAGCCATAGCCTCCCCTCTTTTATAAGTCTATGTTCAAACCTTTTATAAGTCTATGTTCAAACCTGTGGATTCTCTCCAAGAAAGTCTACACCTCCTTACAGGGGTCTATACCTTTTCACAGGGGTCTATACCTCCTCACATGGCTCTATACCTCCTTACAGGGGTCTATACCTCCTTACAGGGGTCTATATCCCCTCACAGGGGACTATACCTCCTCACAGGGGTCTATACCTCCTCACATGGCTCTATACCTCCTTACAGGGGTCTATACCTCCTTACAGGGGTCTATATCCCCTCACAGGGGACTATACCTCCTCACAGGGGTCTATACCTCCTCACAGGGGACTATACCTCCTCACAGGGGTCTATACCTCCTCACAGGGGACTATACCTCCTCAAAGGGGACTATACCTCCTCACAGGGGTCTATACCTCCTCACAGGGGACTATACCTCCTTACAGGGGTCTATAACTTTTCACAGGGGTCTATACCTCCTCACATGGCTCTATACCTCCTTACAGGGGTCTATACCTCCTTACAGGGGTCTATATCCCCTCACAGGGGACTATACCTCCTCACAGGGGTCTATACCTCCTCACAGGGGACTATACCTCCTCACAGGGGACTATACCTCCTCACAGAGGTCTATACCTCCTTACAGGGGACTATACAGTACCTCCTCACAGGGGTCTACACCTCCTTACAGGGGGTCTATACCTCCTCACAGGGGACTATAACTCTTCACAGGGGGCTATACCTCCTTACAGGGGTCTATACCTCCTCACAGGGGTCTATACCTCCGCACAGAGGTCTTTACCTCCGCACAGGGGACTATAGCTCCTTACAGGGGTCTATACCTTCTTCTCACAGAGGACTATACCTCCATACAGGGGTCTATACCTTCTTACAGGGGTCTATATCCCCTCACAGGGGACTATACCTCTTTATAGGGGTCTATTCCTCCTCACAGGGGACTATACCTCCTTACAGGGGTCTACACCTCCTCACAGGGGACTATACCTCCTTACAGGGGGCTATACCTCCTTACAGGGGTCTACACCTCATCACAAGGGTCTATACCTCCTCACAGGGGACTATAACTCCTCACAGGGGACTATACTTCCTCATAGGGGACTATACCTCCTCACAGGGGTCTATACCTTCTCACAGGGGTCTATACCCTTCTCACAGGGGTCTACACCTCCTGAAAGGGGTCTACACCTCCTCACAGGGGTCTATACTTCCTAACAATGGTCTATAACTCCTCACAGGGGTTTTTAGTTGAAGAACAGACAGTCACTTAAGGGCCCCATACAAATTATACTTTTGTCGTCTGAACCTGCCCTTTTACGTTGGGACTGGTTGACAGTCTAATGTGTATGGGGAGCTCCAGACTTTATTCCAACAGATAATGTCGGAAAAGAGAAGGATCTCATCCATTGAATTTTGTTCCCATGGGAGATAAACCCCTTCGGCGGTGCCTATTAGTGTCTTTCATCTCCCTCCCTATTAAGAACACACACAAAACTTGATCGAGCCAAGCTTGCATGTGTATGGGACAGTTGGGAGAGAATGGACTAAAAAGCCACAGAGAAGGGACGCCAATGTATAAGTTCCACGTTACGTGAATATTTCCACATAACTATATACATCTGTGCACATATAATATTGACAGCCTCCAAGTAGAGCAAACTAACAAAGAACAATTTTCTTGAACTATTTTTTGTGATATTTGATTAAGGAAAAGTTCACACTTCAGTTATTTGGTCAGTTATTTCCATCAGTTATTGTGAACCAAAAAGGAAGTGAAGACTACTCAGAGATCAGGTGTAATGTAAAGATCTACATCTCTTCAGTGTTCTATCGTGACTCACACATGGTTTTGGTTCACAATTACTGATGGAAATAACTGAAGTGTGAACTCAGTCTAAGGCCTTTTTCACACGAGTGTTTCCATTGCGGGAATCACGCTCCATGTGAGAGAAGGATCATGCTTTCTGGACTTAGGAAGCGCAAGGCATTATTATGATTGATAATGCTGTGTGCCTCTGCCTGACCTTTCTGTACCAGAACCATACTGATCATACAGGTCAGGTCAGGCCCTTCTGTAGTCCAGACCCACAATTCCTCTCACAGACGGAGCGTGAGAGCGCAAGAGACAGGCTCGTGTGAAAGAGCCCTAAGGGTAGGTTCACATCTCCATCACAAACTCCGGTAGTCAGTTCTGGCTGAAGAACAGACTACCGAAGTCTACCATATCCTGCATAGCCGCATATCAGCGCACACTGCCAGGCACCGCAGGATCCCTATTGCCTATACTTTTTAAAATATAATAATAACATATGTTATATAATAATAATGCTTTTTTCAGAATAAATGTTTCCTTTCGACTGGTAAAATACTGCTGTGATATCTATGCTCCCATAAGATGGCATTTATACTGGACAGCCACTGGAACTCTGGCAATTCCCATTATAGTCAAAGGGGATGTGGCGTTGCCTAGCAGAGGTATCCGGCAATGCCGGATGTGGTAAACTCTGGTAGTCTGTTCCTGTGCCAGAGAAGACTACCAGAGTTTGTGCTGGAGATGTGAATATAGCCTAAGGGGTTAAACTGAAACTTTTATCTGCCCATATTTGCTACTCATACATCCAAATAACAAGGGTAATGAAAAGCCCCATTACTTGTAAACTGGCGCCATCTAGTGGCTGGGATAAGGTAATGTCAAAGCAAAATTCTCGATTTTGTATGTTCTGATGGATAAACTATTACCGGTCAAAAAATTAAAAAAATAAATAAAAAACAATTAAAAAAATCAGACTCGAACAGAAAATGAAACATAACAGCATTTTTGTCATGGGACTGCAAATTGCTTTAACTGGAAAAAATAGTTACAGAGAGAAGATAACCCTGCAGGAAATGTGATAAATGAAAAAAATCGCACTCTTCACTTCAGACATAACATGTCCTGGTATAGTGTTCCCACCTGTGGGGTTTATCAATCAGCATTTCTTTTTATTGACTAGGAAACAACATAAACTTAAAAGTGGTCGGATGTGGTTCATAGTCTAGTTCATATACTAGTTACAACTGCCCCCATAACAGCATATACCAGCCACTATTGCCCCTATAACAGCATATACCAGTCACTACTGCCCCCAAAACAGAATATAACAGTCACTACTGCCTCCAAAACAGCATATACCAGTCACTACTGCCCACATAACAGCATATACCAGCCACTATTGCCCCTATAACAGCATATACCAGTCACTATTGCCCCCATAACAGCATATACCAGTCACTACTGCCCCCAAAACAGCATATACCAGTCACTACTGCCCACATAACAGCATATACCAGCCACTGTTGCCCCTATAACAGCATATACCAGTCACTATTGCCCCCATAACAGCATATACCAGTCACTACTGCCCCCAAAACAGCATACACCAGTCACTACTGCGCCCATAACAGCATATACCAGTCACTACTGCCCCCATAACAGCATACACTAGTCACTACTGCCCCCATAACAGCATGTACCAGTCACTACTGCCCCCATAACAGCATACACCAGTCACTACTGCCCCCATAACAGCATGTACCAGTGACTACTGCCCACATAACAGCATACACCAGTCACTACTGCCCCCATAACAGCATACACCAGTCACTACTGCCCCCATAACAGCATACACCAGTCACTACTGCCCCCATAACAGCATGTACCAGTCACTACTGCCCCCATAACAGCATACACCAGTCACTACTGCCCCCATAACAGCATACACTAGTCACTACTGCCCCCATAACATCGTATACCAGTCACTACTGCCCCCATAACAGCATACACCAGTCACTACTGCCCCCATAACAGCATACACCAGTCACTACTGCCCCCATAACATCGTATACCAGTCACTACTGCCCCTATAACAGCATACACCAGTCACTACTGCCCCCATAACTGCATACACCAGTCACTACTGCCCCCATAACAGCATACACCAGTCACTACTGCCCCATAACAGCATACACCAGACACTTCTGCCCCATAACAGCATATACCAGTCACTACTGCCCAATAACAGCATATACCAGTACAGCATACACCAGTCACTACTGCCCCATAACAGCATATACCAGATACTACTGCCCCATAACAGCATATACCAGTCACTACTGCCCCATAACAGCATATACCAGTACAGCATACACCAGTCACTACTGCCCCCATAACATCGTATACCAGTCACTACTGCCCCCATAACAGCATACACCAGTCACTACTGCCCCCATAACAGCATATACCAGTCACTACTGCCCACATAACATCATACACCAGTCACTACTGCCCCCATAACAGCATGTACCAGTCACTACTGCCCCCATAACAGCATACACCAGTCACTACTGCCCCCATAACAGCATACACTAGTCACTACTGCCCCCATAACATCGTATACCAGTCACTACTGCCCCCATAACAGCATACACCAGTCACTACTGCCCCCATAACAGCATACACCAGTCACTACTGCCCCCATAACATCGTATACCAGTCACTACTGCCCCCATAACAGCATACACCAGTCACTACTGCCCCCATAACTGCATACACCAGTCACTACTGCCCCCATAACAGCATACACCAGTCACTACTGCCCCATAACAGCATACACCAGACACTTCTGCCCCATAACAGCATATACCAGTCACTACTGCCCAATAACAGCATATACCAGTACAGCATACACCAGTCACTACTGCCCCATAACAGCATATACCAGATACTACTGCCCCATAACAGCATATACCAGTCACTACTGCCCCATAACAGCATATACCAGTACAGCATACACCAGTCACTACTGCCCCCATAACATCGTATACCAGTCACTACTGCCCCCATAACAGCATACACCAGTCACTACTGCCCCCATAACAGCATATACCAGTCACTACTGCCCACATAACATCATATACAAGTAACTACTGCCCACATAACATCCTATACCAGTCACTACTGCCCCCATAACAGTATATACCAGTCACTACTGCCCCCATAACAGCATATACCAGTCACTACTGCCCCCAAAACAGCATATACCAGTCACTACTGCGCCCATAACAGCATATACCAGTCACTACTGCCCCCATAACAGCATACACCAGTCACTACTGCCCCATAACAGCATGTACCAGTCACTACTGCCCCCATAACAGCATACACCAGTCACTACTGCCCCCATAACAGCATACACCAGTCACTACAGCCCCCATAACAGCATACACCAGTCACTACTGCCCCCATAACAGCATGTACCAGTCACTACTGCCCCCATAACGGCATACACCAGTCACTACTGCCCCCATAACAGCATACACCAGTCACTACTGCCCCCATAACAGCATACACCAGTCACTACTGCCCCCATAACATCGTATACCAGTCACTACTGCCCCCATAACAGCATACACCAGTCACTCCTGCCCCCAAAACTGCATACACCAGTCACTACTGCCCCCATAACAGCATACACCAGTCACTACTGCCCCATAACAGCATACACCAGACACTTCTGCCCCATAACAGCATATACCAGTCACTACTGCCCAATAACAGCATATACCAATACAGCATACACCAGTCACTACTGCCCCCATAACATCGTATACCAGTCACTACTGCCCCCATAACAGCATACACCAGTCACTACTGCCCCCATAACAGCATATACCAGTCACTACTGCCCACATAACATCATATACAAGTAACTACTGCCCACATAACATCCTATACCAGTCACTACTGCCCCCATAACAGCATATACCAGTCACTACTACCCCAATAAGAGCATATACCAGTCACTACTGCCCCCATAACAGCATATGCTAGTTACTTCTGCCCCCATAACAGCATATACCAGTCACTACTGCCCACATAACAGCATACACCAGTCACTACTGCCCCCATAACAGCATATACCAGTCACTATTGCCCCCATAACAGAATATACCAGACACTGCTGCCCCCATAACAGTATATACCAGCCACTACTGCCCCCATAGCAGTATATACCAGTCACTAATGCCCCATAACAGTATATACCAGTCACTACTGTCCCATAACAGCATATACCAATCACTACTGCCCCCATAACAGTATATACCAGTCACTACTGCCCCCATAACATCATATACCAGTCACTACTGCCCCCATAACAGCATACACCTGTCACAACTGCCCCATAACAGCATATACCAGTCACTACTGCCCCATAACAGCATACACCTGTCACTAATGCCCCCATAACAACATATACCAGTCACTAATGCCCCCATAACAGTATATACCAGTCACTACTGCCCCTATAACAGCATATGCCAGTCACTACTGCCCACATAACAGCATATACCAGTCACTACTGCCCCCATAACAGCATATACCAGTCACTACTGCCCCATAACAGCATATACCAGTCACTATTGCCCCCATAACAGCATATACCAGTCACTACTGCCCCTATAACAGCATATACCAGTCACTACTGCCCCATAACAGCATATACCAGTCACCACTGCCACCATAACAGCATATACCAGCCACTACTGCCCCCATACCAGCATATACCAGCCACTACTGCCCCCATAACAACATATACCAGACACTACTCCCCCCATAACTATATATACCAGACACTACTGCCCCCATAATAGCATACACCAGTCACTACTGCCCCCATAACAGCATAAACCAGACACTACTGCCCCCATAATAGCAATTACCAGTGACTACTGCCCCATAACAGCATATACCAGTCACCACTGCCCCATAACAGCATATACCAGTCACCACTGCATCATAACAGCATATACCAGTCACCACTGCCCCATAACAGCAGATACCAGTCACCACTGCCTCATAACAGCATATACCAGTCACCACTGCCCCCATAACAGCATATACCAGTCACCACTGCGCCATAACCGCATATACCAGTCACCACTGCCACCATAACAGCATATACCAGTCACTATACTGCCCCCATAACAGCATATACCAGTCACTACTGCCCCTATAACAGCATACACTAGTCACTACTGCCCCCATAACAGCATATACCAGTCACTACTGTCCCATAACAGTATATACCAGACACTACTGCCCCCATAACAGCATATACCAGCCACTACTGCCCTCATCTCAGCATATACCAGTCACTACTGCCCTTATAACAGTATATACCAGCCACTGCTTCCTCCTTAACAGCATATACCAGCCACTACTGCCCCATGACAACATATACAAGTCACTACTGCCCCCATAACAGCATACACTAGTCACTACTGCCCCCATAACAGCATACACCTGTTACTACTGCCCCCATAACATCGTATACCAGTCACTACTGCCCCATAACAGCATACACCAGTCACTACTGCCCCCATAACAGCATACACCAGTCACTACTGCCCCCATAACAGCATGTACCAGTCACTACTGCCCCCATAACAGCATACACCAGTCACTACTGCCCCCATAACAGCATACACTAGTCACTACTGCCCCATAACAGCATATACCAGTACAGCATACACCAGTCACTACTGCCCCCATAACATCGTATACCAGTCACTACTGCCCCCATAACAGCATACACCAGTCACTACTGCCCCATAACAGCATATACCAGACACTACTGCCCCATAACAGCATATACCAGTCACTACTGCCCCATAACAGCATATACCAGTACAGCATACACCAGTCACTACTGCCCCCATAACATCGTATACCAGTCACTACTGCCCCCATAACATCATATACCAGGCAATACTTCCCCCATAACAGCATATACCAGTCACTACTGCCCCCATAAAATCATATACAAGTAACTACTGCCCACATAACATCCTATACCAGTCACTACTGCCCCCATAACAGTATATACCAGTCACTACTGCCCCCATAACAGCATATACTATTTACTTCTGCCCCCATAACAGCATATACCAGTCACAACTGCCCCCATAACAGCATACACCAGTCACTACTGCCCCCATAACAGCATATACCAGTCACTATTGCCCCCATAACAGTATATACCAGACACTGCTGCCCCCATAACATTATATACCAGACACTACTGCCCCCATAACAGTATATACCAGTCACTACTGTCCCATAACAGCATATACCAATCACTACTGCCCCCATAACAGTATATACCAGTCACTACTGCCCCCATAACATCATATACTAGTCACTACTGCCCCATAACAGTATATACCAGACACTACTGCCCCCATAACAACATATACCAGTCACTACTGCCCCCATAACAGTATATACCAGTCACTACTGCCCCTATAACAGCATATGCCAGTCACTACTGCCCACATAACAGCATATACCAGTCACTACTGCCCCCATAACAGCATATACCAGTCACTACTGCCCCATAACAGCATATACCAGTCACTACTGCCCCCATAACAGCATATACCAGTCACTACTGCCCCCATAACAGCATATACCATCACTACTTCCCCCATAACAGCATATACCATCACTACTTCCCCATAACAGCATATACCAGCCACTACTGCCCCCATAACAGCATATACCAGACACTACTGCCCCCATAACTGCATATACCAGACACTTCTGCCCCCATAACAGCATACACCTGTCACTACTGCCCCCATAACTGCATATACCAGACACCACTGCCCCCATAATTGCATACACCAGTCACTACTGCTCCCATAACATCATATACCAGACACTACTGCCCCCATAATAGCAATTACCAGTGACTACTGCCCCCATAACAGCATATACCAGTCACCACTGCCCCATAACAGCATATACCAGTCACCACTGCATCATAACAGCATATACCAGTCACCACTGCCCCATAACAGCATATACCAGTCACCACTGCCTCATAACAGCATATACCAGTCACCACTGCCCCCATAACAGCATATACCAGTCACTACTGCCCCCATAACATCATATACTAGTCACTACTGCCCCATAACAGTATATACCAGACACTACTGCCCCATAACAGCATATACCTGACACTACTGCCCCCATAACAACATATACCAGTCACTACTGCCCCCATAACAGTATATACCAGTCACTACTGCCCCTATAACAGCATATGCCAGTCACTACTGCCCACATAACAGCATATACCAGTCACTACTGCCCCCATAACAGCATATACCAGTCACTACTGCCCCATAACAGCATATACCAGTCACTACTGCCCACATAACAGCATATACCATCACTACTTCCCCATAACAGCATATACAAGCCACTACTGCCCCCATAACAGCATATACCAGTCACTACTGCCCCCATAACTGCATATACCAGTCACCACTGCCCCCATAACTGCATATACCAGACACCACTGCCCCCATAATAGCATACACCTGTCACTACTGCCCCCATAACTGCATATACCAGACACCACTGCCCCCATAATAGCATACACCAGTCACTACTGCCCCCATAACATCATATACCAGACACTACTGCCCCCATAATAGCAATTACCAGTGACTACTGCCCCCATAACAGCATATACCAGTCACCACTGCCCCATAACAGCATATACCAGTCACCACTGCATCATAACAGCATATACCAGTCACCACTGCATCATAACAGCATATACCAGTCACTACTGCCCCATAACAGCATATACCAGTCACTACTGCCCCCATAACAGCATATACCAGTCACTACTGCCCCCATAACAGCATATACTATCACTACTTCCCCCATAACAGCATATACCATCACTACTTCCCCATAACAGCATATACAAGCCACTACTGCCCCCATAACAGCATATACCAGACACTACTGCCCCCATAACTGCATATACCAGACACTTCTGCCCCCATAACAGCATACACCTGTCACTACTGCCCCCATAACTGCATATACCAGACACCACTGCCCCCATAATAGCATACACCAGTCACTACTGCCCCCATAACATCATATACCAGACACTACTGCCCCCATAATAGCAATTACCAGTGACTACTGCCCCCATAACAGCATATACCAGTCACCACTGCCCCATAACAGCATATACCAGTCACCACTGCATCATAACAGCATATACCAGTCACCACTGCATCATAACAGCATATACCAGTCACCACTGCCCCATAACCGCATATACCAGTCACCACTGCCCCCATAACAGCACATACCAGTCACTACTGCCCCCATAACAGCATATACCAGTCACTACTGCCCCTATAACAGCATACACCAGTCACTACTGCCCACATAACAGCATATACCAGTCACTACTGTCCCATAACAGTATATACCAGACACTACTGCCCCCATAACAGCATATACCAGCCACTACTGCCCCCATCCCAGCATATACCAGTCACCACTGCCCCATAACAGAATATTCCAGTCATTACTGCCCTATAACAGCTTATACCATTCACTACTGCCCCCAAAACAGCACATACCAGTCACTACTGCCCTTACAACAGTATATACCAGCCACTGCTTCCTCCTTAACAGCATATACCAGCCACTACTGCCCCATGACAACATATACAAGTCACTACTGCCCCATAACAGTATATACCAGTCACTACTGCCCCATAACAGCATATACCAGACACTACTGCCCCATAACAGCATATACCAGACACTACTGCCCCTATAACAGCACATACCAGACACTGCTTCCCCATAACAGCATATCCCGGACACTACTGCCCCCATAACAGCATATACCCATCACTACTGCCCCCATAACAGCATATATCGGACACTACTGCCCCCCTTAACAGCGTATACCAATCATTACTGCCCCATAACAGCATATACCAGCCACTGCTTCCCCATAACAGCATATACCTATCACTACTACCCTCATAACAGCATATACCAGCTACTGCTGCCCTATAACAGCATATACCAGCCACTACTGCCCCCATTTCAGCATATACCAGTAACTACTGCCCCCATCTCAGCATATACCAGTCATTACTTCCCCCATAACAGCATATATCAGCCACTACTGCTCCTATAGCAGCATGTACCAGTCATTACTTCCCCAAAAACAGCATATACCAGCCACTATTGTCCCCACAACAGCATATACCAAACATTGCTGTCCCATAGCCAGTCACAGAGTGGTGAGGGTGTTAAAGTCATGAAGAGTCAACACAGTGGGCAGTCACAGAGTGGCGAGGGTAGCAAAAGCATGAGGAGTCAACATAGTGGTCAGTTGCAGAGTGGTGAGGGTGGCAACCGCATGAGGAGTCAAGGTGCATGGGTCAGCCCTCCTTGACGCAGCACTGACACGATGTTCTTCACTTTGTCGGTGACCATGGTTCCGATCTTTAAGTTGGGGAGGAGACAGCCAAGATTCGATTTCCTCTCGAAGGACGCGGAGCAGTTCCTCCCCGGTGTAACTCCGTTTGCCCAGGCAAACCAGGTGCAGAACAGCGTGACACTGCCATGCTCTGCACATGTGGTATGCTGGAGTAGCACTCTGAATTGTGCCTGCAGTGGAGGCTGAGGACAAGGTGGAGGATGAGGAGGACGAGAAGGACATTGGTGCAGGACCCACACCTTGAGAACATGGAGGCGGCAGTGCCATCACCTGGCCAAGTTGCTGGTGTGGCTGGGCAGGAACCACATTTACCCAGTGGGCGTAAATGAAAATCTTTTGATTTTGCCCAGGGCCACATTTTGTCTAAAACCGGCCCTGACTATGGAGGCACTAATTTTTCTTTAGGATAGTATTTGGGGATATTGGGGAGCACAGCATGCAGCAGGATTACACTGTGGGGACTCCAGGTTGGGGGATTATAATAGAAATGTGAGGAAGCTAAGATGTCTGTGTGTCACACTCTGCAGAGACGAGACACAGCTGAGAGAAGTTGTCCGGACCGAATGGAGAAGATGATGACATAGAAGATCTACAATGGAGGAGACGTCACCTGGGAGGCCCTGGATGAGAGAGGTATGTGCTGCTGTAAAGCAAGTACAGCAAAATGCGGTGTGTGGGGAGAGGGGGGGAGACCTAGAGAACTGGGCCGTATTTATTGGGGCTTGGGCCCCGGATCTTTTGAGACCCTAGCAACGCCCCTGCCCAGAATCAAGGATGAATGGAAGTACTTATATATATATATATAAACTAAATAAACCCTAAAACTGGTTGTATCAGACCACAATTTCACCAGTGTGGATAATGCCTCCCTATCCTTTCCCTACACTACGAACAATCTTGCCCTGAACTGCTGTTATTTTTCCACAATAAAGTCTTTCCTAAAAACTGTCCCTTGTGCCTGTCACATCTCTCCCTGCCCCATATGTGTGTAGTGTAAATATGGTGTATTTATGTGTGTTGCATATATATGGTGTATGTATATGTAAACATGTGTCGTGACGCTGCATATCCACCGCTGAGTAGGGAACCTGTTGTTAAAAATTTGAATCCCACCCCTGCCTCAACATATCTCCCTGATCAGGCAATTTTCACATATGTGTAACACCCCAGAGTGGTGTTACCACTCCTGCACCCTGCTACTGTCTTTATTGGGCTAACAAAATGTCATCTTATGTATTGTTGTCCTCCACACTGTGCTTCCTAATTTTTTTGCAACTGTTATGTACATGTAATGTGCCTGGTTCACCAGCAGGTGGCAGCAAACACAGTAGAGCTGTACTTGGATAGAATGGAACTTTCCATTCCATTCTAAACCCCCTCTGGAGAGAAGTAGGCTAGTCCTTCCTGCATCAATCTATTCCAGTGGTGGACTAGGTATAAAATCTAACTTTTAATAATTGATTAAAAAACACCAATTAAACAGTGAGACACCAAACTATAACATAAAGGTACACCGGTGCTGGCCTAGTTATTATATTAACTGTATATTGACCAGTGTGTCAGCACTGGTAAGCACCACTAATACATTAATATGACAATTACCAGTGGCGTACACACAATCCATGGGGCCCCGGTGCGAAACTGATCCATGGGCCCCCCCCCGCCATCTGGGGCCCCCCTACTTTAACAAACTCAATGCAGCCAATACCCCCCACACACACTTTAACAAACTCAATGCAGCCAATACCCCCCCACACACACACACTTTAACAAACTCAATGCAGCCAATACCCGCCCCCCCCCCCCCCGTCGTCTGCAGGGGACCCACCTACTTTAACAAACTCAATGCAGCCAATACCCCCCCCCACTTTAACAAACTCAATGCAGCCAATGCAACCCATCACCCCCCATCTTCAGGGGCCCCCTACTTTACCAAACTCAATGCAGCCAATACCCCCCCCCCCACACACACACACTTTAACAAACTCAATGCAGCCAATACCCCCCCCCCCCACACACACACTTTAACAAACTCAATGCAGCCAATACCCCCCACACACACACACTTTAACAAACTCAATGCAGCCAATACCCCCTCGTCGTCTGCAGGGGACCCACCTACTTTAACAAACTCAATGCAGCCAATACCCCCCACTTTAACAAACTCAATGCAGCCAATGCAACCCATCACCCCCATCTTCAGGGGCCCCCTACTTTACCAAACTCAATGCAGCCAATAACCCCCCTCCCACTTTAACAAAATCAATGCAGCCAATACAACCCATCACCCCGCCCCCGCCTGCAGGGGCCCCCTTCTTTACCAAACTCAATGCAGCCAATAACCCCCCACTTTAACAAACTCAATGCAGCCAATAAACCCCCCACTTTAACAAACTCAGTGCAGCCAATAACCAGCCCCCTACTTTAACAGACTCAATACAGCCACATTAGCCAATACACTAAACCCCCCTCCATGCCAGGGCCCCCACTGTCTCCAAGTCTCCAACTCAGTGCGGCTTTTTCTTACTTACCGGCGCTGCTCAGCCTCTAGGGGAAGTGAACTGCTCTCTCTCCCGTCCGGGTCCCGTCTGCTGCGTGAGTTCAGGCGCGCGCATGTTCCCGCGAGACCTGCCACAGGAGTTCACAGGTCTCGCGGGATTGACGCCGTGCTCGCTCCTGCCCGGGCCCGGCGCTGACAGCAAGTCTCGCTTCCAAACAACTTTTAGTGCAGCCGGAGGGGCCAGGCGTCCGCAGCCGGCCGGGCCCCCTGGGGTGCCGGGCCCGGTCGCAGCTGCGACCCCTGCGACCCCTATATGTACGCCACTGACAATTACAAGTAAAAAGGTTCAATCTCACCCCTTTTCTTGTTGGTATCCAAATGAGCGTGGTCATGTGCCCAAATCAATGGATCTCTCGCATATTTTTGCAGGCAAGGAGGGCAGCTCCGTGTATGATAGTGGCAAAGGCTCCTATATAGCCCTGGTCATAAACCTCCCTAAGGAACTAGGTGAGGAAGGGGCCCTAAGTTAGCCTTGCCTATAAACACGGAGCACCCGCCCCGACAGGGGCGACCCCATACGGAACCTGTCCCTGCACGGGGCCTAAAATTCCTCTGAACTGCCCCTAGTATACAGGGAGTGCAGAATTATTAGGCAAATTAGTATTTTGACCACATCATCCTCTTTATGCATGTTGTCTTACTCCAAGCTGTATAGGCTCGAAAGCCTACTACCAATTAAGCATATTAGGTGATGTGCATCTCTGTAATGAGAAGGGGTGTGGTCTAATGACATCAACACCCTATATCAGGTGTGCATAATTATTAGGCAACTTCCTTTCCTTTGGCAAAATGGGTCAAAAGAAGGACTTGACAGGCTCAGAAAAGTCAAAAATAGTGAGATATCTTGCAGAGGGATGCAGCACTCTTAAAATTGCAAAGCTTCTGAAGCGTGATCATCGAACAATCAAGCGTTTCATTCAAAATAGTCAACAGGGTCGCAAGAAGCGTGTGGAAAAACCAAGGCGCAAAATAACTGCCCATGAACTGAGAAAAGTCAAGCGTGCAGCTGCCAAGATGCCACTTGCCACCAGTTTGGCCATATTTCAGAGCTGCAACATCACTGGAGTGCCCAAAAGCACAAGGTGTGCAATACTCAGAGACATGGCCAAGGTAAGAAAGGCTGAAAGACGACCACCACTGAACAAGACACACAAGCTGAAACGTCAAGACTGGGCCAAGAAATATCTCAAGACTGATTTTTCTAAGGTTTTATGGACTGATGAAATGAGAGTGAGTCTTGATGGGCCAGATGGATGGGCCCGTGGCTGGATTGGTAAAGGGCAGAGAGCTCTAGTCCGACTCAGACGCCAGCAAGGTGGAGGTGGAGTACTGGTTTGGGCTGGTATCATCAAAGATGAGCTTGTGGGGCCTTTTCGGGTTGAGGATGGAGTCAAGCTCAACTCCCAGTCCTACTGCCAGTTTCTGGAAGACACCTTCTTCGAGCAGTGGTACAGGAAGAAGTCTGCATCCTTCAAGAAAAACATGATTTTCATGCAGGACAATGCTCCATCACTAGTGATGTCGCGAACATAAAATTTTCAGTTTGCAAACGGCGAACCCGAACTTCCGCAAATGTTCGCGAACATGCGAACAGTGCGAACCGCCATAGACTTCAATAGACAGGATTTTAAAAACCAAAGGGACTCCTTCTGGCCACAATAGTGATGGAAAAGTTGTTTCAAGGGGACTAACACCTGGACTGGGGCATGCCGGAGGGGGATCCATGGCAAAATTCCCATGGAAAAATACCTAGTTGACGCAGAGTGTGGTAGTTGTAATCGCAATGCGATTAATGCAGGTTATATTAATCGCATTGCAAATTCAACTTAGAGCTGGGTTCCTAATGGTTAGATTGCTAGAAATACCATATTTGCCTATACCAAATGTAAATATGCAACCAAATGTGGCAAAATACACAAAAAAATAAAATAAAAAATAAAAAAATAATAAAAACGCAGATGCGTTTTTGATGCGTTTTCTATCAAAAACGCCCAAATGGCCCCTGGGGGGTTCAGATATCTTGCTTTGGAGGCAGCAGAACTTTGGTGGTAGTCATAGTCAACCTTCATATACAATCAAATAAAGCGATTAATAATTGTAAGTATTATTCGCATTGCGATTACAACTTAGAGCTGAGTTCCTAATGGTTGTATTGCTAGAATATAACGTATATTCTGGCAATACAACAACCATTAGGAACTCAGCTCTAAGTTGAATTCGCAATGCGATTAATGCAGGTTATATTGATCGCATTGAGAATTCAAATTAGATCGGAGTTCCTAATGGTTGTTGTATTGCTAGAATATAACGAAGATTGAGAATATAGCGCTATATTCGTTATCTTCGTTATATTCTAGCAATACAACCTTTAGGAACTCAGATCTAAGTTGTAATGGCAATGCGAATAATACAGGTTATATTAATCGCATTGCGATTTACAATTACTATTACTGCAGCTTCAGAATTAATCTAAGATGGATGCTGTCCTTGCATTTAGATAGGAGGTGGGAGGGTCTGGGTGGGAGGGTATGCTGATTGGCTGGAATGTGTCTGCTGACTGTGAGGTACAGGGTCAAAGTTTGCTCAATAATAAAGTATAGGGGCGAACGCGAACATCGGAAATGTTCGCCCGCCGGGGCGGACGCGAACAAGCTATGTTTGCCGGGAACTGTTCGCCGGCGAATAGTTCGGGCCATCTCTATCCATCACACGCGTCCAAGTACTCCACAGCGTGGCTGGCAAGAAAGGGTATAAAAGAAGAAAATCTAATGACATGGCCTCCTTGTTCACCTGATCTGAACCCCATTGAGAACCTGTGGTCCATCATCAAATGTGAGATTTACAAGGAGGGAAAACAGTACACCCCTCTGAACAGTGTCTGGGAGGCTGTGGTTGCTGCTGCACGCAATGTTGATGGTGAACAGATCAAAACACTGACAGAATCCATGGATGGCAGGCTTTTGAGTGTCCCTGCAAAGAAAGGTGGCTATATTGGTCACTGATTTGTTTTTGTTTTGTTTTTGAATGTCAGAAATGTATATTTGTGAATGTTGAGATGTTATATTGGTTTCACTGGTAAAAATAAATAATTGAAATGGGTATATATTTGTTTTTTGTTAAGTTGCCTAATAATTATGCACAGTAATAGTCACCTGCACACACAGATATCCCCCTAAAATAGCTAAAACTAAAAACAAACTAAAAACTACTTCCAAAAATATTCAGCTTTGATATTAATGGGTTTTTTGGGTTCATTGAGAACATGGTTGTTGTTCAATAATAAAATTAATCCTCAAAAATACAACTTGCCTAATAATTCTGCACTCCCTGTACAATCACAGTCGCAAAAGCTATCTTCAAGACAGGCCTCCTAGGATCAGGGCTTTCCTCTTACTCTCAATGCAGCAATACACTTCAGGCAACTATTCTCTCTGCAGGGGTACACTTACTTCCTCTCCTGCTTTAGTTCCTGGCTGTAGGCAATACTCTCAAGGTCCAGACACCCAAATCACAGTGATAACCCTTGATCAAAGGTTTTGTAGAGGTTTCCTTCTCTCCTGGTGACTCTATACTTGAAATGCGAACTGCCTTGCTGGTTACACTCTCTGTCCCACTTGTTAGTGACAGGCTGTTACTTAGAGTACCTCAGGTATACTTGACCTGGTAAACTGGGTGGGAATGATCCTCCACACCAGTGGTGCAATCTCTGCACTCAGTTACTGAGTCCTGAATCTTCTCAGAACTGACTCTGAACTAGAAACTTCCAACAACTCCCTTCCCTAGGCTAGGCCCTGGCCTATTTATACTAAACTGGGGGCTCCCTCTGCTGGGTGGAATATGAATTGCCTGCTACAGGCCTAACTTTCTTAAAGGGAGATACACATTAAAATATAGCAGTGTCGGGTAACCTACCCGTATGCTGCAGGAGCACTGTGACACACAATAAGAGACGCTTTAGGCCGCACTATGCCACTCGGTATTCCTACACCTGGGACGCGCGACATAGAGGGCCCTTGTGGGAGGCACTCATTGCACATGGTCCCAGGGTCTGGCCTCAGCTGAGATCTTGACCATTCCAGTACAAAACAGCAACTAACTACTACCACACCCAACTTCTTTTCTTTGTCTTCTTATCACTCCCCCCAAACCCACTGGTAGTTAGGGGAGGGAACATTTCCAACCTCCAACTATCCAGGACCTCCTGAATGGTCCATGATCAGAAGGTGATGAAGTCCATGTTGTCTTGCCTCCCCCACCACATACCAAGGTCACCTGTCTCCGTACAGTCTATAAAATGTTTATTCAGTGAAGCCCTCAGCAACATGGAAATGGTTTACAGCCCCTTCCCCCCTGAATGTCTGTAAGATACAGACTCTAATAGGGTCTGTAGGTTCATGGCTGATAAGAGGATGATGGAAGCTATGCATTGTAACAAGCACATTAGCATGAGAAATAAGTAGAGATGTCGTGAACATAAAATTTTCCGTTCGCGAACGGCGAACGTGAATGTATGCAAATGTTCGCGAACGGGCGAACAGGGCGAACCGCCATAGACTTCAATAGACAGGCGAATTTTAAAACCCACAGGGACTCTTTCTGGCCACAATAGTGATGGGAAAGTTGTTTCAAGGGGACTAACACCTGGACTGTGGCATGCCGGAGGGGGATCCATGGCAAAACTCCAATGGAAAATTACGTAGTTGACGCAGAGTGTGGTAAGTTGAATTCGCAATGCGATTAATATAACCTGTATTACTCGCATTGCGAATTGATCTTAGAGCCGGGTTCCTAATGGTTGTATTGATAGAATATAACGAAGATTGAGAATATAGCGCTATATTCTCAATCTTCGTTATACTGTATTCTAGCAATACAACCATTAGGAACCCAGCTCTAAGTTGTAATCGCAATGCAAATAATACAGGTTATATTAATCGCAATGCGATTACAACTACTAACACTGCAGCTTCAGAATGAATCTAAGATGGATGCTGTCCTTGCTTTTTGATAGGAGGTGGGAGGGTCTGGGAGGGAGGGTATGCTGCTGATTGGCTGGAATGTGTCTGCTGACTGTGAGGTACAGGGTCAAAATTTGCTCAATGATAAAGTATAGGGGCGAACGCGAACATCGCATATGTTCGCCCGCCGCGGCGGACGCGAACAAGCTATGTTCGCCGGCGAATAGTTCGAGGCATCTCTAGAAATAAGCCAGACATGAGGCCCCGGTCACAGGGACACTGCTGGGTTACTCTTAACGCTTAGGCATGGCCTGGCCAACTCTATCTTAAGCCCTGTGTCCCTCACTTGGAAATTACAGCCAACGTTGCAAGAGTACTATTGCCAGCCATAGGTTTGCAGAAAGAAATTTTGGAAAGCTAAAGAGGAAAGAGTACTATAATTTCCATCCTTACTGAAATCCATACATAGTTACTGCATCTGGGGAGATTTGCACTGTGAACTATTTGGACCTGTGTTTTGAAACTGTTGTAAGTAATACAACTCCCATTCTGCACGTTAGTAAAGAGAGTCGTTAATTTCGTACATCTGGCCTGGTTACTGACGCCAGAATCATACATCAGCCATTGCACCTTACTCCTCCTGCTTTGCACCCACACAAAAGCTATAAAACCAAGGGCTCCCCAACTACCATCAGGCAGGAGCGCCTATATTAGGGTGTGCCCCAGGGGAAGAAAAAGGGTGAGCCCTCCTATGGCTAGGCCGTTGGGAGCATTGGTATGAGGATTACCACTGGAATTGACTGTTACAGCCAGAGCCACTACCACTCCCATCCTCTGCTCTGCACTCCCCCGGATCGTGCGGCACAAATACCAAATATATTCAAAAACCCACATCCAGTGTCTTTTTTGCCTCTGTTGGGCTGGTATGTGTCGGTATATTTTTTAGGCAGGTATTTAAAAAAAATCTTACTTTGACGCATAGGGATCAAGACTGGAGTATGAAAAAGCCAGTCTTTAGAGAGGTCGCTCCGTGGGTGTCCTTTGACAGGAACTCACTGTATGCCCTATTTTGGTCTGTTTTTGTGGTCCAGACTAGCCCATTTAAGTCAATGGGAGCATGAAAAATGGTAAGCACACGAACGTTACCAATTTGCTGTCCATTTTTTGCTCATCCATTGCTAAGTGACGCAGAAAAAAAAGGAAACCAGGAAAAGTTTTTTTATTTTGATGCAAAAAAAAAAAAAATTGATGACAGAAGTAAAAATGGACACATGGAACCTATATGGATGCAACTCGGCCATTCATATGAATGTAAGTGGTTGTTTTTTGTGGGTATATTTGTGTGAATAAGGCCTGATGGATACCTGAGAAAGTGGGGGGAAGGAAGCAACTCATATTTTTCAGATGTGCTTTATAATAGCACCACCTAGTGGACATTTAGAGGAATGCAACAGTTTACTTTACTGAAAAGATTATTTTGTTCTTTGCAGCTCAAAACAAAATTAGCATTTTTACTATACATTTTATCAGTTTAATTATCTTTCTCCTTGTTTCTCCTGAGCAGGTATAATAGGACAGTTGGTCAGTCCCCACAAACATCAGTTACTATCAAAAGCAGGAAAAAATGGGCAAGGGTAAGGCAGGGGCGTACATAGAAATCATTAGGTCCCATAGTGAGAATCTGAATTGGGACCCCATGCCCCATCCCTAGCCCCTCCCCCTCCCACTACCTGTTCCCTGGCCCCTCCCCTGCCCCAGCCTATAAATGCCTGAAGCTGTGTGATATATAGTATACCATACCCCCATGAACTGCTTTCTGTGCATATTATATAGTGTGCCATATCCAGGGGCGCACTGCCAATGAGGTGAGGTGAGGCGATTCAGGCTGCGCCACCTAGACACAAGTGGGGGGGGGGCAGCGTGAAACGAGCGCTTCCATTGTGGAAGTGCTCATCTCTCTATATCTAACTGTATCACCGTCCTCAGTACAGCAATACAGTTAAATGCTGCAGCGGGGCACTGGAGTGATGTCTCCCTGCCCTGCTATTCCCAATGACAGGCTTCAGGCCTAGTTCCGCAGCAGAGGACGCGATTACGTCATCATTTTTGTGTTGCCTGAGCTCAGGACACGGGCCGGAGGAGGCCTGTATTCTGCTCCGCATCGCTGACAGCTGCATGGAGGTAAATATTTGAGTTTATTGTTTTTCGTTTTCACAGCTTGATGTCTGGCCTTTATGGAGGCATTATTTTAACTGGGGGAGCACTATGGGGGCACTGTTTCTACTTGGGGCACTAAATAAAGGCATTTTGTACTGGCACTCTTAATGGGGCATATTTTTGTACTGGCACACATTTTGGGGGGGGGGGGGGGAGGGGACATTATAGGGACAATGGCTCTATTGGGGGCAGTAAGAGGTGGTATTTTTTGTACTGGCATACATTATGAGGAAGCATTTTTATACTGGTATACATTATATTGGGGCATTTTTTTTTATACTGGTGTACATTATAAGGGGGAGTTTTTGTATTGTCTCACATTATAAGGGGGGAGTTTTTGTATTGTCTCACATTATAAGGGGGGAGTTTTTGTATTGTCTCATATTATAAGGGGGGAGTTTTTGTATTGTCTCACATTATAAGGGGGGAACTTTTGTACTGGCATACATTATAAGGGGGGATCTAATATAATAAATAAAGGACCAAGTCAAGTCTTTATAGCAGCAGAAAAGCAGTAAATAATGGGTTTGATTTAGTCCTTTATTTATTATATAGCACAGTGCACTTTTCTGCTAGGCCGTAGTTGGGGGTGATTCCCTCTCCTTTTCCATTTATTCTTTTCCTTTTATACTGCTATTTTATAGTCAATATGTTTGTCATGTATTTGGTATATATACTCACAATAACGGTCCCTACAGGAGTGTAACGCACCCTAAACCGGATTTAGGTGCTCTCCAATCTTACATAAACAACACTAATCAAAGATTCTCATTAAAACCAAATTTTATTCATTATTTACCATAAAACACATATATCAAATAAATAAAAGCTATGGGACAAGAACAGGTACACAATACCCTCCCACAATATTATAAGCCATACACATTAATAAAGACAGTGAAGGTCTCAAACAGATATGCTGTAGCCCATACTAAATATATACACCGCAGTAATCCACAAAAGCACGTCACAATGGTTAATTAATTTATATTCAGACAAATCTGATATATCATACACGACTAACACTGCGGCAGCCTTCTATTAATGCCCGCAAAACAATGCGTGGCTAGTGGCAATATCTAACTGCAAGGCCATAACATTAAATAACCAAACATCCAAAGGTTAGAGGCTATTCACCTTACCTAACAAAATAGTGTGGCAGCGGAGAGTACGGGCGCTCCTCGACACTCGTTTCGGTATTCAGCTTCCTCAGGAGGAGTGTGTCTCCTCCTGAGGAAGCTGAATACGCAAACCGCGCGTGGATTACTGTGGTGTATATATTTAGCATGGGCTACAGCATATCTGTTTGAGACCTTCACTGTCTTCATTAATGTGTCCCATAGCTTTTATTTATTTGATATATGTGTTTTATGGTAAATAATGAATAAAATTTGGTTTTAATAAGAATCTTTGATTAGTGTTGTTTATGTATTTGGTATATATGTATATATATATATATAACTCTCTGGTTTCATTGCAAATATATTCTAGGACTACCTTGCTGTACGTGTAAATCTCGACTTCTTTGATTTCCAGGTTAATTCCTGATGTTATAAGTTCAGCCAACTCCACTGCAAGCACAGCAGTCTGGGAATCGTGTGTTCGCAGTGTGGCGCCAGGTTGGTCCGGCTCATCACAAATCCTATATGGCATTGTTTTTTTACGTCAATGTTCTTTAGGTATGCTACGACTGCAATCGCCTTGACTGAAGCATCGCAGAAGATATACATTCTTTGCATCTTCATATGGTCATGCCTGATGAAGGCTGTACAAAGCTTCTAGAGACTTCTTCCAACCTGTCCACAGGTCCTTTTTCTCAGCGGGAAGCGGGTCATCCCAATCAGATGTCTTTGTGGTGAAGTCTCTTAACATCATTTTACCTTGGATGGTAACAGGCACTACAAATCCCAGAGGATCAGATAAGCTATTTATGGTGGACTGGACTCCTCTGCGTATGAAGGGCTTTTCTTCCTTGCTGATTTGGAAGGTGAATGTGTCTGACTTTAAATCCCAGAGCAAACCGAGGCTACGCTGCATGGGAAGGGAGTCGGTGCTAAGATCCAAGTCTTTTAGATCACTTGAATGGTCTTGGGGTGAAAAGGCTTCCATTCTGAGACACGCTGTGTTGGATCTTGTTCATCTAGGTTTGGCCCAAGTACTTAGCTGGGTTTCTCGGATTTGGCGAACTCCAAGGCTTCCAGGAACTCTGCTTTTGCTACTGCGGCTGCCGCTTCTTTCTCTGCGGCTAGTTTTTCCAGTGACACCTGTAGGAGTACTCTCTCTTTTTCCATTGACGCTTGACAGCGTACTCTCTCTTCTTCCAGTGACACATGCAGCGGTACTCTCTCTTCTTCCAGTGACACATGCAGCTGTACTCTCTCTTCTTCCAGTGGCACTTGCGGACAAGGCCTCTCTTCTTCCAGTGAAGCTTGCATGCGTACTCTTTCCGTTGGCATTGACGCTTGCACACATGCTCTTTCTGTTTCTTGATCTCTTGTACATGTGTAACCACTGCCTGTGCTGGATACTAAAACCACGATTATTTTATTGATATACACTAAAAACATTCACTAGTGGGCAGGAGGCCCAATCATATCCCAGGCTGTAATTCCTCCAGTTACCGTAATTCCCTTATGGGTATTTTGGAATACGTCATGTGGAATGATTGTGACTAGAGGACTGAAAACACAGTACAAACGGGACCATGCACTAGAGTGGCAGAATAAATGGCCACTTCAAATGTAGAAGGTTCATGTCCCACAGTAAAAAAGGTAGCCCTTATTGTCAGCCTAAGGCACCGGGGAAGGTTCCCCCTGTGCTGCTGCTATTGAATTAATGAACTGCCGCCTCATGCGCTGCCGTTCAACGCGTTTCACCACTGGAGGTGGATCATCAGGAGCATTAACAGTGGAGCGCGGCACTAGTTAATTACTGTAGAGGGTATTCAACATAGACACTATCTCAGTGTGCGCTACGGGCTAACTAGAGTATGTGCTGATCCTGAGTGGTTTGCAGGAGCTCTATTGCCACGTGTGAGGAGGACAGTATTCTCGCCGGCTGGAAAGAAGATGCTGGCATACAGTGATGCAGAGGACAAGTGAAGGAGCGCTGACCTCTCCAGGTATTGAGAGGTTGCGTCCGGCACTAGGATGGCCGTGACGCGCACGCCGGAAAATGCAGCATATAAGGCTTAAGCCCGGCCAAGATAAGAAGGAAAGACCAATCACATTTCGGCGGTCAGACCTGGGGGTGAAGCCATGGTGTGTGGAATGCCCCATCTGATTCCCTATGGTACTAATGTGGGTCATGGATGTTATTAATTATTAAATATTAGTATGACATCAGATAGGCAAGGATAATTGCTGGTAAATTATAGAGGTACATGAGAGGGCTTCAACCATACCTACATGGTGCAGTTGCAGAGCTAATGTGAATGGAGCTGAGTGACATGTGGTATTATAATCATGGCCAGGGGTACTCTATTATTCCCACTAATCAATGAAACAAACAAAGGGAATTTGATCATTGAGTCCTGTGGGTTTGACAGTACCCAGTCTAAATATCCATGCTGCCTCTTTTTTAAGGACCAACTTATTGAAATCACCCCCGTGTGGTGAGGGTTTTACCACCTCAATACTCTGAAACCTCAGGACTTCAGGGTCGACATTGTGGCATAATTTGACATGTTTAGCAATAGGAGTATCTCTCTCGTTCCTAACATCTCCGACATGTTCTCCAATACGTCGTCTGAATTCGCGGGTGGTTTTGCCAACGTATTGGATGCCACACTTACATGTCATCAGATAAATCAATCTGTTTGTTTTGCAATTAGCAAAGGAACGAATGTCAAAGGTTTTCCCAGTATTGGTGCATGTAAAACGTCTCCCTTGTAGAATAAATGAACTTGCCACACAGGTGCCACATCTGTACGTCCCTGGGGGTATGTTGCTTAACCAGGTGGTGGTCCTGGCAGTTTGAAAGAGGCTTTGGACAAGGCGGTCGCGTAGATTGCGACCCCGTCTATAGGTAATGGCCGGTGCGTCACCCACCAGTGGTCCAATGTCCGGGTCTGCTTTGAAGATACCACAATATGCGTTCAAGATCTGGTGCACTTCCGCGTGTGCATTGTCAAATGTGGCAATGATGTGGGCCGTATTCCGATCTCCTGATTTTGGTTTAGAGATCAATAAAGTGTCTCTGTTTTGGCTAAGGGAGTGGTGATGGGCTTCACGGAGTACCTTAGCCGGGTATCCCCTTGACGCAAATCTGTTACGAAGGTCAAGGGCCGCTGTGTGGTATTTCTCCAAGGAACTGCAATTACGTCGTACCCTTAAATATTGGCATCTTGTTTTTAGTGTATATCAATAAAATAATCGTGGTTTTAGTATCCAGCACAGGCAGCGGTTACATATTTACAATTGGATACAATACTGAGTTTATCCAGAGTCACAGTGGCTGCATCTCTTGTGCAGCAAAGGAAAACCTTACTTTTGCAGCCTCCACTTCTGCACGAGCTAGAGCAGCGTTTTCTTTTATTGAGGACTTGCTAGAGCAGCTTGCTCCTCACCTGGTTCTGTATGATGATGCCTGGCTAGCGGACATTGTGGGCCTTTTCCTGGCTGCTTAAAGTCTCTGTGCGGACTCAGTCTAGGTAGAAACTGACCTCAGCGTGGTCTGGATTGTGCTTCACTTGCTGGGGGCTGCACTTTCACTTCTTGTGACTGTATGGCAGCCACTGCAACCTTGTATGCAGAACTGTGTGTGTGATGGCGGCTCCGTATAGTTAGATCCACTATCATCTGTTTTACTGTTCTGTCTTCATACACTTTTACACAGTGTGCAGTCTGACATTCAGCATTAACCATTCCTGTCTTCCAAATAAGAGGACTGTTCTTTGTAGTCTAACTTGTTTATTGGTAAAACAGGAGTATTTGATTGGTAAAACTACAAGAATACAAATAGCAAGTATAAGTATAAAGTGTAGATAGCATGTACTCTATTATTTGCATTAACACTGAAGCACATGGTAAAATGTCTGCCTATCCATAAGATTACATGTCTATCTAACAATAGTAACATCTCCCTGAGTAACAGTTATAACTAGCTGAACAGCTCTGCATAACATAATGTGCCTGAAACAAAGATAGATCTCTCACCAGATATGCTTTTACAAGGATGTCGAGTTTAAGAAGAAGATATGCAGAAGGACAGCTCTGCTGATGTGCCTTGGTGACTGAAGACTCTTTCCCAGAATGCTTTGCACTCCCACAATGCTTTGCACCACCCACAATGCAGCAGTCTTTGTAACAAGAAAACAAGGTGTAATACAATTGAACACCTCTAGATGGTGCTATAACCACATTAATCACTAGAGAAATACCAAAACCCTGGCAGGATTAAATAGAATCATTCTCTAACCCTGCTGGGCAGAACAGTATTTGTTGCAGTGGGTTTGTGAAACCGGTTTGCGGATAGCCAGAGATAAAATAGTTTTTAAGTGTTTTTTAAGTGTTTTCTTCAGGCAGTAAGTCATTTTGTTTTGTTGGTAACGCAAACCGATGTATCATTTATGAGTATATCCTGTGGATATGTCATAGATGTCCTCATGGGAATAAACCTTTAATATGGCTTACTCAGGAGCATAGTGAGGGCGGGAAAGCGGGGCACATGCCCAGGGCACAGAAGGTTGACGGCGTGCTTGACCAGTTCATTTACATGGTGAAACATGGAGCTGCCTGCTCCCTGCTTCATTGCTCCCCTGAGCTGCAGCGCTCCCCAGTAGTTCACACATCGAGATGCTGGGCTGTGTGAGAGGAGCGTGCCCAGAAATCAGCTTCCTCCTAAATGGCCCGGCAGCGTGATGTGTGTGACCGCGTCATTCTGCTGCTGCGGAATGCTGGATGTGATTAGATCATCAGGGAAACTTTATTAATGGAGATGGAGGGGGCACTACTAAATGGGGCAAAGTGTTGACATTACTGCTGTGAGGGGGGCACAATGAAGGCATTACTACTATGAGGGTAGCACACTATGGGAATACTGTGAGGGGGCACAATGTGGGCATTACTACTGTGAAGGAGGCAAAATGTAGGCATAACTACTTTGAGGGGGCACAATGTGGGCATTACTACTGTGAAGGTGGCACAGTGTGGGAATAACTACTGTGAGGGGGCACAATATGGGCATAACTACTTTGAGGCGCACATTGTGGGCATTACTACTGTGAGGGGGCACAATGTGGGCATTAGTACTGTGTGATGGCACTAAGGGGAAAGCAATGCCCTAGATTACCCTATTATGCCATTGGGGTGGCTAGATCTTTCCTCTTGCTGGGGACTTAACAGGGAACATTTACGCAGTTATTCTTTTTTCTCACCACAGTGACCTTGCTCCGGTTCCATCGATGTGCCAGTGATACCCTGGATGCGGTAGGACCAATTTGTTGTTTCATTTATCACAAGGTATATGGGTACCACTGTGTACCCTATGACAGATTTTATCAGGTGTACACGTTGGGGGTCATTTACAAACACCGGCTTTTTACGCTGATCTTTGTTCCTCCTCTGCACTGCCGGAGGATTACCCTAATTTATTAATAAAATGCGCCTCCGGCAGTCCATGCGCCTGGAGTAAAAACTACTTGGACCTCTGGAGTAGTTTTATACCTCTTTTACAGCTATTTTCAGGCATAAAAGATAGCAAATATGTGGGGACCGGAGTCAAGGCCCCCGTCACTCCTAAATAGTTGCAAAAACTGACCATGGATTCTGTCTCCGGATTTGGTGCTGTGACCTGGTGTTCCATCTATCTCCCTGTCAGTTGTTGTTAGCAGAGACTACTATGGTGGAGCGATCTTGGGATTCACTGCGGGAAAGTCTATAGCTCCTTGGTGGGGTTAAGGGTAAAGACTCCACCTTTTGGTTTAGTCCACAGTCAAATACATAGCAACCCAGGAGGTTCCACTACTTTAGTAATCCTGGTGTCAGTCTGGTGCTGAATATTGTCCATTCTTATGGGCATGTTTGCTTCACATTGGTTAGATGACACTTGTAAACTGCACTCGATTAGACAGAGATATGGACTTAAAGTGGCTCTGTAACCTGGATCAACCCTACCCTACCTGGCATATAACCTAGTAGGATTGGTGATGCTGATTAAAGTGATACCTGTCTTATTTCGGTCGGTGGTATCGTTGCGGAGAAAAAGGAACTTTTAAAATTATGCAAATTAACTATTCAAGCACCAAGATGCGGGCTTATGCGGTTGGAGCACCACTCCAGCGACACCCCTGGTGCTCCATAATGACGTCGTCTTTGCTTTTTATCACGTCCCCCTGCCTTTAGATTGACAGTGCCAGACCACAATCATGTCCAAAACGTCACGTGCGCAGAACAACTTCAGCTTCATTCCAACGAGCAAAGATATTGTGCGCATGGCAGATTTCAACTTCTCCTCTTGTCTTCTTCTGTCTCTGTAGATCTTGTAGAGATTTGTTAGCCTCTGGAACTTGAGGCCTAAGAAGAAAGAGCACATGGACTTTGCTCCCTTCCCATTTGAAACTAGACTTTTCTTAAAGGTTAGGTGTGGGTCAGCCCACATTTAACCTTCTGTAATTTAACCTTCTGTCTCCCCCCAGGGCCCTCTATGTTGCATGTCCCAGGACGGCTGGACCCCATGCTTTGGCTCCGAAGCAATAAATAGGCAGAATAATTGAGGGATTCGAAGAAATAACTTGAGTCCAGACCTTGAGATGAAGTTCAATGGCAGCTTTACTTGAATAAACCTTTTCCAAAACGGTTTACAGGCTTTGTCTTGGTTCCAGCAAGCTTTAGTATGAAACTGGCAGGCAAACTCAACTCTGCTTTATCTCTCTTTCTCGCTGACTCTGCTGTACTGAGAGGCTGGCTGTATAACTCAGCTTCTTCTGTATGCTGCACTTCTTCTCTGTAGTCTGACTCTTGGTTATGCCAGGGAACTTTCCTCCTGGCTCCTGAGGCTTCAGGCTTAAGCCTCCATGGCCAGGAGAGCGTATCGTGCTCTGGCTGGCATGGGCATGTCCAGCAGAGACTTGCCCCTGCACACCCTTCCCCTGTCTAGGCAAGACCCAAACTAACTAGAACTTGTCCCGACCCTTCCTGCAGGAATTCGGGCAAGCCCACTTCTCTCCAGAGGGGGGTGGGGGAGGGGGTTTAGAATGGAATGGAAAGTTTCATTCTATCTAAGATAGCTCTGCCATATTTGCTGCCACCTGTTGGTGAACCAGGTACAAATCCCAGGATGCGTTTGTAGTGTCAGAAAGAGCTGTTGCAGTGCTGGGACATATAGACTTGCTGTCATCATTACAGTCCAGCTGAGGGCGTCAGTTCCCAGTTAGAGATAGCAGGGGAAGAAAAAGTCTGCTGCACAGGAAGAGCCATCATCAGTAAAGCCATTCTAGTGTTACTCAGTGTTACTCAGTTGTCAGAGTGAGTTTGTCACCGTCCACTTGCACCCATTACATATGGCATGGTCTGCAGGATGGCTATGGATATAGTGACAGAAGGTGCAACATCCTCTGTGAGCGGGACACAGCCCAGGATCCCGGTGGGGGCGCTACTAAGCGACCTACCCAAGTTAAACAAATCCAATGTGTTACTAGAAGACTGGAAAGAGAGGCTGAAGGGAGCCACACGTCTGTGTAATGTTGTCCCACATCTGAGAGCAGAGCTAGCATTGAGCACATTAGAAAGGCAGAACTGCTGCAGCCGGCGAGGCTAAGATATACTTTGAGCAGATATCATGCACCCTGGAAGATGTGTACGAGCATATCTGAAGCTATGCTGAGAAAGAAATTCTTCACCAGATAAAAGGCGGGACATGAAACATTGCTCCAGTATGGAAATGGCTTGCAGGAGTTTATGGCCATACTACAAAGAAAAGAAGGACAGGAAGTCACATCTTCACTAATGCAGAAGCGGTCCAGCAAGATCAGTTTCTCTTCGGCCTAAGGGTACTTTCACACTAGCGTTTTTCGAATCCGTCATGCATTTCCGTTGACGGAATTGCTTGCTGGATCCGTTAAAACGCTTGAAAACTGAAAGAATAACTCTCACGGATCCTTTATTCCGTTAACGGATTAAAATAACGGATCCGCCAAAACGTATGCAAACAGATCCATTTTTTAACGGATCCGCCTAACGGATCCGCTAAAATAACAGATCCGTTTGATCCGTTTACAACCGTTTTTAAAAGGAATAGCGGATCCGTTAATAATATTCAGAAAAGCAGATAAAAATCTTTTGGAGATGCAAATTTACACAGTGGCTATAAAGCCAACCGAAGGTCACATACCACTCAGATGCTGCCTAGAAGAGAGAGGAAAGATGATGCCCGACCACCTTCGCTTTGGATTTCAGGCTCTTATCCTGGTTTCGCGATGGAGAAGACGACTTCGAGCCAGACGTCGCCGTCGCTATTGGGTGCATCCAATTACTTCAGCCAGAATACGAAGGGGAGCTTTTGGAGTTTTATTTCCTGAACTGCGCAATTATCCTGACAAGTTTCACAACTACTTACGGATGAGTGTCGACAGTTTTGACAATCTACTACAAAGAGTGTCACATCGCATCGAAAGACAGGACACCACTTTCCGCCGAAGTGTGTCACCCGCAGAAAGATTAATGATTACCCTAAGGTAAATTTCTTTTTTAATCTTTTAACTTTACATAAACCATGTTGTGAAAATTGATACTGTTATCTACCTACCTATTGATTGCACAAGCCAAGGGTAAGCATACACCTATTCTTCTCCATGGAGAGCCCGCTATCTCACTGCATTTGCAAAATAATGTCCGTTGGCATGTGTAAATGACTAGAGAACAAAAGGATAGCATTTTAGAATTTGCGTTTAAAGGTCTAGTACGTTGACAAGGTCCGCCAAATATATCTAGTATTCATAGCAGGCATCCTCAAACTGCGGCCCTCCAACTTTTGCAAAACTACAACTCCCAGCATGTCAGAACAGCCTACAGGTATCAGCCTACACAAGGGCATTCGTTGAGTTTTTAGTTTTACAACATCTGTAGTGCCGCATTTTGAGGAAGCCTAATTTCTTTTTTTCTGATTTGATCAATTTTAATTATAATTGTTTTTTCTGTTTAGATTTCTTGCAACCGGTGAAAGTTTGACGTCCCTACATTATCAGTTTAGGCTTGGAATATCCACAGTTTCTGGTATTATTAAGGACACGTGCCATGCTTTGTGGGAGCAGCTGCATGAGGAATTTATACCACTTCCAAATCGGCAACAGTGGATTGAAATTTCCAAAAATTTGTTGAGGTGTGCCAGTTTCCAAACTGTCTGGGGGCAGTAGACGGGAAACACATACGCATTATAAAGCCCCAAGGCACTGGTTCGGAGTTCTTTAATTATAAAAATATTTTTCAATAATTTTAATGGCAATAGCTGATGCTCAGTACAGGTTTGTGGCAATTGATGTTGGAGCTTACGGCAGGAGCAATGATTCCATGGTATTTAAAAATTCCGACATGGGGCGAAGGGTGTACAACAGACAATTCGATTTTCCACCGCCTCAACCACTACCAGGTACTGACGCTCCCCAATGCCCTTTGTGTTGGTTGGTGATGAGGCTTTTCAGATGTGCGGAAATCTAATAAAACCTTATTCCAGCCGAGGATTAAATCAGAGCAAAAGAATATTTAACTACCGCCTGACTAGGGCTCGTAGAATGGTGGAATGCACCTTTGGAATTTTGGTTGCAAAATGGCGTATATTCACCAAACCAATACAATTGAAAATAGAAACTGTGGACGAGGTAGTCAAGGCATGTGTTGTGTTACACAACTACCTCCTAATCAAAGAACCGCTAAATTTCCAGGACATTCCTGAAGATAGTCAGTTGGCAAGTTTGGAAAACTTTGGCATGCGGACCAATGTGGCCGTTTCCCGGATGAGAGACTCCTTCGCAGAATATTTCAGCTCCAATGCAGGAAGAGTGACCTGGCAGGACCAAATGATTTAATTGTTCTTAAAAATTTATTTTATAATATTCTTGATACAATAATGTTCCATGGTTATGTTCATTGAAGGTTACCGTATTGATGTTTCTAACTATATTTGTTTAATTTTGTTTAATAAACACTATTTAATATACTTTGAGTCTTTTTGCATATTTTTAAATGAGTAGCGAAAATTACCTGTGTTGCTACGCCAGAGATCAATGTAAGAACGCGGCACGCCCCACTTGTAACTCAGTTGTGATTTCTTGCGCAACTTCTACGGTTACGCAAGAAGTATACACACCGTATATAACTGGTGTATGGGTCCAGCATTATTGCACACCATGTGGTGTCTGAAGAATTTTTCACTGCACATTTGTCAAATTTTTTTCACCCTGATTTTAATTGCTAATATATTTACAAATTCAAGGGCGAAATTTGATAGATGTGCAGTGAAAAATTCTTCAGACAGCACATGGTGTGTATAATGCTGACTGACCCATACACCGGCTATATACGGACGGACCGGTAATATCGTATATAGCTGGTGTATGATTCAGTCCAGCATTATTGCACACAAGGCTCACAGTCACTGCCAGCCCCAGGGCCAGTGCCCATGCCTGGCGCAGGCGCACACACTGCCTGCCTGCGGCCTGCCCCCTGGCACACACACAGTGTCATTAAGTGCCCAGCCAGTCAGCAACAGACAGTCCCACTCCCATCACACTTGCTTGCAGTGCTCCTCCTGGCTCACAGTCGCAGCAGTCACTGCCTGGCCTGCCCCAGGGGCCAGGGCCAGTGCCCCTGCCTGGTGCAGGCCCACACAATGCCTGCGGCCTGCCCCCTGGGGCTGGCACACACACACAGTGAGTAGTGCCCAATTGCCCACCACTGCCCAGCCAGTCAGCCACAGTCCACAGAGTCTAGTCCCAGACTGAGTCCCACTCCATGATCCCATCACGCTGGGGGCTGGACGCTGCGCTGCCTGCCCCGGCCGGCCTAACACTCACTCACCTCGCCTCGCCTCTGCGCCGCGCGCCACTGCACTCCCGCCTGCTTCTGAGTTCTGAGAGCCGGAGATGCGCCGAAACCACGCCTCCTGAGACCTCACTCTGTCACTCACTCTCTGCTTCCGCCCCTCTGGCACGTGAGCCGCCCACAGCCTGCGCTGCACCCTATTAGATTTTGTACTCCGTAGTGGCCTGGATTTTGATGGAGGAGGCGGTGTGTCGCTCCGCCAGAGCTGTGAGATTATGTCAGGCCTTTATAATACACACTACTCTCCACAACCCTGGAGGAGCGAACAATACTTGTGTCGCTCCGCCAGAGCTGTGAGATTATGTCAGGCCTTTATAATACACACTACTCTCACAACCCTGGAGGAGCGAACAATACTTGTGTCGCTCCGCCAGAGCTGTGAGATTATGTCAGGCCTTTATAATACACACCACTTCACATCATACTCTCACAACCCTGGAGGAGCGACCAATACTTGTGTCGCTCCGCCAGAGCTGTGAGATTATGTCAGGCCTTTATAATACACACTACTCTCACAACCCTGGAGGAGCGAACAATACTTGTGTCGCTCCGCCAGAGCTGTGAGATTATGTCAGGCCTTTATAATACACACCACTTCACATCATACTCTCACAACCCTGGAGGAGCGACCAATACTTGTGTCGCTCCGCCAGAGCTGTGAGATTATGTCAGGCCTTTATAATACACACTACTCTCACAACCCTGGAGGAGCGAACAATACTTGTGTCGCTCCGCCAGAGCTGTGAGATTATGTCAGGCCTTTATAATACACACTACTTGTCAGGAAAGCTGGATCAGCGACAAATACTTTTCACGCTATTCAAGCTTTGCTGCGAATTTAATGGTTCTAAACATCATTAATCCATTTTTTTAAACTCAATAAACAGCAAAAAATTTTAAACAAATTTTTTTTATTAAAACAATATATAAATTTTTCTATAAATATAAATTTTAAATAAAACAAAAATTTTTTTTTACAAATTACGGAAGGAGGACCGATGAGGAGTTGAAGGTTGGGGGTGGAGGGCTGGGCACGGTGTGTGTACCCTCGGTCCTGTGGTTCATCTGCCACAGTGGACAAATCAGTACGTGTTGGGGGAAGGGCAACAGAGGGAGTATTTAATTGGGAGGTTTGGGCAGGGGATGGAGTTTGCCGAGCAAGAGTAGATGGAGTGGTGAAAGAGGTTGGAGGATAATAATGAGGAGGAGAGGGAGAATAGTGTTGATAAAAGAGCTCGGCGGATTGAGACTGGGATGGTGTTTGGGAAGGGGGACGGGGAGGATGGGAAGGGGGATGGGGAGGCTGGAAAGGGGATGGGGAGGTTGGGAAGGGGGATGGGGAGGTTGGAAAGAGGGATAGGTGTGGGGTGGGGGATAGGTGTAGGATGGGGGATAGGATGGTGGTTGGGGATAGGATGGTGGTTGGGGATAGGGCTGGGGTGGGGCAAGGGAGGTGGGGCGGTGTTGCACTTTCCACAAGACGTCGTCCATCTGTCTTCTGGCCTCATACAGCTGGTCGGGCTCAAGTCGTTCCATCACGGGAGCAACGATAACAAATAGTGATGCACGGGAGAAATTTGCGTTGTCAACACCGCCCCTCCTGAAGACGACGCAATTTCTCCTCTAAAGAGGCAACTCTATTTGTGAATCCCATCAAGGACTCGTAAACGAGCCTTGTGAGATCCTCGTAGTCCGCCTGACGGCTCCTACCTGACCTCTGGCGACGCATCAGTGCCTCAAATAAAGGTGCCAAAGTGGCCATTGTTGAGTCGCCAGAGGGCACAGGTAGGGAAGATTGTGGTCCTGACCACTTGCATGAGCAGGACGAGGGGAACACTCGGCGGCTGGCTCCTCAGGGACCGCCTCCGGGGAACTTCCGGCGCCCGAGTACTGCTTGCTGTTCTGTAAAGCAAAACAAAATAAAAATTAAATTAATTTTGAGAATCAATGGAATAGAGATGAGCAAAGTGACTTTAGATACAACATAGTAAGTAGCTTTACCAAATAAATCGCATACAGAAACTGTACATTAATAGAGACCACACAGAGAAGTGTATATGTACAGTGTTAATTTTTTTTTAAGAAAGCTACTTCTGATGTATAATCTAAAGCACACCTACCTCATCTCTACTACGCAAAATACTATGTGGATGTCCAAGGCAGAGTGTCAAACAACAGTCTGCCTGGGACATACACATAAAATTGGAGAACATAAATCAAAATCAGTATAATCAAAATTTCTTACCTTCGCAGCTCTAGGGTTCTTCGTAGGAACCCCAAAGCGGCATGGTAGCGGTAAGGCCGCTCGAGGTTCCTCCAGACCCACTCGGACGCCGAAGTTCCTCGTTATAGTCCCTCTTGTAGCGGTCCCTGATTGACCGCCACCGAACCATGATTGTATTCCCTGAAAAATAAAAAAAAAAAAATTTTTATTTTCTATAATACATGAGTTGTTGACATCAAAAATGGTTTACTATTTATTTGAATCAGCCACAAAAAAATAATTAAAAAGTTGTATGACTATTGGTGGCCGTGACTCACATCAACTAGACAGTAAACCACTTATGATGAATAAAAAATACATGTACGCTATCTACAAACAAACTATACTTACGGCCCTGCTCCCGTTGACTTTCACTGAGGTCGTCCCAGTTTGGCACTATTGCCTCGCAGATCTGTTGCCAGAGGAGCCGGGTTGCTTGGTGGTCTGCGTGGCGGCGGTCTGTATGGTCCCACAGAGGTGAGTCGTTCCTCCACCATCTGGATGAGGAGGTCATTATCAATAAAAAACCAAGAACGTCCTCCTCATCCCTTCTGGTGGAGACTCTGGAACCCTAAAAGTGAAAAAAATAAAAATAGAATTGAATAAAATGTATGTTTTTAAAATTATTAATTAAGCATTAGATTATAAATACTCACACGACCACGACCGCCGCGTGCTCCCCGACCTCCTCTGGCAGTGGCTTGACGACCTCTCTGTGCGTCAACGGGAATAGATGGCTATAAAACAAAACAAAAAAACAAATATATAAAAATTTCCAATCACATGTATATTTGATTCGAAAAAACGAAAAAAAAGGTACCGTTTGCTGGGCTCCACCCCCGACTTCCTCCTCAGTCGTCCTCTCTGGGCCGGGAGTTGACTCCTCCACAGATGTAGACTGATAAAAAACAAAATTAAAATTAGAATAAGCACACAATTTAACATTTGTAAACACTAGCCAAAATTTACATACCGAATCACGTCTTCGTCTTTGTCTAGGAGGAGAGCTCCCGGCCTCACTTGAAGATATGCCTTCCAAAAAAAAATAAAAAAAAATTTGTAATATTGAAAAAAATAAATATATAATAATATTAATTTTTTTTTAAAAATTTAATACTTACTGCTCATTTTAGTTTGCGCCGGCCTTCAGTAGGCGGGATGGCTGGCGGTCTTGCCGTTAGGCGAACTGGGGTGCCGGCTGGCGGGCTGGCTGGCTGGTGGGCTGGCCGTCAGGCGTGCTGGATGGCGGCCTGGCCGTCAATCTGGCTGGCTGGGTGGCCGTCAAGCTGGCTGGCTGGGTGGCCGTTAAGCTGGCTGTCTGGGTGGCCGTCAAGCTGGCTGGCTGGCAAGCTGGCTGTCAGGCCCACTTTTTACTTGTAAAAGCTAATTTGGAATAAAAATATATTTTTAAGGGTCATCATGTCGTATACGCACATGGTGTATGCTGGTGGTAGTAGTACCTGTGTACTACTACCCTAGCATCCACCATGGACTCATACTAGATGCATTCCCCATGCAAAAGTACATGGGGCCTGCATCTAGTATGAGTCCATGGTGGATGCTAGGGTAGTAGTACACAGGTACTACTACCCCTAGCATCCACCATGGACTCATACTAGATGCAGGCCCCATGCAAAAGTACATGGGGCCTGCATCTAGTATGAGTCCATGGTGGATGCTAGGGTAGTAGTACACAGGTACTACTACCCCTAGCATCCACCATGGACTCATACTAGATGCATTCCCCATGCAAAAGTACATGGGGCCTGCATCTAGTATGAGTCCATGGTGGATGCTAGGGTAGTAGTACACAGGTACTACTACCCTAGCATCCACCATGGACTCATACTAGATGCAGGCCCCATGCAAAAGTACATGGGGCCTGCATCTAGTATGAGTCCATGGTGGATGCTAGGGTAGTAGTACACAGGTACTACTACCCTAGCATCCACCATGGACTCATACTAGATGCAGGCCCCATGCAAAAGTACATGGGGCCTGCATCTAGTATGAGTCCATGGTGGATGCTAGGGGTAGTAGTACACAGGTACTACTACCCTAGCATCCACCATGGACTCATACTAGATGCAGGCCCCATGCAAAAGTACATGGGGCCTGCATCTAGTATGAGTCCATGGTGGATGCTAGGGGTAGTAGTACACAGGTACTACTACCCTAGCATCCACCATGGACTCATACTAGATGCATTCCCCATGCAAAAGTACATGGGGCCTGCATCTAGTATGAGTCCATGGTGGATGCTAGGGTAGTAGTACACAGGTACTACTACCCCTAGCATCCACCATGGACTCATACTAGATGCAGGCCCCATGCAAAAGTACATGGGGCCTGCATCTAGTATGAGTCCATGGTGGATGCTAGGGTAGTAGTACACAGGTACTACTACCCCTAGCATCCACCATGGACTCATACTAGATGCAGGCCCCATGCAAAAGTACATGGGGCCTGCATCTAGTATGAGTCCATGGTGGATGCTAGGGTAGTAGTACACAGGTACTACTACCCTAGCATTCACCATGGACTCATACTAGATGCATTCCCCATGCAAAAGTACATGGGGCCTGCATCTAGTATGAGTCCATGGTGGATGCTAGGGGTAGTAGTACACAGGTACTACTACCCCTAGCATCCCTATACACTTACAGCTCCTATGAAGAAGTACATAGGAGCTGCTTATTTTTGGTTATGGTTCCGCTAAAAAAAAAAAACTTCATACTCACCTTCAGTGGCGTCCTCCCTTCTCCCTCGCAGGCAGGAACCAAGAGACAAACAGGAAGGAGGAGCTGGTTGCGCAGATCGGAACAACGGATCCGTCTGTGCGTCAATTCCATGAACATTTAACAACGGATCCGCTAACAATGCATTGCAATGTAAATTAATAGCGGATCCGCCGTTGCGTCATGTGTTACGTTATTTTGAACGGAGAAAAAAATACAGCATGCCGCGTTATTTTCACCGCCAAAATAACGTTAGGGGACGTAACGGAGGACATCCTCATGCAAACTGAACGGAATGCTTTCCATTCAGAATGCATTAGGACAAACGGAAGCGTTTCTTTTCCGTTATTGAGCCGCTATAGCGGAACTCTATAACGGAAAAGTTTAACGCTAGTGTGAAAGTACCCTAAGAAGTCAAACATTATGGAGGACCCTTTGCAAGAGGCTCAAGCTGGAGCCCCACTTAACCTTACACCAGGTGCTTAAGGAAGCTAACACCATGTCCCATTTGAAGCCCCCCTGATGCACCCCTAGAGTAGAAACTCCAAAAAAGGACCCCATTTTAGAATCTACGTGATAAGGTGGCAGTTTTGTTGCTACTATTTTTGGGTGCATATGATTTTTGGAAGCTCTGTATTACACTTTTTGTGAGGCAAGGTAACAAAAAATAGCTGTTTTGGCATCGTTTTTATTTTTTGTTATTTAAAGTGTTCATCTGACAGGTTATATCATGTAGTATTTTTATAGAGCAGGTTGTTGTGAATGCAACAATACCAAATATGTGTACCTTATTTGGTTGTTTGCAGGGGCGTAGCTAGAAATGACTGGGCCCCACAGCAAATTTTTGTATTGGGCCCCCCCTACCCGCGCGTTTCGCTCCCCCTCTATAATGTGCCAGCCATATAGCCCCCCTATAATGTGCCAGTAGTCAGCCATATAGCCCCCCAGCCCCCCTATAATGTGCCAGTAGCCAGCCATATAACCCCCCTATAATGTGCCAGTAGTCAGCCATATAACCCCCCCTATAATGTGCCAGTAGTCAGCCATATAACCCCCCTATAATGTGCCAGTAGTCAGCCATATAACCCCTATAATGTGCCAGTAGTCAGCCATATAACCCCCTATAATGTGCCAGTAGTCAGCCATATAACCCCCTATAATGTGCCAGTAGTCAGCCATATAACCCCCTATAATGTGCCAGTAGTCAGCCATATAAACCCACCCTATAATGTGCCAGTAGTCAGCCATATAACCCCTCTTATAATGTGCCAGTAGTCCGCCATATAACCCCCCCTATAATGTGGCAGTAGTCAGCCATATAAACCCACCCTATAATGTGCCAGTAGCCAGCCATATAGCACCAGATGCCCCCATAGTGCTCCTCTCCCCATAGTGCCCCCTATAATGTGCCAATATCAAGTGCCTCTGTCTTCCCCCATCCCAATATCATAGTGCCATCCTCTCCCCCTGCCCCCTAATGTGTGTGCCAATATGAAGTGCCTATCTCTCCCCCCCCCATTTGCCAATATCATAGTGCCAATAGCCCCCTCCTCCCCTGTGGCAGTAAAGTAAAAGTCCAGTATTTAAAAAATAAAAAAAAGCCTCATTTATCCTGTCTTTCAGAAAATGTTTGTGAGGGGAATTGAACCTGTGACCATTAGGATGAAAGGCAAGACACTTATCCACAAGACCATATCAGCTGCATAGCTAGGTATCTAAAAAAAAAAAAAAAATAAGACCTCTAGATAAGGAGTACTTTGATAGTGTATCTATACACATTACAGCTGCCCCAACACACCAAGCTCTGCTACATCCATATACAATGTGCTGGTGCAGCTGTAATGTGTATGGATACACTATCAAAGTTCTCCACATCTAGAGGTCATTTTTTTTATTTTTTTTTTTTTATAGCTATCTGGCTAGGCAGCAGATATAGCCTAGTGGTAAAGTGTCTTGCCTTTGAACCTAATGGTCGCAGGTTCGATCCCCAGGGCAAGCTTTTCTGAAAGAAAGAAGAAATAAGTTTTAAATAAATAGACAAGGGCGAGAGGACACGATCGGGAGAGGATTGAGGACACGTGCTGATCACCCAGGGGAGGAGAGAAGTGAGGACAAACACGTGCTTGCCGGCCCCCTGTAAGCCCGGGCCCCGAAGCAGCTGCTTCCCCTGCTTCCCCGGTAGTTACGCCCCTGGTTGTTTGTTTCAGTTTAACATAATAAAGCATTTCTATAAAAAAAATCATGTTTTAGTGTCTCCATATTCTGAGAGCCATAGTTTTTATATTTTTTGGGCTATTATCTTAGTTAGGGTCTAATTTTTTACGGTGTTCATCTGATAGGTTAGGTCATGTGGTATTTTTATAGAGCAGGTCGTTACGGACGTCGCAATACCCAATATGTATACTTTTTTTATTTACTTAGGTTTTACACAATAATATCATTTTTGAAACAAACAAAAAATCATGTTTTAGTGTCTCCATAGTCTGAGAGCCATAGTTTTTATATTCTTTGGGCGATTGTCTTAGTTAGGGTCTTATTTTTTGCATAATGAGATGACGGTTTGATTGGTATGATTTTAGGGTGTGTATGATTTTTGATCGCTTGGTATTACACTTTTTCTGATGTAAGATGACAAAAAAATAGCTTTTTGACACCCTTTTTATTTTTACGGTGTTCATCTGAGGTGTTAGGTCATGTGGTATTTTTATAGAGCAGGTAGTTACGGACGTCACAATACCAATATGTATACTTTTCTTATTTATTTAGGTTTTACACAATAATATCATTTTTGAAACAAAAACAAAAAAAATCATGTTTTAGTGTCTTCATAGTCTGAGAGCCATAGTTTTTATATTCTTTGGGCGATTGTCTTAGTTAGGGTCTTATGTTTTGCATAATGAGATGACGGTTTGATTGGTATGATTTTGGGGTGTGTATGATTTTTGATCACTTGGTATTACACTTTTTCTGATGTAAGGTGACAAAAAAAATGGCTTTTTACATAATTTTTATTTTTAGGGTGTTTACCTGAGGGGTTTGGTCATGTCACATTTTATAGAGTCGGTCGATACGGACGCGGTGATGCCTAATATGTTTACTTTTCTTTTTTGTCCTATTTTTTACAATTTTTTTCTCATCTGTATTGTGCTGTATTGAATTGTTAGCGTCTTACAGTGTAAGACACTAACAGTTGCCTAGGAGACCCAGCCCTGGGGCTGGATCTCCTGGGCTTCCGTAGCTGGCAGTCCCAATGCCTGTTCAAGGCATTGGGGCTGCCATAGCAACCATCGGTTCCCTGTCACCGCAGCTGGGACCCGATGGGGATGTAGAAACTGCCGCAAATTTCCTGTATGCCGCGGTCAGCGCGACCATGGCATACAGGGGTTAATCCGCCGGCTTCGGTGTTTTCACCGATGCTGGCGGATACAGCAGGGGTCTGGCAGTCAGTATCAGCCGGGCCCCTGCTGCTGATTGCGGCAGGAGGTGGGGGCAGTCGGTTAACCCTAGGACGAGAATGCCTCGCCCTAATGCATTAAGTAGCCGCAAGTTAGGGCAAGCATTCTCGTCCTAGGTCCTGAGGGGTTAAACATGTATTACAGACATGATTGGCATACACAAATAAATTAAAAAAGGTTAAAAACACAGACACAGTGGTTGTGACCACACGGCAGGATAAACTCAATAAAGTGCAAAAAGTATTTTTAAGGAGGTTCTATAAAGCTCAGATTAAAGAGTACATAAATAAGTATTATACATACAGCCTAATGGTATGACTTTAAATAGTACAGAAGTACATGTACAAAAGTAAGTGATGCAGTATGATGCAAAGTATATAGATATACAGATATCTATATAGTGTCAACCAAATAATTGTGTCCAGTCTCAGGTCAGACCACCACCACGCCCCCACGTCGGGGAAAATGCTGCTGGAGGAATTCTTCAGGTTCTTTATACAATGAAAAATGGAGTCTCCCTTGCCTGATGTTTGAAGATGCATGAAGGGTTAGAACAGGTCCATGAAGGGGTAGAAATGACAAAAATGCTTTGATCCCCCACCACGGCCATTGTGATGTTGCTCTGGTCTCTGGTGCTCCTTCAACGGATGAAGGACCTGCCGTGATGTCACAGGATCACATGGTCACATGGTCCACTCAAATGCTTCTATGATTGGACCATGTGACCCTGTGACGTCACCACAGGTCCTCAAGCATCAAAACTATCAAGAGAGAAGACGTTCTGGGGCTCTGCGCAGTACAATGGGAGAAGGTAAGTTCACTCTTATTATTTTTAACCCTTTAAAGCCCGGGCACATTGCATTCTGTAATTAGAATGCGATTATTTTCCCTTATAACTATGTTATAAAGGAAAATAATAACGATCGGGTCCCCATCCCGATCGTATCCTAGCAACCATGCGGAAAATCGCAACGCATCCGCACATGATTGCGGATGCTTGCGATTTTCCCGCAGCCCCATTCACTTCTATGGGGCCTGCGTTGCGTGGAAAACGCAGAAACTGGAGCATGCTGCGATTTTCACGCAACGCAGAAGTGATGCGTGAAAATCACCGCTCATGTGCACAGCCCCATAGAAATGAATGGGTCCGGATTCAGTGCGGGTGCAATGCGCCCTCTCACGCATTGCACCCGCGCAAGGAAAACTCGCCCGTGTGAAAGGGGCCTTAGACTGACCTTCCTCGGCTAGTGATTGGCCAAGAAGGCCTTTCCTGGCTTTTCGAGAGTGCCGAGTCTGGACAGGAAGTGGAGGGCAGCAGGGACCTGAGCAGGATTGGAATGCCAGGAGCGGGAATAGGTGGACGTGAGTAAGGCATTTTTGTTATTTTTAACCCTGTGTGACCCATTTTTTTAAATTAAAATTATCTGCTCAGGACACCTCTTTAAAAGTATTACAACCTATGAGCATGCTGTGAATAGTGATGCTTCTGTCCGAATTGCTTAAGCGTATACAGACTCACATGTTGTACTTTGTTTTAGGCCCTCATTAACATTTCCGTTTTTTCTGTGGACAGCACACTTGCCTACTGGTTTTAATGTTTTCGCTCACGCATCACTTGTTTTCCTCATGGAGGCATGCACTACTTTGGTCTGTTATGCGGACAAAACATGCCCTTTGAAGTCTGTGGGTCAGTGAATATCACTAACACAACACAGATGGCATCCGTGTTTGCCTGTGTTAGGTCTGTTTTTACTGGGCGCTGGCAGGAGTTGCTTTTGAAATAATTTTTCGGCTGAGCGGTGTCTGTGGAATAAGGATGACACATGGAGGATAAAATCACCACACGGAACAAACACTGATCCTTCATGGACATCTTCATGGATGAAACACTGGCTGATTTTTTTACGGACATTAAATGGAACAAGGTCTCATAGGAGAAGCATTCTAACTAGGGATGAGCTTCCCCTGCTTCCCCGGTAGTTACGCCCCTGGTTGTTTGTTTCAGTTTAACATAATAAAGCATTTCTATAAAAAAAATCATGTTTTAGTGTCTCCATATTCTGAGAGCCATAGTTTTTATATTTTTTGGGCTATTATCTTAGTTAGGGTCTAATTTTTTACGGTGTTCATCTGATAGGTTAGGTCATGTGGTATTTTTATAGAGCAGGTCGTTACGGACGTCGCAATACCCAATATGTATACTTTTTTTATTTACTTAGGTTTTACACAATAATATCATTTTTGAAACAAACAAAAAATCATGTTTTAGTGTCTCCATAGTCTGAGAGCCATAGTTTTTATATTCTTTGGGCGATTGTCTTAGTTAGGGTCTTATTTTTTGCATAATGAGATGACGGTTTGATTGGTATGATTTTAGGGTGTGTATGATTTTTTGATCGCTTGGTATTACACTTTTTCTGATGTAAGATGACAAAAAAATAGCTTTTTTGACACCCTTTTTATTTTTACGGTGTTCATCTGAGGTGTTAGGTCATGTGGTATTTTTATAGAGCAGGTAGTTACGGACGTCACAATACCAATATGTATACTTTTCTTATTTATTTAGGTTTTACACAATAATATCATTTTTGAAACAAAAAACAAAAAAAAAATCATGTTTTAGTGTCTTCATAGTCTGAGAGCCATAGTTTTTATATTCTTTGGGCGATTGTCTTAGTTAGGGTCTTATGTTTTGCATAATGAGATGACGGTTTGATTGGTATGATTTTGGGGTGTGTATGATTTTTTGATCACTTGGTATTACACTTTTTCTGATGTAAGGTGACAAAAAAAAATGGCTTTTTTTACATAATTTTTATTTTTTAGGGTGTTTACCTGAGGGGTTTGGTCATGTCACATTTTTATAGAGTCGGTCGATACGGACGCGGTGATGCCTAATATGTTTACTTTTCTTTTTTGTCCTATTTTTTACAATTTTTTTCTCATCTGTATTGTGCTGTATTGAATTGTTAGCGTCTTACAGTGTAAGACACTAACAGTTGCCTAGGAGACCCAGCCCTGGGGCTGGATCTCCTGGGCTTCCGTAGCTGGCAGTCCCAATGCCTGTTCAAGGCATTGGGGCTGCCATAGCAACCATCGGTTCCCTGTCACCGCAGCGCGGGGACCCGATGGGGATGTAGAAACTGCCGCAAATTTCCTGTATGCCGCGGTCAGCGCGACCATGGCATACAGGGGGTTAATCCGCCGGCTTCGGTGTTTTCACCGATGCTGGCGGATACAGCAGGGGTCTGGCAGTCAGTATCAGCCGGGCCCCTGCTGCTGATTGCGGCAGGAGGTGGGGGGCAGCCGGTTAACCCTAGGACGAGAATGCTCGTCCTAATGCATTAAGTAGCCGCAAGTTAGGGCAAGCATTCTCGTCCTAGGTCCTGGAGGGGTTAAACATGTATTACAGACATGATTGGCATACACAAATAAATTAAAAAAGGTTAAAAACACAGACACAGTGGTTGTGACCACACGGCAGGATAAACTCAATAAAGTGCAAAAAGTATTTTTAAGGAGGTTCTATAAAGCTCAGATTAAAGAGTACATAAATAAGTATTATACATACAGCCTAATGGTATGACTTTAAATAGTACAGAAGTACATGTACAAAAGTAAGTGATGCAGTATGATGCAAAGTATATAGATATACAGATATCTATATAGTGTCAACCAAATAATTGTGTCCAGTCTCAGGTCAGACCACCACCACGCCCCACGTCGGGAAAATGCTGCTGGAGGAATTCTTCAGGTTCTTTATACAATGAAAATGGAGTCTCCCTTGCCTGATGTTTGAAGATGCATGAAGGGTTAGAACAGGTCCATGAAGGGGTAGAAATGACAAAAATGCTTTGATCCCCCACCACGGCCATTGTGATGTTGCTCTGGTCTCTGGTGCTCCTTCAACGGATGAAGGACCTGCCGTGATGTCACAGGATCACATGGTCACATGGTCCACTCAAATGCTTCTATGATTGGACCATGTGACCCTGTGACGTCACCACAGGTCCTCAAGCATCAAAACTATCAAGAGAGAAGACGTTCTGGGGCTCTGCGCGTACAATGGGAGAAGGTAAGTTCACTCTTTATTATTTTTAACCCTTTAAAGCCCGGGGCACATTGCATTCTGTAATTAGAATGCGATTATTTTCCCTTATAACTATGTTATAAAGGAAAATAATAACGATCGGGTCCCCATCTCGATCGTATCCTAGCAACCATGCGGGAAAATCGCAACGCATCCGCACATGATTGCGGATGCTTGCGATTTTCCCGCAGCCCCATTCACTTCTATGGGGCCTGCGTTGCGTGGAAAACGCAGAAACTGGAGCATGCTGCGATTTTCACGCAACGCAGAAGTGATGCGTGAAAATCACCGCTCATGTGCACAGCCCCATAGAAATGAATGGGTCCGGATTCAGTGCGGGTGCAATGCGTCCTCCTCACGCATTGCACCCGCGCGGAAAACTCGCCCGTGTGAAAGGGGCCTTAGACTGACCTTCCTCGGCTAGTGATTGGCCAAGAAGGCCTTTCCTGGCTTTTCGAGAGTGCCGAGTCTGGACAGGAAGTGGAGGGCAGCAGGGACCTGAGCAGGATTGGAATGCCAGGAGCGGGGAATAGGTGGACGTGAGTAAGGCATTTTTGTTATTTTTAACCCTGTGTGACCCATTTTTTTAAATTAAAATTATCTGCTCAGGACACCTCTTTAAAAGTATTACAACCTATGAGCATGCTGTGAATAGTGATGCTTCTGTCCGAATTGCTTAAGCGTATACAGACTCACATGTTGTACTTTGTTTTAGGCCTCATTAACATTTCCGTTTTTCTGTGGACAGCACACTTGCCTACTGGTTTTAATGTTTTCGTTCACGCATCACTTGTTTTCCTCATGGAGGCATGCACTACTTTGGTCTGTTATGCGGACAAAACATGCCCTTTGAAGTCTGTGGGTCAGTGAATATCACTAACACAACACAGATGGCATCCGTGTTTGCCTGTGTTAGGTCTGTTTTTACTGGGCGCTGGCAGGAGTTGCTTTTGAAATAATTTTTCGGCTGAGCGGTGTCTGTGGAATAAGGATGACACATGGAGGATAAAAATCACCACACGGAACAAACACTGATCCTTCATGGACATCTTCATGGATGAAACACTGGCTGATTTTTTTTACGGACATTAAATGGAACAAGGTCTCATAGGAGAAGCATTCTAACTAGGGATGAGCGAACCCCTGGAAGTTTGGGTGCACCGGGTTCAGCCGAACTTCAGGTCAAAGTTCGGTTTTGGGACCCAAACTTGACCCCAAACCTGAACCCCATTGAAGTCAATAGGGACCCAAACTCCATTTATTATTTTCCATTATAACATGGTTATATCGGAAAATAAGAGCATTCTTAAGTAAGAATGCAAAAGAATATGGCCATTTAGGGGTTAAAAACAAAAAAACAACTCGCCTCATCCACTTGATCGCGTAGCAGCAGTGTCTTCTATGTTCATTTAGCAGGACCTGCGATGTGCGTGATGATGTAACCACGCTCTCCCACGTGGTGAGCGCGGTGACGTCATTGCGCACATCGCAGGTCCTTTGGCAGGTTCTGCTGAAAGAATATAGAAGAGACTGCTTGTTTTGCATTCTGTCTTAAGAATGCTATTATTTTCCGATATAACCATGTTATAACGGAAAATAATAAAATCACCCGAACACCGAACCTGAACCCATACTTCAGTGAAAAAGTCCGGGTTCGGGTACTAGGGATCGACCAATTATCGGATTTACCAATATTATCGGCCGATATTCAGGATGTTCAAAGTTATCGGTATTGGCATCTACCTTACCCATATGCCGATAACGAATCGTGAACATGGATCATGCTGCGATCCATGTTTGCTCAGCAGCACATTGGAGAAGAAAGCAGTGTCTCCCTCCCCCCTGTGCCGCTGCCACCAGTGAGCAGAGAGAGGAGAAGAGGAGGGGAGGGCTGTGGCCACTGCAAGCACCAATGATGTTAACTCACTTATTCATTCAAATTTAACAGGAGGCGGGTGAATCATATAGCCGCACCCGACCTCTATAAAAGGTAGCTGCGATCCGCGGCAGTTAACCCCTGCCGCACCTGAGAGGTTAACTGCTGCAGATCGGAGCTACCTCTCATAGATTTCATTGGTGGCGCAGTGCGCCCTTTCCCCCAATCAACCTGAGTATTAAAAACATTGGTGGCGCAGTGCACAATCCCCCCACCCCCCAACCCCAGTATTAAAAACATTGGTGGCGCAGTGCACCCTCCCCCCACCCCCAGTATTAAAAACATTGGTGGCGCAGTATGGCCCCCAACCCCCCCCCCAGTATTAAAATCATTGGTGGCAGTGGCCACAGGGTCCCCCCCCCTCTTCAATGGTGACAGTGGCAGCTTCTGATCGGAGCCCCAGCAGTGTAATCCTGGGGCTCCAATCGGTTACCATGGTAACCAGGACGCTTCTGAAGTCCTGGCTGCCATGGTCAGCTCCCTGCTGCTGTGTGTACTATGCACAGGGCAGCAGGGAGAGTGTGAGGTCCTATTCACCCTAATAGATCCCAGGTTCTACCCCTAAGGGGGAAATAGTTATTAAATAAAATAAAGTTAAAAAAACACCAAAATATTAAGTATAAATATTTAATCTAATCTATATATCTAACATATAATATATAAAGGCATCTCTTCATTTAACAGCAGATTTGTGTAGGATTTTTTTTTTCTAAAATGAAAATGCACAGAATATCGGTATAAATTATCGGCTATCGGCCTGAAAGTTCACAGATTATCGGTATCGACTCTAAAAAAATCAATATCGGTCGTTCCCTACCGGATACCCGAACTCTCAAAGTTCGGTACGAACCCGAACTTCGCTCATCCTCTTCACATCTTCTTATCGTTCCAGGTCTCTAGACAGAATCGTATAACTGGTGCATGTAAGATTTCAGTCTTATCACTAGGTGTCAGAAGCGGCTTGTACTTTACATTGCAAAAGATCTTCCATAGCTCTGAAGACATCTACATCATTACCTGAGTATTAATCCGTCATACCACAGAATAGCTTCCCTACTACTACTATATTCTGTTTGTGTCTCTTCTCATATAATGCCTTAATAACTAGGTCTGAAAAGGCCTTAAAGGAAATGTGTCAACAATTTTTTTTATCTTGTAGTTAAAACCAGATAGTAACACTTTTTCTTTTTTCTAATCTGTTTTTATTTTGCGATTATAGATTTTTAAATTCCATTTTCCGAACATGATTATGGGGGCGGCCATCTTACCTGAGGCATTCTTAACAGCATGTAGAGAGCATTAAGAAAATTGCTTTACGGCAGCCCCATGGGCCATAGACCCAATGGTCAGGAGGGGACCTCATTGCCTTCTATGGGAGAGTTTTCTAGGCCTGCTCTGTGATCTGTGCGGAGGTCATTGTACAAGGGAAGAATAGATAAGCTTTGTGAATGGTGGAATCTGTCTTATCTCTACACAGAGGTGATATCATTACAGGCAGGATTAGAATGACAGATAAGCAGATAACTGCAGTAAGGTGATCTCTACACCTATTATTAGGCTTAGTGGCCAGGGCGAAAACTTCAGGAACTTATGGTTTTTGTTTAAATATAGGTATTGACATGGAAAATTTAAAATATAATCATAAAAAATTCTTCAAAAATACATTAAACATAAAAACATGATTTAAACAATAGGTCATTTTCTGATGACACATTCCCTTTAAAGGGGTTGTCAGAGCTGAACCCAGACATACATCCATTTTCACCCCGGCAGCCCCCCTGACTTGAGCATCGGAGCAGTTTGTGCTCCGATGCTCTCCTTTGCCCAGCGCAAATAAAAGAGCCCTTGCTTTGCGCGATCTAGCGCAGGGCAAAGGAGAGCATCGGAGTATGAACTGCTCCAATGCTCCTGTCAGGGGTGCTGCCGGGGTGAAAATGGAGGTATGTCCGGGTTCAGCTCTGAACTCGGACAACCCCTTTAACGACCAGACATTTTTTTTGTGATTCAGCAGTTTAAAAGCTCATTTTGTTTAATAATATTAAGCTGAACACCTTTGCATTGCAGATTTCGTTATTTTGTGCAACCTCCTTTTATACAACTTTTCTTCATATTTTATCCTTCTTCTTGGAAGCAGGGCTAATGGCATTCTCCCATTCTCTGGAAATGACACTGGCTAATGCACTGAAAAGATTAAAAATTATCACTTTTATTAAAGGGGTTATCCAAGTTATATTTATTGATGACCTATCCTCAGGATAGGTCATCAATATCAGATCGGCGGGGGTCCGACACACGGCACCCCCGCCGATCAGCTGTTTGAAGAGAAGGCGAGCGCCGTGCCAGCGCTGCCTCCTCGTCATTGTTTACATGCTGGCCGTTGCATCTGCAGCGGTGAGCAGGTGTAATTACACCCAAGCCGTTCCATTCATTTCAATGGGACGGCTCTGTAGTATACACTTGTATAGGAACGAGCCGTCCCATTGAAATGAATGGGATGCCTTGGGTGTAATTACACATGCTCACCGCTGCAGATGCAACGGCCAGCATGTAAACAATGACGAGGAGGCAGCGCTGGCGCTCGCCTTCTCTTCAAACAGCTGATCGGCGGGGGTGCCGGGTGTCGGACCCCCGCCGATCTGATATTGATGACCTATCCTGAGGATAGGTCATCAATAAATATAACTTGGATAACCCCTTTATCCGCTTCATTACCGGAGTGTTTATCCCCCTTCCTTACCAGCCCATTTTTTAGTTGTAGCAATGGGAATATCTAACTGCAAATAACTGATTCATTTCTGAGCCAGCCTACATGTATTTAATATTATTTTTCATGGGACACCTTAGACCTTCCTTTTGTGCCATTAAATGATGGATATAATATTTAAAAAAATATATATATTTAAAGAAAAACGGTTAAAATGATGAAAAAATATATATTTTTCCTTTCTTAGCAATTTATTTTTATTACAAAAGGTTTTAAGACAAACCAAAACCATTCCGTACGCTTGTACCCTGAAAATGGACACTATTTATGTAAAAACAAACATTGTAAACTGGAGACAGCTACTCTATATATGCTGGTGGATCTACTGAGATTCCCGTATTCCTATGACTTCTGGCCACGGTTGTGTTACTGAATTAGGCCTCTTGCACACGAACGTATTTTTTTTCAGTGTTTTGCGGTCCGGTTTTATCGGATCCGTGGTTCCGTTTCTTGCTTTCGTTGTGTTTCCGTTTTGTTTCCGTTCTGTTTTTCCGTATGGCATATACAGTATACAGTAATTCCATAATAGAAATTGGGCTGGGCTTAACATTTTCAATAGATTGTTCAGCAAAAACGGAACGGATACGGAAGACATACGGATGCCTTTCGGTATGCTTTCCATTTTTTTTGCAGACCCATTGACTTGAATGGAGCCACTGAACGTGATTTGCGGACAAGAATAGGACCATGGTCTATATTTAAACAGAACAGAAAAACGGAAAAACGGAAACGGAAGGCATACGGAGACACTTCAATATTTTTTGAAGACGCATTGAAGTGAATGGTTCAGTATACTGTCAGTATATTGAACTGAAAAAACTGCCAGTATACGGTCCGCAAAATACTGTCGTGTGCAAGAGGCCTTAATGTCAATAATACATGTGATAGAAAAATGTTTCATATAGGCCTTACTCACACGTCCGTTGTGTTTATGGATCCGCAGATGCTCAGAATTGCGGAATACATGCGGACGACATTGCGGACGTGTGAATAGGGCCATAGGATCTTTTTACACATTTAGTGTAAATGAAGCTCTGCTATGATAGGATTTAAGGCTCTCTGGAAGTGGTGGTGTGTTATAGATATGTTATTGTTATATCTCCTCACCCGTAATAAAAAGGTCAAACAGATCCGTATGTTGGAGCATCAAAGTCTCAAGTGACATCAGCTGTTTCTTTTAATTTCTTGAAGTAAAAACTAGCTAAAATAGTAAAATGAGCTATTCAACGTCTGCCAGTAATATAATATGAAATAATATAATATGACATAGTTACATGGATGAAAAATGACAAGGTCCATCAAGTTCAAGCAAGGGATGGGAGAAGATGTGGATGAAGGGAAGGGGTGTGAGTAAACCTTAAAAATATGTTTCTCCTATTGATCCAAATGAAAGTTCAAAAAATTGATTCACCATAAAAAACAATGTACTCTAAAAAGAATAAATTTGATGAAGGGAAGGGGTGTGAGTAAACTTTAGAAATGTGTACCTCTGATTGATCCAAACGAAGTTAAACAATCAATTCGTCATGCTCTACTCTAAAAAGATTTTTTTTCCCTCCTAATCCCAAGTGGCGATCAGATTACATCCACATTCTTGGTAAGAATTCTAATACCTAATATCATAATGTAAATTAATGTAATATATTATAAAATAATATGTAAAATAAATACATGCAATTAAATTCTTGCTGCTTGTTGCACGGAGGTGGGGTCCACATCAATCACATATTTATGGCATATACTGTGGAGTTAAAAAAAAAGATGCAAAACATCATGCACGATATGATAGTAAATATACGGATGTGCATGGCTACATTTATAAAATCATGGAAAATAATGCACTAAAACAATAGATGCAAACATAATATATGGACCAAGCCCTCACTCTAATAATAAAATCCGAGACTCTCAGTCAAAATATCTTGATCAAAACACATCTGTGCCCACCTACCCGCGCCAAGGTAGTCTCAGTCAGGCAGGTCCTACTCTAAACCTACCTATGCCGTTGGGCATCTATATTCAGGAGAGCAGACCCTGCAGGTATGTGCACCAAGCAACCGATGAGAGGAGGAGCACACACAGCTATATGTACCAACTTAATCAAGGTCGTCTATTAGATAGGTTATTTTTTTGATTTGTCTTGTGTGTGCTCCTCCTCTCATCGGTTTCTGATGCACACAGAGGTAACTAGGAGCAACCATCGTGGTGTGGGTAGGTGGGCACAGAAGTGTTTTGATCAAGATATATTGGTTCAGAGTCTTGGATTTTATTATAAGAGTGAGGGCTTAGTCCATATATAATGTTTGCATCTATTGTGTTAGTGCATTGTTTTCCGTGATTTTAGAAATGTAGCCATGCACATCCGCATATTTACTATCATATCATGCAGGATGTTTTGGATCTTTTTTCTGTGATTTTTTTTTTGTTTGTCTTAAAGGAGTGGCACCTTGAGGTGTTAATGCACTTCTATTCTGGGAGTAGCATTCATGTGCACTTTTGCCCCACCTATCTAATAGGCGACCTTGATTAGGTGGTACATATAGCTGTGTGTGCTTCTCCTCCCATTGGTTGCTGAGGCACACAGGGGTGACTAGGTGCACGGACTATATGTGCACGGTCTACTCTCCTGAATATAGATCCCCATATGGCATAGGTAGGTTTAGAGCTGGACCTGACTGACTGAGACCACCATTGTGCAGGTAGGTGGGCACAGATGTGTTTTGATCAAGATATATTGGCTACAAGTCTCAGATTTTATTATTAGAGTAAGGGCTTGGTCCATACATTATGTTTGCATCTATTTTATCCTGTGGAGTTGACATAAATATCTGTTGCAAGATCTGACTACGGACAGGATTTGTTTGTAGTCTGTTACCGTGTAGACCAATAGATCTGCTTAGGAGCTTTATACACAATGTTTATTGCAAATTGTTTGCAAAGGCATACATAGCCCTTAAGCAATGTGGGCTATGTACAGTATTACTGAACTTGAATACTTAAATAGCTTAAGGAAGTCTGGAAGGACATGTGCCCTTGGTCTTGGGTGCCAGAGTAAGAACCAAAAAGCCATTTTGCCATGGCCAGAGTATTTAGAAACAGGGAAGCAACTGGACCAGTACCTCCTGTTATAGTCCTGGAATAGTTGACAGCTGACCCACAGGGGTCAGGGTGTCATGGTCCCTCCAGTGAGAGAGGTGAGAAGATCAGATAGACTTGCTGCATGTAAGGCTATCTGACAGGTCTCTCTGCTTTCCTCTATGTATGTTGTTGTTTGGCAGGATCTTACCTCTCCTCAAGTTCTGCTCATTATCAGTGATGAGGCTCTATTTAGGTCCGCCTCACACTGCTGACCATGCGGTTCATAGTTTCTGCTTGGAGTTGCTAGAGCTTGGTTGTCTTGGTTCTCCAGCTGCTTTTCCATACATCTCTTAGCTAAGTACATGTTGCCTCTATTGTTTGTTATTCTCTGGTGTGTGTTGTTTCTAGGCCTCAGGGAGATGCAGGTTCCTTCATCAGGGAAGGAACCAGCTGTCTCATGTCCTGCTACCTATCCTGGGGGATCGTCAGTTTTAGCAGGGCATTAAGTATCCGGCATATGAGTATTTCCACCATTAGGATCTGCTCATACTGGCAGGAGTTACCCTGGGTTCACACCTGAGCGTTTCTGAGACGCGCGTTCGTGACTCTGGAGACCAATTGAAAAAGGCATATCTACACTTTAACGCGTGTTAAACGCGCGTTTTACGCGCGTTCCCATTGAAGTCTATGGGTGCAAACGCGCGACAAACTGCCCCAAAGAAGCTCGAACGCGCTGTAAAACGCGCAAGTGTGAACTGAGGGTTAGGGAAAGACCTAGGGATTACTAGGAGGTCACCATCCCTCTTCCTTTTAAGGCCTAGACAGTTGTCTATTGGTTGTTGTGTGTATTTGGTGTTTTCCCCTTCCCCATAACCTGTGACAGAAAGAAAATGCACTAAAAATGCAGGAAAAATGCAGGTATAGTCTGAACAGACACTAAGACTCGAATGCAGGTTTTAGAGATCTAGATGGCACACTGGGAGTGTAGATGGAGGGAAACACAGGATAATCAGGCAGACAGGGTGTTATTAAAGATACATACTTGAACACATAAAAGGCAGATGGACAGGGTTACCTAAAACACAGAAAGGTCTGAAACTGAAACCACAAGTGCTGGAACAAACAGGCAGGGTACAAGCTGGGGCACAGACAGGAGCAAACGCAGGATAAATGCAGGTAAATCGCAATAACACAAGACTATCAGAACACCTATGCTGGTCACCATGGAATCTAAAGCTGAGGCACCCTCTGCCTGGAGAGGATGCCTTAAATACCCAGGAAACCTCAGCCATTGGCACCCTAAGGAGACAGAGGCTGGAGCACACGGCAGAAGCATGAATACAGCAGCATGGTGAGTAGTGCAGATATCATACCCGCAAAGGACAGCTGATCTAACAGTAAGTGAATGAGGTCTGTTAAAGATTTTGCATTCAGGGGCAGGAGCTTCAGGTTATCCCACTCGTCATAAGTAGAGATGAGCGAACATTTAAAAAAAGTCCGTTGTTAGAGTCGGTGGTAGCTAAGCATCCCGTTATGGATTCCACATACGCATATGGAATCCATAAGGGGCGGCTGCCACCAACCCGAACTGTAGAACAGCTGAAGGACCTGGCGTGACGTCACTGTCATGTGATCAGTGCAGGGGGCGTGGCTCAGCACGGGATTTGATCCTGTGCTGAGCCACGCCCCCTGCACTGATCACATGACAGTGACGTCACGCCAGGTCCTTCAGCTGTTCTACAGTTCGGGTTGGTGGCAGCCGCCCCTTATGGATTCCATATGCGGTATTGTGGAATCCATAACGGGATGCGCAATTAACCACCACCCGAACCCCGAACAACGGACTTTTTTTAAATGTTCGCTCATCTCTAGTCATAAGCACAGTCTTTGACACCTCCTGAATGTTCTCAGTGACAACATTTTAAAGGAATATTGCTATCAATGACATAAATGCCTGATAACTGTGGATCCCTCTTCTGAAACCCACACACCTCCAGAAGGGGACCCGCCATTCCCATGACTCACATAGAAATAAGTGGAAAAGGATGATCACATGAAGGGTCACCTCTAGTGTTGATCACGAATTTTAATTGTGAATATCGGCACTTTGAGAATTCGCGAATATTTAGAATATCGCAAAATATATTCGCAATCGTGAATATTCTTTTGTTTTGCAAATGTAGTACAGAGGAGTCTGCCTGCGATACGATCTCAACAGAACAGTGACCCATGAGGACCGTGAGGTGGCCACCAAACAGGGAATGAATGGAGAGGTGACTACTGATGAGCGACAGGGGAAATATTCGAGTTCGCGATATTTCGCGAATATTTGGGTGAATATTCGCCATATATTCGAAAATTCGCGAATTTGTAATCTCCAGTCATTATTTTGGTGGCCACCTCACGGTCCTCATGGGTCACTGTTCTGTTGAGATCGCATCGCAGGCAGACTCCTCTGTACTACATTTGCAAAACATAGAGGTCCAAAATGTGCATATTTTCTGTACTATTCATATTGTAAAATGATCAAAGTCAGATGTGAAAGCAACAAAGGCAATCCATAAACCGTTAACAAGCCTATAATACTGCACTGAGAAGTCATATAATACATTTACTTGATCGTTTGCTGTGTTTTATCATTAACGGCTCTCAGGGCCGTGTCTCGTATCTTGTAATAGTTAGCGTTACATCAGTAGCACGTAGTTTCGAGTAAGAATCTAAAAAGGCACATCAATCATAGCATCCATTTACAAGTAATAGTATTTGCCGATCCTGCACAAAGAGTTTGAAGCCGTTACTGTATTCAGACAGGGCTTGGTAACGGGGGAATTGGGTTTCATGCTATTTTCATTCACAACCATTCCCATATGTGCATTATTTTTAGGATTATTTTATGTATCCAGATTTATCTTTGATGCAAGATATAATTATGCCTAAACTAGCTCTTTCCCACATCTCGTTTTATTTGTGCTAGCACGTTGGAGTGCGATTTACTCAAAAGGCCGGTCATATGTTTCTCATTAGGGCCAACTAACAAAACAATAAATCAATAGTCCTGGAGCTGCATGGGGACCATATTGGAAGGTCTGCAGGTAGTTGAACATAGCACAATTCCCAAATATGACAGTTAGGAGACTATAATGGGATTCAATGGATGAGCCAAAGGCGCTAGGTCTGGAAAAGGCATCATTATTTCTTCACCATTTCAAGTTAAGGTCTCAAGCACATGAACATATATATTTTGCAGTCCTCAAACCGTCATGTGCACCCAGGGCCGTCTTTAATATTGATTGGACCCTGGGCAAGAATTTACTTGGGCCCCCTGGATCCTGCCTTCCCGCACCCTACCATGCAATGCGCTGAGGCGCAAAACGGCCGTTGCCACGATCCTTGTTGCCTGCGCTATGCGAAGTCCGCCCCATGTCTGCAACAATAATGTCTGCAATAATGATGTCTGAATAAAGAAGCTTCTTTTTTGGCGAGTGCCGCCCACATTTGTTTTCTTCTTCGTGACATAAGTTGTTGTGATTTGGAGGCAGAGCACCATTTGTAGTGAGGAAAACCCGGCATCGGAGGTTTTTTGTGTCTTGAGAGAAAGTTTTGGGCAGTGCGACCCCGTTGTGCTCTTTAGAAAATTTTACTTTCTGAATTCAGACATAAGTGTCGGCCGCACCACAGATCATCCAACTCCAGCCCCCAACCCCACCCGCCCCCCCATGTATGAAGCCGGTGTGTGCACTATCCATTCTTTCTGAATTCAGTGTTACTGCCGGCCGTACCACAGATCCCCCAATCATCGCCCCCCCCCCCTTGAGGTGAAGCCAGTGTGTGCATACATTGTCAAAAAATACCCTACTTAACTACCTCTAACTACTTCTTCCACTCCGTACTTGCGGGCTGCTCAGGCGTGAGTTCGTTGTGCAATTCCGTGGGCGCGTGCTCTCTTGGGACCAGCCGCGGGAGTTTACGGGTCTCGCAGGATTGCGCAACAAACTCACGCCTGGGCAGCCCGCAAATACGGAGCGGAAGAAGTAGTTAGAGGTAGTTAAGTAGGTTTGCTAACATCGAGCACAACGCACTTAACATATAGGTAGGACCCACCGCAACACTTAAATAAAGCACTTGCGGGGTTGCGCCGGTTGCGCAGTGGCAAGCGGGTCTCAAGAGGCAGCTGCCTTGGGCCCCCCAGGAGCAACTGGGCGAGGGCAGCTGCCCCTTTTGCCCTGCGTTAAAGACAGCCCTGTGTGCACACACGAACATATATATTTTGCAGTCCTCAAACCGTCATGTGCACCCCACACATTCCTCAGTCCTTATTATAAAAATGGCTGTTCTTGTCCACAAAACAAACAACAATAGGACATGTTCTATAATTTACTGAACGGCTACACGGATGAGAACATTACACGGATGACATCCATGTGCTGTCCACATTTTTTGAAGCCTCATAGAAGTTAATGGGCCCGTGTCCGATCCATAAAAAATGTGGATCAGACGTGGACCAAAATACAGCAGTGTGCATGAGGCCTAAGGGTATTATGGCTCCTTACTTCCTGTTCAGAACTGTAATGCAGCTTCCATAGACTACCAGGTCACTCTACTGTAACGCTATATGCCTACGCATGAATATAACAGAAATAAAACTGTGACTTGCCTTAGGCTTTTTTCACATGAACATATTTTTTTTCCATTTCCATTCCATTTTTGCGGTTTCCGTTTGCGGTCTGTATGCGGAACCATTCAATTCAATGGCTCCGCAAAAAAAACGGAGTGTACTCCGTGTGCATTCCGTTTCCGTATTTCCGTATATCCGTTACATTCCGTGGCTCCATTCAAGTCAATGGGTCCGCATAAAATACGGAATGCATACGTAGCACATCTGTATGTCATCCAGTTTTTACGGATCCATGCCTACTTTGCCCATGTATTAACAGTTTACAAACATTACTGTACAGCAGGCATCCTCAAACTGCGGCCCTCCAGCTGTTGCAAAACTACAACTCCCAGCATGCCCAAACAGCCTACAGGTATCAGCCTACAGCAGGGCATTGTGGGAGTTGTAGTTTTACAACATCTGGAGGGCCGCAGTTTGAGGATGCCTGCTGTACAGTAATGATCACAAATTTTCTGCTTCAGTTTGCAATCCGCAAAAGACGGATCGCAAACGGAAACCATACGGAGATGTTTTTGTGGAATACGGAACGGAATCAGAAACACAACGGAAACAAAAAACAGAAGAGCGGATCCGCGAAAAACGGACCACAAAATACAGACGTTTGTGTGAAAGAGGCCTTAGGGCTCATGCACACGAACATATTTTCTTTCCGTGTCCGCTCTTTTTTTTTTTTTGCAGACCGTATACGGAACCATTCATTTCAATGTGTCCGCAAAAAAAACGGAAGGTGCTCCGTGTGCATTCCGTTTCCGTATGTCTATATTTCCATTCCGCAAAAAAACAGAACATGTCCTATTATTGTCCGCATTATGGACAAGGATATGACTGTTCTATTAGGGGCCGGCTGTTCCGTTCCGCAAAATACAGAATGCACACGGATGTCACCCAAATTCTTTGCAGATCCTTTTTTGCGGACCGCAAAATACATTCAGTTGTGTGCATGACGCATTATAGTGTTATACGGAGCACCATATGGCAGCACACAGATCCAACATGCATAAGCCCTAAAGAGATTTAGTAGGATTCCTTAAAGAGAACCTGCTACCACCCAAAAAAGTGTGAAATATTACATATTACCTTTGTTCTCCTGGTTCCCCAGTTTTACTGTAGTAACTTTGTTCTTGTTTTCCAAGAGTTGCTCCCTTCCTTCACTAGTCCCACCCTTACTATTGCCGGTCGATTGAAAAATATGATATATTTATGCTCATTTTGACACAGCAGCTTGAGTGCCAAGATCCAATAAAATATCTGAAATGCTGGTCCAGATATGTGTGAAGGGATGGATCAAGTAATTAAACATTGATTTAGTGCAGGAGCTTATCTTCCTTGGGAAACTTTGAAATCTTAGGCAACTTTCACACTAGCATTTTAGTTTTCCAGTATTGAGATCCGTCATAGGAGCTCAATACCGGAAAAAACACTTCAGATTTGTCCTTATTCATTGTCAATGGGAACAAAACTAAACTGAACAGTTCTCCAAAATGCATTCCGTTGCGTTTAGTTGTGTTCCCATACCGGAGCGCAAACCGCAACATGTTGTAGTTTGCTTTCCGTCCTGGGATGCGGAGCAGGACGGATCCGGCATGACTCCCCAATGCAAGTCAATGGGGATGGATCAATTTTCTCTGACACAATTTGTAATGCCCCAGAGGTGCATTACCACCTTCTACACCTTGCCACTATCTCCTATGGTTAACCCCGTGTCATCTCCTGTATTTATTTCCAGGGCCTATGTCATATTTCTGATGTAACTGTTATGTTTAAGGGTAATGTACCTGTTCACCAGCAGATGGTGGCATTTATGGCAGAGCTACCTTACCTAGAATGGAGCCTTCTTTCCATTCTAGCTCTCTCTCTAGAGATGGAGGAGTTCAGTTAGTTAGAGGTCAGATTCGAGTACCCCTGCTAGGGGAAGGCTGTGTCCAAGCCAGCAAAGCACCTTCAGCTTTGCTGGATCAGGAGGACAAAGCAAAGAGCTTCAAAGTCCAGGAAGAAAGTTCCCTGGACAAAGATACAGACCAGACTCCAAGAATAAAGTACAGCAGAAAGGAAAAGATTCCTATTTAATCCTGTTAGCACAGGAGAGCCGGAGAGCAACAGATGTAGCAGGCCGAGTGTGTTTGTCTGCCAGAATTTATGCCAAAGCCTGCTGGAAGCCAAAATAAAGTCTGTAAATCGTTTGGAGAAAAGTTTGTTCAAGTAAAGTTGCTGTTCAACTATAGATAAGGTCTGGACTCAGTTTATTTCATCATCCCCTTCATCAAGTATCCCTTTCTCTGCTTCAAACAACAATGCCTGGGGTTTCAGCGTATCCAGATAGGAGCACCGTGACACGTGCACAAAACACTAAGGGACATTTTAGGCTACCCTACACCACTCTGGCATTCCTACACCTGAGTACCACCTGTGCCCTTGTTGCTTCATTGCACCTGGCGTCACAACAAAACTATTGACTTTCTCCCTCTTAAAGGGACCCCTAGCGGCGACGGCCATGCGCTGCAAATTTGCCACAATAAAAAATGGGTCCGTCCTCCATTGACTTTTAATGGAGTTCATGACGGATCCATCTTGGCAATTTTAAAGATAATACAACCGGATCCGATCCTGCCGGATCCAGCAAAAACGCAAGTGTGAAAGTAGCCTAACATGTGTGAGGTGTTAGGTATTGTAGAAGGAGCTGAACCTCAAAATGCAACATATCCTACACCTATTGCCTACATTGATGACTCAGTAGTTAGCACTGGTGCCTTGCAGCTCTGCAGTCCTATACTTGCATCTGACCAAGGACATCTGCATGGAGTTTATATGTTCTCCACGTTTGCGTGGGTTTCCACCTGCACTCCAAAGACATACTGATAGGCAACTTAGATTGTGAGCTCCATTGGGGACAGCAAACAATTATAATTTGATGGTAAAAGTTCTAAATGTAACATTTTTACTCAGTGTGTACTACAGTCAATCCTAGTAAGGGTTTTTGGGAGCCCCAGAGTTTTTTGGGATCTGTTCTGGGACCCATATTGTTTAATATCTTTATCAGCGAAATTGCAGAAGGCCTCAATGGTAAGGTGTGTCTTTTTGCTGATGACACACAGGTGGGCAGACAATGTCATAGAGCAGCAGGTAATGCCAGCAGAATGCTTGGGTGTATAGGGAGAGGCATTACCAGTAGAAAGAGGGAGGCGCTTGTGCCGCTCTACAGAGCACTAGTGAGACCTCATTGGGAGTATTGTGTGCAGTACTGGAGACCAGATCTGCAGAAGGATATTGAAACTTTGGAGAGAGTTCAGAGAAGAGCTACTAAACTAGTACATGGATTGCAGGACAAAACTTACCAGGAAAGGTTAAAGGACCTTAACATGTATAGCTTGGAAGTAAGAAGAGACTGAGAGAGTAGTGGACGCATGGAATAGCCTTCCTGCAGAAGTGGTAGCTGCAAATACAGTGAAGGAGTTTAAGCATGCATGGGATAGGCATAAGGCCATCCTTTATATAAGATAGGGCCTGGGGCTATTCATAGTATTCAGCATATTGGGCAGACTAGATGGGCCAAATGGTTCTCATCTGCCAACACATTCTATGTTTCTATGTTTCCTCAGAAGAAGAGCTGTCACCTTTACATCTTGAGGCAAAAAAATAATTTCAGCTCCAAGATGTTTGGCATGAGGACTACAGTCAACACATCTTGGCCAGAACTGATGGACTTGTATCTTTTTTCAAACTTATCTATGTAAGTAGAGTTTAGCGGACACCAGGAAGTTCGGGTTCGCCGGGTTCGGCCGAACTTTGTCACACAGTTTGAGCAGCAGCTCTGACATATCAGGGTCATTTTTCAGGAATTTCTGCACCACCAAATTCAGCACATGCGCCAGGCGAGGGATGTACGTCAAGCCGGCTAGGCTCAGAGCTTATACGAGATTTTGCCCATTACCGCACACCACCAGGCCGGGCTTAAACCACTCATCGTTCTGTTGTTCCATGCCTGTCCACAGCTCCTGCGCGGTGTGGGGTTTTTCCCCCAAACAGTTGAGTTTCAGAACAGCCTGCTGTCGTTTCCCCCTGGCTGTGCTGAAGTTGGTGGTGAAGGTGTTACGCTGACCAGATAAGGGGGTGGTAGAGGAGGAAGCGGAGTAGGAGAAGGAGGCAACAGGAGGCAAAGAGAAATGCCCTGCGATCCTCGGTGGCGGAAGTACATGCGCAAAACTGCAATCCGCTTCTGGCCCAGCCGCCACTACATTTACCCAGTGTGCTGTTAGGGAGATATAATGTCCCTACTCGTGCTTACTTGTGCACGTATCGGTGGTTATGTGGACATTGATGGACCACAGATGGCATTGTGCAGTGCACACCTGATTTTGTCCGCCACTTGGTTGTGCAGGGAAGGGATGGCTCGCCTGGTGGCTGGGAACCACGTACTGTGGAACATCCACCCCCATAAGTTTTTTAAAAATCTCCGACTCCACCACACGGGAATGACAGCATTTCAAAGGCCAGGAATTTTGAAATGCTGGCATTCAGGGCCAGGGATCGCGGGTGGGTAGGGGGGTACTTCCTCTTTCTCTCCAGTGTTTGGGAGATGGACAGCTGAACATTTCCAAGGGACATTGTGGAGATGCTTGGTGACAGTGACGGACGTGGTGACGTTGCTGCCACATCCTCTGTTTGTGGGGTGGCAGGTGCCACTGTCACTCCAGAGGTGGAGGAAGAGGCCAAGACTGCAGCAGAAGAGGGAGCAGGAGGAGCCTGAGACCTTTCTTAGTTTTTGAGGTGTTTACTACACTGCATTACACGTAATATGCCTGGTTCACTAGCAGGTGGCAGCGTTTCTGGCAGAGCTATCTTAGACACTTGAACTTGCCCGTCTGTGTATAAACCATTTTAAGTGATCAGAACAATCCTAACCATGGGCAATGTTTAAATAATTTGTAAAACCCATTTATGGTTCAATAAAGTTGTAAAACCCATTTAAATGGGGTAAATGGAGCAGGCATTGATTGTTGAGGTTGGTCATTTTGATAAGCAGGTTGACATGAGGAATACGTCAATAGATACAAATATACGTATCATATTAGCACAAGAGCCTTACAGATTATACATGTATACTGCTTAAGTCTTGCAGAAATAGCCTCTGAGATCAAGCCTCATACACCACATTCTATTTGAAGCATGAACCTTCTTGTAGGTTAGAGATTTAGCATTATTTGAAAAGTACGGGACAACATCTTTAAACTACATGTCCACTCCACAAAAACTTTGTGGGAATAATTTGCCTGTTAGAAAAAACAGGATCCTAGTATTTTTGAAGACATCTTGACCTGGAAAGGCTTGTCCATTATAAATAACACTGTAATGTTTGGAATTTTGGGAGTGTTTTCTTCGAGTGTTTGAAGACAACACATTGAAAGAGAAAACAGAGCAAAAATTGAGACCATAGTTTGCCTTCATCTCCACTGTTCAAAAAAGTTTTCATATTGTTTGCATTTGTGTGTATTTTCCACATAATTCCAGGAATACTATATCTCCTTATGGAGAGCGCCTAATCTGTGAGAGGAGTCTTAAAGGCCAGGCAATGCCCCTCTGGAATTCTGAAGCTTATGGAGCTTACCCTGCCTTTACTTTGGAGATACCTCACTGAGCTCTACTGGGCCAAAGCTGAAGTCTGAGCTTCCCATAACTATGGAGAAGCAGTGACAAGAGGTATGAGAAAAACCCAAAATCTAAAGGAAGTTAGTAACAAGTAAGTTAGCATTGTTTTTTTTCTTTACATTATCTGCCAGTTCTGTCTAATCTGTTGATACATGTAGGAGGATCACATGTATGAAAAATCTTAAATATGGCCGAACAATCATAGTTGCCAATATTAAAGGGCATCTGTCAGCAGGTTTGCACCTATGAAAATGGCTGACCTTTTTCATGTGCACTTGGCAGCAGAAGACATCTGTGTCAGTCTCATCTTCATATGTGCCCGCACTGCTGGGAAAAATGATGTTCTAATATATGCAAATGAGCCTCTAGGAGCAATAGGGGCGTTACCATTACACCTAGAAGCTCAGCTTTCTCTGCCACTGCTGCACCCTCTGCACTTTGATTGCCAGGGCCAGGCAGTGAAAACATCATCACATCTGAGCCTGTCAATCAAAGTAGAGAGGGCGCAGCAGTTGTATATAGAGAAGAGTCTCAAGGAGTAACGGCAACGGCCCCACTGCTCCTAGAGGCTCGTTTGCATATATTAAAACATTATTTTTCTCAGCAATGCGGGCACATATGAACATGGGACCAACACAGATGTCAGCCAGTTTGATAGGAACAAATCTGCTGACAGAAGCCCTTTAAAGGTTTTTAATATTGATGACCTATCCTCAGGATAGGTTATCAATATTAGAACGGTGGGGGTTCGACACCCCTACGATCAGCTGTATGAGGAGACAGCATGCGCAGTGTGCACGTGCCGTCTCCCTTCTTTCTTCCTGCTGCTTTGCCATAGACATAGCAGCTGGAAGAGAGACAGGAGATGGCACGTGCACATTGTGCCTGCCACCCCCTTATGCAGCTGATCGGCGGGGGCAGGGCCGGCATAAGGGTGGGTCAAACTAGGCAATTGCCCAGGACCCTGATCCTGTAAGGGGCCCCCTGCTTCAATGCTACTTTACATCGGGGCAGCAGAACTCTGAAGAGTCACAGCGGGACTCCTGCTCACAGCTTAGGAGTCCCTGCTCTGACTCCATATATGGCTTGGGAGTCCCTATATGTCCATATATGGAGTCAGTGCTTCTGGGAGTCCCTGCTCTAACTGTGTCCATATATAGAGTCAGTGCTATGAACATGAAGAGGGTATCCCAAAGCATTGTCAGTATGCTTGGGGACACCCTGTGTATTTATGTATTGTTTAGCTTCTATTTTTTTATGTTTGTGCCAGGATTCAAACTCACAACCATCTACACTAAAGACAAGGATGTTAACCATGTTAACTGAGCTATAGATCTCAATGTTAAACTGTTGCAGAAAAACCTCATTGTAGATACTCATACATCAGGTAGTCCTATACAGAAGAGGTACCATTTTATAATTTTTTTATTAATTGCATAAAAAAAATGCATGGCACAAAATAAATATGAAATTACCAAAAAAAATATATTAAATGATACTTTTGATCTATATGAATACACAATACTTGGAAAGCTAGTACTGAGTTTTTTTAGCATTAATATATTTTCAGCAATGGTTGCCTTTATGGTTGTGAGTTTGAATCCTGGCAGAATAATTTCAAAAATAGAGGCTAAGTAAAACTTAAATACGGAAAACGTAAAAAATATGATCAAATAACACTTGTGTTTAGCCAAAAAAGTTGCAATCTCACTCCAGGAGGAGGATGGAGTAGGAAAACTGGAGGAGCTTGTCTAGAAAAAAGTGTTAGGTCTAAGGCCTCATGCACACGACCGTGTGCCGGCCGTGGTCGTATTGCGGCCCGCATATGGTGGGTCCGCAAAACACGTGGAAACTGGCCGTGTGCCTCCCGCATCACGGACCCATTCACTTGAATGGGTCCGCGATCCGGGAGATGCAGTGCGGAGGGATGGAGCGGAACCCCACGGAAGCACTACAGAGTGCTTCCATTGTTTTTCTGGCCGTGCCTCCGCACCGCAAAAAAGTAGTGCATGCACTACTTTTTTGCAGAACGGACGGATCACGGACCCATTCAAGTTGAATGGCTCTTGATCTGTCTTCGGCAGCCGCACGGATGTTGCCCGTGCGTTGGGGACCGCAATTGCGGTCCCCATTGCACGTAATGGCCAGAACATGTTCGTGTGCATGAGCCCTAAGGATAAGACAAATTTATCAAGTAACATTTTATAAATGTGACTCCAAGAATTACATAGTGGAGCATTTGTTTGAATTGCCGACATACTGCATTTTAGCTGTAGTGGAAATGAATGGTTGTGGCTACCTTTGGGAGGTTAGAGGTAGCTATGGTTTGGAAAAGTTAGCTTTTATTAGCTTGTTAATTTGTGGGTTTGGAGGTAAAAGGTCAAAAAATGTAAAGCTATCGGCACAAGAAAGATGGTCAGGGTGGGGATATTGTGCTTCATTGTCTCGAGGTTATGTATAAAATGCAAATATATTGGGGTAACTTACCTGAGCGTGATCACCACCGGTCACCACATTGGATGTTCTGTTTTCTGTATTCTCCCCTGGGTATATAGGAGCGGCAGCCATAATAAGAACTTCTTTGAACATTTTTGTGTGTCCTGCTGGTTGAGGCCTCCTATTAGACATCCCACCTGCAACTCATTTAAGTTTTGGATCCTTTTTACAGCACGTTTTCATTTTGCACAATTAAATCTATACCAAAATGTTTATTCTGGCTTTCAGGAAACTTTGATCGTAACCCAAGTATCAGTGCAGTCGTATTTCTTAGAGCAAATAAGTAAGAAACATAAATCCTTTTTTGAAATGGAAATGAAATCTTTAATTATGGATATTTATGGGCATACAGGCAACGGCATTGTAAATTTCTGCATCAAATAAAGAACTGTCAAAGCATCTGACATGTCTTTATCTAAATATGACAGCAACGAATTGGAAACTGATAAATCAGTGGGTGGTCCTGTCCTTCGTGAGAACATTACTAATGAGGTGTCCTTGATTTACCAGTAGACGATGGTTGCTACCGGGTTCATTTTTTATTGGCCAGGCCACTAGGTTAGTAATTGGGTCCTATGCCAACTTTATAAATGTGCAGGAAATATGATGGCCTTGTATGCAGCCTCATTTTTCAGAATTATTTTTCCAACTCGTTGCCAACCAAAAAGCTCCATGTGCTTAATATACTGTAAATGAAGACATAAGAAGAAGTTTATAGAGGGCTTTGTTTTCATGATAAGTTTTAAAGGGCTACTCATCAGTGATTGATGGGGGTCCGACACCCGGTACCCCCACTGATCAGCTGTTTGAGAAGGAATTGGCAATCCTGAGAGCGTTGTGGCCTTCTCATAGCTTACCAAGCACAGTGCCATACATTGTAGAGCGGCTGTGGTATACATTGTAGAGCGGCTGTGGTATACATTGTAGAGCGGCTGTGGTATACATTGTAGAGCGGCTGTGGTATACATTGTAGAGCGGCTGTGGTATACATTGTAGAGCGGCTGTGGTATACATTGTAGAGCGGCTGTGGTATACATTGTAGAGCGGCTTGGTATCGCAGCTCGGCCCCATTCACCTGAACGGGACTGATCTGTGCCTAGGCCATGTGACAGGCAAAACTGCGATAAGGTTACGACATACTGCAAGCGCCACTGCCTTCTCAAAAAACTGGTTGGAGGGGGTACTGGGTATTGGACCCCCATAGATCAGATACTGATGTCCTGTCCAGAGGATAGGTCATCAGTTAAAAATGTCAGAAAAACCCCAATAAAACCTTATTGAGGTCTTCTTGTGTCTTCTTTTCTATTTAGCATATGGAGCTTGTTGGATGACCACAATAGCAAGGAAGGAAACTTTACATAAAAACAATAGTAAATGCAGGGGCAGACTGGGAACTTAAAGTGGCCCTGGAAAAAATACTAAAAGTGGCCCCGTTTTGTAGTTGGGTCCAAATAAATGGAAGCCAGGGCCAGCAATACCATATTGTGGCACATTATACCACGCCAGCACAAAATACATCCTAAAAAACCTCCACTGGCCGGCCCCCTGGGCATCAGCCCACCGGGAAATTTCCCTGTAAGTCTATGGCCAATCCACCCCTGAGTAAATGTGAAAGTGGCTTTCTGGGACTTTTATATCGATTGGTGGGGGTCTGACACCCCGCACCTCACTGACCAACTAATTAAAGGGGCCCTACTGTCCTTTTTGTAGAGGCTGTGCCTGGTACTGCAACTCTTTGCTGCTCAGTCCCAATCAAGTGACTGGGACTGAGCTACAGTACCAGGCAGACACAATATAAAAAGTATGGCTGTGTGCTTGGTTATCAATAAGGGGAACACAAGACTCAGTTGAGTAGGACTGAGCTGCAGAATCAGGCACAGTCTATAAAAATGTATACCCTTGGTAAACAATGAATGGGAGCCCATGGAATATCTATGGAGCCATACTGTGCAGCTGTAGGGGTTCAGTGGGCTGCTATATGAAGCCTCCATATGGCACTATATTACAGAGCTATGCTTCTTTGAAAGGATACCTCTGTAATACAGCATCTGATAGATTATGGCAGTTTGAGAGACAAAATGTAGGTGCCATAAAAAATTGGAGTCACATAGGGGCACAATATGGGTCCATAAACATCTTTGGATGCTGTATTAAAATGATATACAGCTTGGGATATGGCTGTAATGTACTAGTATATCCCATAATATAATGTCGTGCTAGAGATCTCATGGCAGACACCAAGTTCACCTCTACATTTTCATCAACAGACCCTTTAAATTGAGCAAAATGGCATGTTTGCAACTGAGCTATGCTATGTATTTTACTGTTTGTTTCCTGGCTGTTACTACTAGCAAGGAGGTTGTCAGGAACAGGGTTAAAGACCCTGTTCCCCCTCTCTTGGTAGAAGTGGACTGGTCCTGCTCCCTGCCAAACGGTCAGAGTTCCTCGGTGACCTCAGAGTGGAGAGGAAGCAAGGTGCCGAGCTCCTGCTCCTGTTACCGTATCTCTAGAGAGAACCATTCCAAATTGTCCTCAGGTAAAACCTTGAGATTCCAGACAGCAGAGTGAACTGCTACTTCTGCATCTACAGACACTGGTGTAAGGTGAGGGACTACAACCAAGCCACCCATCACCAAGCAATGACTAGGCCAGTATCACTTATGTGCTGTATTGCCACTAGGCAACCAGCCTCCATATCCTTGCTGGTGCCAGATAAAAATTGCACTTAAAGCTGCTGTTGAATGTATTTCAGGTTCTACGTTCTCCTTTCTTCATCTGCTCCAGCTTCTTACCAGAACCATATATAAAAGAAGTGTAATATGAAGTGTAGCTCAGAAACTGGAGTCAGAAACATGAATAAAAATGACTGTTGTTACAATTCTACTTGTAAAAGTTTCACTTAACGTTCATGTGAAGCCAGATGGTATCTGCTGTCCGGGATGTTGAACAGATTAGGTGTGCAATGTCAGCACGCCTGGGATAATAATTTACAGTATCCAGCTCCTGCTACAACCACCAGTCACCGCTCTTCATTCTCACATGTTGCAATTGCAGAGATTATTATTCTGTATTTCTCAGAATTTATCATATGAAACTATCCATAGAGCATGACCCAACATATTTCATTACTATGTAATTTGCACTTTTACAGAGACATCTTAAAGAACCCGTAAACCCCAAAGTCAATGTTTTGTACATTGTTGAGAATTTACATCAACATAAAAATGTTCCCCATTCCTCATTTTATGAACTCTCAGGTATGTTGTTATGTTTCTATTGGTATTAAAGGGGTTGTCCTATCAGAACATGATAACACATGCAACGTTTCTTGCTGTGGCAGATTTTGACACCCATGTATAACAGGGGAAATATCTTGTTACCGAGGCTTCCCAGGGGTCTGCAGAACTAGATCTGGGACTACTGTGGCTGATAGCCTTGGCAGCTCCCATATTAATCTCTTTGCGACCCCTACTGCAATATCAGCAGGGGCATGAGAGGTATATGGAGTGGGTCCATCAGCTGATCCCTCTCCATACGCGGTGGATGTTGGCTGTGTATTACAACTGTTTGCAATGACCAGAATTGGAGTTAACGCCGATCTTGGTGGTCATTTTACCCCTAAGATGCCACAGTTAATAGCAACTGTGGCATCTGAGCAGTTAGACAGAGGGAGCTCCCTCTGCCTTCTGATCAGAGGCTCTTGCTATGAAATCACGTTGCTACGATCAGTTGCTATGATATCTTATTGCCTTATGTGTATAAAAATATGGGGATCCAAAGAACATTTTTATATTTTCAAAGGTTTTTATTTTTTTTAAATGTAACAAAACAAAATACAAACTACAACCACGATTCCAGAAAAGTTGGGACGCTGAGTAAAATGTAAATAAATGTAAAACAGAATGTAATAATTTGCAAATCTCATAGACCCATATTTTATTCACAGTAGATCATAGAACATATATCAAATGTTGAAAGTGAGACATTTTACCATTTAATGAAACAAAAAGAAAAAACTCAGAACTTGATGGCAGCAGTGCATCTAAAAAAAACTTGGGACAGGGGCAACAGAATGCTGGAAGAGTAAGTGGTACTAATAAAAAAAAAAAGCTGGAGGAGCAATTTGCACATTCACATGACTGGTATAAAAAGAGTATGTTAGAGTGGCAGAGTCTCTCAGAAGCAAAGATGGGCAGCGGAAATACATATTTTTTTTTTTGAACACTAGATATAGTAAATTAATAGTGACATTAAAAATGTAACTTGGTCTACAAAAAATACGCCCTCATAAGGCTGTGTGAATAGAAAAGTAAAAAAGTTATGGGTCTTGAATGGCAGGAAGGAAAAAACAAAAATACAAAAATTAAAATTGGTACAGTCCTTAACCCCTTAGTGACCAGCCTGTTTTGGGCCTTACTGACCAAGCGTATTTCTTCCTTTATTTATCGTCGCCTTCCAGGAGCTATAACTTTTTTATTTTTCTGTCTATATAGCTATATGAGGGCTTGTTTTTTGCGTGACAATTTGTAATTTTTAGTGGCGCCACTTTGGGGTACGCATAACTTTCTGAGTAACTTTAACTGCGTTTTTACGTTATAAATTTTATGGCGTTTATTTTTCGGTATAAATAACATAATATCTTTATTCTTTGGGACAGTATGAATACAGTGATACCAAATATATATACATATAGTTTTTCACGTTTTACAACTTTTTTGCCATAAAACCCCCTTTTTTAAAAGAAAAAATGTTTTTGCATTGCCACTTTCCAAAACCCATAACTTTTTTGTTTTTCTTTATATGGAGTTGTGTGAGAGCTTGATTTTTGGGCAACGACTTGTATTTTTCATTGGTATCATTTTAGAGTAAATGGTTCTTTTTGATCACTTATTATTCCCTTTTTTTCGGCTGCAACTAAGAATAAATGACCAATTCTGTTTCTGTCAAAACTTTTTTTTACCACTTAATAGTCCCACAAGGGGACTATAACAGACAGCTTTTTAATTGCTTTTAAAATGCAATACAATATCCCTATAGTGCATTGCATTTTAATGGCAATGCTATTCTGACATTGACCAGCAGGCTGCGCCAGAGAGGCACAGCCTGATGGAAATTACTCAAGGCTGGTCTGGGGCCTAAATCAGACCCCAGGCAGCCATCACACACATCAGCACCCCACGATCGCATTGTAGCCCGTGGCATGTAAAGTGGGAAACAGCCCGGATTGGTACTCCTACCAGTCTGGGCTGTTAGAGCAGGGCTGCGGCTCTCATGTGAGAGCTGGGTCCCGCTTAGAATGGGCCGCCATTAAAAAAAAGCGGCCGCCCAGCCTAAGGCCCCTTAGTGACCGCTGTAAAAAGGCATATGGGTGGTCACTAAGGAGTTAAAGGACATCTGTCATCAGTTTTGTACCTATGATGCTTGCTGACCTGTTACATGTGCGCTTGGCAGCTAAAGCCACCTGTGTTGGTCCCATGTTCATATGTGCCCACATTGGTGAGAAAAATGATGTTTTAATATATGCAAATGGGCCTCTAGGAGCAACGGGGGCGTTGTTATCACACCTAGAGGCTCAGCTCTCTCTGCAACTGCCGTGTATTCTTAACTTTGACAGGTCCAGGCATGATCAGAGTTATACTGCCTGTTCCTGTCAATTAAAGTGGGGAGGGCGCTGCAGTTTCAGAGAGAACAGAGCCTCTAGGTGTAATGGTAACGCCCCCATTGCTTCTAGAGGCTCATTTGCATAATATTAAAACATAGTTTTTCTCAGCAATGCGGACACATATGAACATGGGACCAACACAGATGCCTTCAGCTGCCAAGCACACATGTAGCAGGTCAACTAGCTTCATAGGTACAAATCTGCTGACAGATGCTCTTTAACCCCTTAGGGACCACGCTCATTTTCACCCTAAGGACCAGGCCATTTTTTTTGCAAATCTGACCATTGTCACTTTATGTGTGAATAACTTTAAAACACTTTTACTTATCCAGGCCATTCTGAGATAGTTTTTTCGTCGCATATTGTACTTCATGACACTGGTAAAATTTAGTAAAAAAAAATCATTTTTATTTAAAAAAAAATACCAAATTAGCAAATTTCCAAGTTTCAATTTATCTACTTCTATAATACATAGTAATACCTCCAAAAATAGTTATTACTTTACATTCCCCACATTTCTATTTCATGTTTGGATCATTTTGGGAATGACATTTTATTTTTTGGGGACATTACAAGGCTTAGAAGTTTAGAAGCAAATCTGGAAGTTTTTCAGAAATTTTCCAAAACTTACTCTTTAAGGACCAGTTCAGGTCTGAAGTCACTCTGTGAGGCTTACATAATAAAATCACCCAAATGTGATCCCATTCTAGAAACTACACCCCTCAAGGTATTCAAAACTGATTTTTATAAATGCCGTTAACCCTTTAGGTGTTCCACAAGAGTTAATGGCAAATGGAGATAAAATTTCAGAATTTCGATGTATTGGCAAATTTTCCATTTTAATCAATTTTTTCCAGTAAAAAGCAAGGGTTAACAGTCAAACAAGACTCAATATTTATTGCCCTGATTCTGTAGTTTGCAGAAACACCCCATACGTGGTTGTAAACTGCTGTATTGCCAAACGGCAGGGCATAGAAGGAAAGGAGCGCCATATGGTTTTTGGAAGGCAGATTTTGCTGGACTGGTTTTTAGACACCATGTCCCATTTAAAGCCCCCCTGGTGCACCCCTAGAGTAGAAACTCCAAAAAAGTGACCCCAGTTTGGAAACTACGGGATAAGCTGGTAAGTTTTGTTGGTACTATTTTAGGGTAAATATGATTTTTGGTTGCTCTATAATACACTTTTTTTGAGACAAGGTAACAACAAAATAGAAATTCTGAAATTTCATCTCCATTTGCCAATAACTCTTGTGGAACACCTAAAGGGTTAACAAAGTTTGTAAAATCAGTTTTGAATACCTTGAGGGGTGTAGTTTCTTAGTTGGAGTCACTTTTTTTATTGCTTTTTTTTTTTTTTTCTCAAAATTTTTATTGATTATTTTCACAATACAAAAACAATCTCAATGAGTGAGCATAGCCACACTTTAAGAAACGAGACACAGAGGTGTGGACGCAGCCACTCAACAGGTAACCCTTGTTAGGTAAATGTTAAAGTTACAGTTCTACGGTATCCGCTCGGACACTGCCTACGTAGAACCAACCGTAAGCTGTAATACCTGGAGCAATAGTAAAATACAACTAAAACTAAAACAAGATAGTAACATAAAATAAAATAAAGAGAGAGAAACAACATAATGGTTAAACATAATATCAAAAGTACCAGTCCAGCTTTACAGAATCTGGGATATTCATTTGAATAAAGAACACTTATGCCCTACAGGAGAAGAGGATGACAGTGAGATGGATAGGTGTATAGAAATTTGAAGCCTCACTTAAGAAGGGGAAGGAAATTTATTAAGCCACTGGGACCAAGTAGCTTGAAATTGGGGAAGTCTGTTCGTCCTCATGGCCCAAAGGTGTTCATAGATAACATGTGTTGAAACTTTATCAATAAGTTCACTCATAGAGGGACAGGATGGGGATTTCCAACGTTTAGCTACCAACAGTTTGGCTGTTAATAATATGTGGCAAGTCACTAGTCTAATATGACGCGGGATTCCCTCCATACCTAACGAGAGAAGCGTCAAAGCCGGAGTTAAAGAAATAGTGAACCCTGTCACTTCCCTCACTAGGTTTCCTACTCTGGACCAGAAAGAACGCATAGGCCCACATTCCCAGAAAATATGTAGAAGGTCTCCATATGCATTCTGACATCTCCAACATGTGCTATCCAAATTAGGGTAAAATCTGCTGAGTTTAACCGGGGTGAAGTACCATCGTGTGAGTAATTTATGGTAGCACTCCAACAAATTTGAACACTTAGTGGCCTGATACGTGCATCTAATTGCCTTTTGCCACTGAGCTACAGTAAAGGAGGATTTGAGATCCTTCTCCCAGTTAAGAAAATGAACTTTTTTCGTTAAAGTAAGGTCTGCTATCACTACTTTATATATTTCACACGTAGGTGAGTAGAATATCTCCTGGGAGGGTACCAATAATTTGTATAGGATTGTTGGAAGCTTGATTTCCCTGCTGGGCCAATCTTTCAGGAAGTGCATTATCCGTGCATGAGTGAAATAAAACGACTGGGGAATCCCATGAGAGATATGCAGATCGGAGAATGAAATCGGTGTATCATTGTCGTAGAAATCATTCAATAAACTTATACCCCTCATACTCCACCCTCTCACATCTATGTCAGGAATGTGATACTGTAGGATTTCTATAGGTAGTTGTATGGCCGTTTGGGCAGAAAGCGAGCGATGTTGGTGTAAAAGCCTTTTCCATATTTGGATCGATACCTTTAGAGATAATGCAGATGGAAGGGGGGCAGTAGAATCCAAAGCATGGTATAAAAGCAGAGAATATAGTGATCGGCCTTTATTAAGGTCAGACTCAATCATCTGCCAGCCAGTAGGTTCACTGTGTTTACACCAATATCTGAGCTGTTTATAAATAAAAGTTTCATAATATCCCTGTAGATTCGGGACCCCCATTCCACCATGTCGCCTATGGTTGTATAATATAGAGGCGGCTAATCTATGTGAGCCCTTATTCCATATAAAAGAGAGCATCTGTGATTTAAATTTCCCCAGGACCTTCATTGGCAATGGGATAGGGAGTGTACGAAACAAGTAAATGATCTTGGGGAGGATCATCATTTTGTATATCACAATACGTCCCATCCACGTAAGATTTAGTTGAGCATAGTGATCCAGATCCTCTTGAAGAGACTTAAATAACACATCATAGTTACATGAGATCAATTTCGAGAGAGGGAAGCATAGCTGAATACCTAAATAAGTGATCGAGGAATTGGACCATTGGAAGGGGAATTCAATAGTAATTGCTGATCGTAGAGAAGGAGGGATTTTAACTGCCAAAATTTGAGATTTAGATTCATTAATTTTATAGTACGAGACTTCTCCAAAGTCCCTAATAATTTGCATAGTGGACCGCAGAGATGAAAGGGGGTTCGACAGAGACAAAATCACATCGTCTGCGAATAGACCTATTTTGTGTTGTCTATTGCCTGCTGGAATTCCAGTCACGGTCTCTGTCATTCTTATTAATTCGGCAAAAGGTTCCATCACCATAAGAAATAAAAACGGGGATAACGGACATCCCTGTCGAGTGCCATTTGTGATTGAAAATGGGGACGAGAGGGACCCATTTGCAAGTACTCTCGCAGATGGTTTCGAGTATAAAGCCATAATGGCATTCTTAATAGAGCCTTTGAAGCCAAATTTATCAAGCACTGCTGAAGCATATCCCCAATGAATACGGTCAAACGCCTTCTCTGCGTCTAAAGTGAGAAGCAGAGAAGGCGATCTCATATCTCCAGCTTTTTGTAATAATCCCATAATTCTTCTAGTGCCATCTGGGGCCTCTCTACCCTTAGTAAACCCTACTTGATCGCTGTGAATTAGTGTAGGAAGGATTTTCAGGAGTCTACCAGCTAACAGTTTAGCGTAAATTTTCACATCACAGTTGAGGAGGGATATTGGGCGGAAGTTAGCAGGGGAATCCATTGGTTTACCCGGTTTGGGAATAGTAACAATCGTGGCTTGTAGCATGTCAGCCGGAAATTGTCCCCCAGTTAGCACATGGTTGAACAGTCGCAAGATATATGGTTTTAAACTGGACGAGAATATTTGGTAATACTCATTAGAGTATCCGTCAGGACCCGGAGATTTATTTTGTTTCAAGGCGAGTAATGCCACATCTAATTCAGTAATTGAAAACGGGGTGTTAAGTTTCGTAATTTGATCATCTTTTAATTGTGGTAAGTGTACTCTCTGGAGGAAAGATTCAATTTTCTCCAAAGTGGGTTGGGAAGTATTGCTATCTTTTTCGAGGTTGTATAACTTAGCATAATACTGACTAAAGGCATCCGCTATATCATTTGGGTGGGTGAGTTTAGATTTCCCATCAGGGGCCAACATATAGGGGATAGCTGACTTCTGACTCAGAGGTTTTACTTTCCTAGCCATCAATCTACTGGGCTTATTGTAAGATTGATAGTATGCCAGCCTCATAGAAGTAATGGATTTATCATAATCCATTTGAAGAAGAGAATGGAGTTCATGTCTCTTAGACATTAATGCTCTATGTAGGGACAAAGAAGAGTCTGATCTCAGTTGAGATTCCAAATCTGCCGATTCCGCAAGAAGGGTGGTCAACCTGGCTTCACGGGCCTTCTTAAAGTGTGTACTTTGTTTAATCAGTTCACCCCTTATTGTAGCTTTGTGAGCTTGCCATAAGGTAAATACATTCATCCCATCAGTATCATTAAAAGAAAAATATTCCTCTATAGCGGTTTTGGTCAACGGGTTATATTTAGGATGTCTCAGAAGGAAAACATTGTTTTTCCAAGATCTCATGGGGTTAAACGATTGTGGACTAGATAACGAACATAAAATAGGAGCATGATCTGACCAAGACGCCGTTCCAATGGTATATTTGAAAATTCTAGAAAGCATTGGTCTATCTGAGATAAATAGGTCAATGTGCGAGAACGTTCTATGTCTCGCAGAGTAAAAACTGTATTCCTTCGAATTTGCGTTTAGGCATCGAAAGGAATCATACAGTTGGTTATCTCTTAGCCATTGTCCCAACACCGGTTTAGAGGATCTATTTGTGTTAGTAGAGTCAAGGTTACCATCAGGTACTATATTAAAATCACCACATATAAGTAAATAACCCTTTTGTATAGTCCGAATTTTCTTCAGAACTTTATTCAAAAATCTGATTGGAGAGTTGTTAGGGGCATAAACATTCACAAGGGTAATAGTAAGCGATTTCACCTCGCCAATCAGAATAATGAATCTTCCACCTTTATCAGAAAAAACCTCACTAATCTGAAAACCCAAAGAATCTTTTAATGCAATGGCTACCCCGGCTTTTTTCTTAGGGGAATTAGCTAATATCACTTTGGAGAAACCACGTCGAGTAAGTTCTGGATGTTTGTTGTGTACAAAATGGGTTTCCTGGACACATATTATATCAGCCCGGGAGGAAGCCGCCTCTCTCCAAAGGGAGGTTCTCTTATAGGGGGAGTTTAATCCCTTGGCATTAATGGACAACACTTCAACCGCCATCTTTGTACATGGTGAGGAAAAGCTGAATAGATAAAAGCCGTATACATAGAATTCGGGATACGATAAGCTGAGTACATAGGTTAATGAAGTTTAAAAGCTGAGTACATGACCACTGAGAAAACAGAAGCTGACTATAAATAAGCTGGGTACATAAGGCTGAGTACAGAGAGTTAAGGATCTGGAAACTGGAATACTCCCATTTATAAGCTGAGCACATAATGTTGATCTGATATGCTGGAACTGGAAAATGGTAAGTCAAGAACATGAATAACCATCTAACACATGAACTAACACAGGAGAGAACTATCTGAAACTTCAGCACCTGTGGAATAAACATTAGTAAAACAAATGTTAGATAATCAAGACCGGTCTTGAGGGGTCTCACACACCCCAACCGGAGAAAACGGGGGATATCAGTTCAGCCTTGCCCTGCCATCTCTATTAGCGGCAGAAAAAAAGAACAGACTAGGATTAATACTGAGAAACAGCCTGCAATGGCCGTTGATACGGATTTATTCTCCTACTGTAGACCAGTCTGGGATTACGTGGGATGGGGACCTCTTTCCGGATGAAGATGATGGCAGAGATTGTTCTGTATTCCAGTCTTTCAGGAGGGATTCTCCTTCGTCAGGATTTCTCACCACGTATGTTCTCCCCTCTTTGTGAATCAAGAGCTTTGTAGGGAAACCCCATTTATAGGGAATCTTGAGGTCTCTGAGAATTCTGGTAACAGGAGCGAGCAACTTCCTGGCTTGTAAGGTAGCCTGAGAAAGGTCTGCAAACACTTGAATATCATGGAATGGAGCTGGCAAGGTGCGATTTTTCTTAAGATAGGCTACCAGGTTTTCTTTTACGCAATAAAAGTGAAAACGTGCTATAACATCCTTAGGCGTGGATGATGGTAGATGTTTTGGTCTGGGCAAGTGATGTGCCCTATCAATCAAAAGCAGGTGGGAATCTGTGTCTGGGAAAATGAGTTGGAGCATGTCTTTTAGATATTGTTGGAGGTCAGCGGGAGGCACAGTGTCAGGGATCCCCCTGAATTTTAGATTATTGCGCCTGTTTCTGTCTTCTAGGTCTGCTAACTTTGCTTTCAATCCCACCACTTCATCTTCCAGTGAATAGTGAGCATCTATAAGTTCATTATGGGATTTCGTCAATTCCCCCATCTTGTTTTCAATATGATTCACCCGTGCCCCTATGTCATCTATAGAAGACGTGATAGAAGAGGCCACTTTCTGCATTTGGTTAATGAGTGATTGGTGTACAGCCGTCATCATTGCTTTAAGAGTATTTTCAGAAACTGCTTGGTTGGAACAGCTGAAGGCTTGCAATGGATCCGCTGCATCTGACAGAGGATTGGCTTCTACATCAGAGAGGTGATATGGAGACTTCTCTGAGTTCCCTCTAGCTGAGATACTGTCCCCAGAAGCCGCCTCACTCACCCGTCGCGTGGCCAATATGGCGTCTCCTGGCCCCGAGCCAGAGGAATGACTGCAACTCCTGCCACCTCTATTGGTGTGTTGGGGGATCGGAGAAAACTCGTCCCGAAGTTGCATGGTCACCGGAGAGGAGGGAGATGATGTGGAGGATCGCAGTCCGTCTCTGGAGCTTGATCTCAGGTCCGTGTGCAGAGTAGGTAGCTGCGGAGGGGAAGAGGCCGCCGCATGTGATGGCGGCATTCTGCGCTCCTGTTCCTGGGTCCCAAAGAAGTCTGTCAGGCGTCGAAGGCCCGGACGAGAGGCCCGTTTTCGGGTCATCATGACTCCCAGTAGGAGAAGAGAGGACAGGTCTCCTCAAAAGTCGCTAGCCTGTGCTTTAAAGGTCGCTTTAGGGAGATGGTGAGACGGAGCTCTCACTTCAGGCGGCCATCTCAGACGGCAGCAGGCCACGCCCCCCGGAGTCACTTTTTTGGAGTTTCTACTCTAGGGGAACATCAGGGGGGGCTTCAAATAGGACATGGTGTCAAAAAACCAGTCCAGCAAAATCTGCCTTCCAAAAACCATATGGCGTTCCTTTCCTTCTGCTCCCTGCCGTTTGGCCATACAGCAGTTTATGACCACATATGGGGTGTTTCTGCAAACTACAGAATCAGGGCAATAAATATTGAGTTTTGTTTGGCTGTTAACCCTTGCTTTGTTACTGAAAACATTTATTAAAATGGAAAATTAGCAAAAGAATAGCTGCTTTGGCACCGTTTTTATTTTTTGTTATTTATATCGTTGATCTGACAGGTTAGATAGTGTACTATTCCTGTAGAGCAGCTTGTTACGGACGTGACAATACTAAATATGAGAACTTTTTGGGGGGTTTTGTTTCAGTTTTACATACAAAAGATTTTTTAGTGTCTCCACATTCTGAAAGCCATATTTTATTTTTATTTTTTGGGCGACTGTCTTATGTAGGGGCTCATTTTTTGCGAGATGAGATGTAGGTTTCATTAGCACTATCTTGGGGCGCATATGACAATTTGGTCGCTTGCTATTACACTTTTTGTGATGTAAGGTGACAAAAATGGCTTTTGACACTGTATTTATATTTTTTTTTGCTGTGTTCACCTGAGGGGTTAGGTCATGTGTTATTTTCTTAGAGAAGGTTGTTATGGACGTGGCGATACCTACCTAATATGTATACTTTTTATTTAGTTATTTAAGTTTTACACAATAATATCATTTTTGAAACAAAAAAATCATGTTTTAATGTCTCAATAGTCTGAGAGACATATTTTTTAATTTTATGGGGCGATTGTCCTATGTAGGGTATAATACAGAAAAGTATTACATATACTGTACTGTATTTTCTACTTTACACAGTCTGTGCAGACTTCTGCCTTTAGCAGAAGTCTGATCAGAGTTACCATTACCATGGCATGCAGGATGCCTGTGAAGGTGTCATGTTGCCATGGTAACCATCACCCGCTGCCAGAACAGAGCAGCGGGTGATGGGGAGGGAGGAGGGGCTCCCTCCCTCTGCGATCCCCTTCTGTCGGGTGGCTGCAAAGGCACAGCAGCCCCCGATGGGAGAGGGAGGGAGCAGCATGGAAGGGGTTAAACGGCTGACATCTGCACTAGCACAGCTGTTTATAGCAGAGTGTCGGCAATGCTGACACTCTGCTATTCCACCCGGCCACCAATGAATATTAGAGAGGAGGATCGCGATCCCGCCCTCCCTCACCGGCTGCACTGCCAGCTCTGCCCACAACCCTCCCCTGCACTGCCCGCCGGAACAATATGATTGAGGGCTGCGGGGGGGGGGGGGGTTAAACATTTTAAATGTGGGTATTTTGAAGTTTCTGATCCCCACGGTAACTGCCGAAAGTGCTGCAAACCGCAGGTCTGAATTGACCTGTGGTTTGCAGCGATCGCCGATACGGGGGGGGGGGGGGGGTGTCAGGACCCCCCTTGGCATTGTAACAAGGTGCCTGCTGAATCATTTCAGCAGGTACCTTGTTCCGATCACCGCCCACCGAGCAGCGGTGATCGGAAATATACAGGACGTACCAATACATCCTGTGTCCATAGAGGGGTTATCCTACTTCCCCGTTTCATACTTGCCTGCTGCCAGTGCGCCGTTCACTTCCTGGATTCTGGCTGGGGGCAGGCTTCATCTTGATTGAAGTCTTCTCCCGACCGGGCCGCACGCTGTACTGAATGCGCGCGCTGCCGCGCATGCGCCGTGGTCACTTATTCCTGGCCTGTATAGTACAGGTCTGGCGTGCACGTTCGCGGCTCTGTACTATTCTGGCCAGGAAGAAGTCACCATCACGCATGCACGGAGGCGTGCGCGTTCAGGACAGCGAGCGGCCCGGCCGGGAGAAAAGAAGGAGTCTTCCGCGTAAGCGAGGCCACCGGGATTCCGGAGAAGAGCAGTGGCTGTAACCAGGGGAGACCGAATGACAACAATGAGGTAAGTGGGGATGAATTTTCATCTAAATGGTGGGAATTGGTTAAATTGGTTAAAAATGATCATTGTCAAATCATTAACAGATTTAACCGTAATCATTATGATGGGATAACCCCTTTAACTGGTACGTCCTGTGTCCCCAAGAGGTTAAGGGTTAAAGGGGCTGTCTAGGATGAGACAAACCCTTTAATGCGTGACAGTGTGCCATGGTAGTTGAATGATAATATTAATAACACCATTGTCTATGTAGGTGTCCATCATCTTAACCGTAGTATGTGTAATGATATATTGATATTTTTACTGTATTAATCATGATTAGTTTATGTTACTATATTAGTAATATAAAAAAATTCCTATTATTAGGAATACCGGGAACATTACACATAAGGTGGAATACCTGTGATCCTTGCAGTTCTGTTGATCTTACTGCACTTGTTCCATATTTTACCTGCCCCCCCCCCCAATTCCTTAGCCGTCGAATCTGCCAAGATACTTTTGCCAAACGTATGCAGATCACCCCATTAATTCACTGTAAATGACCCTTCATGTGTTCTTTATTATGTAACACAAGGCTAAACCTTTCAACTTTAAGGGATTAACATGATGAAGTTTTACACATAGATATGACTCAATAGACTTCAAGAAAGACTCATGTTTCAGAGGTCATGGAGATCGAGAAAGCAGGTCATGTCTTGTAACTGAGCGGTAGCACATTTCTCAGCGCAGAATAATCTTTTACAAGCCTCAATTTGTTATATGTCTATTGTCAACAGCAGGAATTTAGGAGGGTTCCTTCACCATTAAAGACGGGTAAGGATACATTTTCTTAAATGTTTAGGTCTAACTTTGAATGGCATATTTCAGATTAAATTTACGTGTAACCTAAAAGTTGAGTAAGGCTTCTTTCACTCTAGCGTTAAGCTTGTCCAGCAGGCTGTTCCGGCAGCGGAACAGCCTGCTGGATCCTTACTAACGCTGGCACAAGTGTGCTGATGGAAGTCCGGTCCGGCCCTGTTCACTATAATGGAGACAGGTGGGAGATGTGGGCGCAGCACAGCAAACATGCCGAGAGGCGGCCGGACAAATACCGCAGGGGGCCGGACTTCCAGTGGCACACATGTACAAGTGTTAGTACGGATCCGGCAGGCTGTTCCCCTGCCAGAACAGCCTACCGGACAAACCTAATGCTAGTGTGAAAGAAGCCTAAGTAAACAAAATCATTGATTTAGACCTCTTGCACACGACTGTGGTTTGGTTCCGCATCCGAGCCACATTTTTTGCGGCTCGGGTGCGGACCCGTTCACTTCAATGGGGCCGTTCCGTGGCCTCGCAAAAATGATAGATCATGTCCTATTCTTGTCCGCTTTGCGGACAAGAATAGGCATTTCTACAATGGTCTGTTTCGTTCCACAAATTGCGAAAGGCACACGAGCGGCATCCGTGCTTTGCGGATCCGCAATTTGCAAACGGCAAAACACAGCACGTTCGTGTACAAGAGGCCTTAGTTATATTGCCATGATGCGGAATTACACTTTGAAAAATTTGATTTGGCTGCTTCACTGAATTTTATAAAAATATCCGCTTCATGATGAATTACTTCGTCATGAAGCACATTTCTTTGTAAGAAGTGGGTGCAATGACACGGAGCGGTGATTTCACTGCCCCCCCATCATTGAACCCCTCAGATGCCGCTTTCATAGCTGAGGGGTACAAACCTTCTTGCTTGAAGGTCTGGCGTGAAATCTTGCGCAGCCCGAGATGACGTTGTTATTTTGGCCGAGGTCCTCTAGCAAATGGATCAGGTAAGTATTAGTTTTTATTTTTTTTACACTATTTTAGGTTAAATTGAAGCACGAGGTAACGCGGTCTTGCGGCGAACCAAATTTATGCTGAAATTCCAAACGAAGTCCACTTTATGGACTTCGATTTGCTCATCACTAGTCATGGCAACTGCGACATTTCCATGGCAACTGCCACTTTTTGTGATCCTCGCCACTTTTCATGTTTAAGACCTAAAAGGGAGATTAGACCTGGATTACAGCTCATTTACTATGTGCGACTCTGCAACTCATACTGAGACCAGTTGCATATGTTTGTTTACAGTTCCACCAAACTGCGACCAAACTATGCACAAACTGCGACCAAACACACAAACTGAGCAAATCAAACTAAATCAAACTATTGGTTAAACCTCAGATATGCCTCTCAGAATGATTATAAAGTGCTTAAATAACTAAGAGTGAAAGTACAGATACTGAAGAGAGAAATATATCCACTATTTATATTGAATGATAAGATTTAATCCACCATTTTATGCATACCGCCATTTTGTGATACTTTCTGCAACACGTGTTTTTACATGGACTATCTGCTGCGGAGGTGGCAGTGTTATATATGGAAGAAAAGTTGAAGTTAATAAAGAAGTTATTTTAAGAGTTTGGTGTGCTCTTTAAGCCTACTGTTTCCATAGAACGGCGCTAGAAGAACTAGCTCAAAAGAAACAAGACTGAAGCAGAGTAACAGACAGTCTGGTTGGACTAAAAGGTTAGAGATATCAAATTCTTATAATGCCACAGCGCAAAAGGCACTTCATAGTGTTGCGCCTGTCACAGTAAGGAAGAAGAAGTAAGAAAACCCTGAATAAATCATCAGATGGAATGACTTTACTATATTTGTCATAGTTCTAAGGGCCATGTCACTTTGTTTGGCTCTTTGTGGATGTAAAAAATGGAGAAATAGGGCAGAAAAATAAAATGTGTGATTTGGAATGATTTGGCGAACTTTGATGTGTAAGGGTTTAGCCCATTTCAGCTACTTTAACACTAGCGTTTTGGCTTTCCATTTGTGAGATCCTTTCAGGGCTCTCACCAGCGGTCCAAAACGGATCAGTTTTGCCCTAATGCATTCTGAATAGAAAAGAATCCGCTCAGAATGACCGGATTGACCGGACCAATTGTACATAGGTAAACAAATTCTGTGTTTCAGAATATTATGTAACGTAAACCAGATGGAGATTATTATGCGTCGTACACCACAGGTTGTGAGAATGTCTTTTGTCTGAGTTGATCTCTCACCTTTACAATTGTTTCCACTGTTAAGACTTGACCATAAATGCTCATGCTCAGGGGCGTAGCTAAAGGCTCATGGGCCCTGGTGCAAGAGTTCAGCTTGGGCCCCCCTTCCCTCAGTGCTTTGTGGTCAGGGGCACTGGAGGCAAAAACTGGAATGCCCCGACCCCCCCCCCCCCCCCCCCCCAAGTTCTTGACCTAACCCTTTTCCTCCAGCCAGAGGTGTGACTTGGAGATTCTGGGCCCCAGAGCAAAATCTATAACAGAGCCCTCCCAGCATGCACTTCCAATAATACCGTATCTTCTTATAAGGCACAAGGGTCTTTGGGCCCCCTCAGGCTCCTGGGCCCAGGGGCAACTGCTACCTCTGCACCTCCTATAGCTACGCCCCTGCTCATGCTATTGCGTTGCACTGGCCAGATAAGATCAGTCTGTTGGCTTTGTACCATGTGCGGCCACACACAATACTAACTGATAACTAATATGTGAGCCAGTCATATTGCAATAGGTTTTCTCGTGTTTTCTCATGGAAATAATTGGTATAGCAGACATTCACTGCTCGGCCTCCTGGGAGTCTCCAGCCGTCTTGTATGCGTGTTTTAATATGATTTGCTGGTCTTTTTTTAACTGGGTGGTCATATAAATACACCAGATGTTTACATGTTACAACCTGAGAGATCAATTTTAAGTATGAGATAAAAACACAAATGGCTCCTCAATGAGTAATTTTGAGTTAAGGGTATGTAAATGGATAACTGCTAACATCCCATCTATCGCAAGGCCACCGGACCATGTTAGCGCTGAAGTCTATTAGGAATATGGAATATGAATGATAATGTGTCTAAACATACATGGTAAGAAATAAAGACCGGCGCAAAGGTTATAATACAGAGACACAGGTATAAATCTCAATACTGCCTTTCAAGATGGGACCCATTCAGGTTTTAAAAGGGTTTCGGCATTTTACATAGGTAATGGGGTTGAATTTTAGAACAGGAAAGTGAGACTCAGATTTCTACACTTTTCCATAAGCATTAATGTTATTTCATTTAAGCCTTTTCATTTAAGCCACCACGTCCTGAGGTGATTCACAGTTCTTACAGTGAAGAAGCTTTGACACCTCTGGAGACTTTTTTTTCTCCTGTCAGAGGCAGTGCCCCCTTGTCTTTTGAGGGAATTTTTCATGGAACAGTTTATCACAGTATTTTTTGTACGGCCCAGTTATATATTTGTATAGGACAATCACGTCCCCCCTTAGAAGTCTCTTCTCAAGACTAAATAAATGTAATTCTTTTAATCTTTCTTCATAACTAAGATGCCCCTTATCAGTTTAGTCGCTCTCCTCTGTACTTTTTCCAGCTCCAGGGCATCCTTTCTATGGACTGGTGCCCAGAACTGAACTTTTGTTCCCAAATTTCAGCAATGCCATAGACTGGTGTATAATAGCATAAAACGCTGCTGAATGGCCTCCAGGTTAATCTTCATCCACATGGAGTAGCCCCTTTCCCGGTGCCCAAGGGTAGAGGTGTAAGCAGCTGCTGTTGTTGATAGCCTTTCCAAGATAGCACTTCTGACTTGTACGGTACATCCGCTAAAAAGGAGGTCAGCTCAGATGCAGATACAGGACATCCAGGTAAGTGACTTACATCCTGTCCTGTGCTTGACTGCTTTTAGTGCATGCGCAATAGAAGGCAGCCATCTTGGAATGGCTATGGATGCAGGCACCTGTTTACACAGCTACCCATTAGTACCCGAGGGACTCTTCTATTTGGGCTAACATAAGCTAGGTGGTCATTTAGCGGGTTCCTATGGCATGACTGAAATTTAGATACAAATCAGCCAACCCCCATTCAAGGGGTTATCCAAGAATTATAGGGGTAATCTAATTTAGAAAACATTCCTTGTCATGGACCTCAGGAGTAAATAGTAGGGTCCTCATCTATTGCTCAGAAAGGAGTGCACTTACTAAGTGTTCTCACGTTGAAGGACCTAAAATGTCCGTGATTAACACTTTTCAACAGGCACTGTGTAATTCTTCATTTATTCTGCGGTGGCGCTGCAGGCCAATTGAAAACTTGCTGCTGGGTTCCTACAAAGCTTACAGCTAATGGTGGAGGCTGCTCCGTGTTCAGCTTATCATCAAGGCAACATTCTATCAAAAGGGTCATTTCCACAGAGGACATCTACTTTAATTAAGCTTTTAGAAATCCACTGAATTCTTCATCTGAAAAATAAAAAAGGCACATTTTGTAATATAGCTGCCATTGAAATTCTGATCTGGTCCCCTGACTGCTTTAAATTTCTTTTGGACAGAGTTAGGATTTGGACCTGATGATATCACGCAGCCGTAACGGCCAAACGCCGCTGGCCATGGTGACCTTTTGCTGGCAGCCCTTCTTTGCTGACATCAGGGAACCAATTTAAGTTTGCTATTTTTTTTAGATGTGAGGAGATTTTTATTTTATTTCACTTCACATGCTATACCTGTGATCAGTTAGACAATAGGGCCTTGAGCCTTTTATGTGTCATAAGAAATTTTTTACTATTTCAATCTAATTAACCCCTTCCTGACTTTCACCATACATGTATTAAAACATAACAAAAAGTATATGAAATTGGTATTGCTGTAATCATAGTGGCTCACGGAAAAAATGTAATGCTTCACTTTTATAAAATAGATAAAAAGAGAAATTTTGTCTTGTTCTAATCCAGATAGTCTTGGCGTAACTACAACTGGGCTCCATAGAAAATTTTTGAATGCACCACCCCCCACCCCCTCAGCAAATTCTTTGCAACCCCTCAAGACTGAGCTCTCAGACAAGCAGGAGTGCACACAGCCCTTCTGCTGCCTGAAACCTCATGCACACGACCGTATGTGTTTTGCGGTCCGCAAAAAAACCTGATGATGTTCCATATGGCATCCGTTTTTTTTGCGGCTCCGTTATTTTTGCAGATCCATTGTAATAAAGCCTAGCCTTGTCCGCAAACTAGAAAAAATAGGACATGCTCTATTTTTTTGCGGAACGGAAAAACGGACATATGGAAACAGAATGCACACGGAGTACCTTCCGTTATTTTTGCAGACCCATTGAAATGAATGGTTCCACATATGGTCCGCAAAAAAAACGGAACGTACACGGAAATAAAATACGTTCTTGTGCATGAGACCTGAGGTGAAAATTTAAACTGCACAGCATACCTCCCCCCCCATACCAAATTTTCAACCTAAACTCTTCCCTCCTAACATTATACATAAATACAAAACATACAGGGTAATACAGTGCCCCATACCACATCCAGTGGCTTCTCCTTTGATAGAGATGTTCTCTTTCTCATCTTCTCCTTTCAGACCAGACCACCACTATGATGATTTTTCAGCCATCTCTCGTCTCTGCAGTTTGACAAAAAAATCTTAGTTTCCTACTTTTTCATCCTCCACCCATCTTCTGGACAAGTCATCTTACCCCAATACTGTGCCCACTGTGCTCCCCAATATTATGCTGCAGAAAAAGATAAACCCCCGGATAATACTGGTACCACGCAGAGAGTGCCCTTCAATAATTATTGGCATGCAGTGTCCTAAAATAACTACTCCCAGCAAATACTGTCCCTGACAGCATAATGTCCCCCAAAAATAACTGTACTAATCTGATACTGTGCCAGGTTACCCCTCACAGTAATAGTGCTCCCCAAAGTCCCACCAATAGTAATATTAAAAAATAAAAAAAGACTAATACTTACCTACATGCCGCTTTCCGCCATGCGATGTAGGTTGTCTGCTTTTTACTACTGAACATTAGTGTTGAGCGAACAGTTCGAAAATCGTTCGGGTCCGTACCGAATTTTGGGGTGTCCGTGACACGGACCCGAACCCGGACATTTTCAAAAAAGTTCGGGTTCGGGTCCGGTGTTCGTCGATTACTTCCCGCTTTCTGAAGGGCTGCACAGCAGCCAATCAGCTAGCGTTTTACTTCTTGCCCTAAGAGCCCATCACAGCCATGCCTACTAATGGCATGGCTGTGATTGGCCAAGTGCAGCATGTAACCCAGCCTCTATTTAAGCTGGAGTCACGTAGCGCCGCACGTCACACTGCTCTGACTAGTGTAGGGAGAGGATGCAGCTTCTGTGAGGGCGACATAGGCAGGGATAAAGAAGTGATTGAATGATCTACCTTTCTACACCTGTGCATCAGAACAACTCAGCTGAGCTGTTCACTGAAAGTCACTATTTTGTTGAGACTAGCCAGAGCGATTTTTACTGGCACATGTAACTGGGCTGACCGGCGGTGGCCATTTTGGGACTTGTGGTGCGCCAGCACAAGCTGCCACAGAGTCTAAACCAAAGCTCCAAAGAAGTGTAAAATCTACACCTGTGAATCAGAACAACAGCGATTCAGCTGCTCAGTCAAAGTCAATTTTTTTTCTGGCCGGGCAGACCGTTTTCTGGCACATGTTACTGGGCTGATAGGCGGCGGCCATTTTGGGACTTGTGGTGCTACAGCAAAAGCTGCCACAACATCCATTAATCTCATGTAATAGTCGATTTTTTCATAGATATACTACATCAGGGGTTTGGCTGTGCTTGTGTCACCCATACTAACTGCAAAGATATTTAATATATCAGTGGTAAAACTGAAAGTAACCCACTTGGATAGCAAATCCCATGAATGTGCTGTTCCAGCTAGGCTAGCCAGTGCCACTACAGCCGAGTCCAATACTGTCAGCCAGAAATATTTTTTTTTTTTATGTGCCAAAATATAAATTAAAAAAAGCTTTCACCGTAATAATAAAATTATTCTGGTGTTAGACCAGAAGAAGCACTCCTGTTGTAATTAATACTGTAAAAAGGCTTAGGCAATATTTCTCCCAGTGTGGGAAATTTATCTAGCAAAACTAGCATTTTAAAAATTCCGGTGTTCTGAAATACCAGCAGTCCTCTTGTAATTAATACCGCAAAAAGGCATTATATCGTCCAGTGTTGTAATTTTGGTGAAAAAAGGCCAATTTAATCAATCTGGTGTTAGTTACACCAGAAACAGTAGGCCTCACGTTTTTACTCCTGTAAAAAGGAATTAATACCGCAAAAAGGCATTACATTGTCCAGTGTTGTAATTTTGGTGAAAAAAAGGCCAATTTAATCAATCTTGTGTTTGTTAGACCAGAAACAGTAGGCCTCACGTTTGTACTCCTGTAAAAAGGAATTATATCTCCGCGTGTGGGAATCTATGTACCAAAACTAGCATTTTAAAAATTCTGGTGTCCAATTAGCAGCAGTCTTCTTGTAATTAATACCGCAAAAAGGCATTATTGTCCAGTGTTGTAATTTTGGTGAAAAAAAGGCCAATTTAATCAATCTGGTGTTTGTTAGACCAGAAACAGTAGGCCTCACGTTTGTACTCCTGTAAAAAGGAATTATATCTCCCCGTGTGGGAATCTATGTACCAAAACTAGCATATTAAAAATTCTGGTGTCCAATTTGCAGCAGTTTTCTTGTAATTAATACCGGAAAAAGGAATTATATCTTCCAGTGTGGGAATTTATGTACACAAACTAGCATTTTAAAAATTCTGGTGTCCAATAAGCAGCAGTCTTCTTGTAATTAATACCGCAAAAAGGCATTATTGTCCAGTGGTGTAATTTTGGTGAAAAAAAGGCCAATTTAATCAATCTGGTGTTTGTTAGACCAGAAACAGTAGGCCTCACGTTTGTACTCCTGTAAAAAGGAATTATATCTCCCCGTGTGGGAATCTATGTACCAAAACTAGCATTTTAAAAATTCTGGTGTCCAATTTGCAGCAGTCTTCTTGTAATTAATACCGCAAAAAGGCATTACATTGTCCAGTGTTGTAATTTTGGTGAAAAAAAGGCCAATTTAATCAATCTGGTGTTTCTTAGACCAGAAACAGTAGGCCTCACGTTTTTACTCCTGTAAAAAGGAATTATATCTCCCCGTGTGGGAATCTATGTACCAAAACTAGCATTTTAAAAATTCTGGTGTCCAATTTGCAGCAGTCTTCTTGTAATTAATACCGCAAAAAGGCATTATTGTCCAGTGTTGTAATTTTGGTGAAAAAAAGGCCAATTTAATCAATCTGGTGTTTGTTAGACCAGAAACAGTAGGCCTCACGTTTGTTCTCCTGTAAAAGGAATTATATCTCCCGTGTGGGAATCTATGTACCAAAACTAGCATTTTAAAAATTCTGGTGTCCAATTAGCAGCAGTCTTCTTGTAATTAATACCGCAAAAGGCATTATTGTCCAGTGTTGTAATTTTGGTGAAAAAAAGGCCAATTTAATCAATCTGGTGTTTGTTAGACCAGAAACAGTAGGCCTCACGTTTGTACTCCTGTAAAAGGAATTATATCTCCCGTGTGGGAATCTATGTACCAAAACTAGCATTTTAAAAATTCTGGTGTCCAATTAGCAGCAGTCTTCTTGTAATTAATACCGCAAAAGGCATTATTGTCCAGTGTTGTAATTTTGGTGAAAAAAGGCCAATTTAATCAATCTGGTGTTTGTTAGACCAGAAACAGTAGGCCTCACGTTTGTACTCCTGTAAAAGGAATTATATCTCCCGTGTGGGAATCTATGTACCAAAACTAGCATATTAAAAATTCTGGTGTCCAATTTGCAGCAGTTTTCTTGTAATTAATACCGGAAAAAGGAATTATATCTTCCAGTGTGGGAATTTTGGGGCTAAAAAATAATATATTTTATTGTGGTGCGAGTTGAATCGCAATAATGAGGAAACATTCTATTAAGGGACGAGGACGCGGTCGTGGTGGTGTCCGTGGAGCCTCTGTTGCTGGCAGAGGACGTGGCCATTCGGCCTCAGGCGCACAAAGTAGTGAACCAACTCCCTCAAGTAGCCGGCAGAATTTACAGCGATATTTCGTGGGGCCCAATGCCGTTATGAGGATGGTAAGGCCTGAGCAGGTACAGGCATTAGTCGATTGGGTGGCCGACAGTGCTTCCAGCACGTTCACCACATTGTCTTCCGCCCAGTCTTCTGCGGAAAGCGCACAGGTGGCACCTGAAAACCAAGCCCATCAATCTGTCACATCACCCCCATGCATATCAGGGAAACTGGCTGAGCCTCAAGTTATGCAGCAGTCTCTTATTCTGTTTGAAGACTCTGCTCCCACGGTTTTCCAGGGGTGTCCACCTAGCCCTTCCCCAGCGGTGGAAGACATTCCATGCACTGACGCACAACCACTTATGTATCCAGATGATGAGGACATGGAAATACCACCACAGCAGAGTGACCGAGTCTCTGATGATGACGAAACACTGGTGCCCACTGCCGCGTCTTATTGCAGTGTGCAGACTGAACAGGAGGAAGACTGGGTGGAAGACGATGCAGAGGACGATGAGGTCTTAGACCCCACATGGACTGAAGGTCGTGCCGCTGACTTAAATAGTTCAGAGGAAGAGGCAGTGGTGAGACCGAGACAACAGCGAAGCCAAAGAGGGAGCAGGGGGCAAAAGCAGAACAGCCGCCGTCCAGAGAGTTCGTCTGCTATTGGCCAGCGCCAACAGGGACCCAGCACCCCAAAGGCATCTTCAAGGAGTTCCCTGGCATGGCACTTCTTCAAACAATGTGCTGAGGACAAGACCAGAGTGGTTTGCACGCTGTGCCATCAGACCCTGAAGCGAGGCATTAACGTTCTTAACCTGAGCACCACCTGCATGATCAGGCATCTACATGCAAAGCATGAACTGCAGTGGAGTACACACCTTAAAAACAAGGAACCCGCTCAGGCTCCCCCTGCTTCCACTACCGCTGCTGCCTCGGCTTCCGCCTCGAGAGGAATGTTGCCACCTGCCGAGCAGCAAACAGAGGATGTGCCACCGACACCACCACCACCACCGCCACCGTCACCTAGCGTCTCCACTATTTCACACAGCAGCGTTCAGCTCTCCATCTCTCAAACCTTTGAGAGGAAGCGCAAATTCCCACCTAGTCACCCTCGAGCCCTTGGCCTGAATGCCAGCATTTCTAAACTACTGGCCTTTGAAATGCTGTCATTCCGGCTGGTGGACACAGACAGCTTCAAACAGCTGATGGCCATGGCTGTCCCCCATTATGTGGTTCCCAGCCGCCACTACTTCTCCAAGACAGCAGTGCCTTCTCTGCACATGCAAGTGTCCGATAAAATCAAGTGTGCACTGCGCAACGCCATTTGTGGCAAGGTCCACCTAACCACAGATACGTGGACCAGTAAGCACGGCCAGGGACGCTATATCTCCCTAACTGCACACTGGGTAAATGTAGTGGCGGCTGGGCCCCAGGCGGAGAGTTCCTTGGCGCACGTCCTTCCTAGTGATGAGCGGCAGGGGCAATATTCGAATTCGTGATATTTCGCGAATATTTGGGCGAATATTCGCCATATATTCGAAAATTCGCAAATTCGTAATCTCCAGACAAGATACCTTTTAAATACCAGTTTATGCGAATTTTTATGCTAATTTATGCGATTTTTTATGCTAATTTATGCGCATTTTTTATGCGAATTTTCGCAAACAAGAAAAGAATAACATTATTTTCTTGCATGCGAAAATTTTCATATAAAAAATTCGCATATTTTGCTATATTCTAAATATTCGCGAATTCTCGAAGTGCTGATATTCGCGATTAAAATTCGCAATTCGAAAATTCGTGATCAACACTAGTCCTTCCGCCGCCAAGGATCACAGGGCATCATTCTTTGCCTCCTGTAGCCTCCTCCTCCTACTCGGCTTCCTCCTCTGCTTCCACCAGCTCATCCAGTCAGCCACACACCTTCACCACCAACTTCAGCACAGCCCGGGGTAAACGTTAGCAGGCCATTCTGAAACTCATATGTTTGGGGGACAGGCCCCACACCGCGCAGGAGTTGTGGCGGGGTATTGAACAACAGACCGACCAGTGGTTGCTGCCGGTGGGCCTCAAGCCCGGCCTGGTGGTGTGCGATAATGGGCGAAATCTCGTGGCAGCTCTGGGACTAGCCGGTTTGACGCACATCCCTTGCCTGGCGCATGTGCTGAATTTGGTGGTGCAAAAGTTCATTCACAACTACCCAGACATGTCAGAGCTGCTGCATAAAGTGCGGGCCGTCTGTGCGCGCTTCCGGCGTTCACATCCTGCCGCTGCTCGCCTGTCAGCACTACAGCGGAACTTCAGCCTTCCCTCTCACCGCCTAATATGCGACGTGCCCACCCGGTGGAACTCCACCTTGCACATGCTGGAGAGACTGTGCGAGCAGCAGCAGGCCATAGTGGAGTTTCAGCTGCAGCACGCACGGGTCAGTCGCACTGCGGAACAGCACCACTTCACCACCAATGATTGGGCCTCCATGCGAGACCTGTGTGCCCTGTTGCGCTGTTTAGAGTACGCCACCAACATGGCCAGTGGCTATGCCACTGTTATCAGCGTGACAATACCAATTCTATGTCTCCTAGAGAAAACGCTTAGGGCGATGATGGAAGAGGAGGTGGGCCAGGGCCAGGAGGAGGAGGAGGAGGATGACGGGTCGTTTTTAGCACTTTCAGGCCAGTCTGTTAGAAGTGGCTCAGAGGGAGGTTTTTTGCAACAGCAGAGGGCAGGTACAAATGTGGCCAGCCAGGGACCACTACTGGAGGACGAGGAGGATGAGGAGGAGGTGGAGGAGGATGAGGATGAGGATGATGAAGCAGGTTCACAGCGGGGTGGCACCCAGCACAGCGCAGGCACATCCCTGGTGCGTGGCTGGCGGGATAGAGAGGATGATGACGATACGCCTCCCACAGAGGACAGCTTGTCCTTACCTCTGGGGAGCCTTGCACACATGAGCGATTACATGCTGCAGTGCCTGCGCAACGACAGCAGAGTTGCCCACATTTTAACGTGTGCTGACTACTGGGTGGCCACCCTGCTGGATCCACGGTACAAAGACAATGTGCCCACTTTACTTCCTGCACTGGAGTGTAATAGGAAGATGCGCGAGTACAAGCGCACACTGGTAGACGCGCTCTTGAGAGCATTCCCAACTGTCACAGGGGAACAGGTGGAAGGCCAAGGCCGAGGCAGAGGAGGAGCTAGAGGTCGCCCACGCAGCAGTGTCACGGCCAGCTCCTCTGAGGGCAGGGTTAGCATGGCAGAAATGTGGAAAAGTTTTGTCTCCACGCCACAGCTAACTGCCCCACCACCTGATACGGAACATGTTAGCAGGAGGCAACATTTCACTAACATGGTTGAACAGTACGTCTGCACACAACTCCACGTACTGACGGATGGTTCGGCCCCATTCAACTTCTGGGTTTCCAAATTGTCCACGTGGCCAGAATTAGCATGTTATGCCTTGGAGGTGCTGGCCTGCCCGGCGGCCAGCGTTTTATCTGAACGTGTATTCAGCACGGCAGGGGGCGTCATTACTGACAAACGCAGCCGCCTGTCCGCAGCCAACGTGGACAAGCTGACGTTTATAAAAATGAACCAGGCATGGATCCCACAAGACCTGACCCTCCCTTGTGCAGAGTAGTCTAAATGCCTGAATCTCTGCTGTGGGACCTCTCTCCTCCGTGTGGCTGCAGGGGTCAAAGTCTCTAAAAGTGCCCTTCTCCTGTGTTGGTTGATCTAAAACTGATGCTTCTGCTATCTGACCTGTCTCCTCTGTGTCGGTGCTAAGGCCTAACTCACTGAAAGTGGCCTTGTCATGTGCTGGGTGATAAAAATGTGATACAAGTGCCATCTGACATGGTTGAAGCTATCAAATTAACTAAAGGTGTCCGACTCCTGTAGTGGGTGATCAGTAAAACTGATGCTTGTGCTATCTGACCTGTCTCCTCTGTCTCGTTGCTAAGGCCTAACTCACTGAAAGTGGCCTTGTCATGTGCTGGGTGATATACTGTAAATGTGATACAAGTGCCATGACATGGTTGCCGGGGTCCCATTAAATGATGGCCTACTCCTGTGGTGGGTGATCTAAATGTCAGATTCTCTGCTGTGAAACCTCTCTCCTCCGTCTGGGTGCAGGGGTCAAAGTCTCTCAAAGTGGCCTTCTCTTGTGCTGGGTGATGTGAAACTGATGCTTGTACCAGCTGACATGGGTGCAGGGGTCAAATTAACTAAATGGTGGCCTACTCCTGTGGTGGGTGATCTAAATGCCTGTTTCTCTGCTGTGAAACCTCTCTCCTCTGTCTGGGTGCAGGGGTTAAAGTCTCTAAAAGTGGCCTTCTCTTGTGCTGGGTGATGTGAAACTGATGCTTGTGCCATCTGACATGGTTGCCGGGGTCCCATTAAATGGTGGCCTACTCCTGTGGTGGGTGATCTAAATGCCTGATTCTCTGCTGTGAAACCTCTCTCCTCCGTCTGGGTGCAGGGGTCAAAGTCTCTCAAAGTCGCCTTCTCCTGTGCTGGGTGATGTGAAACTGATGCTTGTGCCATCTGACATGGTTGCCGGGTCCCATTAAATGGTGGCCTACTCCTGTGGTGGGTGATCTAAATGCCTGATTCTCTGCTGTGAAACCTCTCTCCTCCGTCTGGGTGCAGGGGTCAAAGTCTCTCAAAGTGGCCTTCTCTTGTGCTGGGTGATGTGAAACTGATGCTTGTACCAGCTGACATGGGTGCAGGGGTCAAATTAACTAAATGGTGGCCTACTCCTGTGGTGGGTGATATGATGCCTGAATATGTGCTGTGGGGCCTCTCTCCTCTTTCTGGGTGCAGGGGTCAAAGTAACTAAAAGTGGCCTTCTCCTGTGCTGGATGGTATAAATGTAATGCTTGTGCTATCTGACATGTCTCCTCTGTCTGGGTGCAAAGGCCTAAGTCACTGAAAGTGGCCTTCTCCTGTGGTGGTTGATATGATGCCTGGTTCTCTGCTGTGGGACCTCTCTCCTTTGTCTGGATGCTGGGGTCGAAATAATAGTAAGCGACCTTTTCCATTGGTGGGTGATTTGAAGCCTGATTCTGTGCTATGGGACCTAACTCCAATTAATATTGGTTAATTTTATTTTATTTTATGTTAAGTCATCATTTCCCTATCTACATTTGTTTGCAGGGGATTTACCTACATTTTGCTGCCTTTTGCAGCCCTCTAGCCCTTTCCGGGAGTCTTTTACAGCCTTTTTAGTGCCCAAAAGTTCGGGTCCCCATTGACTTCTATGGGGTTCGGGTTCGGCATGAAGTTCGGGTTGAGTTCGGATCACGAACCCGGACATTTTCCGGAAGTTCGGCCGAACCTCTCGAACCCGAACATCCAGGTGTTCGCTCATCTCTACTGAACACCTATTTATAGTGCAAAAAATAGTAAAACATGAAAAAAACTATATAAAGCTATGCAGGATAAAGTTAAAATATTATTTATACCACATGACAAACCCCATAAAAAAATAAAAAAAAAACACTAACAGGATTGGTAATTTTTGCCACCTTACCTCACAAGCAACGGAATAAAAATCCATAAAAAAGCCAAATGTACACCAAAATGGTACCAGTAAACACTACAGTTTGCTCTGCAAAAAAAAAAAATTAAAAATCAGTCCGAAGGAAAATAAAAGGTTATGACTAGAGATGAGCGAACTTCAAAAATTAGTTCAGCGTTCGGGTTGGGGTAATCGCCGCATTCCATTATGGATTCCACTACCGCGGACTATCCCGGCATATGGAATCCATAAGGGGAGGCTTCCACGAACCCGAACTTTGGAAAAGCCGAAGGACCTGGGGTGACGTCACCATCATGTGATCAGTGCGGGGGGCGTGGCTCAGCACTGGATATGCCGGGATAGTCCGCGGTAGTGGAATCCATAACGGATGCAGCGATTACCCCAACCCGAACGCCGAACTAATTTTTAAAGTTCGCTCATCTCTAGTTATGACTATTAGAAAATCATTTCAGTAAAATTCATGCTCCACAAAGACAAATGGTGCTTCTTACCATCTGCCCTACCTTGTCCTAAAGAGGACCTTTCACGGGAAAATGCATAGTAAAATACATATATAGACTTACAGATCTGCCCCCAGTGGTGGTGTGTATGCTTTTTTTTTTTTTTTTTTTAAAGTCCCCCTGGTTGTCCGCAGTGGCCCCTGTAATATTTTGTGCCTCATATGTAAATGAGCCGATTCGGCCCAACTGGGCGGGCTCCTGAAATTCTCCCGGGCGTGGTTTTCTTCTCCCTGGCACGGAGCGCATCCAATCAGTGCGCCCCACTCTTAGCCAGGGAGAAGAAGCTTGAGTTCTCTCGAGAACTCAAGCGATTTAACACATCCTGAGCCTGGCGCCATATTAGGTTTCTCCCTGGCTAAGAGTGGGGCGCACTGATTGGATGCGCTCCTTGCCAGGGAGAAGAAAACCACGCCCAGAAGAACTTCAGGAGCCCGCCCAGTTGAGCCGAATTGGCTCATTTACATATGAGGCGCAAAATAATACAGGGGCCACTGCGGACGAATGGGGGGACCTTTTGAAAAAAAAAAAAAAGCAGAAACACCACCACCGGGGGCAGACCTGTAAGTCTATATATGTATTTTACTAAGCATTTTCCCATGAAAGGTCCTCTTAAACAACGACTTACATCCACATGGGGGTATTGCCGTACTTGGGAGAAATTGCGTAACAATTTTTGGGGTGCTTCTTCTCCTATTAACTCTTGTGAAAATTTTCTTGTAAAAAATTTAGCTAAATTACATACTATAATAAAAGTTAAACCTTTAATTGTCATGGCTCAGTTCTGATTTCTTTGTACATACTTTCCGCAATTGGTTCTTTTGGGGGTGTTTCTTATGTTTGGCCTCTCAAGTCCATTTTAAAAATTGAAGCCCCAAAATCCACAAGTTGTGCTTTTATTTCTGAGTCAAATAACACACTAGGGTCACTAATGGGGCATTTCTAAAACTTGCAGAATCAGAATAATTCACTTGAGCTTTATTTCTTTTTTTTTATTATTTGTTGTGTTACAAAAAAAAGGTATTACAATATGATGGTCTGGAAAAAAAATTAAATTCTTAAATATCATTGCCTTTTTACGTTAATTCCTGTTAAACACCTGAAGGGTAAATAAAGTTCCTAAATACTGTTTTAAATACTTTAAGGGATGTAGTTTTCAAAATAGGGTGATTATGTTGAGTGTTTAATATATAGGCCCCTCAATGCCACTTTAGAACAGAATTGGCGCCTTAAAATATAGGGTTTTAAAGTTTTTATTGAAAATTAGAAAAAATTGCTGCTAAATTTATGTTTTTTAAAGTCCCCAACAAATAAAATTATGGTTAAACAATTATGCCAAGATAGAGTTGACATATGGTAATTGTTAATTACTATTTTGTGAGGTATAATTGTTTTCAAAAGTAGATTCAATTTAAAAAAAATATTGAAAAAGTAAAATATATTGACCAAAATTCACCACTAATCAAGTAAAATGTGTTATGAAGCAACATCTCAGAATCACTTGGATAAGTAAAAGGACCCCAAAGATATAACAACATAAAGTGACACATGTCAAATTTGAAAAACTGAGCTGTGTCCTGAAGGCCACAATAGGCTGCGTCCTCAAATGGGTTATGCCATGATTGATGCAAAAAATTTAATTCAAACATCATATAGGACATGACAATCTCTAACACAGATAGAACCAGCCCTGTACCTCACATGGATCCAGAGGTCTCCACATTCATTCCTCAAATTGCTCTGCTCGATTATCTTCAGTAGAAGGGTGTGTCCTTTCTGCTGCAGCTCTCTCCCAGTAACCGCCACAGCTTCTAACAGAACACATGGCTGGTGGCAGTTGAAGTTTTAAACTTAGCGCGTTCGACCAGCTCAGTGAGATGGACAAAAAATAATGAAAAGAACAAACAGCAGGTGACGCTATACAGATACATTTTATTGAATAGCTTGGTGGCTATGCAACATTTTTAATTACATGCAATTGAAAAAGTGTTCAGATCCAGGTGCTGGTTTGAAAAATGTAGAATATGTTTCATGACATGACCCCTTTAAGGGGTTAATATTGTTTGAATTAATGTTATTTCTCATTCATAATAAGGTTTCTCTATTATTTGGCAATCAGTGTCCTGGAAAATAATTTTTATTTTTAGCTAATACTGTTTAACGGATATGCAGTGAAGAGTAGGAAGGAAAATGAGGTGTTTTCCATATGACCTGCATTAAGAGAATCTTACAGGGATCACTGCAGCGACTTATGTATTATCAAAACCCTGTCCGCTGCCAATATAACAAGGGAAGCGCATTAAGTTGCCTTATTTCCATCTTTGTTACTTCGAGCATTGATGTATAATCTTGGATTTACTTCTCTAAGTGGATAGAACAAGCCATATCCTGAATGTCTTTGTGAAGCTCTGATTTTAATCCTCTTTCTAGTAAAATGTTCTGTTTAGTTGAGAATTTGGTCTCTAACCAGATGCTAGGGCTTTTGCCAAAGTGCTAGGTGATATCCCCTGCTCACAAGGCCACACTTTTTACATTGTATCTGACTTGACTATAACGGGATTATAATAATGTTAAGATATCACAGTTTATGTCTGCGTTAGGTATTGGGTTTTTCCTGCTAATAGTTAACTTTAGGTGACCAATGTTTTAATTTTTAATCAACAAAGTGAGAAAACATGAAATATTGTACAATTGTTTTTATCTTCATAAACCATGCCATGTTTCCCAATGTTCAAACTAAGATAAAGGAGACCCACCCACTTGTGGGAAAAATAGAGGAAACAAGACAAGAGAATTGAATAAAGAAGGTGGTGTCAATACAAACTGTAGCTCACCCTGCAAAACATGATCCCGAACACAGCTCTGTCAGCTGAAAAATAAAAAAGTTATGGGTGTCAGAACATGAAGACTATTGTTGAGCTTTGTTCCAAATTTCAAGAAAATTTGATTCGCCGCAAAGCCGAATTTCCACGTGCTTCATGGTGGCGAAACAATTTTCTTGAAATAGCGGTAAAAAATCATACTTACCTCCTCCATTTGAGCACGAAGAGCCGGCTGCCTCCATCTTGATTGAAGAACCCGAACGAAATCCTGTACGCGGTGATATATGACGTCACCACGCTGGCCAACATGATGACATCATCGTGGGCCGCGCAAGATTTTGCACTAGACCTTCAATCAAGATGGAGGCGGACTGCTCTTCGTGATCAAATGGATGAGGTAAGTATGTATTTTATTTATTTTTTTCTTTTATGTTGTAATATTAACGTCAGATGCCGCGATCAACAATGAATGCAGCAACTGAGCGGTACAATGATGGGGGGCGGTGCGATCACCGCTCTCTGTCATTGGATCCACTACTTACAAAGAAATGCGCTTTGTGACAAAGTAATTCGTCACAAAGCAAATTTTTTGTAAAATTTGGCCAAGCAGCTGAATCAAAATTTTCAATACTTCACTAATCACAATCTTTTTTGTTTTGAAGAGTATTTAAAAATTTTTTTAAAAAGGAAAATGTGACCTAAAACATATACGTATCTATTATACATATCTCCATCATAGTTCTGACCTGCAATATAAACTCAAAATGTCAGTATTATTAGGGCTCCGTTCACACGTCCGCAATTCTGTTCCGCATTTTGTGGAACGGAATTGTGGACTCATTCATTTCAATGGGGACAGATGATGTCCCGCCCGGGTCCGCAATCGCGTTCCTGAAAAAAATAGAACATGTCCTATTCTTGTTCGCAATTGCGGACAAGAATAGGCATTTTCTACATAGTGCCGGCGATGTGCGGTCCGCAAATCCGTGGATCCGCAAAACACACAGGGACATGTGAATGGAGCCTTAGGCTACATGCACATGACCGTATGTGTTATGCGGTCCGCAAATTGCGGATCCGCAAAAAAACGGATGACTATTCGTATGGCATCAGTTTTTTTTGTGGATCCGTTGTTTTTGCGGATCCATTGTAATAATGCCTATAATTGTCCGCAAAACAGACAAGAATAGGACATGCTCTATTTTTTTTGCGGGGCTGCAGAACGGACATACGGATGCGGATAATAAACCGTGTGCTGTCAGCATTTTTAGCGGACCAATTGAAATGAATGGGTCCGCATCCTATCCGCAAAAAAGAAAATGGAATGGAGACGGAAACGAAATACGTTCGTGTGCATGAGGCCTTACTCTGCAGTCAACACCGTAAAGACAAAACCCTAAAAACAATGGTGGAATTATGTTTTTAAAGTACCTCTAAATGATGCCTTAGGGTCCATTCACACGTCCGCAATTCCGTTCCGCATTTGCGGAACAGAATTGCGGACCCATTCATTTCAATGGGGACAGACGATGTCCCGGCCAGGTCCGCAATTGTGGATCCGCACTTCCGGGCCCGCAATCGCGTTCCCGAAAAAAAATAGAACGTGTCCAATTCTTGTCCGCAATTGCGGACAAGAAATAGTATTTTCTATGAGAGTGCCGGCGATGTGCGGTCCGCAAATTGCGGAACGCACATCGCCGATGTCCGTGTTTTGCGGATCCGTGGATCCGCAAAACACACACGGACGTGTGTATGGACCCCAATCCCTCATATGGCTATGTCAACAGAAAACTAACAAGTTATGGTTCTTGAACTGTGAAGTTCAAAAAACGAAATAAAAAAAATCAATCATTAAAGGGGTTGTCCCATGACAAATCTTCTACATTATTAAAACCAGCACCTGGATCTGAATACTTTTGTAATTGCCCTGTCCTTAAATATTTAGCCTGGCCACTGAGTTATATCTGTATAGCGCCACCTGCTGTTTGTTCTTTTGCTTATATTATTTCATTGAACGCACTTAGTTTAATCTTTAACTGTCATCAGCCATATCTTTGGTTAGTAACTGTGGCAGTTACTGGGAGAGAGCTGCAGCGAAATGGACACACCCCTGAGAAAGAACACCCCCCCTGTCATAATAGAAGTATATGGGCAAGAATAATGGATCCGTCTGGTTTCCGTTATGCTGGACGGAAAATAAAGTTCTGTTGTTTTCTGTCCAGCATAACGGAAACCAGACGGATCTGCTTGCCCATAGACTTCTATTATGACGGATCAAAACGGAATGCCTCTAAAGGTTTCCGTTTTGATTTCCGTCTTATGGATTCCGTAATTTTCCGTTATAACCATGTTATAACGGAAAGCCGTAACGGGAACCATAACGATGATGTGAACAAGCCCAAAGGGGTTAATTTTAGTTACGTATTACCGTTATAGTTGTAGCGCTGGTCTTTTTGGTAGTAAATTAGTGCTTTGCATATGGAGTGATTCACGATTAAATTGCTTCCTGGCACGCTCTTGTCTCGTTATATAAAAGTATAAGGTTCCTGTACGTTTTTTTTTTCAGGCCATCAATATTTCCATTATTCTGTCAGATCTCGTTAGATAAAATACAAATATTTGACCTTTCATGACGGGAAGTTTTTTTTTTAATGATTTATGATTTGTAATTTGATGCAGTGTAGTATAGCAGACTCACGGTTATAGCTATGAGAGCCCACGTACTGTACCGGTGACTTCTACATGTGGAGATTGGGCTTCATTTGTGGCTCGGGTCGCTCTGAAAGCCAGCAATTCAAAGGTAAAGTGCTGCAATTTCGCAAAATTTGTGTCCGTAGGTTACTGTAATTATGGGGAGAAGACCTGTACGATTCATGCTGGGTGATGTGGTGATTCTGAATAAATCACTGTATTCCCTCCAGTATATTCATAGTACAGTTATGGCACTGGAAGAAAGTAGTCAGAATGTCTGACAACCGGCCAGCTGACATCATAGATAACTCCAATCTCAGTTGTGTAATCCCTTGCATGTCACAACCAATAATGTCCACAGTGTCCATGAGATGTGAGCCAAGGGAGAAGACTCCGCTGCCAACCCAATGATGTCTTTGCAGGGGTTTGATGCTTATATATGGCAGCCAGGAGTGTAATCCCTTCGTTTTGCGCTCCCTTCCTTCGCAGAGCCATAACTTTTTTATTTTTCCATTCACATAGCCTTATGAGAGCTTGTATTTGCGGGACAAGTTGTACTTTGTAATGCCATCATTTAATATTGCATAGAATGTAGTGGGAAGTGGGGAAAAAATTCCAAATGGGGTGATATTTGGAAAAAAAATTCAATTTTGCCACATTTTTGTTTTTTTTCACGGCGTTCACTCTGCGGCAAAACTGACTAGTGATCTTAATTCTCCAGGTCAGTACGAATCTGGCGATCCCATGTACATATATTTTTTCTTGCATTTTGATACAGAAAAAAAATAAAAAAAGTTGAATAATTTTTTTTTGGTGCCATTTTCTGACCCCTATAACTTTTTGTATGAAACAGCAGGCACCCAGTTGCTCTGCCACCCGCTTCGCTCAGGAGCAGGCACCATCATTAAAGACCCGACATGTGACGTACTATTACGCCACATGTCGGGCAAAGGTTAAAGGGGTTGTGTCACTTCTGCAAAGAGCCTTTAAATAAAATTATGTAGAGAAAGTTAATACAAGGCACTTGCTATTTTTTTATTACCATATTGTCTCCTTTGCTGGCTGGATTCATTTCTCTATCACATTATACACTGCTGGTTTCCATGGCTATGACCACCGTGCAATCCAGCAGTGGTGGTCGCACTTGCACACTATAGGAAAAAATGCCATCCTCTCTGGCAGCCAGGACTGTGAGAACTCACATTCACTGGGGCTTTTTCCTATAGTGTGCAGGCATGACCACTGCTGATTGATTGCAGGGTGGTCGTAACCATGGAAACGAACAGTGTGTAATGTGATGGAAAAATGGATCCAGCCAGCAAAGGAGGCAAAATGGAGAATCACAATACATTAGTAAGTGCCTTGTATTAACTTTCTCTACATGCTAAATGCCAGTTGCTGAAGTGAGAGACAACCCCTTTAAGAAAGGTCCCCAGGACTGTCAAATATAGACACCAATTAGGCCTGCCTTAGATATGGGTTAAAGGTGCCAGTCAGTTTTTTATTGCAGATAAATGGTATTCCTATAAATTTTATATTAATAGTTAAATTTGTATAAATGTCCCCTTAGTGGGACATAAAACATTACGGCTGTATGGACTTAGTGAGCCAAAAATGTAAAAAATTCCTGAATCCTTAGTTCAAATTGGATTTCCCGATCCTGAAGATTACATTCAAGGGGCTGAAAATGTGGAAATAAATTATATACTTAAATGGATTGTCCAGCTTTTGACAGATGAGCGAGGATCTCACACCTGGCATGCCCACTGATCAGCTGCTTGTGCTGGGCCTTAGGCCCCACCAATGAGATATTGATGATTACATGACCATGGCAGCAAATCTTCCCGCTGCTGCATCCAACCAAACCCATGATGCATTTCTCCTTTCTCAGCTTCAGCTCCGCCCCTAACAAGAGCCAGCTAGTTCATAGCTCCTCCCACCCAGATAGTTACATAGACACTCCCCTATCACTGCCCTGCCCATGGACATAACATAGGAAATCAGAAAGAGCTGCATGGACAGGGTCATGTGACCACAGCCTAGAACGGGAGATAGGAGCAATAAAGGGAAAAGAAATACATTACAGAATTACTGAGACCTTCATAAATGATTATTTTAGAGAATGTGGATGCCTATAAGGGAAAATAAATAGGTAGCAATGCCCTAGTGGCAGACGACTTATAAGCTGACAAAAGAATCAAAAAAAAACGCAATGTAATAAAAAAAACAAAGGCATAAGAAGTAAATAATAAAATAAAATGTTTTTGTCATTTACGCTGTAGCTGTATTTACGTGACATTATAAACCATTCTGAACATACTGCCCTGGGCTCCGACTGGGAATTCCATACGGTAATAACATAAAGCATATTTTTACTTTATTACAATTTTCTTCTTTGAACTATTTTTCTTTCTAGTCACCCGTTTCCTACTTCTAATGAATTAATCCCAAATCTCAGCTTCTGTTTTATAACCCTGACATGTCCTTCGTTTTATTTTATTTTTTGTCAGGATAGATGTTCTGCTTTTCTAATTAAAATGTTCCTTTTGACCCCTAAACTTTGTTTGCCCTCCTTCTACAGACAGGGACAATTTACTAAAAAGGGACAGTTACATGTGAAAGCAATAAAATGTATCCGGAAAATTCTAAAAATAAGAAAAAAGATTATAAAAAATGATTCTTTAATTAAACCAGGAGGAAAGTTGTTTGAGAAAGTATCAGCTGTCCTAAGGGTAATAGTCACACCCGAGATATGTCAGCGACTGAAAATCAGTTCCATATATCTGAATGGGGTTGTTTTGGCAGAAAGCACATGGATTTCTGTAAGCACCATTCAGAGGAAAGGTACGCACTCAGAAATGTCTGCAACAAATATGCTATATATTATTAGACCACAGGGGTATCTAACGGGTGTGGACAAAGTGATGGCCCTCTGGAGTCCACCACCCTCATAGTTTAAGTCTGTGCTACAGCAAGGAACCATTGCCACCGTGCCCTACCATTCTCCGTCTGGTCTGCCTACAAGAATTCGGAACATGCACAAGAATTTAACGTCCCCGTGTAAGCAGCGCGGTGACGTCACTGCATTGCGCCACCTGTGCCTGAACAGTATAGGTGCAAACAGGACTTATCACGCTCATTGGGAGTTTGAGGTAAAGAGAGTGCAAGGTTTATTTATTTTTATTCTGGTGGCAATTATGTGGTAGAAATGTGTATTATTACTTATTCATGGAGCAGATGGGGCATTATTATTTATTCAGAGGCAGAAGGGGCATTATTATTTATTCAGAGGCTGAAGGGGCATTATTATTTATTCAGAGGCAAAAGGGGTATTATTATTTATTCAGAGGCAGAAGGGGTATTATTATTTATTCAGAGGCAGAAGGGGTATTATTATTTATTCAGCGGTGGAAGGGGTATTAATATTTATTCTGGGACAGAAGGGGCATTATTATTTATTCAGGGGCATGAGGGGCATTATTATTGATTCAGGGGCATAAGGGGTATTATTATTTATTCAGGGGCATGAGGGGCATTATTATTTTTTCAGGGGCAGAAGGGGTATTATTTTTTATTCAGGGACAGAAGGGGTAATATTATTTATTCAGGGGCATAAGGTGTATTATTATTTAGTCAGGGGCAGAAAGGGTATTATTATTTACTCAGGGGCATGAGGGGTATTATTATTTATTCAGGGGCAGATGGAGCATTATTATTTATTCTGGGGCATAAGGGGTATTATTATTTATTCAGGGGCAGAAGGGGCATTATTTTTTATTCAGGGACAGAAGGGGTATCATTATTTAGTCAGGGGCAGAAGGAGCATTATTATTTATTCAGGGGCATAAGGGGTATCATTATTTAGTCAGGGGCAGAAGGGGTATTATTATTTACTCAGGGGCATGAGGGGTATTATTTATTCAGGGGCAGAAGGAGCATTATTATTTATTCTGGGGCATAAGGGGTATTATTATTTATTCTGGGGCAGAAAGGATATTGTTATTTATTCAGGGGCAGAAGGGGCATTATTATTTATTCAAGGGCATGAAGGGTATTATTATTTATTCAGGGGCAGAAGGAGCATTATTTATTCAGGGGCAGAAGGCGTATTATTATTTATTCAGGGGCATGAGGGGTATTATTATTTATTCAGGGGCAGAAGGCGTATTATTTTTTATTCAGGGACAGAAGAGGTATTATTATTTATTCAAGGCCATGAAGGGTATTATTATTTATTATGGGGCAGAATGAGCATTATTATTTATTCTGGGGCGCGGGGGGGGGGCATTATTATTTATTCAGGGGTATGAGAGATATTATTATTTATTCAGGGCCAGAAGGGATATTATAATTTATTCAGGGCATAAGGGTATTATTATTTATTCAGGGGCAGAAGGAGCATTATTTATTCAGGGGCAGAAGGGGCATTATTATTTATTCAGGGGCATGAGGGGTATTATTATTTATTAAGGAACAGAATGGGCAGTATTATTTATTCAGGGGCAGAAGGGGCAATATTATTTAATAGGTGCAGAATGGGCAGTATTATTTATTCAGGGGCAGAAGGGGCATTATTATTTATTCGGGTACAGAAGGGGCAGTATTATTTATTCAGGGGCAGAGAGGGCCTTATTATTTATTCAGAGGCAGAAGGGGTATTATTATTTATTCAGCGGTGGAAGGGGTATTATTATTTATTCTGGGACAGAAGGGGCATTATTAGTTATTCAGGGGCATAAGGGGTATTATTATTTATTCAAGGGCATGAGGGGTATTATTATTTATTCAGGAGCAGAAGGGGTATTATTATTTATTCTGGGGAAGAAGGGGCATTATTATTTATTCAGGGGCAGAAGGAGCATTATTATTTATTCTGGGGCATAAGGGGTATTATTATTTATTCAGGGGCAGAAGGGGCATTATTTTTTATTCAGGGACAGAAGGGGTATTATTATTTATTTGGGGCAGAAGGAGCATTATTATTTATTCAGGGGCATAAGGGGTATCATTATTTAGTCAGGGACAGAAGGGCATTATTATTTACTCAGGGGCATGAGGGGTATTATTTATTAAGGGGCAGAAGGAGCATTATTATTTATTCTAGGGCATAAGGGTATTATTATTTAGTCAGGGCAGAAGGGGTATTATTATTTACTCAGGGCATGAGGGGTATTATTTATTCAGGGGCAGAAGGAGCATTATTATTTATTCTAGGGCATAAGGGTATTATTATTTATTCTAGGGCAGAAAGGATATTGTTATTTATTCAGGGGCAGAAGGGCATTATTATTTATTCAAGGGCATGAAGGGTATTATTATTTATTCAGGGGCAGAAGGAGCATTATTTATTCAGGGGCAGAAGGCGTATTATTTTTTATTCAGGGACAGAAGAGGTATTATTATTTATTCAAGGCCATGAAGGGTATTATTATTTATTATGGGGCAGAATGAGCATTATTATTTATTCTGGGGCAGTAGGGGCATTATTATTTATTCAGGGGTATGAGAGATATTATTATTTATTCAGGGCCAGAAGGGATATTATAATTTATTCAGGGGCATAAGGGGTATTATTATTTATTCAGGGGCAGAAGGAGCATTATTTATTCAGGGGCAGAAGGGCATTATTATTTATTCAGGGGCATGAGGGGTATTATTATTTATTCAGGAACAGAATGGGCAGTATTATTTATTCAGGGGCAGAAGGGGCAATATTATTTAATAGGTGCAGAATGGGCAGTATTATTTATTCAGGGGCAGAAGGGGCATTATTATTTATTCGGGTACAGAAGGGGCAGTATTATTTATTCAGGGGCAGAGAGGGCCTTATTATTTATTCAGAGGCAGAAGGGGTATTATTATTTATTCAGCGGTGGAAGGGGTATTATTATTTATTCTGGGACAGAAGGGGCATTATTAGTTATTCAGGGGCATAAGGGGTATTATTATTTATTCAAGGGCATGAGGGGTATTATTATTTATTCAGGAGCAGAAGGGGTATTATTATTTATTCTGGGGAAGAAGGGGCATTATTATTTATTCAGGGGCAGAAGGAGCATTATTATTTATTCTGGGGCATAAGGGGTATTATTATTTATTCAGGGGCAGAAGGGGCATTATTTTTTATTCAGGGACAGAAGGGGTATTATTATTTATTTGGGGCAGAAGGAGCATTATTATTTATTCAGGGGCATAAGGGTATCATTATTTAGTCAGGGGCAGAAGGGCATTATTATTTACTCAGGGGCATGAGGGGTATTATTTATTAAGGGCAGAAGGAGCATTATTATTTATTCTGGAGCATAAGGGTATTATTATTTATTCTGGGGCAGAAAGGATATTATTATTTATTCAGGGGCAGAAGGGGCATTATTATTTATTCAAGGGCATGAAGGGTATTATTATTTATTCAGGGGCAGAAGGAGCATTATTTATTCAGGGGCAGAAGGGGCATTATTATTTATTCAGGGGCATGAGGGGTATTATTATTTATTCAGGGGCAGAAGGCGTATTATTTTTTATTCAGGGACAGAAGAGGTATTATTATTTATTCAAGGCCATGAAGGGTATTATTATTTATTATGGGGCAGAATGAGCATTATTTATTCTGGGGCGTGGGGGGGGGCATTATTATTTATTCAGGGGTATGAGAGATATTATTATTTATTCAGGGCCAGAAGGGATATTATAATTTATTCAGGGGCATAAGGGGTATTATTATTTATTCAGGGGCAGAAGGAGCATTATTTATTCAGGGGCAGAAGGGGCATTATTATTTATTCAGGGGCATGAGGGGTATTATTATTTATTAAGGAACAGAATGGGCAGTATTATTTATTCAGGGGCAGAAGGGGCAATATTATTTAATAGGTGCAGAATGGGCAGTATTATTTATTCAGGGGCAGAAGGGGCATTATTATTTATTTGGGTACAGAAGGGGCAGTATTATTTATTCAGGGGCAGAGAGGGCCTTATTATTTATTTAGAGGCAGAAGGGGTATTATTATTTATTCAGCGGTGGAGGGGGTATTATTATTTATTCTGGGACAGAAGGGGCATTATTAGTTATTCAGGGGCATAAGGGGTATTATTATTTATTCAAGGGAATGAGGGGTATTATTATTTATTCAGGAGCAGAAGGGGTATTATTATTTATTCTGGGGAAGAAGGGGCATTATTATTTATTCAGGGGCATAAGGGGCATTATTATTTTTTCAGAGGCAAAAGGGGTATTATTATTTTTTCTGGGGCAGGAGGGGTATTATTATTTATTCTAGGGCAGAAGGGGCATTACTATTTATTCAGGGGCAGAAGGGGTATTATTATTTATTCAGGGGAAGAAGGGGCATAATTTTTTTTTCAGGGACAGAAGGGGTATTATTATTTATTCTGGGGCAAGAGGAGTATTATTATATATTCTGGGGCAGAAGGGGCATTACAATTTATTCAGGGGCAGAAGGAGCATTATTATTTATTCTGGGGCAGCAGGGGAATTATTGTTTATTCAGGGGCATGAGGGGTATGACTATTTAGTCAAGGGCAGAAGGGGTATTATTATTTATTCAGGAGCATGAGGGGTATTATTATTTATTCAGGGGAAGAAGGAGCATTATTATTTATTCTGGGGCATAAGGGGTATTATTATTTATTCTGGGGCAGAAAGGATATTTTTATTTATTGAGGGGCAGAAGGGGCATTATTATTTATTCAAGGGCATGAGGGGTATTATCATTTATTCAGGGGCATGAGAGATATTATTATTTATTCAGGGGCAGAAGGGATATTATTATTTATTCATGGGTATAAGGGGTAATATTATTTATTCAGGGGCAGAGGAAGCATTATATATTCTGGGGCAGAAGGGGCATTATTATTTATTCATGGGCATAAGGGGTATTATTATTTAGTCAGGGGCAGCAGGGGTATTATTATTTATTCTGGGGCAGGAAGGGTATTGTTATTTATTCAGGGGCAGAAGGAGCATTATTATTTATTCTGGGGCAGAAGGGGCATTATTATTTAATCAGGTGCAGAATGGGCAGTATTATTTATTCAGGGGCATAAGGGGCATTATTATTTATTCAGGTGCAGAAGGGGCAGTATTATTTATTCAGGGGCAGAAAGGGCATTATTATTTATTCAGGTGCAGAAGGGGAAGTATTATTTATTCATGGGAAGAAGGGCAGTATTATTTATTCAGGGGCAGAAGGGGTAATACTATTTATTCAGGGGCAGAAGGGGCAGTATTATTTATTCAGGAAGCAAAGAGGCATTATTAGTTATTAAGGGGCGCATGGGGTATTATTACTTTTTAGGGGGCATGAAGTGGACATTAGTTTTAAGGGAGCATTATTACTTTTTAGTAGGCATTAAGGGGCATTATTATTTTTAAGGAGTATTCGTGCGACATTATTATTAGGGATGAGCGAATTTCTTAAAAATTCGATTTGTCCGTTTTGCCGAATTTTCCGAAAAGATTTGATTCTATCCGAATGTATTAGCGGCGAATTGTATTAAAAAACAGCTATCTCCTTGCTGCAGAGAGCCTGTATGTTAGTGCCAGGAATAAAGAACAGCGCAGAGCACCAAGATCCTACTGTAGCGTTAAAAAGCGCACTCATTTTACACCGTCGTCAGATGATTCCACATAGGTGTCTACAGAACCCGTTCTATTAAATGCTTATACAAGTAGAACCCTACCCCCAAAAAACGGATCCTGTCTGTTAAACATCTGCCTTCACTAGGTCAGCATTTGGTCAGTAATCCATCAGTATTGCTAAAATGGACAAAAAAAAACAGGAGTGGATCCAAAACAGAGATGACACGTGAATGGAATATTTGCATGTCTTCTGTGTTTTCTACCCACACCTGCTTTTGGCTACCAAATCATAAGCCAATTCTGATCTGATGGGACCATACAGGCCTTACAGCTACTACACAGACAGAATCTGTTGTGTGTCTCATTTTTCATTCCTTCTGACAGATCAGAAGGGTCAAATAAATGATGATGTCAACCAGGCCAAAAAAGGCAAAATAGTGGCCCAGTAATGGAGTGGAGAGGGTGGTAAAACAGCTTGAGAGATCCACAAAGTGACCCAATGACATAGTGCTGAGGTAGCAGAAGCATGAGGACACCACAGAGTGGCCCAGTGACACAGTAGGGAGGTGGCAGCAGCATGAGGAGACCACAGAGTGGCCCATTTACATAGTGTTGATATGGCAGCAGCATGGGGAAGCCACAGAGTGGCCCAGTGACATAATGTTGAGTTAGCAGCAGCATGAGGAGGCCACAGACTGGCAAGGTGACATAGTATGGCAGCAGCATCAGAATGAGGATACAACAGCATGGCTCAGTGACATAGTGTTGATTTAGCAGCAGCATGAGGAGATCACAGTGTGGCAAGGTGACATAGTGTGGAGGTGGCAGCAGCATGAGGAGGTCACAGACTGGCAAGGTGACATAGTGATGAGTTAGCAGCAGCATGAGGAAGCCACAGACTGGCAAGGTGACATAAGTTTGAGGTAGCAGCAGCAGTAGCATGAGGAGACAATAGAGTGGCACAATGACAGAGTGTGGAGGTTGCAGCAGCAGTATGAGGAGACCTGAGTGGTGAGGTGGCAGCAGCATCAGGAGATGACAGAGTGGGGAAGTGGGTGGCAATAACAGTAGCCGCTGATAATGGGGGGTGTAAAAACGAGCACTTGGCATCAGATTTGTGGCATCAAGCGGGTGGCAGCATCAAAATAGTAGCTGAGGCAGGTAGCCAGAAGAAACCGGTCTCTTTTATTAAGGCTTGCATGAGGCAGCATGGATGATCTAATCTGATGCATCAGGCATCAGTGGTTGGAAATCCTGGCTGATCCACACCTGATTTATCTTGACAAAGGCCAGTTTCTCCACATTTTGGGTGGGTAGGCGAGTTCTCCTTGGGGTAACTATGGCCCCCGCCGCACTAAACACGTGCTTTGATGCCACACTACTGGCCGGGCAGGACAGCTTTTCCAGGGCAATCACATCCAGTTTGGCTGCCCAGTAGTCCAGCGGATCTTCAATGTGGGATAGCAGGGTGCTGTCCAAGTATTCCACCACCTACTCACCAGCAGGTCTAGCTGCTGGTGGGTAATTTTTTCACTATGCGGGTTAAGAAAGCTGCTGTCACAGACGTACTGAGACATACGGACGTCCTGGCGACAGTGAGTGGCAGGAGATCTGTGAAACTGGCAACACGTGGTTTGATCTGACAGGTTTTCCTTGTGGATCAATTGTTGTCTGTTGTTTCTGATAATGGCCACAGCCCTTGCCTCCAGTTGTTGATTATGTGGTCATTTAACCTTCCTTATTTATAGTTGCTTCTCCCACTATGCTGTGCGGTTTATAGCTTCTGTGCCTGTGGATTGTTTGTGGTTGGATCTTGGCTGAGTTCCTGGTGCTTCCATAGCCTCTTTGAAGTTAAGCCTTTCCTTTCCCTTTTGTATTTTGTTTGGGTTCTGTGTGTTGCATTTCCCTATTGTTTGTATTAGGCCTGAAGTAGACTCCTGTTCGTCCTTCCTTTTGTAGGAATAGGTAGTCTCGTCCCTGCCATTAGTACCAGGGTCATACTGGTATATAGGAAGGGATTGTGTTTTTTCTGCGCACAGAAGGGGCATTTTATCAGAGTATGTCCATACATTCAATGGCAAAAAGAAAAATAGGGACATTTAATTCCTATCTGACTCTTGGAGGGGTGGGCCAGAAAATGTGCATTTGCCTTTGACTGGTAGTACCCGATTTCTATCGTGGTTAAGCAAGCACAATCCAACCATCGATTGGCAAGCTAGACAGATTTTGGATTGGGGTGTTTATTGCATTGACAATTGTCTGAACACATCTTTTTCTGCTTTAACTACTAAGACATTACCCTCTTTTATATCTGATTTTGCCGATGCATTTTCTTAGAGGGAATGCCAGGGTTTACCTCCCCATCGGGAATATGATTGTCCTATCAACCTTATTCCTGGAGTTAAATTGCTAAAATCTAGATTGTATAACCTTTTTGGACCTAAAAGACTGGCCATGAGAGAGTATATTGCTGAGAGTTTGGCTAATGGACACATAAGACCTTCCAAGTCTCCAGTGGCAGCAGGGTTCATTTTTGTAAAAAAAAAAAGACGGAGGTCGTCGGACATGTCTGAATTTCTGTAAACACAATTGGATTACTGTCCGTGATCCTTACCCCTTTACTTTAATTCCTGATTTGTTTAACCAGATTGTTGGTGCCAAGGTGTTCTCCAAGTTAGACTTAATCTGGTCAGGATAAAGGGAGTGGATGAATGGAAGACGCCTTTTAATACTTCTGAGGGTCACTTTGAGAACCTGGTCATGCCTTTTGGGTTGACCAATGCGGATTTCCAGGATTTTGTGAATAACATTTTAACATATCACCTGGGGGGGAGGTTTGTAGTCGTATATTTAAATGACATACTAATTTATTCTCCAGACATTCTCAGGTATTCTCTGAGACACATCAGGATCACGTTAGACAGGGGTTGCAGATCCTTAGGGATAATAAGTTGTATGAATCACTACCTGCAAAGACGTATATAAAAACACTAACTTTATTAGGAATATTGTCCCGTGGGACTAAAAGACAATTAAACCTCGAACAGGTAATACGGATCAGTTTAGACCCGGAACCAGTACAACCAAATAAACTGGTTACCAGTCCCTGATCCGTCTGGAGTGCATTAACCTGAACTAGTCACTGGGCGTGGGGGGTAAATGTATAGATCCCTCAACAAGCCCTAATAGACTAGAGCAATACCTAGTTGTTGTGGTACACGCTGTGTAGGTATAGAACCACAGCCTACCACACAAGCAGCACGCACACCACCACTGATCACCTCACTCAGTGAGGGAGCACCGTCGCTGACAAGAGGCGTCAGAGCGGTAAAGACATGCGGCCACCTGTATCAATTGACGCGCTCAACGCGTTTCCACAGGACTAGGATAATGTCCTGTATCCTCAGGAGCACCATATACTGAATAGGTAAGTTGGCAGAAGGGGCCAGACACCTTTTGCGTGTCACGGCACCGGCACTGTGACGGCCGTACGCGGCCGCCAGACTGCCGGGTTTAAAAGCCCTAAGCCACACCCACTGGGTATCAGCTGACCGGGCGGGAGGCGGGGCAGCCATCGAAGCAGGGAGAACCACCCACCGTGTCCCGCATCCCGTCCTCTCAATACATAACTAGATATCCACAGTAAAGGTGAGTGTATAATGTATATGGGCATGAAATATCGCGGCAAAATCAAAACCAATATCAGGCCGCAGGCACTGGGAAACATCAAGGGAAGTATCACAGGAAATGTATCCAACCAGTTACTACTGTAGCAGAATGTATAGATAAAGACCATAGCATAAGGATAAAGAATAAGGAGCATCACGATTGTGTAACATCCTGCATCTTGACCGATATTCATATAAAGCAGGCATATGAGATAGACTCATTCAGACCCTGCGGCTGGACCGTTTGTAGATCGAACATCCATCTCGCCTCTTTCTGTAATAGGAGGCGATCAATGTCACCACCCCGTGGAGATGGCCTCACCGTGTCAATGCCTTGCACAGTGAAGCACCTTCGTTCTCCATTATGGTGGTCATGCATATGTCTCGCCACCGGAGTGTCATTAGAGTCACGTATGTCCAGAAGATGCTCTCCTATGCGTCTCCTTAATTCCCTTTTCGTCTTACCGACGTACTGGGTACCACATTGACAGGTGATCAAGTAGATCACCCCTACTGTGGTGCAACGGATAAGCGAGCGGATCCGATATTGTTTCCCAGTGGAATGACTGATAAAGAAGGAGCCCCTTCTCACCAGTCCACACATCAGACAGGATCCGCAAGGGAACGTGCCTTGCAAAGAGGTGTTCAACCAGGTGGTACTAATGGGTCGTGTGAACATGCTGTGAACCACTTTATCCCGTAGGTTGGAACCACGTTTGAACGTGACCGATGGACAATCTGGTGCCAACCGTCCAATATCCGGATCCGACTTAAGGATAGGCCAGTGGCGCTTCAGTACCTCCTTTATTTGGATATGTGCCCTGTCAAAAGTTGCAATAATCCTAGGAAGGGAGTTACAGTCCTTCCTGGCCTTGGGAACCAGAAGTTCCTCTCATTTAGCAGATAACGCATGATGATATGCGTCACGTAACACTGCATTCGGGTATCCCCGATCAGTAAAACGGTCCCTAAGATCTGCTGCCACTGCTTTGAAATCCCCGAGGTTGGAGCAATTTCTCCTTGCCCGCAAGTATTGTCCCTTGGGGATACCTCGACGCAGGGCTAGCGGATGACCGCTTCCCCATTCAAGGAGACTATTTGTCGCAGTCTCCTTTCTATAGAGGCTCGTTTTGATATTACCCTCTTTATCCAGCGTGATCGTGACGTCCAAGAAGTTTATTGTGTCTGCGTGTATCTCATGAGTAAACAAGAGGCCTAAATCATTCACATTTAGTTCAACAACAAAGGCCTCAAAAGCCTCACGTGATCCCCTCCAAAGGATCAACACGTCGTCGATGTACCTTATCCAGAGTAACACCGACGACGTGTAGTGTTCAAGGCTCTCATCAAACACGATCTCCCTCTCCCACCAGCCCAGGTAGAGATTAGCGAACGTGGGGGCACATGGGCTCCCCATCGCAACTCCCCTGAGCTGGTGGAAAAGGCGGCCATCAAAGAGAAACACATTCCGTGTCAGTATAAAATCGCATGATGAGGCCATTATGGCGATGACAATGGGCTCCCCTCTGCTGGAGAAACCCCTCCACAGCCCTACACCCCAAATCATGGGGAATAGAGCTGTAGAGGGCCTCAACATCAAGACTCGCCAGCCACACTCCAGATTCCGGTTTGGTGAATGACTCTAACATCATAATAAAACCGGCAGATAAAGGTGGGAACATTGTCATCATGGATGTGGAAAAATACCAGCAGATGTGTCTAAACCTCCTTAATGACCACCGTACGTACAGGCGCTTGCCCTCTGACCCTACCCCAGCGTTCTGGACTGAACTTGAAAGTATTCTGGATGGAGCTCTAACTGACAGGTTGATTAGCAAATCTGAACGACATTTTCTGTTGCCTAAGTATCCAATTGTGGCCACATTCTATGGCCTTCCCAAGGTCCATAAAAAGGGTCCAGTGCTGAAGGGGCGCCCGATAGTCTCTGGTGTGGGGAGCCTGACCGCAAATATTAGTCAATATGTGGATCAGATCCTACGCCCGTTTGTGACATCCCTACCATCTTACGCCCGTGATACCATGGATGTCCTCCAGAGGCTAGACGGCATTAGATGCGAATCTGGAGTGTGGCTGGCGAGTCTTGATGTTGAGGCCCTCTACAGCTCTATTCCCCATGATTTGGGGTGTAGGGCTGTGGAGGGGTTTCTCCAGCAGAGGGGAGCCCATTGTCATCGCCATAATGGCCTCATCATGCGATTGTTGGATTTTATACTGACACGGAATGTGTTTCTCTTTGATGGCCGCCTTTTCCACCAGCTCATCTCCTGACGAAGCAGTGTGCGAAACGCGTCGAGGTGGGTGAGTGACACAGGAGGGGATGGGTGAGGTATACTAGAGCCACGACCTAGTGATTTACCATTTTGAGCATGGGCAACTTGTTATCCTAAACTCTGACTAGCTATAGGAACATATTGATTATTATATACGCTGTTTACATTTGACCTGTACTAATTATATATTACTTGCCTCTGTAGCTATACTAAAATATTGTACCTAGGTGTGTGCTTTTTTACTTGATCCATACTTAGTATGATGCACTAGTAGCACTTTAATTATATTGAGGGGGTTTCTTTTGTCCCCCCTCCCCCTCCCCCTGATACTCTCTTCCTGTGTACCACCTGATGTGTCTTTTTACCCATATGGATATATGATGATTGTAGAAAGTTGTATATGATTCGAATTTTTACTGTCAATTTTTTAATGTATTTGGACTAATAAACATTATGATGAATTCAGATATTATTTCTCTGTGATTGATGTTTACTATTATGGGTCAGAACACATGAACATTGAATTGGGGCCACCAGCTCAGGGGAGTTGCGATGGGGAGCCCATGTGCCCCCACGTTCGCTAATCTCTACCTGGGCTGGTGGGAGAGGGAGATCGTGTTTGATAAGAGCCTTGAACACTACACGTCGTCGGTGTTACTCTGGATAAGGTACATCGACGACATGTTGATCCTTTGGAGGGGATCACGTGAGGCTTTTGAGGCCTTTGTTGTTGAACTAAATGTGAATGATTTAGGCCTCTCATTTACTCATGAGATACACGCAGACACAATAAACTTCTTGGACGTCACGATCACGCTGGATAAAGAGGGTAATATCAAAACGAGCCTCTATAGAAAGGAGACCGCGACAAATAGTCTCCTTGAATGGGGAAGCGGTCATCCGCTAGCCCTGCGTCGAGGTATCCCCAAGGGACAATACTTGCGGGCAAGGAGAAATTGCTCCAACCTCGGGGATTTCAAAGCAGTGGCAGCAGATCTTAGGGACCGTTTTACTGATCGGGGATACCCGAATGCAGTGTTACGTGACGCATATCATCATGCGTTATCTGCTAAACGAGAGGAACTTCTGGTTCCCAAGGCCAGGAAGGACTGTAACTCCTTTCCTAGGATTATTGCAACTTTTGACAGGGCACATATCCAAATAAAGGAGGTACTGAAGCGCCACTGGCCTATCCTTAAGTCGGATCCGGATATTGGACGGTTGGCACCAGATTGTCCATCGGTCACGTTCAAACGTGGTTCCAACCTATGGGATAAACTGGTTCACAGCATGTTCACACGACCCATCAGTACCACCTGGTTGAACACCTCTTTGCAAGGCACGTTCCCTTGCGGATCCTGTCTGATGTGTGGACTGGTGAGAAGGGGCTCCTTCTTTATCAGTCATTCCACTGGGAAACAATATCGGATCCGCTCGCTTATCCGTTGCACCACAGTAGGGGTGATCTACTTGATCACCTGTCAATGTGGTACCCAGTACGTCGGTAAGACGAAAAGGGAATTAAGGAGACGCATAGGAGAGCATCTTCTGGACATACGTGACTCTAATGACACTCCGGTGGCGAGACATATGCATGACCACCATAATGGAGAACGAAGGTGCTTCACTGTGCAAGGCATTGACACGGTGAGGCCATCTCCACGGGGTGGTGACATTGATCGCCTCCTATTACAGAAAGAGGCGAGATGGATGTTCGATCTACAAACGGTCCAGCCGCAGGGTCTGAATGAGTCTATCTTATATGCCTGCTTTATATGAATATCGGTCAAGATGCAGGATGTTACACAATCGTGATGCTCCTTATTCTTTATCCTTATGCTATGGTCTTTATCTATACATTCTGCTACAGTAGTAACTGGTTGGATACATTTCCCTGTGATACTTCCCTTGATGTTTCCCAGTGCCTGCGGCCTGATATTGGTTTTGATTTTGCCGCGATATTTCATGCCCATATACATTATACACTCACCTTTACTGTGGATATCTAGTTATGTATTGAGAGGACGGGATGCGGGACACGGTGGGTGGTTCTCCCTGCTTCGATGGCTGCCCCGCCTCCCGCCCGGTCAGCTGATACCCAGTGGGTGTGGCTTAGGGCTTTTAAACCCGGCAGTCTGGCGGCCGCGTACGGCCGTCACAGTGCCGGTGCCGTGACACGCAAAAGGTGTCTGGCCCCTTCTGTCAACTTACCTATTCAGTATATGGTGCTCCTGAGGATACAGGACATTATCCTAGTCCTGTGGAAACGCGTTGAGCGCGTCAATTGATACAGGTGGCCGCATGTCTTTACCGCTCTGACGCCTCTTGTCAGCGACGGTGCTCCCTCACTGAGTGAGGTGATCAGTGGCGGTGTGCGTGCTGCTTGTGTGGTAGGCTGTGGTTCTATACCTACACAGCGTGTACCACAACAACTAGGTATTGCTCTAGTCTATTAGGGCTTGTTGAGGGATCTATACATTTACCCCCCACGCCCAGTGACTAGTTCAGGTTAATGCACTCCAGACGGATCAGGGACTGGTAACCAGTTTATTTGGTTGTACTGGTTCCGGGTCTAAACTGATCCGTATTACCTGTTCGAGGTTTAATTGTCTTTTAGTCCCACGGGACAATATTCCTAATAAAGTTAGTGTTTTTATATACGTCTTTGCAGGTAGTGATTCATATTATTGAGGTCAGACGTACTAATTTCATATCTACTTTTGGAGTGATCTTACATTCATACTTTATTTTTGTTGGGGGGCATGGCAGGCTTTTTATCACACGATATTAGTTCTGAGGCATGGCTGGGTAACCCCAAGGAGGTTTTCACTGAGAACGAACTACCTAATCAACCAGTACATCTGAGCATTAATGCAGCTTTTAAAAATTTGTATCGAGTGTATAAGGATAGGGTGCGTTGCTGGTGGGAGGTTAGAACCCTTGAAGCCTATCTGGAACACAATATCGTTCCGAGGGGCCTTAGAAATCCGATCCTACCGGTCGTACGCCTCCGTTCCCCGGAGTTTGTCAAGAAATGGGAACAGGAGTCAATTGATGGCTCCCTGCGTCTCATGAGACTGCTACTTGAGGAGGAGAAAAATCTTATGGTAAAAAGTGAAAGCGAGCTCAAGGAGTGGATCACGAAAGCGAAGGACTTCTGTGATCATACTGAGTTTGTTAAGAAGGAGAGCCTATTACAGAAGGACATTGAGCGCTTCACATCCCATATTAAACAAAGAAAACACTTCCAGTTCAATAGAGACCTCCACGATTTCAAGGAGGGGAATCTGTTTGGGTTTGGGACAAACCGTCCTACTGCCCCAGAAACAGAGACAGAAATCTCCTCCTCTGAAAGTGATACTGACAGTCACATCAGAGCAAACTCAGGGAGGGACAGAGGTGCCTTCGGTGGGACTTTTTCAAGGGGAAGAGGCGGTACATCTAGAGGCAGAGGTAACCGAGGTGGGAAGAGAGGAGGAGGCAGTGGTTTTTTAGATCAAGCCCCCACCATATCGGATTATCTGCTGCGAAACAAAAAAAAACAATAAGACCCCTTAGTACTGATCTACGCGTGATTAACCTCTCTGATCGCCCATTAACGGCCACAGAGATGTGTGTCCACCATCACAGAAATTCAACCTGTTTGGGTGGGTCAGGGATTTAGAACTTTATGTGCGTAAATTAAAATGGAGGAAATACTTTATGCTCCATGATAGACGCACCTGCCAAGAGCTGGGCATCGATCCTGAACAATTGGCAGATGTTCAGCTCCTGGCGGGGTTGTCAGAAGAGGGAGGTGAAAGTGTGGGAGAAGGTCCTTTTACCACCCTAAAAAACCCCTCTAAAGCATTTCCCCCTGTGGGTGACAACACACCAATAGACACCTTCCGTACCCTTGTCATTAATGATCTCCAGAAATTGGTACAACTTTCCATTGGTAGTGACAATATGACAAGAAATGAACGTGTGGCACTGACCGGTTTGGTGAATGACTCTAACATCATAATAAAACCGGCAGATAAAGGTGGGAACATTGTCATCATGGATGTGGAAAAATACCAGCAGATGTGTCTAAACCTCCTTAATGACCACCGTACGTACAGGCGCTTGCCCTCTGACCCTACCCCAGCGTTCTGGACTGAACTTGAAAGTATTCTGGATGGAGCTCTAACTGACAGGTTGATTAGCAAATCTGAACGACATTTTCTGTTGCCTAAGTATCCAATTGTGGCCACATTCTATGGCCTTCCCAAGGTCCATAAAAAGGGTCCAGTGCTGAAGGGGCGCCCGATAGTCTCTGGTGTGGGGAGCCTGACCGCAAATATTAGTCAATATGTGGATCAGATCCTACGCCCGTTTGTGACATCCCTACCATCTTACGCCCGTGATACCATGGATGTCCTCCAGAGGCTAGACGGCATTAGATGCGAATCTGGAGTGTGGCTGGCGAGTCTTGATGTTGAGGCCCTCTACAGCTCTATTCCCCATGATTTTGGGTGTAGGGCTGTGGAGGGGTTTCTCCAGCAGAGGGGAGCCCATTGTCATCGCCATAATGGCCTCATCATGCGATTGTTGGATTTTATACTGACACGGAATGTGTTTCTCTTTGATGGCCGCCTTTTCCACCAGCTCAGGGGAGTTGCAATGGGGAGCCCATGTGCCCCCACGTTCGCTAATCTCTACCTGGGCTGGTGGGAGAGGGAGATCGTGTTTGATGAGAGCCTTGAACACTACACGTCGTCGGTGTTACTCTGGATAAGGTACATCGACGACGTGTTGATCCTTTGGAGGGGATCACGTGAGGCTTTTGAGGCCTTTGTTGTTGAACTAAATGTGAATGATTTAGGCCTCTTGTTTACTCATGAGATACACGCAGACACAATAAACTTCTTGGACGTCACGATCACGCTGGATAAAGAGGGTAATATCAAAACGAGCCTCTATAGAAAGGAGACCGCGACAAATAGTCTCCTTGAATGGGGAAGCGGTCATCCGCTAGCCCTGCGTCGAGGTATCCCCAAGGGACAATACTTGCGGGCAAGGAGAAATTGCTCCAACCTCGGGGATTTCAAAGCAGTGGCAGCAGATCTTAGGGACCGTTTTACTGATCGGGGATACCCGAATGCAGTGTTACGTGACGCATATCATCATGCGTTATCTGCTAAACGAGAGGAACTTCTGGTTCCCAAGGCCAGGAAGGACTGTAACTCCTTTCCTAGGATTATTGCAACTTTTGACAGGGCACATATCCAAATAAAGGAGGTACTGAAGCGCCACTGGCCTATCCTTAAGTCGGATCCGGATATTGGACGGTTGGCACCAGATTGTCCATCGGTCACGTTCAAACGTGGTTCCAACCTACGGGATAAACTGGTTCACAGCATGTTCACACGACCCATCAGTACCACCTGGTTGAACACCTCTTTGCAAGGCACGTTCCCTTGCGGATCCTGTCTGATGTGTGGACTGGTGAGAAGGGGCTCCTTCTTTATCAGTCATTCCACTGGGAAACAATATCGGATCCGCTCGCTTATCCGTTGCACCACAGTAGGGGTGATCTACTTGATCACCTGTCAATGTGGTACCCAGTACGTCGGTAAGACGAAAAGGGAATTAAGGAGACGCATAGGAGAGCATCTTCTGGACATACGTGACTCTAATGACACTCCGGTGGCGAGACATATGCATGACCACCATAATGGAGAACGAAGGTGCTTCACTGTGCAAGGCATTGACATGGTGAGGCCATCTCCACGGGGTGGTGACATTGATCGCCTCCTATTACAGAAAGAGGCGAGATGGATGTTCGATCTACAAACGGTCCAGCCGCAGGGTCTGAATGAATCTATCTCATATGCCTGCTTTATATGAATATCGGTCAAGATGCAGGATGTTACACAATCGTGATGCTCCTTATTCTTTATCCTTATGCTATGGTCTTTATCTATACATTCTGCTACAGTAGTAACTGGTTGAATACATTTCCCTGTGATACTTCCCTTGATGTTTCCCAGTGCCTGCGGCCTGATATTGGTTTTGATTTTGCCGCGATATTTCATGCCCATATACATTATACACTCACCTTTACTGTGGATATCTAGTTATGTATTGAGAGGACGGGATGCGGGACACGGTGGGTGGTTCTCCCTGCTTCGATGGCTGCCCCGCCTCCCGCCCGGTCAGCTGATACCCAGTGGGTGTGGCTTAGGGCTTTTAAACCCGGCAGAGTGCCGGTGCCGTGACACGCAAAAGGTGTCTGGCCCCTTCTGTCAACTTACCTATTCAGTATATGGTGCTCCTGAGGATACAGGACATTATCCTAGTCCTGTGGAAACGCGTTGAGCGCGTCAATTGATACAGGTGGCCGCATGTCTTTACCGCTCTGACGCCTCTTGTCAGTGACGGTGCTCCCTCACTGAGTGAGGTGATCAGTGGCGGTGTGCGTGCTGCTTGTGTGGTAGGCTGTGGTTCTATACCTACACAGCGTGTACCACAACAACTAGGTATTGCTCTAGTCTATTAGGGCTTGTTGAGGGATCTATACATTTACCCCCCACGCCCAGTGACTAGTTCAGGTTAATGCACTCCAGACGGATCAGGGACTGGTAACCAGTTTATTTGGTTGTACTGGTTCCGGGTCTAAACTGATCCGTATTACCAGTTTAGACCCGTCTTTTAGTCCCACGGGACAATATTCCTAATAAAGTTAGTGTTTTTATATACGTCTTTGCAGGTAGTGATTCATATTATTGAGGTCAGACGTACTAATTTCATATCTACTTTTGGAGTGATCTTATAATAAGTTGTATGCAAAATTAGAGAACTGTGTTTTCTCTGTACACGAGGTGCAATTTTTGGGCTACCTGCTGTCATGTTCGGGTTTTCGAATGGATCCAGAGAAAGTCCGTGCAGTATTGGACTGAGATCGTCCTGAAAATCTGGAGGCTCTTATGCGATTTTTCGGGTTCACTAACTATTACTGAAAATGAATTCAGAACTATTCGACAGTGGTAAAACTCCTAACTGACATGACTACTGTAAGAAAGTTACGGATGTCTCAGTGTGGTCTGATTCAGCTTTGTGAGTAGTATTGGGCGAGCATGCTCAGCCGAACACTATTTTGACTTGAGCATCAAGATGCTCGGCACATCGCGGTGTTTGGCAGAACACCGCGTGTGCTCGAGCACGATTCTTGAGTCTCCTCCCCGCACGTGCAGAGAAGTACTGGCACTCACTGTAATGCCGTAGCCATGTTGGTTACTGGCATTGCAGTGATTGGCTGGCAGGAATGCGTCATCGGGTGCTATATAGCACTCGATGAAATGTGGTTCGACTCAGTCTTAGTCAGGGCGAGCTGCTGCAGAAGGGACAGATAGTGTAGGGACAGGAATTGTATTTTTTAGGCAGGGTTTAGTGTTTAAAGGTGTTAGAGAATCAAAAGTCCTTTTAAGGACTATTGTTTTATCTGGCTGCAATATATATTATTAGCGCAACTTGCGCTAAATTGCGTGCAATTGTTTGGCCACTGCTGACAGTGACACAACCTCTGCTACATCTGTTGCATTACATTTGCGCATCCTAAATATCTGTGAGATTCAACGCAATTGTTTAGCTGCTGCTGACAGCGACATTACCTGTGCACCATCTCCTGTATAACCTTTGCGCATCCTAAATATCTGCGACATTCAGTGTAATTTTTTCTTTGCCGCTGGTGACAGCAACATTACCTGCACTACATCTCCTGTATAACGTTTGCGCATCCTTAATATTTGTGACATTCAGTGTAATTTTTTCTTAGCCGCTAGTGACAGCGACATTACCTGCGCTACATCTCCAGTATAACGTTTGCGCATCCTAAATATCTGTGACATTCAATGTCATTTTTTCTTAGCCGCTGGTGACAGCGACATTACCTGCGCAGGACACCACTCTCGAAGTAACACCAGTGCGACCGGGTGGTTGGTTGTTTTAGTGGTCAGATCAGCAGCAGGCACTTGCCCCTAATGTTTTAGACGGTCAGCTCAGCAGCAGACCCTCACCCCTAATGTTTTAGATGGTCAGATCAGCAGCAGGCCCTCGCCACTAATATTTTAGAGGATCACCAGCAGGCCCTTGCTCCTAATGTTTTTGAGGGTCACCAGCAGGCCATCAATTTTTCAAGGGTGTGTATGTTGCCCTCCTTTATGTGTAATAAAGGGTGTATTGTAGTGCCGGTTCTTTGTAATTTTTGGCAGCCCTTTCACTTAGTGCATAGGCTTTATGAGTGTAGGAGTCCCACTACCTGAACAATTGTACCACGATGTGAATGATGCCCTCCTTTATGTGATATACAGGTTGTATCGGAGTGCCTCTTCCTTGTAATTTTTGGCAGCACATATACAGGAAATAATGTTTCCTAAAATTTTTCCTCTAAAATCCATTTTATCTTTCGTTTTGTGTGTATTATTGTCTGTAAAAGGGGAGTACCACTCAGACAACATCATTCCCAGCAGCGACCTGGGAGTCCAAGAAGCATCCAGACATCCTCCCCATGCTGTTCCCGAACCATTTCAATGTTGTTTCCATAAATTTCTGACCTTTTCCTGTGAACCAGACACCCTCCCCTCTTCAGAGCAGGGGGTGCCTGGTTTAATGCTCTGGTTCTCCCATTGACTTCTGTAGAGCACCTGAGCATCCTAAAGTGTTCTACTCGAGCACTAGAGCACTTTGATGCTCGATCAACATTAGTTGCGAGCCTTTTCTGCAGTTAAGGAGTGCTTCGCTGCTACCCCTATATTGGTGCAGCCGCATGTCTCACAATCTTTCATTGTGGAAGTGGACGTATCCGAGGTGGGGGTAGGAGCTGCTGGCCATTAAGTTGGCTTTTGAGGAATGGTGTTATTGGTTGGGAGGGGTGATTCATCCAATTACTGTGTTCACTGATCACAAAAATCTGGCCTACCTGGAGTCGGCTAAATGACTGAACCTGATGGTTGTTGTTTTATTACTAGATTCAATTTCACTGTCACTTATCGTCCGGGGGTTAAAAGGCGTCAAGGCGGTGATTTTAAAAATCCGAGTCCTATACTGTCTGAAGGGGTGGTGATATCCACTCTATACTCTGACCTAGAGGTGAAGGTATTAGAGGCTCAGGGAGATGCACCGGATTCTTGCCCCTCTGGGAAATTGTTTGTGCCAGCAGAACTGCGGCACAAGGTGTTTGAGGAACATCACTGAATGGTTCTTACGGGACACCCTGGGAGTAGATCCACTGCCGACCTCATCTCTAGTAGATTCTGGTGGTCATGGTTGCTTAAGTGTGTATCAGCCTATGGTACCTGTGCACGTGCTAAAGTGACACACTGTTCTGTCTTTATACACGTTCACACAGTGTGCAGTCTGACATTCAGCATAAACCATTCCTGTCTTCCAAATAAGAAGACTGTTTTCTGTAGTCTAACTTGTTTATTGGTCAACAGGATTGTGAATTAATGTGCGATCAATTGATTGGTAAAACTATAAGAATACAAATAACATGTATTAGTATATAGCATAGCATGTATCAGCAGAAAGCATAGAACAGCATGTATTCTAACATTTGTATACCACTGAGCAAATGTCCAAAATGGCTGCCTATACATGGATTGCATGTCTAGCTATCTAACAGTCATTACATGTTCCCTGAAACAATTATAACTAACTAAACAGCTCTGCATAATATCCCTTAGACAGAAGTAGATGTCATTCACCACTAGATATACTTGCACAAAGATGGTGGAGTTTAAGAAGAAGACATGCAGGAGACAGCTCTGTTGATGTCCTGTAACATGGAGACTGGGCTTCTCCTTCCCAGAATGCCTTGCACTACCCACAATGCCTAGCACCTAACAGAAAGCAATAATCACGAAAACTAGGTGCAATACATTTTTACCTCTAGATGGTGCTATAATCTAACTAATAGCTACAGAAATACAGCAGATGTGATCTGTAATGATACTGAAATGAATCTCCCAGTGCTGGGACAGAACATCCACCTTACAGATCTCTACTTCTGTTACCCATCCCGTCCAGACCATGGACCCACTTATCTATGGATTTTATCACAGATCTGCCTAATTCATCAGGAAAGACGGTTATTCTGGTGGTAGTTGATCGTTTTAGTTAAATGGTTCATTTTATTGCATTACCTGGCCTACCAAGTGTTTGTTGACAACATTGTGAAACTTCCTGCCATTCCCTCTGACGTGATCTCAGATCGGGGGATTCTGGATAGCTTTCTGTACTCGGCTGAAGTTACAACTGTCTTTCTTTGGCTTTTCATCCTCAGTCGGAGTCTGGAGACTTACTTAAGATGTTTTGTCTCAGAGAACCAGGAGGAGTGGTCCTCGTTTTTATCCCTGGCAGAGTTTGCCATATATAATCGTAGACAGGAGTCCACTGGGAGGTCGCCATTTTTTGGCGCTTACGGGTTTCACCCACACGTTAGTGCTGCTCTGCACTTTGGCAGACACCGACAGGCTCAAGGACTGGCCCACCTTCTGTTCTACATATTTGTGCAGGGCTGGTACTGCCTTTTTGTCAAAGAAATGACGGCTTGGGACTCTCCACCTTGGCTCGGCACAAGCCATCAATTCTCTTAAAGGTTTAGAGTCCACCACTTGGAAAGGGAGGGAGTGCAGGACCAGCAACTTAGCCAGGAGCACGTTTAGGTTCTGAGCCGTTGGATGAGTGCACGCATACTTTTGTCTCTTGGCAATCGCTTCGGTGATCGATTGCTGATGGAATGACTGACTAGGAAAAGGAGGAGCATGAGGACCAGCAGATGGAAGGACAAACAGCTTCCTTCGGTTGAGGTGGTGTAGCCTTGACTGCCTGAAATCGGGTGAGTGCCACTGGGTGATGCAGCGGTTGCTGCGGCAGGCTGGACCACCACATTGGAGCCATGGTTCTCCCAGGCCACTTTATGGTGACGCTGCATATGCTGACACTGGGCCCTGATGCCAACATTGGCACCCTGGGCACGCTTCACCTTCTGCCGACAAATGGCCATGTTTTACCCCCAACACTCCCCACTGACTGACAGCTACCGCCACTGCCTCTGTGAACCCCTGCACCACTACTTTCTGGGCCTGTAGGCTCCTGCAAAGTGGGTGGTTTACCCCGGGCACGATTGGCTCCCGACCTCCCCCTGCTGCCAGCCTACTGACTCCCGGCCAAGCTACCGACTTGCTAGCTCTGCCGCTGCCACCCTCTTCTCTAGATGATGATGAAGCCCCTTTGTCACCCGGATCCCAATTGCGATCAGGTACATCATCATCGAGTATTGTCTGCACTTTACTGATGTCCTCCTCAACGGTCTCTGAGCCAGGAGCCTTACCACTCACAACACCAGCTCCCATGCCACTGTCCTCATCACAACTTGCCCATCCACTGGAGGAAACGGCGGATGTCTCCTCCACATTTTGGCTGCCCAGTAGCTGCTGACTGTCCTCTAGTAGCTCGTCCTCATTGTATAGTGGAGCTGAGCCCACAGCATATAGTACTTCTCTGGCTGAGTGAACAGAAAAGGACAGAGGCGGTTGAGGACAGGTGAGGGCACAGAGCCTGCTCCCGGGCCATGCCAACTAAGGGTTGTGTCTGACGAACCCACCGACTCTTGGCTGGGGGCTTTGGATGTCACTTGGGATGAAGTCGATGACCGAGTCAAGCATTCAAGAACCGCTGGGTTGGTGGTCAAGACACGACCGCTAGCTAACACTGGGAGTTAAGTTCTCTGGAAGCAACCCCTGCTGCCACGCCCCCTTATTCTGCTGCGACCTGTGTCTGCTCTAGAAACATTTAGGCCTCCTCCCCTCCTCTGTGCAGGGCCTGTCACTTATTTGTCTGACATACTGTTAGATCAAATAAGTAAATAAAACAGAAATTAGTGCACCCCAAAAAAGGCAGTTTTGTCACTTCACCACACAACCGTAAAAAATACTTTTTTTTGCCACTAATACACGCCAAAAAAGGCTTTAGAATATATAACTGCACCGCTGAACGGCAAATAATATATTTTTTTGCCACTAATACATGCCAAAAAGGGCTGTAAATTTCTCACTTCACCACATAACGGCTAATAAGCCCCTTTTTTGCCACTAATACACTCCAAAAAAGGCTTTCGAGCATATAACTGCTCAACTGAACGGTCAAAAAAGATTTAGAACATATAACTGCACCGCTGCACAGCAAATAATACTTTTTTTTGCCACTAATACACGCCAAAAAGGGCTGTAATTTTCTCACTTCACCACACAACACCAGATAATGCTTTTTTTGCCACTAATACACATCAAAAAAGACTTTAGAACATATAACTGTACCGCTGAACAGCAAATAATACTTTTTTTTTGCCACTAATACATGCCAAAAAAGACGTTGGAACAAATAACTGTACCGCTGAAGGCAAATAATACTTTTTTTTTCCACTAATACACGCCAAAAAGGACTGTAATTTTCTCTCTTCCCCGCTGAACGGCAGATAATACTTTTTTCCCATTTATACACGACAAACAAGGCTTTAGAATATATAACTGCACCACTGAATGGCAAATAATCCTTTTTTTGCCACTCATAAACGACAAAAAAAGGCTTTAGAACATATAACTGCACTGCACAAGGGCTACTAGGACATAGAAATATGTTCTAGTACGGGCTCTTTCACACGAGCAGATGCCGTGCGTGGAATCCGCTGTGTGAAAGAGTGCCAAGCCGTGCTCTGGACAGCAGAGACACGGAGCATTAACATGATTGATAATGCTCCGTGCCCCTCTGTTATCTTTTTACTCCAAAATCACAAGGAGATAAAGTTGTCACCGTGATTTTATAGTAAAAAGATCACAGAGAGGCATGGAGCATTATCAATCATGTTAATGCTCCATGTTTCTGTTGTCCAGAGCACGGCTTGGCACTCTTTCACGCAGCGGATTCCACGCACGGCATCCTCTCATGTGAAAGAGCCCTTATACGCCCTGTTAAGTGCTGTATCACACAGCACTCGCACCCTAATAACAAGAACGGTTTGCTGGAATTACAGAACAGTATAATGGCAATTTGGATCCCCAGTCAGTGCAGCAAGGTGTAATAGGATTGTTCCTATTACCCAGGCTGTACACTCCCCTATTGGACCCTGTTCTCCTTTTATAGTGTGGAATAATCCCCCTCTATCCTTTCCCTACACTTCTAATGATCTTTTCCTGAACTTCTATTCAGCAACATAAAAGTTTTCAAGTCTTTCCTAGCACTGTCCCTAGCACCTGCTGATGTCTCTCCCTGCACTAAGTACACTGGAAAATGGCAGAATCCAAGATGGCTGAGGCTATTTATACGGCTGTAACATCACAGGGCTGGATGGCTGCTGATTGGCTGCATGCATGACATTGTGGGTGATCCCTCATTTCCTAGAGTTCTTTGCTCCATGTCCTAACGTGCAGCCGCCATTTTAGGAAAAAATGCAATTTGTTACCACAAAGCATCAGGAAATTCAGATTCGGTATGAATCGAATTTTTACTGAAATTCGGATCCAATTCCACCTTGTCAACTTTGATACGCTCATTATTACCTTCAAAGAGACATACATAAGACATTATTACTGTCAATGGGCAAAAGGTTGTGTTATTACTTTCTAGCCAGGGTCACTATTACTTTTTGTGTTATTACTTTCTACCGGGGTCATTATTACTTTGTAGGGAATACTAAAAGATCTGTATTAATGTCTAAAATGCCCACAAGGGGCAAATATCCTATGTGAGGGGAACATGTAGATCATTATTTGTGGGGGCACAAAAGATGGCACTGTTACTGTGTGGTGCATTATTACCATATGTGGAACAGTACGGGGCACCATGTATCTGACACTATAATTTTGGAGCACTATTGTTTTCAGGGATGTTGTCTATGTGGCACTATTTTTTGGGGATAATCATATTCAATTATGCCCATTATATCTGAAGTACAATGTGGGCAGCACGGTGGCTCAGAGATTAGCACTGGTGCTGACCAAGGACAACATCTGCATGGAGTTTGTATGTTCTCCCCATGTTGCGGTTTTCTCTTGGTGCTCTGGTTTCTTCCCACACGCCAAAGATGGGAATTTAGAATGGGAGCCCCATTGGGAACAGCTTGATACTAATGTCTGTAAAGTGCTGCGGAATATGTCAGCGCTATAAAAGTGCATAAAATAAAATAATAAAAATAATAATACATTGTTTGGGGGCAGCGTGCCATGCAGCTGGTACAAAAATACATGGATGGGGAAACAGGCCCATAGGAAGAATCTAAATTGGGCCCCCATGCCTCATTCATAGCCTCTCCCACTACCCTTTCCTGGCCAGTATATACAGCAGTGTACTGATATGTGAGGTATAAATTACAGCTCGTACCTCACATATCAATACACTGCTGTATATACTATACCTGTTTATCTTAACACCCTGGATCTATTGTAACTTTTATTACATATATCAGTACACTTTGGTATATAATATATATCTGCACATATGGAATCTATTATACCTTGTACCACACATATCAGTACACTGCTGGGTATACAGATAACAATCTAACCTTTATAGGTGAACTAAATGTGACCTTCTCTAAACTTTTGAATGCACATGTTCGACTGTTCAATGTTTCAGTACTTTTTGCACTTGCTGTTCTCTAACAAGGAACTTAACAGCAAAATTCACAACAGGTGTTTGATTCATGAATCGCCCAATAAATTTCCTGGTTCAATTAGAACTGGTATTTAAACAGTCCTCCTCATCATGTTATTCACATTTTGACATCATCAGACCATGAGATGACACCTAACAATTCATCAACAGTACCTCGCCATTGCGAGGAGTCTCACAGAGTGTCATCAGCAGGTTGTAACAGAGATACAGAGAGACCGACAGAGTCACAGAAAGGCATAGAAGTGGACGTCCATGGGCCACACCCCTCACTGATGACCGCTTCATTGTGAACAATGCCCTGCTGAATCGGATGATGAATGCCACACAACTACAGCCATATTGAAGGGAGGTGAGAGGCATTTAAGGAAGGTGAGAAGATGTAATCACAGGTCCTGGCAGATGTTCCTGTCTAACCTATTGTTTGTGCGGCACCTGAGGGGTTAATTGCCGCGGATCGCAGAACTCTGTTAGAAGCAGTGTTTGGGCAATGTGTTTCTAATACCTGTGTTTGTAATATCTGAAACGTTATTATCATTGGTGGCCAGTGCGCCCTCAGCCCCCTCTGTCCACAGTATAAAAAACATTGGTGGCCAGTGCGCCCTCAGTCCCTCCTCCTCTTCTCTCTGTCCATTGGTGGCCAGTGCGCCCTCAGCCCCTCCTCCTCCTCCTCTTCTCTCTGTCCATTGGTGGCCAGTGTGCCCTCAGCCCCTCCTCCTCTTCTCTCTGTCCATTGGTGGCCAGTGCACCCTCAACCCCTCCTCCTCCTCCTCTTCTCTCTGTCCATTGGTGGCCAGTGCGCCCTTCAGCTCCTCCTCTTCCTCTCTCTGTCCATTGGTGGCCAGTGCGCCCTCAGCCCCTCCTCCTCTTCTCTCTGTCCATTGGTGGCCAGTGCGCCCTCAGCCCCTCCTCCTCCTCCTCTTCTCTCTGTCCATTGGTGGCCAGTGCGCCCTTCAGCTCCTCCTCTTCCTCTCTCTGTCCATTGGTGGCCAGTGCGCCCTCAGCCCCTCCTCCTCTTCTCTCTGTCCATTGGTGGCCAGTGCGCCCTCAGCCCCTCCTCCTCCTCCTCTTCTCTCTGTCCATTGGTGGCCAGTGCGCCCTCAGCCCCTCCTCCTCCTCTTCTTCTCTCTGTCCATTGGTGGCCTGTGTGCCCTCAGCCCCTCCTCCTCCTCCTCTTCTCTCCATTGGCAGCTCGGCACAGGGAGAGGGAGAGACACTGCCTCCTTCTCCCCTGTGCTGCTGAGGGAACATGGCCGCGCTGAGAGCAGCTCGGCCATGTTCTGTGATAGCACAGTTATCGGTATATTGGCCTGGTTAGATGCCGATACCAATAACTGTGCAAATCATGAATATCGGCCAATAATATCAGCCAAACCGATAATCGGTCGATCCCTAATAATTTTTACCAGTTATGATTTTAAAAGGCAGCCTGAAGACTAACCAACACCCATGGGCAGACCCAGTATATATATATATATATATATATATATATATATATATATGTATATAAACCTTGTACAGTTGGACAAGGGCCCAGTAGGTATAGGGGCCCGCTTTCAGCCTTAAGTAGCTTAGTACTGTCTTAATTGCATGTAAGGGACTAAATGGCTAAATTCCATAGTTTACATTTTTTTGTTACATAGTTACATTGTTAATATGGTTGAAAAAAGACATAAGTCCATCAAGTCCAACCAGGGGATAGGTGGGGACGTGAATTCCAGAAAGAAGTGAGACTCAGATTTCTACACATTTTCATAAGCATTAATGTCATTTACTTTTAATAATGAATCTTTTAAAAACTGTCCATTGTTCCTGCTGTGACCACGTCCTGAGGAAGTCTATTCCACAGATTCACAGTTCTTACAGTAAAGAAGCTTTGACGCTTCTGGAGACTGAACTTTTTCCTCTCCAGTTGCAGCCAGTGCCCCCTTGTCTTTTGAGGGCATTTTACATGGAACAGTTTTTCACTGTATTTTTTGTATGGCCCATTTATATATTTGTATAGGTTAATCATGTCCCCCCTTAGATGTCTCTTCTCAAGACTAAATAAATTAAGTTCTTTTAATCATTCTTCATAACTAAGACCCTCCATGCCCCTTATTATTTTAGTCACTTTCCTTCTTTGCTGCAGAGCATCCCATCTATGGACTGGGGCCAAGAACTGAACTGCATATTCCAGATGAGGCCGCACCAACGCTTTATAAATGCATAACTGTACATTTATCCATATTGAACCTCATTTGCCAAGTTGATGCCCAATCACTGCACAGTACTACATAGCCATATTCCTTTGAATAGGAATCATTGACCACAACTCTCTGGACACGGTCCTTCAGCCAGTTTTCAATCTAATTATAAACTATACTTTCCAAGCCTATAGGCCTTACTTTACCTATTAAACGTCTATGAGGGACAGTATCAAAAGCCTTTGCAAAATCTAGAAACATTACTTCCCAGCCGCCCGTCTGTCAAGCCTACTACTCACCTCCTCATAAAAACCAATCAGGTTAGTCTGACAACTCTTGGTAAGCCCATGTTGGTTATCACATAATATTATTTACAGTCACATACTCCTGTATATAGTCCCTTAAGAGTCCTTCAAACATTTTTCCCACAACAGAAGTTAAACTAACTGGTCTATAATTACCTGTGAAAGACCTAGATCCTTTTTTGAATATGGGCACCACATTTGTCTTGCACCAATCACTTGGCACTGTACCAGTACCTAGAGAATCTTTAAAAATTATAATAAAATATGTTAGGTTAACTTAAAGGGGTTGTCCCAAAATAAATATTCTACAGTTTTCAAACCAGCAGCTGCATCTGAATACTTTTGTAATGGTATATAATTGAAAATGTAGCATAGCCAGTGAGTTATTGAATAAAATATATCTGTGTAGCGCCACCTGCTGTTTATTCTTTTTCTTGTTTCTTTGTCCTGCTCACTGAGAATGCCGCACATGCTCAGTTTCATCTTTCAACTGCCTCCTGAGCTGTGAAAGAGTGAAAGCTGCAGCAGAATAGACACGCCCCTGAGGTGCAGCAGAAGACACCCCCATGGAGCTGCCATATTCATTTAAATCTAGCCCCAAGGCTGATCATTGTGAATGCTTATGTCTATACAGGCACAGTCAGTAATGCAGTGAAATACAGAAGTATTCTAATGTGTTACAGTTAAAGAGAATGTGTCCAAATATTTTTTTCTGCAAGTAAAAACCTGAGAGACACAAATCTGTTTTTATTTTCTGACCGTAGATTTTTTTTAGAGATATAGTTTACAGCAGTCACTATGGGTCATAGACACAATGCTCAGGAGCTGACTCATTGACTTCTTTAGGAGAGTTTTCTGGGCATGCTCTGTGACCTGTGTTGAGGTCAGGAGGGAGTAGATAAGCTATGATATCACTCATTGTGAATACGGGATCCTGTGTTATCTACAGTGGTGCTTAAAAGTTTGTGAACCCTTTAGAATTTTCCAAATGTCTGGGTGATTTTGAGCAAAAGCGACATCAGATTTTCTTTCAAGTACAAAAAGGAGATCAAAATAATAAACTCGAATAAATGAGTCAAAATATTAGACTTTCACATAATTATTTAAGAAAATTATCCAATATCACATTACTGTGATTAGCAAAACTATGTAAACCTTTGCTTTCAGTGTATGGTGTGACCCCCTTGTGCAGCAATAAATGCAACTAAACGTTTTCGGTAATTGTTGTTTAATCCTGCACATCGGCTTGGAGGAATTTTAGCCCATTCCTCCATACACAAAAGCTTCACCTCAGTTATGTTGTGGATTTTCTCCCATGAATTGCTTGCTATAGGTCCTTACACAACATTTCTATATGGTTAAAGTCAGGACATTAAGATGCAGCAAAATAGGCCCAAATCATGATACTTCCACCACCACTGTGCTTCACAGATAGCAAGAGGTTTTTATGCTAGAATGGAGTGTTTTCCTTTCTCTAAATATAACACTTCTCATTTATTTCCAAAAGTTTCTATTCTGGTCTCATCTGTCCATAAAACATTTTTGCACTGTGGCTTTTCCAGGTGATCTTTAGCAAACTGTCGAGCTGCAATGTTCTTTTTGGAGAGCAGTGGTTTTCTCCTTGCAATCCTGTCATGCACACCTTTGTTGTTCAGTGTCCTCCTGATGGTGGACTTATGAACATTAATGTTAGCTAATGTGAGAAAGGTCTTCAATTGCTTAGAGGTTACCTTGGGTTCCTTGTGACCTCATGTACTATTACACGCCTTGCGCTCTGCATGATTTTTGTTGGTCAACCACTCCTGGGAAGGTTAATAATGATAATGAATTTACTCTATTTGGACACAATTAGAGATGAGTGAATTTATGAAAAGTTCGATTCGGCTGATTTGCCGAATTTTACCCAAAAATTTTCTTTGTGAAGAACGACTACATCACAAAGGGCATTTTTTTGTAAGCAGCAGGTGCAATGACAGGGAGCAGCGATAGCGCCGCCCCCTGTCATTGTACCCCTCAGATGCCGTGTTCATACATGATCGTGGCATCTGAGTGTAAAAACAGTGTGAAATTAACATAAATTTTTTTTTATTAATCAAACTCACTACCTACACTTGCTCGAAGACGGGCCGACCGCCTCCATCGTGCTTGAAGATCTGGAGCGAAATCTTGCATGGCATGAGATTAAGTCATCACGCTGGCAGGCGTGGTGATGTCATACGTCACCACGCACGGAATTTGGGACGAGATACTCTATCAAGATGGTAGCCCGTTCAGCCCGACGCGAGCAAATGGTGGCGGTAAGTATGATTTTTTTTGTTTTTTACACTATTTCTGGTTAAATCGATTCGTTATCCTGAAATTCGGATCGAATTCCAATGTTTGGGATTCGATTCGCTCATCTCTAGACACAATCTGTCTGACTGTGGATTGGTGGAACCCAAGGTCTTTACAAATGCTTTTGTAACCATTTACTCCGGAAATCTCCTTTGTTTGTGTCATGATGCACTTCCGCAAATATGTGTTGTGATTGTGAAGATCAGATTTTGATAGATCCCTGTTCTAAAACAGCTCACCCAGTCACCCTTGATTGTCATCCCATTCATTGAAAACACGTGACTTTAATTTTACCTTCAAATTATCTGCTAAATGCTAATCCTAAATGTTGACATTCTTTTGCCAGTCACAGATATGGATAATTTTCCTTCATAGAAAAATAAGTTAAATTAAATTAAAGGCTACCGTATGTTTGCCAATAGCCAAATATCTTGCTGTCACTCTGACATTACTAATGCTGTTTTGGCGTTAAAGAGTTGAAAAGAGGTTGGTTGTAGTCCTAGGAGACCTCAGAGTGTCGTACACAACTTTCCCGAGAAATCAAGGCACTCTCGATTTGAGTTGAAATTTATTCAGACACATATTGAATCTAAAGATTGAATTGTGTGAATCGGACCTGAAATGAATTTCAAGAAATTCACTCATCTCTACTCATATGATAATACCCCTTTGAGTTTTGTTGCATACCTTGGGAGTGGTTTACTATAAGAATATGGCCTTCAGACCAGAAAGGTTCACCCCTGGTCTACAGGATAGCTGTCTTATAATTGTAGTTCTTACTGCTGGGACCCCGATTGATCACTAGAAAAGGGATCCTGAACACCCATTCCTCTTCAGTGCATTACTGCAGTCAGAAGGAGTTTAGATGGAGCTGGTCATTCAAATATTCAAAGTCCATGGTGCCAATGGAAAAAGCTGTGGATAATGCCAATAGAAACACCATGGAATAATTTTAGCATGCCAGTATACTGGTACCAATTAGTAGACTTTTGTGCTGCTACGGGTTCAGGTGTTTTTATTCATTTTTGCAAGCCAAACCCAGAAGTGGATTAAAAGAAACACCATTATTGTAGTATCTATCCTTAATACTTTCTCTCCTTTTATGATCCACTCCTGATTTTGGCTTCAATAACTGCATCAAAAAGTTCTGAACGTGTGGCTGAACCCTAATTTCCATAATAGTATGAAATTATTGGAGAGAGGAATCCCCTGCATAATAGAAACGGGACGCATCTGTTTTGCAGGCCATAGACTTCTATTATGATGGAATGAATAACGGAATACCTCTAAAGGCATTCCGTCATAGAATTGCGTTATGGTCCGTGGTAACGGAATCCATAACGCAATTCTGCTGTTACCACCAAACGAAGTGTGGACGAATTTCAAAATATGAAATTCGCTCATCTCTAAAAATTATGTCGTTTAGAAACATGTAGCGCCTGTATTTGCCTTAATCGCTAACACAGTACAGTACTTCATTACAACAGAAACATATGGATCATTTCAGGCCTGGTAAAGAAACTGAGATGCACAGTAACAAGTCAATGTCTAAACCTCTATCCAGAAACAAGTTGGATTCAACGCTTGTACTCACTGACAAGATCTGATTTACGGTATATGTAATAGAGTGAGCACATTTTTCTATCCTCCCTACATGCAAGTTTGTAGTCAGATAGATACCGCTATCTAGATCCCATCAAGAATGAGTGAGGGTAAAAGCCAGTAGTCATTCGATCTTATCAGCAGCTAAGTGAAAACATAAGAATGTAGGGAAGCCTTCAAGAGTTCTTCATAGTGTTCCTGTAATTTCCTCTGCAGCACATTTCTCCAGAGATTTATGGCTACATTAGAAAGATCATGCTGAAGCAATAGTTGGCCCGGTGGTCTGACCAAGGTTATGGTGCGGTGGAGTTTGTCGGCATGATTGGAACGTTTGCTGTCATTATAATATGTAAAACTTGTCGAGGTGAAAAATTTCCATAAACAATTGGGGAAGCACAAGAGAAGGCTGAGAAAGTGAGAACTAATTTTAGCAGTGCAGCAATTATTTTATTGTAATGTCTTTTATTTTCTGTTGAATTTGGGTGACACCATGCTTAATGGGAGGTCAAAGGGTTTGTTTGTGGAATATTATTAATATAGAGATGGAATTTTCTAAAAGGGGAATTCTATTATATATGAAATGTCTCCTGAATGACCAGGACCATATTGCTGTCTGTAGGGTGCAAAGTTCTAGCAATATGTGCAGGTGTCGTGAGGTGGCGGTTAGAGATTAGCGAAGCTTTCTAAAATTCGATTCAAATGTGGATTTTTACAAAAAAATGATTTCGTCACGAAGTGCATTTCTTTGCAAATAGCAGGTGCAGTGACAGGGAATGGCGATTCTGCCGCTCGCCATCATTGAACCCCTCAGATGCTGTGTTCATTGCTGATCGCGGCATCTAAGATCCACATTCAAGCATTTTAGTGTTTGCTATTAAAAAAAAAAAATTGTACCTACTTCATTCATTTGATCGTAAAGAGGCCGTCGCAGCCATCTTGCTTGAAGATCCAGAGTGAAATCTTGTGTGGTGCGTGATGACGTCTTATGTCACCATGTACGAGATTTCGCACAAGATCTTCAAGCAAGACGGCCGAGCCAGATGAGGTAAGTATGTTTTTTTTTTTTATTAACGCCATTTTAAGGAAAATTGTTTGTTACCACGAAGCACGAGAAAATTTAGCTTTGTGGCCAATCAAATTTTTCCTGAATTTCAGATCGAAGTCAACTTCATGAACTTCGACTCACTCAACACCAGTGGTGGTAAAAATTTTGATATTATTTAGTCTCACAGCAGGTGTGAAAGTGAGAGTTATAAAACAGGAAGTGTGCCCATATGACGTGTCCTTCTCGTGGCCAATGTGTAAACTGCCTGGTATTGAGTTACCCAGGGAAAGAGCTAAACTTAAGCCCATGCTTTGACTATTTCACTCCTCTTTCTCAAGACCTAATTTAGGGTTCTGTTCGCACCAGGACTTAAGGTTGTCCAGTAGTCCATTTTCTTGAGAGTGGATGGAAAAATCAGGGAAACTAAAAGAGCAAGTAGTTGCTAATAGTAATGTCAAACAGAACCAACTTCAGTGCCAAAGGGGAAAAAGAATAATAGTCTCACGCCTAACCAGAGCGAAAGAAGGAGTAGACAGAAGCCCAGTGCAATGCTGTAGGCCCAAAATGACTATTTACAGGCTCTGCCATTTGATTGTTGCCTGAACTGTATCTGTCTTATATTACATTGACTTCAGATTTTCTGACCACTCCTTTCTTTACCAATTATGCTACTACTCTTAAGGTCCTTTTACTTGGGCCCATGTGCAATGATGGGGAATGAACTGTTCATTCCTTATCATGGATCATTGAGCAGCATTTACATGCAGAAATTATCCCCTCTGAATGGGATGAATGATCACTAATGATGACCATTCATTTCCAAACAGAGTCTTTGTCTGTAGACAGCATATCCCTGTCTACACAGGTTGATGTGCTGCCCACAAATTATGATTTTAGGTGCCGCATGAAAGATGCCCTCACACGATAAATGAATGTTTGCCTGTTCATTGGGTGATCTGTGGCACCTTTACATACAGTAGGACAATTATTAGGAGCGAGCACCTTATGAACCTTCGCTCCAACAATTGTCCCGTTCCTCAACTAACTAGAAACTGTCAAAAGTTGCTAATAGAGACCACTCCCTGCCACAGAACCTACCACCCCTGAGGAGCATTTCAAAGTGAAGACTACAACATCACTTAGACTTCACCGCTAACCATGACAAGCACTTTTATGTGAGTTCACCACAATCCCCACAATCCATCTTCTAAATATTGTTCAAATAGTTGTTATATTGCTGTTTGCCGTACTGGAGCTCAGTCAACTAAGGGTTGAGAACTCATCCTTGGCACTTCTACGGGACCCTCTGAATTATTATCACCCTGTATTACTGCCGCACAGTTATCTCAAAGTTGCCTTTGTGGTAGCTATAGCCATTGTATAGTATGGTCTAGGTATTTCATAGTGTCCAACCATTGAGAGTCAGCAGTGAAGTCTTTAAAATGAAACGTCTAAGCAGGTCATCAGCTACTTTTCACTTTAATCATATTCCAAATTATACATCTAGTTGTTGCTGTGACAGCTTTGGCCAGACATTTCTTCTTCGGTCACACCCGGAGCACTTGGCAAGCTGCCTCTCTATTGCTCCTGTACAGAGATCTTCCTGTATTTTGTCAGACAGCACATAACTGGCTGCGGGCCTGAAACAGAACAATCCAGGCATAACTTTTTACTTGTCATGATTTCATAATTTTTTTGCAATTTCACAACCTTTCCTACACTAGATCTAAAACACATACATTTAAGATAGACCTTGATTTGTCGTATGGCTCCCATTGAATTTCTTTCTAATCATGACCTTTGTGCGTGGTATGATTTTTTCAGAAATGGTTTTCATTTCGAAGATATCATGGGTAATAATTTTTGGAGACAGATTACAATGGCAGCCGCACATCCCTGCAGGTTTTAACTATTTGCCGTAGCTTTAAGGACAGCCTCCAGGATGCAGATAACGTGGTACGTGACCTCCACGTCTGGAAGCATTTTGACTGATTGCAGCTATATAACCTTTGCTTCTCCCGAAAGTGTAATGAATATTATCAAGTGAGCACAGATATAAAGTTGCCACAACATTAGGTGGTGCATTCCTTTCCTGAGGCTACAGTTACCAGGTTTGCAGAGCGCTTATAACATTTCCATTGCATTAAATGAATCATGACACTACATGTATATATAGAATACTGTGTGTCAGTGCAACAACTAGCACATATTTTATATTATTTTTAGCAGTAAATTTTTGAAAAAGAATATATATATGTATATTTTTTTTGGGGGGGTGTTACCTAAAATCATTTGCAGCTTTCCCAAAGCTGTATTTGTTTTATCATATTAAGTGTTTTTCTTAATATGTTTCCAAAGGGAAAAAGTCCATTAATAGTGCTGACTGCTGAGCAAACTTGCAATTTGCAAGTTCGGTGCTCGTGTTATCTAAGAATTCTGTAATGAATTCTGTTATCACGGACCATAACAAAATTCTATGATGGCACGCACCACGGAAGACTATAAGAGGCATTCCATATTGCATTCCATTATAATAGAAGTCTATGCTGGCCATAGACTATTGTTATGACAGAATGCAATACGAAATTCTTAGATAACCCAAATCGTTGCAAATCGCATGTTCTCTCAACACTATCCATTAAACAAAAATACTATGACAGATGGTCATTTTTCCCCTCCAGAACCCAGGTGTGACCACTACCTTGTGTAATATACTCACCTAGTCACTTTTCTGTGTCTCACCGCTGTGAGAATCATGGTAGAGCTGATGGGGAGGTCAGGTATCATGCACATCATGGCACTGGGCCAACCACGGAGCTCAACCACCTGACCAAATCACAGAGCTCAGCCTTCTTCCTGACTTTGTTCCTGCCAAACTAAGTACCAGTTAGCGAGTACTCTGGGAATTACAACCTGAGAAAACTCCTGAAGCCAAGTCCAAGCATCCTTACGGGGGCAAGTTTGAAGACCATATTTCCATAAAGGCTTTATTACACAGCCCGATGTGGCAGACGATTGTCGGGAGGGAAGCGTTCCCTACTGGCAATCGTCTGCTCGCTAGCGGAGGAGACTGCTATTAAATCTCCTCTGCAGCATGGGAAGGAGCGATCGCTATGCCATCTCTTCCCCATGCTGTGTAGTGGTTTGCCGGCGGCAAATCTTTATTAGACACCACAATCTTCTGCCTGCAAAAGGTAATTTTATGACATGTCAAAAGATTTGGTTTGCCCGATGATCGAGCGTTTGCTCGTTTATCGGTCAGTTGGCGTTAGTATTACACTGCCAGATTATCTGCCACAAACGTGAGCAGTGTAATACAGGCTTTAGTTGCTGGTCCGCAATTTAGCCTTTGTAGTGCCCCAGAGCGCCCTGCTACCGGCTGTAATGGCTATCCGTTATTCTCATCTATATATTTATTTCCAATTACTATGTAACCTAGGTATTGTATTTCATGTCCTGTGCCTGGTTATCCAGCAGGTGGCTGTGTGTCTGGCAGAGAGAGTACCTTTAGATAGAATGGAACTTACTGTTCCATTTTCCCCCCTTTTGGCCAGAAGTGGGCTAGTCCTGCTTCCTACCAAGGGAAAGATTGCAGGAAGCCAGGGAGTTGAGTCTTAGAGTCCAAAGGTACCAGACATGGTCCAGTGAGTCTTCCAGGGGAAGCAGCTTGCAAAGCACCCTGAATTCTTGCAGTTCATGGATTGTGTATTACGAGGGGGTCAACAGCCAAAGACACCCCACTCAAAGGTACCAGAACTGTCATAAAGTCCAGTAACCAGACTAAAGCCAGAAATTAGCACAGCAGAGAAAGGCAAAGTCAAGTGTCCAAGCTGACCTGCTAGTTCACCCATAAACCTGCTGGACCCAGAGAAAGATAAAATATAAACTGGATGCAAGTTTATTCAAGTAAAACTGTTGAACTTTCTAAAATGTGGACTCTGCATATTCTCCACCAACTATAAACCCCCCCCCCTTTGTTGCTGCAGAGCCTAACCCTGGGGAGCAACTGTATTAAGGTAGGAGCATTGTGATACACAAAATTAGTAAGGCCGCATCACCACCCGGCAATTCCTAAAACATGGAACACAATCGGCTCTGGGGGGCAGCACACTGCACCTTCACCAAGATGTCTGTGGTTCATAGCCATGTAACTACTCCACTGTCTACACCATCAGGGCCGGTGCAAGAATTTTTGCCAGCACAAGCGAAGCTACATTTTGGCGCCCCCCCTGCCCCCCCCCCCCCATGATCACATAGTGAAAGTGATTTTTTAAAAAAAGTTCATTTTGGAGCCCCCCCCCTTCTATGCTCCCTAAGGCAGCCGCTTGGTCTGCCTTATTATAGCACCGGCCCTGTACACCATAGCCACCAGTAAAGCAGATATCTACGTGGCTCAGTAAAAAAAGGTTTTATTACCCCAAGTACAAGTAATGGTCACAAGGTTACTTTGAGGCCTTTCCTGTTTTATTTGGCAAGGTTTAAAAACACAATGTCCCTGCAGAATATCCAGTATAGAAATGGTAGTAGTTAAGAGTCTCCTCTATACAGTATGTATCTTTATTTACCTTGTGTGATATACGGGCTGTTTTACTGCACTGGGATGTATTTCAATGTATTATCAGTTACCGATTCCTGTAGATCCTCTTGGTATAATTCCATTAATGAAGTCATGTAATCCTATTAATACCTACACTTCCTATATTTGGATCGCAGCATAAAAAGGATTTGCGGACTCATTTTCCCATGTGATTATCTCTTGTCCGGATAGAAAGCGATTACTCCTCAATCAGCCTTGTATCAAGGATTGTTGCACACGGCAGTTTATCGTACTTTTGCCAGAAGTTACAATCGTCGTAGGAGACTAAAAATATTAACTACTTGGATTTGTAGTCTTCATCCCTTATGATAACACTCAATGTTAACATACCTACGGTCCTATGTAATACCACAGATATGCATCCCAATGTTACAGGAATCGTGCCGAATTACAAATTCTGCAAAGAATAGTAAAATAACATTTCTAATAATTGCCATTAAAACTCTTCTCCAGGGGCATACACGGATCTCATTGGGCACCATAGCAAAACGTAGCATGAGACCGCCTGCAGCACCAGTTTCACAGTATGCATGCAGCAAACATTCCCAAGTATTGTGGAACACAAACCGCAACACCTAAAGTTTTAAACAAATTTATAATCTTTTTATTATTAAAGGGAGTCTGTCACCAAAGTTGGACATAATAGACCGCTGACATAGCTTTGTAGCATCACTTTAGATGAATGAAACGGTACCTTTGTTGTCTTCTTCAGAGCTTCACCTGCTTCAAAAACGGACTTTTATTGATATGTAAATGAGGGCTCGCAAGTGCCCAGGGCGGAGTTAAGTTCTTTGGAGCCCAGGCTGCTCATCCTCTTTAGTTCTTATCCCCGCCCCTGTCTCTGTCTCTGCCCGCCCTTCTATTGCCTTTCTTCCTCCTCCTCTGGTAGCGAACTCCTGCGCCTGCGCTCAGCTTTGCCTCGGCGGGGCATGCGCACTGCGATGCCCACTGTGGGAGCGGCATCAATGTAGCTACTGCGCATGTCCACCAGCTTACAGCTGGGTTTGCAGCGTCAGCTGGGGAATGCGCAGTAGCTACATTGATGCCGTTCCACAGTGGCATCGCAGTGCGCATGCTGCCGAGGCAAAGCTGAGCGCAGGCGCAGAGTTCGCAACTAGAGGAGGAGGAAGAAAGGCAATAGAGGCGAGGCAGAGACAGAGACAGGCGCGGGGATAAGAACTAAAGAGGCCGAGCAGCCTGGGCTCCAAAGAACTTAACTCCGCCCTGGGCACTTGCGAGCCCTCATTTACATATCAATAAAAGTCCGTTTTTGAAGCAGGTGAAGCTCTGAAGAAGACAACAAAGGTACCGTTTCATTCATCTAAAGTGATGCTACAAAGCTATGTCAGCGGTCTATTATGTCCAACTTTGGTGACAGACTCCCTTTAAAGGACTTTTCCGAGATTTTGATATTTATGACCTATTCTCAGGATCAGATCAGCAAGGGTCCGATTCCTGGCATCTGATCTGCTGTTTGAAGAAGCTTTGGCACTGACCTTCTGCCTAGGACGTGTTCTTTGATCATGTAGCCTAGGCACAGCTCAGTCCCATTCAAGTGAACCCCAATAAAATCAATTGGGGAACTTTTTAAAGTCCAAAAAAGAGCTTTTCAGGGGTTAAAATAAAAAAATACCTACCTCATCCACTTGCATGCAAGGAAACACTTGCTCCACACTGGAGGCAGCAGGACCTGATGCTCCCAGCATTGTGACGTCACATGATGGGGGAGTCAGGCCCTGGTCCGTTTGGCTCAATTTCATCAGATGGAGCCAAACTGATGTATTCTGAGCAGATCTTTATCCATACAGAATGCATTAAGGGCAAAACTGATCCATTTTGGACCACTTGTGAGATCCCTTAACGGATCTCGCAAACGGAAACCAAAACGCCAGTGTGAAAGTAGCCTAAGTCAAATCTGATTTGTTTAGAATCACTCTGCTTATCTCTAGCAGAAAGTGATGTAATAGTTAGGGAATCCTTTTAGAAACTGGAACAGCCTAGTGTAAGGGATCGCTTGACTTTGGGGGTCATTCTCACAAGACTCTTTATCATACACTGTTTCACTATCTAAACTGTGCATTTATTTGGTACCAGCAGAACATAAACAACAAAAACAATAAACACCTTGCCCGTCTGGGCTCTACCTAAACATAAACAGAGTGTCCCTAACTCCGCTAGTAGACACAGTTCATACCTGGTACCCGGTGCGGCTTTCCCCAGACTTACAGTGCTCCAGCCCCTCAGGCTGTGCAAAAACAAAGTCCCTTGGGGGATTCAGGCTCACTAGTCCGCCTGACTAGGACCCTGCGACCCTCCCCGGGGTCGCTTTGTGCCTCAAGTCCAGGCTAACACCTAGCCTCGCGGCCCCTCAGCCTGGCCCGGCTGAGACCACACACACAGAGCCGTCCGAGGCCTCTGTTCCAAACTCTCTCCTGACTGACAGTCTGGGCTGGGCTCTTATGCCAGACTTATTGTAATACCTGGTGCGGCCTCTGACCTGCTGATTGACAGGGAAGACATGGAAACTCCTGCCCTAAATCTCCTCTAGCAGCTATGAGGCCTGTCACTGCCTTACACTAGTAATAGTTAGACATTTTGTTATTTACTACATTTTTAAGACTGATAATGTGCAGAGCACCTTGGAAATTAGGCCAGAATTCATCAATGAATGACTCTTGCCCGTTACATTACCTTAAAACACCTAGTACCATTTTTGTGGGAAAGTGCCTGAGCAATAGATTCCATAACTTGCTAGGTTCCTGCAAAAGTATGCTGTATTTTGTTGTCTGCCTGTGTACTAACTTATTGCCAATTTACTGGATTCTGACCATCCCCTGCCTGAACTGACCTGTGTCTGACTTCCATATTGACCTTTTTCTGCCCTGCCCTTAGACAGGTTCCCATATTGCACATTCTGCACCAGCCCTGACCTATGCACATCATGCTCTGCAGCCGTGTCTTTGACTCCCATGGATAAAATCTCTATCACACAGAGATTACTCCAGAAGGGTATAAGGATGAATACCAGGGGAATGACAAGGAAATGCCCTTAGTCAAATCTGTTGGATGACACAGTGGTTCCACACCCACTGCCATATCAATCTCATTGTCCTGGGTCTGAATCTGACCAAAGGCAGCATCTGCATGGAGTTTGTACAGTCTACCCATGTTTGCCCGGATTTCCTCCCACAATGCAAAAACATACAGTATTGGTAGGTTAATTGGCTCACGGTGAAATTTGCAAGTGTGTATATGTGAGATAAGGAAATGAGATTGCATGCCCCATTGGGGACAGTGAGTGTATGATGTACAGTTGTGTTCAAAATTATTCAACCCCCAATGCTGTAAAGGGTTTTAGGGAATTCAGTGTACATTTGTAATTGTGTTCAGAATGAAATCTTACAAGGACTTTTTAAAGAAACAAATGCAACTAAAATGACATCAATTGTTTTTGTAATACAGTATTAAATGTTTTTTTTGTGATTTCTTCATTGACACAATTATTCAACCCCTTAAAGACTACCGCTCTTAAGAACAGAGGTTCATTCAAGTGTTTTCGATCAGGTATTGAAAACCCCTGTGGATGTCAAGGAGCAGCAATCAAGCATAATAAGCACCAATTAGGCAGATGTAAAATAACGGTGATACTCAGCTCCTTCTAGACATTTACTGGTGTGTTTACAAACATGGTGAAGTCAAGAGAATGGTCCAGGAAGACAAGAGAAGAGGTGATTTCTCTTCACAGGACGGGCAATGGCTATAAGAAGATTGCAAAGATGTTAAACATACCAAGAGACACCATAGGAAGCATCATTCGCAAATTCAAGGCAAAGGGCACTGTTGAAACGCTACCTGGTCGTGGCAGAAAGAAGATGCTGACTTCGACTGCTGTGCACTACCTGAAGTGCAAAGTGGAGAAAAGTCCCCGTGTGACTGCTGAGGAACTGAAAAAAGATTTGTCAGATGCAGGTACTGAAGTTTCAGCTCAGACAATAAGGCGCACACTGCGTAATGAAGGCCTCCATGCCAGAACTCCCAGGCGCACCCCCTTGCTGTCTCCAAAGAATAAGAAGAGTCGACTGCAGTATGCCAAAAGTCATGTGGACAAACCACAAAAGTTTTGGGATAATGTTCTGTGGACTGATCAAACAAAATTAGAACTGTTTGGGCCCATGGATCAACGCTATGTTTGGAGGAGGAAGAACAAGGCCTATGAAGAAAAAGAACACCTTGCCTACTGTGAAGCATGGCGGGGGTCAATCATGCTTTGGGGCTGTTTTGCTTCTACAGGTACAGGAAGCTTCAGCGTGTGCAAGGTACCATGAATTCTCTTCAGTACCAGGAGATATTGGATGAAAATGTGATGCAGTCCGTCACAAACCTGAGGCTTGGGAGACGTTGGACCTTTCAACAGGACAATGATCCCAAGCATACCTCCAAGTCCACTAGAGCATGGTTGCAGATTAAAGGCTGGAACATTTTGAAGTGGCCATCGCAGTCGCCAGACTTAAATCCGATTGAGAACCTCTGGTGGGACTTAAAGAAAGCAGTTGCAGCGCGCAAGCCTATGAAAGTGACTGAACTGGAGGCTTTTGCCCATGAAGAATGGGCGAACATACCCGTAGATCGCTGCAAGACACTTGTGTCAAGCTATGCTTCACGTTTAAAAGCTGTTATAACTGGAAAAGGATGTTGTACTAAGTACTAAGATTGAATTTCACTTGGGGGTTGAATAAAACTGATAATGATGTGAGCACAGAAAAGACATTTGTGGATATTTCATTATAAATGTTATGTTATATTTGTCTGACTTACAAGTGCCTCTTTGATTTAATTGTAAACAAGATGACTGAAATGATCAAAATCAATGTCAAACTGGCCAAAACACTCAATTTCAGTGGGGGTTGAATAATTTTGAACACAACTGTATGACAATCTCTGAACAGCACTGTGGAAAATCCTACCGCTATATAAGCCACATAACTAAATAATGGGACTCACAGATCTAGTTCATCAAATAGTAACAATCCTGCAGATATAAAGCGCAACGCCATTTCGTATGTAAGCCGGAGGTCACTTAGCCCTCTCAGTTTTATGGATAAACATGATATTGTGCTGTGTGATTAAATCTGCAGAAGTTATCCATATTCCCAGTGTTAGAAATAAAATTAGAAACCTTCATCGAGAACAACCCGACAATAGAGGAAAATAAATGCATTATTACATCCAGACCTCTAAATAGGCAAAATTTGAATTAAATTGGCTCTTCGGTCTTTTAAATGAGAAATTAATTTGGATGACTACTCTTTGCTGTGCTATAGGCGATCCAACATTGGAGGAGCTGACCTCGCCATGAACCAGGACGGAACCCGGTTTTGCATTTGGAAGTAATCATTCACAAGGAGCTGTGTATTTAAAAAGCAATAATTGACATTTTTAAAAATGACGGCATGTTCTAAACGTTAGATGAACAGTCACGTGTAGACCATTATAGCATCATTATCTCAGAATATATGTGAATATATGTAAGAATTCAACTAATTTATTGTATGATTGAAAGGTATGTCCTCCTTTATAATCAGTTTTTGTATTGCTCCAGTGCATCTAAAATGAAAAATGCAAGCAACTTTGAAAATAGTTTTAAAGTTTTCATTAAAAGCTCCAGTTATTTTTGGCATACAGTCCATATGTAGACTTATATATCGCCATGGTTACAGACTACAAACATACCCTGTGTAGTCTCACCCTGTTGTCATTCTCCCTTCTCACAAGCTTACAGTAAAGAGGTTCTACTGCTTTTTAACAAATTTTTACTCCCCCTCTCCCTGCCGGACCTGTGAAAGGAAGCATATTTACCTGTTTCCCGCTACTCAGTTCCAATTCAAGATGGAGGCATCATCAAGATCAAGATGGCAGCGGCTGGCCCGTTGCTAGCAAATAGATAAAGTAAGTATGATTTATTTATTTTTTACACTGTGTTATTTTGTCAGATGCTGTGATCAGCTATGAGCACGGCATCTGAGGGATACAGTTAGAGATGAGTGAATCGAAGTTGACGAAGTGGACTTCACTTCAATCCGAATTTTAGGAAAAATGTAATTCGCACCGAATCCGAATTTCCTCACGCTTCGTGGTAACGAATCACGAATCACACACAATGCCATACATGCAGCCAGTCAGCAGCCAGCCAGCCCTGTGATGTCACAGCCCTATAAATAGCCTCAGCTATTTTGGATTCTGCCATTTTCCAGTGTACTTAGTGCAGGGAGAGACGTCAGCAGGCGCTAGGGACAGCGATTCTATTACACCTTGCTGCACTTATTGTAGATCCAAATTGCTTTTAGGTTGTTTGCACTATATGATACCTCACTAATTCCAGCAAACCATGCTTGTGATTGGGGTGCAAGTTCTGTGATACAGCCATTTAGGGGGTCTATTAATAGGAAAGATACGTACGTCCTATTAGCCGTTCTGCATTGATTTTACAATGTTTAACCTTTTTTGGGGGGTGTATTAATAGAAAGAAAAAAAAAGAAACAACTATATGTCATAAGTGCCGTTCAGCAGTCAAGTTAGGGTGCATGCACATCACCGTTTAGCTTTCCGTTCTTCTGATCCGTCAGAAGAAGAGAGAGAGAGAAAAAAAACAGGATCCTGTAAAAAAAACTGTTGCATCAGTTATGCATGGGATTGCATAGGTTCGCTTTTTTTTTCCGGATCCAGTAAAAAAAACGATCCTGTTGCATCAGTTGTCATCTGTTTGAGCCATTTCCTTCTCAGATCCATTTTTTTGATTGAAACAAAAGTACTGCATGCAGTTTTTTCCCATCTGAAAAACAGATCTCAGACGGAAATGGCTTAAACCGTTGACAACTGATGCAACAGGATCCGTTTTTTTTACTGCACCCTGTTTTTTTTTCTCTCCCTCTTTTCTTCTGACGGATGAAAAAAACGGAAAGCTAAATGGTGATGTGAATGCACCCTTACATTGTACTACAGCCATTTATGGGGTGTATTAATAGGAAAGATACTTACGTCCCATTAGTCATTCTGCTTTGATTTGACATTGTTTACATTTTTTTAGGGGGTGTATAAATAGAAAAAAAAGGGAAAAATATATGTCATAATTGCCTGTTCAGTGGTGAAGTTACATCGTACTACAGCCATTTACAGGGTGTATTAATAGGATAGATACGTATGTCCTATTAGCCATTCTGTGTTGACTTTACATTGTCTTACTTTTTTGGGGAGGGTGTATTAATACGGAAAAAAAAAATATATTGTGCCCATATTGATAGGATAGCATCTTGCAGTTGATGGAGACTTGAGGGATGCACAACCAGGGCACGAAGCTCCCGTTCCACCACATCCCAAAGACGCTCTATTGGGTTGAGATCTGGTGACTGTGGGGGCCATTTTAGTACAGTGAACTCATTGTCATGTTCAAGAAACCAATTTGAAATGATTCGAGCTTTGTGACATGGTGCATTATCCTGCTGGAAGTAGCCATCAGAGGATGGGTACATGGTGGTCATGAAGGGATGGACATGGTCAGAAACAATGCTCAGGTAGCCCGTGGCATTTAAACGATGCACAATTGGCACTTAGGGGCCTAAAGTGTGCCCAGAAAACATCCTCCACACCATTACACCACCACCACCAGCCTGCACAGTGGTAACAAGGCATGATGGAGATATGTTCTCATTCTGTTTACGCCAAATTCGGACTCTCATTTGAATGTCTCAACAGAAATCGAGACTCATCAGACCAGGCAACATTTTTCCAGTCTTCAACAGTCCAATTTTGGGGAGCTTGTGCAAATTGTAGCCTCTTTTTCCTATTTGTAGTGGAGATGAGTGGTACCCGGAGGGGTCTTCTGCTGTTGTAGTCCATCTGCCTCAAGGTTGTGTGTGTTGTGGCTTCACAAATGCTTTGCTGCATACCTCGGTTATTTCAGTCAACTTTGCTCCTCTATCAGCTTGAATGAGTCGGCCCATTCTCCTCTGACCTCTAGTATCCACAAGGCATTTTCGCCCACAGGACTGCCACATACTGGATGTTTTTCCCTTTTCACACCATTCTTTGTAAACCCTAGAAATGGTTGTGCATGAAAATCCCAGTAACTGAGCAGATTGTGAAATACTCAGACCGGCCCGTCTGGCACCAACAACCGTGCCACGCTCAAAATTGCTTAAATCACCTTTCTTTCCCATTCTGACATTCAGTTTGGAGTTCGGGAGATTGTCTTGACCAGGACCACACCCCTAAATGCATTGAAGCAACTGCCATGTGATTGGTTGACTAGATAATTGCATTAATGAGAAATAGAACAGGTGTTCCTAATAATTTTTTAGGTGAGTGTGTATATATATATATATATATATATATATATATTATTTTTTCTGATTAATAAGTTTCCCCCCCAACAACAATTATCACAATTCACCGCAGAACGGCAATTAAGACGTATTGTTTTTCCTATTTCTACACCCCAAAATAGGATTGGTGCTTGGTGCTGCAGTCCCTCCCTTTCCAAGTGGTGGACTCTGAACCTTTCAGAGAACTGATGGCTTGTGCCTAGCCGAGGTAAAGAGTCCCAAGCAGTCATTTTTTTGCCTAAAAGACAGTACCAGCCCTGCACACACATGTAGAACAGAAGGTGGGCTAGAAGAACAGAAGGTCCTTGAGCCTGTCGGTGTCTTCCAAAGTGCACTGCAGCGCCAACGTGTGGAGCTGTAACTACGGTCAAGGACAATATATGTCCTTTACGGCCCACTGAGTAAATGTGGTTCCTACCTAGCCACACCAGCAACTTGGCCAGGTGACGCCGCTTCCGCCTTCACGTTCTTACACTGTTGGTCCTGCGACAATGTCTGCCTCTGCCTCTTCATCCTCCACAGTGTCCTCAGCCTCCACTGCAGGGACAGTTCACAGTGCCCCACCAGCATACCACATGTGCAGGGCACGGTGATGTCCCACTGTTCTGCACCTAGTTTGCCTTGGCGAACGGAGTCACACAGGGAAGGAACTGCTCTGCGTCCTTCATCAAGAAATCGAATCCTGTCTTTCTCCTCGAAAACTCAAAATCGGAACCATGGTGACCGACAACAGGAAGAACATGGTGTTGGTGCTGCATCAAGGAGGGCTGAGCCCTGCGCCCTGCATTGCGCATGTGTTTAATCTGGTTGTCAAGTGGTTTCTGAAGTCTTCTGCCCATCTGCAAGACATCCTGAAAATAGCCAGGAAACTTTGGATTAACTTCAGCCACTTGTACACCGCTAAGCACACCCTCCTTAAGCTACAACGGCAGAACAGCGCCCCCAACATAGTCTGATATGCAACATTTCCACCTGTTGGAATTCCACCCTCCATATGTTGGACCGATTATTTAAACAAAGAAAGACCATAAACTAATTCTTGATGATACAGGCAGACAGAGGTACTCCCCTGTGTAATTTTGATGTTAGCCAGTGGCAGCTCATGCGTGACACCTGTCATTTGCTCGGGCCCTTTGAGGAGGCTACTTTATTTGTCAGTCGCCAGGACTACGGGATGAAGAACATCGTTCCACTGATTCACGTCCTGGAACAGATCAAATCAGAACAAATCTGTCTGGCCAGGGGACATGACACAATATGACACAATAGAAAACGGATCCGTCCCCCATTGACTTTTAATGGTGTTCAAGACGGATCCGTTTTGGCTATGTTAAAGATAAAACAAACGGATCCATTCTGAATGGATGCATGCGGTTGTATTATCTAAACTGATGCGTTTGTGCAGATCCATGACAGATCCACACCAAACGCGAGTGTGAAAGCAGCCTTAAATGTATCCAAATCTGAGAAAAAATGAAAGAAAAAAGTTAGATATGAGTCGTAGGAGACCTCAGAGTGTCATACACACATTTTCAGGCCAATTGCAACACTTTCAATTCAGGTAGAATCGATTCAGACCTGCATCAAATCAGTTGACTGATTCGGCTGAAATTTAACCTAAATTGAATTTTGAGAGATTCGCTCAGCTCTACTTCCTGCTCTTCATCTATTGGCTGAAGCTTCACCAAACCAACTACTTGCTCTTCTGGCCCCCTGCATGTACTAAATACTATTGCCGTATTTTTCGCCCTATAAGATGCCCCTGCCCATAAGATGCACCTAGGTTTTAGAGGAGGAGATTAAGACAAAAAAATATTTTTCATTAGACCTTAGATCAAATCTGACCCCAATGTTAATCAGACCTCAGCTCAGAGCCCCAATGTAAAAAAAAAAAAACTCAATAGGACCTCAGCTTAGACCCAAAAGTTAATAAGACCACAATAACGCCTCAATTTAGATCTCCAATCAGATCTCAGCTCATAGGCCTATATGAATGATCCCCAATCAGACCTCACATCAGAGCCCCAATATGAATAAGAACCCCCCTTTTCAGACCTCAAATCAGATTCTTAATGTGAGTGACCCCCAGACTTCAGATAACAGCCCCATTATGAATAACCCCCCCATTCAGACCTCAGATCAGATCCCGAATGTGAATGACCCCCAGACCTCAGTACAGACCTCCTTGCTTTGAGAAAATAAAATTAAAAAATCCACTTACCTCTCCTGCTTTGGACGCCGCCGCCTCTGCTCCCAGGATCCAGCTCCATCTCTTTCTGCCACATGCTCCGCTGTGACCGGACGCGCACAACGTGAGGTCACAGAGCACTGACGTCCTCACACTGCGCTCAGTCACAGCACTGAGGAAGTGGTAAGTACAGAGCCTGCACAAGGAGCGCTGCATTCACCGCTCCCTGGTCCTCCGGTAGTAATGAGTGCTGCCATAGTGGAAGCACTCATTAGTATTCACACCATAAGACACACTGCATTTTCTCCACATTTTGGTTAAAATACAGTAATCCACAGAGATCTCTGCTGCGGAATATGGTGGTGCTATATAAATAAATAATATTTATTATTATAAATATATTAAGAGATCAATCAGCACAAGGGGGCGAGCATTCACTTTAAGCCAGGGATGCCCAACCTGCGGCCCTCCAGCTGTTGCAAAACTACGACTCCCAGCATGCCTGGACAGCCTACACCTATCAGCTTACAGCAGGGAATGATGGGAGTTGTAGTTTTACAACAGCTGGAGGGCCGAAGGTTGAGCGTTTCATTCCTTTTTAAATTAGAATTAAAATGTTTTGGCTTATTAATGACTTCTTTTCTTCTTACTTCACCATGTAAAAATCCCCATGGCGTGGCTTGTGTCTGGCATCAGGTGGATGTCTCGATACCTGCATCTCTTCTCCCTCCCACTAGGTTTATGATAGATTTACAAGCTTTGGTATAAAAGTTGTGTCAAAGACAGCTGTGCGCCCCGAGAGGGGTGAGGAATTCCTCCGTGCTATATTCCATCTGCTGAGAGTTTTCTTGGCAGCAGACTCCACAGAACGGTACCGGAGGAGGTTTTAGAAGGAGCTGGGAAGCCACGATGAGCCTTCCCAGACATTATATTACATGTATTAAAAATGTTTCCTCTTTGAATTCTTGCCATTTTCAACACATTTAAAGTGAATAACCATTTATCTTTTTTTGCTAGAAAAATATTGTTAATATTTTTGAATGTTTTATCATTGAAGTGTTCATATATCCACAGCTGTGTGTCATGGAGCTTTACAGGAGGTCACGTAACATACATATTCAAAAAGACATTAAATATATCTCTAAGCAACTATTAACTACTTAAAGATCTACCGAATATAGATGTTTCTAACATAAAGACGTATAGGTTATGAGTGCTGGATTATCAAGCATTGTGGGCTATTGGATGAATGAAACAGGCAAGATTAAGATACATTTGAGAAGGGAACATTCCTGAAATACATGTATAAGGCTATAAAATATTACACAAAATGATCGCTGGTTAAATATAAAGAATAAAATATTCTGACTGTATTTTTAAAGGGGCTTTATGTAAAATCATTTTCATAAAACTTATTAATCAATTGTGAGTTTAAGGGGTTGTTCAAGTTTCTTATACTGATGCCATATCCTCAGGATAGGTCATCAGTTTCTAATCGGTGGGGGTCCGACTTCCACCGGCCCTGCTGATCAGCCGTTTGAAGAGACTATTGTGCTCTTGTGATCGCCTCAGCCTCTTCCTAGGCCAGTGACGTCATGTTCATCAGTCACATGGCCTTGGAGCAGCTCAGTCCTTTTCAAGTGAATGGGTCAGAGCTGCAATACCGAGAACAGCCACTATCCTATGGACAGCACTGTGCTTGGTGAGCTGTGAGGAGGCTGCAGCACTTACTGGAAACTGCAAACAGCTGATTGGCAGGGATGCCAAGAGTCGGACCCTCGACAATCAGATATTAATGACTTATCCTGAGGATAGGTCATCAATATAAAACACTCACAAAACCGCTTTAAAAGAGGAGGGAGGAGGCTCCTCTGGTCAGGATGCTTATCTCATGGTCAGAGCGTTATCAAGGAGTGTCTCACTGGACAACATGTCCTGTTTCACATAGATTAGTTTTTTTGGCCCTCCTTGACCAAAGGCCCAAAGAAGCAGATCTGAGGATGGCAGTAGCTTTGGTTTCAACAGTTATTCACAGTGGCAATCCCCTCACCGATGTTCACTAGGGCTGGGCCGTGACAAGAGGGTGCACCTCTACAATCTTCAACCACACCCTGGCATTGGGGCTCCAGCATGATCGAAGTTGGGATGTCCTTGGTGTTGTACAAGTGCAAGGCAGGAGATGTAGGTGCAGTGGCCAGCAAACAGTGCTAGAGTCAGTAACCAGGCGAATTTTAGAAAGCAAACAAGTCTTTCTTTAATAAAGTTCAGAATAGGAGATGTAGTACATCCAACGGTATCAAAACACAGTTCAAAACAATTCGCGGTGCACATGTTCCCTGGAAGTAATGAATTGATATAAGCAAGGATGGGGGTTAAAGTGCTCCTTAACTCTGTCCCTTCAAAAGTCTCTGCAGAATCTAAGGATGGCAATAAGGTTCTTACAAACTTGTCTGTAATTCCCAGCTGAGGAATACAGGATTAAGATACAGTGGACCATGTCAAAATGTGGAAAGGTGTATTAGCAATGTCCCTCCTACTGCAGTAAAGTCTTTATCAGCCTTAAACAGCAAATACCTTACTGACTCCAGTGCTTGGCCATGGAGATTCTGGATCTTCCTAATTCTTTCTTTCCTCTCTGGAGTACGGAGACAGATTTCCGGATGCAAAGCTCCAAGGAGTGAGCCCATGTAGTTCCTCTCACTTCCTCAGCTAACACACATTCTACGCTACACTGAACTAAGAGAGGACCTAAGTTCATCACCTAGCTTTCTACAGGGGCAGAATCAGTATTGTTAATCCTGACTGATCAATATAGATCTATACTGGGTTATGTAATACATGAGAATATTATACAACATGAAACAATCTGCAAGTACCTTACTCTGCACTGTGCAATGCCTAAAGAGGACCTGTCCCCTCTCCTGAGATATCTGTTTCAGTATGTACTTGGATTCATAATGTCCTAACACATCTGTATCATCTATTCTTGTGACTCTATGTTGTGCCAATCCTTTATTAAGAATAAAATACTAGCAGTTTGCAGTGAAGGTCCAGATGGGTGTTACCAGTTTGGGGGTGTCCCTGCACAGTCTAACACTATGTAATTAGTGCTGCAAGTGTCAAACTGAGCAGGGACACCCCACCGATCTGGAACTAGCAATGCATAACTTCTAGCAAGCATAATACAGGAATGGTTCCAGATTTTTTGCTCCAGAATTATTATTATTACATGACGAATGCAAGTAGTTACTAAAACAGACATGTCAGGAGAGGGGACAGGTCCTTTTTAAAGGGCATGGGTTAGCAGTATATATGGTCCTGTGGGCTTAGAAGGATGTTCATACCTTTTCTATCCCCGCTTACAGCCCACGAGTTCTGGAGGTGGGTCCACAGCTCTGAAGTCTGCCAGCATTACACATGCTCCAGTTCCTTAGAAGGCTGACAACGTCTTACACGTGATTTTGAAAGGCTGTGGCATTTTCCAAGCTGCAGAGGTGCATTTGCATGGGAAACATGTGCAAGAACTTTAACAGTTTGTCAGATTTTGCAATTTTAAAGCCCATTTTGGTAGGGGCATACAAAAAATTATTGGGCACCATGGAAAACTCACAATGGGTCCCATAGATGTGCATTTCATGAAGGAAATACATAGTTCTTGAAAAGAGCTGAAAGTTTGTAACATGTTTGTAACATGTAATAGCACAATACAAAGTATGTAGTAATCTCTGCTTAAAACTCTGGTTGGGGAGTGTTCTTTTGAATACACTAATATAATACTAGAGGTGCATTCAATTGTATACTAAAACCAAGCATATCTAAACCATAGTATACATAATATAGAATTGTAGAGAATACTGGCACACGTGCGTTAAGTATTAATTGCTAAACTCTGCTATTTATTTCAGTTTTTTTTTTCCTAAACGTAAATTTATTAAAAACATGAAATCCGCTAGACTTTAGATAATACATAGCACACCTCTCAGCAATGAGAGCTTTGAAACACAGTTGGACCAGAGTCTATATGTTAAGCAGTTCAGGCTGCATTATTCGCAGAATTCTGCCATTCATTTCTATAGGAAATTTATTTAAAACGATAAATCCGATTGACTTCAAAAATACATACCTCTCAGCAATGAGAGCTTCGAAACACAGATTGAACCATCTCACAGATTGAGTATGTAAATTATGCAATTCCGCCTGAATTAATTGCGAAAAATTAGAAGAATAAATGTAAAAATATAAGAATATGTGGAATAACAGTATTGACCTTTTCAAGCACTATAATAATCTTCACTATTATGTTTTTTGAGGTCTAAAATTCTGTGCTGATTCATCTCACCAAACAGCAAACTGACAAATACCTGCAGCCACCACTAGGGGGAGTTAACTATAGATTGCTGTGAGAATCACCAAGTTCCCCCTAGTAATGGCTGCCGGTACTTACTGTGATCATGCCGCAACAGTTAAGTGCCAGACCCACTCTGTGCCCCATAGTAGTGGTGCCCTCTACTTCTTTGGCCGGTATTCCACTGTATTTCATGGCATCTATGAATGATAAATATGAGTTTACAGTTGTGGTCATGTATCCAACAGAGATGTACTGGAGGATAATAGACTGGAAATTGTAGGCAACGCGGACACAAAAGAAAATTCAAACTTTGCATTTGTAGCAGACAAGACATTCCTATCTGTCCTCAGGAAATTTACCGCTAAGCCAGACACAATTGGGGAGATATATCAAAACTGGTACACAGGAAAACTGGCTTAGTTGCCCATAGCAACCAATCAGATTCCACCTTTCATTTTCCAAAAGAGCTCTGGAAAATGAAAGGTAGATCCTGATTGGTCGCTAGGGGCAACTGAACCAGTTTTCCTGTGCACCAGTATTGATAAATCCTCATTCCATGTCTTGTAGGACTGAATGTAATAATACATTTCACTTAATGATCTGTTAATTTTAATCCATATCCAAATGAGCAGTTAAATGTACTTGGGGCGGGGCCAAGATTCTCTGTGCACCCTTGCTCCTCCTGCTAATTCTGCTAGCACCTCCTTCTTATTCCAAATTGACAGGGCCAGGGGAGATGCAAAAACCTGGCCCTGTCAATTAAGAAGGAAAGGGAAGGGGGGCTGTCAGATGATGCAGGTGGAAAGAGTGCACAGAGTGTCTTGGGCCGCCCTCAGTGCACTGAACTTCTCATTTGCATACATATTAAAAGTTCTCTTTCTCCAGAATGAAGCAAAGGATCACTAGGTGAAAGGTATCATTACAGTTAGCTGAGCTAGTCCTTCAAGGCATTGTGCTAGGTTTTTCAGTGAGTCTCTTGGAGACAGACTCCCTTTAGATATTTTGAAGCCATATCTGAAAAAGAATCTTACGGCACCAGGACAGTACTTTATACCACCCATCATCTATTTCTGATCAAGAAAACATGGACTTGGCGTAGATATCCAGATGGACTGGCTCCATTACAGCCAATGAGTGAACATCGTGTTAGTCATGATGCCAAAGATAGCCTTGAAATGTGTCCGAATGACATCAGACGTTCTGGAGACGTTTCAAGGCTACAGTTTATAATTTAGTATCATCATGCTGCTATTTCGCATGATGGTAATATTTGCTTTAAGGGTTTTATGTAGTTTAATTAAAAATGTGTGAATGTAACCTAAACTTGTTATTAGGAGGAATAAAGCATAGGCAAGGAGATAACTCACCTAGCTTCTGCCCCACACTGCAGGCCGAATCCTGGCTGCAAGGCCTCCTCCTTTCCATGTTAGAGAGACTTTTCACTGCAGCACTTCAAGGGTTAATTCCCTTTCTGGTCCTGTGCAGAGCTGTTGACTAATTAGCTAATCAACTCTCCTATACAGCTGTGCTGCTGTCCTAACTTCCTTGCCTGATCTCAATAGATCTTTCTAGGTCTCTCTAGCTTGCTATACTCTGCTAAAGAGCTATAATCAATTTGTATTCCTGTGTACCAATTTCTACTTGATTCCTGGATCCTAACTCTCTGCCACCTGACCTGATCTGTGCCTGTTCACCGTTCTGACCCTGAGCATCTTGCCCTGACCTCTGGACTGTTTCATGGATTTGCATGTACTCTGCCGAGCCTGACTTCTGCCTGTTTCCTGACTACATGTATTGCCTAATCCCATGGTGCTTTGCACCTAGTGGGTCAACAGCCAACCACACGGGACTATTCCAAGAGGTAGCGGCCTGGTGTATTCCCTGCATCAAAGGCCAGATCCCTGTATAGGGGTTAAAGGTGAAAATCAGGGGACCATCAAACTAGCTCAGCATGATAAGAGAGCTTCACTGCAATAGTGTCAGAAGATGCAAAGACCGGGTTCAAAATAAATGGCATGACGGAAATAGCGTGGTAAATCAGCAACCACTGCTTACCAAGCTAAACCAGGGGTGGACATGACAGCAAGTAGAGGATATGGGCAGCTGCAGCTCATCACCCCCCACATCTTGCTAACAATTGCCTAGTAATTATGAGTCATGAAATACATTAGCTCAGTCCCTTACATACAATCTAATAGACAGACTTAAGCTGCTTTTTAGGTGGCAGTTCGTATTCCCTGCACAATATGTCTGACCCGTCAGTGTTCTTGTATTTGCATAGCACAGGTTCCATGATATTTGACATAAAGCAATTACAGCATTCCTCAGTAACATTATACCAAGCGTGACAAATGGTGGCGGTAGTCAGACATGTGTGCATGCTGCTCTGCCTCATAACCTGACACATGGTGGAGGTTGTAAGACATTATGTACGCACTGTAAGGTCTCATAACCTGACAAATCGTGAACGTAGCGAGATAGTATGTGTATGCTGCGCTGCTTCGTAACCTGCTAAGTGCTGGAGGTAGTGAGATGGTATGTGCACACTGCGCTGCCTCATAACCTGCTAAGTGCTGGAGGTAGTGAGATGGTATATGTATGCTGCGCAGTGCTGCCTCATAACCTGCTAAGTGCTGGAGGTAGTGAGATGGTATATGTATGCTGCGCAGTGCTGCCTCATAACCTGCTAAGTGCTGGAGGTGGTAAGATGGTATTGCTGCCTCATAACCTGCAAAAAGCCATAGCTGACACAAGCCCCTATGGGGGTCATTTATGACCAGATATACACCATGGCCGTAGCTTATATATGGCACAGATTCTGTCACATGCCAGAATCTGCTACTTCTTCCCCGCTAATGCCAGGTCTAAAAAAGTGAGTGTGGAATGCGCAGGAAAGGGGACGAGCCGGGAGGCCCGTCTCATTCATCATTTTCAACGCCTGGTTTAGGAGTAGAAAATGGTCTAAATGTAAGACAGCAAGAAGCCGGCGCCTCGACATAACTTCGGTGGATCCACCGCTAGCGCAGGGCTTATTAAAGATGCCGGTCTTAATAAATTTGCCCCTTTGTTTTTGTGTTTCTATGACAATGATAAATTTTGAGCCTGGAAAAATTCTATTTGGGCTTCCAAAAAGACCACATTGCTCCTCATCCTATAGCACGCATTTTTGCTTACTTTTAGAGTTTAGCGGACACCTGGAAGTTCGGGTTCGCCGAGTTCGGCGGAACTTCCCCGCAAAGTTTGGGTTCGGGACCTGAACTTGACCCGAACTTTACCCCGAACCCCATTGAAGTCAATGGGGACCCGAACTTTGGGGCACTAAAATGGCTCTAAAAAAGTAATGGAAAGGGCTAGAGGGCTGCAAAATGCAGAAAAATGTGGGTAAGAGCATGACAAGTGCCCTGCAAACAAATGTGGATAGGGAAATCATTATTGGTTGGCTTGGTAGAATTGTCGAATATGTAGAATATAGCGCTATAGCGCTATATTCTACATATTCGACAATTCTACCAAGCCAACACAATAGGAAAGTTGCTTAACTTAATCGCTTATGCAATTCGATTAATACGCATATTTATTAACGATTTTTCGCATAACATAAACTATATTAAATAATGAAGAATATTCTAATTCACTAGATATTGCAGCCTTCTCACATTGGCCCGCGAGCAGGAAGCAGGCAGGTAATGGGTTTAGAAAAAAAAAAAAAAGACGAATATTAGTTTTTACGAATATATATCACTATATTCTAAATATTCGTGAATTCTCGAAGTTGTGATATTCGCAATTAAAATTCGCGATTTGAATATTTGTGCTCAACACTAGCCATTAGTAGGCATGGCTGTGATGACTTCTAAGGGCACACCAGTTAAACACTTGTTGATTGGCTGCCCTGCACCCTTTCAACAAGCGCCATTTAATCGCCGAACACCGAACTCGAACCCGAACTTTTACAGAAATGTTCGTGTTCAGGTCCGTGTACCAAAACCACTAAAGTTCAGTACAAACCCGAGCGTTATAGTTCGGGTTCGCTCAACCCTACTTACTTTCCTTTATATAAAAATATTTTCTAACAAAACACTTGATGCATTCTGTGTATGTTCTGTTTGCCTATATTGAATGCTACCTGCGGACTCTGGATTTCTGCTCAGTAAACTCCAGACACTTAAAGTAGTTCAGGAAAAGTCAAGTCATTTATAAAAGCTGATATTTATACAAGACGTTTCCAGTCCAGGACGTTTACATGAGATTGTACAAAACTATCTTGGCAGCTTCTCAGCCACCTGTGCAGTAGAGTCATTCCGAACTCTCAAGTGTGTGAGAACAGGCCCTGTTACCGCAGCTCTAGAAAGTGAATGTACTTGCTGAATGTGGTGTCGATTTCATCAGCCTGGGGTGCAAAAGGATTTCTTATGACTCTTCATTAATTTCCTATACATCACAGAAAAAGTGACTGGAGGTAATAGTGTATCTCCTCATTGTCATGTTATAGTATTATGATGTTTTTATTTCTAAATATGTAGCAATACAACAATATAAAACCATACTGCAGTACAACATAGCACTTCAAATAAGATACATTACACAGTAAAATATAAAGCTACATAACTGATTAAAGGGATTGTCTGTGTTAGATCAGCGGCCCGTGTCCATCGCTGTGCTGCTAATTCTTTCAGGAACAGTGAAGACCATTGACAAAGACTGGTTTGACTCTTTGATTCCCCCCTGTGCTGTAGGAGGAGGCACCTAATTTATAATGAGGTACACTCGTCATCATAAATTAGGCGCATCCTCTGGCAGTCCGTGCACCTAGAGTAAAAAAAACTCTCCATTCCCTGAGTCAAGTAGTATTTCACCAACATTTACACCTGTTTCCAGGCATAAATATTAGTGAATTTGCCAGGACACTTGGCCCTGGCCCCAACACACCCCTATCAATTCCCAGTGGAGAGGATGGTGTAAAAACGTCACATACAACTAAATATTGTCATATGGGCATCAACTTGCACCTTTTTTTTTTATGCCAAACTAGCATTCATAAATGACCCCCATTATTTATTAATCTTCTAATACTATGATTTTTACCATCACCACCACTCCCCTCCTCTCCTGGCTCTGTGCAGTTGGACGGCTGCTTCTAATTGTTAATCAGATTCTGCTATAAATAAAAGGTTGCCCTCTTACTCCTTGCCTGAGATTAGATTCAGAGTTTGCCAGTGAAGGCATGATATTCTAAAGGTCTGTCCATGTACTGAACTTCTGCCTGTTTACCGACTTTGATCCTCTGCTGCCTGGCCTGACCTAAACTTGTCTACTGTATTGACCCATTGCTGCCTGCCCTGACCTACAAACTCTGCCTGCCCTGACATCTGCCTGTTTAGTGACTACAAGTATTGCCTGACCCCTTGGAGCTTTGTCTCTAACCCCCATCGGTGAGCTGCCAAATACCCGCGCGACTATTCCAAGAGGTAGCAGCCTGGTGGCTCCCCTGCAGCAAAGGCTAGATCCCTGTATAAGAGTTAAAAGGTGAAAACCAGGTGGTCGCCAGGACAATGTCCTTAGGACTAGTTCAAAGTCAAACCGGTAAGTTGGCACAGCGGGTCCATGCCTATCGCCTATTACAATCTCATGATCAATACTTGCAACCGATCCACAGGATAGATGATAAGTGTCCAATCTCCACCAATGGGACCCCTGAGATCACTAGAACAAGGGTTATGTGTCTTTGAATAGAGTTGTGTTTGCCACGTACATTGCTACTTCATTCAATGTTTATGGGACTAACAATGATAGCACAGAACTCTGTTTCTTCTCTTTCTGTTTCTTCTTCAGTACCATAGACTTTGAATGGATCAGCAGTATGCATGTCTGAATGCTGATTTATTCAAGTGGAGGACACGGAAGCTCTGTTCCCACAATCAGTGATGGTCCCAGTGGTGGGGCACAACCAGCAACCAGACACTTGCATAGGGAAATCTGTGGCATCAGGGGCATAGTTGGCAGGCATGGAGTCTTAGAGGGCACCTTTTGGAAAATGAGGGCTAAAGAGTGGCATTATTTGACCATGGTGCGGTTGTTTCATTCAGTCACATTATAGTGACAATATATATCTTTTCATCATTTTGTTGGAGGTGTTCTTCAGTCACTGTGATACTATGTAGCTCTTGCATACTGGTATGATTTGGTCACTATATGACAAAAAATTACAGGTATGCTATATGTATATTCATGATGAGCCAAATATTTTGTGGTGAGGCTAAAGAAGATTTTTATTTTGTGCTACCTACTGTCCCCCAGCGAAGCAACCCATTTCCCACCAATTCCCTCATCCATTCTAAATGCTACTGATATGTTCTTGCTAAATATCAAGAAATAAAGGATGCTCTTTTTGATCCTTATAAATTATTTTCATATAATTTCTATAAACTATCACTTTAAGGAATTTATATTCCTTAAAATTAGAGCAAGCAGGTTAAAATCTACAGTATGCTCCTATGACCAAGCAGGTGGTTTCGCTGTAATCAAATGCCGATTTGCTCTGTTGCACTGCAGACCCCCCGTAAAGCAATTTTTCCTCATCAGTGACCTACAAGTGGGAAACCTCAGATTTATACTGTAGCCGCTCTCATACATTTTTTCGGATTATGCTGTCACGTTTTTCAAAATTTATTAGGGAAATTTATTTTATGAAAACTGTCCGCCATACTTTGTATCCATGTAAAATAAAGATTTTACTTTTTTTCCCTCACATACATAAAATAAAATGTCAACCACTAACAAGGTGATTGTGGGAGATTTATAGGTTTATATGTAGAAAAGACGAGGCTGAGTAGTAGCAATTAAAAGTTTAGAAGTTACTAAGAAATATTACTACTTAAAGGAACACTGAGTTAAAGAGGACCTGTCACCACTTCTGACATGTCTGTTTTAATAGCTTCATGCATTCCCCATTGAATAACAATCCTGGATCGTCTATTCTTATGACTCTATTCTGTGCCATTCCTTTATTATTCCTGCTAGAAGTGAAATAATTACTGGCAATTTGCAATAAAGGTCCAGGTGGGTGTTACAAATTGAAGGTGCGTTCCTGCCAGTGTCTTGCACTGGCAGCGTTGATTGCATAGTGTCAGACTGTGCAAGGACACGCCCCTGACTGGTAACACTGATCTAGACCTTCATTGCAAAGTGTAATTCATTTAATACTTCTAGCAGGAATAATAAAAGAATATAAAATTAAGTCATAAGAATAGATGCTCCAGAATGCAAGTATTTGGTGTCAGTGGACCTGTCAGGAGAGGCCACAGGGCCTTTTTAAGTGCTATAGATGAAAGGCACTGATGCCCCTATGATAATACTTTCTGGCGGACCTTATTAACCATACTCAATCAGTTACAGAACTTGCAGGTTAACTTGCACACAATATCTCAGGCTATACCTCATCTATAACTGCCTAAAGGTGGATTGTAGTTGTATTTATCTATTGAGACAAAATGCACCTTATTTGATAATCTTCCACCAGGACAGAACCTGAAAGTAAGGACCCATAGGATCTACCAAGAAGAATGGGACATGGGCAAAAAATAGGATAAACACTTCTCTACCCATTGATGATCATCTGATCGTAGTAGTTCTAGAAGCTGAAACTGTGAAGAGATGCATGTTTATCCTGCAGTGGCCACTGCAGGTGAATTGTGGTATTACACAATGCCTATTCAAATTATTAATCTCTTTGAGTCCTCCAGAAAGAAAAGTACTGTGTGCATTGGCTCCTTGCTCTGGACAATAGAGGGGTCTTCGAAGTAGGGAACTCCACTCTGTGACATCTGTATGCCCTAATGGTAGGTAAAAAAAATACAAAAAAATTGCATACCAGCACAAATCCAACCCATTTTTGAATAAATAATATATACATTCCTTATAAAATATATACGCTGATGCTGTAATTGATTGAACTTGTCCTTTCAGTGCCTTGTCAGGACTGCATGTTGTGTGTCAGAAGACACTCTTGGGGTAAAATTAACAAAGAGCACTTCATGTACCTTCACAAGAGCTATATCACCGGCCAATGTGTCAAAGCTATTTTCAGATTCTCAGTTACACGCTCGCTGTATCTCAATGTGATAAGGGGGAAATGGAGGCCACTGATATATTGCACCTGTATATGGGGCAGCAATGTGTTGCAGCATGGCAGATATCAGTCACACTCACTGAGGCAGCGCCAGCAATTCTGGGAAAATCACTTACAGTAAATATCGCACTATGGAACGGCACAGTCATCTAGCACAGATGCATGTAATATTTCTGTTTATCTGGTCACTACGTTTTATGGTTAGCAAAAATATACAAGTGGTCCCTCAAGATACAGTATTTTCAACTTACAATAGTCCTTACTGGGCCATCATAGGTTGAAACTAGACTCAACGTACAATAACTTAGACTCCAACCAATCAACATGGCCATTTGTCTGGTAAAACACCGGCATTGAAGGTCTAGTATGTCCTCTTTGCAGTACAGTGCAGTACTATGTGTAGTGTACTGCCTTCTACCTGTCCCAGGATGAGCTTCTCCTTTTGACATTAGGTGGAGATGACTCCATGTTATTTTTCTGGTAGACTGTGTGCTATACAGGACCTCAAGAAGCTCCTGCCCTCCTCATAGAAAGTGGTTTACAGCTTCCAGCATCCAGTGATTTTCTTCATCTCTGGGACCCGTACCTAATGTATCTCTAGAAGGAGGGCTTTGAGCAAAGTAGAGTGCACTGCGCATGCTTGATGTGCTGCTATTCAATTCTATGGGAGTTCTGAAAAGAGCCAAGGGAGCCCATTCAGTTATTTTTGGAACATAATAGTAGAGCTGCACCTTTCCGTTCACCTCTACAAGAGTTCCTAAAATAACTGAGTTGGTGCTTGTCTATTTTCGCCACTCTTATAGAAGTGAATGGAGGGCAGTCACGCTTGCGCAGTGCACCCTCGTTCACTTTGGCTCCCTATTTCACAGATAGGTGTGGCCACCAATGTGTAAGATGGGCCAATCCGTTTACATTTTTATTTTGTCCAATCAAGGCAGAACATTTTGGAACCAATTACTTATTTTCCTTAGAGTTCTGGGCTAGAGATGAGTGAATCAATTATTAACAAACTGGATTCGTCATGAATTTCACAAAAATTCTTCTTCTGAATAAATCTGATGTTTCATTGATTGGCTTGAGGAGAAGAATGCAAAATGGTGCCCTCCACTTTACATTTAAAGTCTAGTGCACAAGCGAAACAGGGCAGGGAGGATGAAAACAGAGGATCACATGAGCTCTGACGGGGCCACGGCCAGTGGGCTTGCCCACAATGCTTTTCAGTTAGCCTGACAGCCAATCAGGAGGGAGAATATTGGCTGGTCTATCAGGCTCTATACTAGCTGTGCAGCATAGATGCCATTGTGAGCTTAGCCACTGATAGGACGTGTCTCTAATAGACACTGATTACAGACGCCAGCCACCTGAAGGTCTTGCAGGGACAGTGTAATGATTGTGAAGAAGATACATAGAGCATTCAGAATGCTTCAAACCCATTCACTTTTTTCACGTTTGGAATATGGCCTGTATTTTTTTCTTCCAAAAACCTAGTTACAATTTTTCAATAAGTGTATATTAGGGTGGGTTCACACTGGCGTTATGCTTTCCGTTATGGCTTCCGTTATAACATGGTTATAACGGAAAAAAACGGAATCCATAAGACAGAATGCAAAACGGAAGCATTTAAGAGGCATTCCATTTTGCTCCGCCCTAATAGAAGGCTATGGGAAAGCATAATGGGTCTGTCTGGGTCCAGTTATGCAAGACGGAAAACAAAGTCCTTTCAACAGGACTTTGTTTTCCGTCTTCCATAATGGGACCCAGACGGATCCATTATGCCTTCTCAATTTCTCATAGACCTATATTATGACGGAAAGCAAACGGAATGCCTTTTAAAGGCTTGTATTTACAGTGTTCCCTAAGTAAACTGACCTGTTATTTTCATTCTCTGGGTCAGTACGATTACAATGATACCACATTCATATACATTTCTTGTGTTTTAAAACTGAAAAAATTTAAACTTTCCTCGCCACATTCTGACCCTCATAACCTTTTTTATAGTTAAGTCTACAAAGCTGTATAAGGGGCTTATAGTTTTTATTGATACCATTTTGCAGTGTGACTTTTTGGTCACTTTTTAAATAATTAATTATTTTATTTATTAGTTCATTTGTTCATTAAATATTATAAATTTTTTGGGGGAGTGAAGTGACAAAAAAATGACAGATTGTCCATTTTAAATATTTACATATATAGTTACACCATTCGTGGGCTAAATATTTTTATATTTTAATAGTACTAGCGTTTTCGGACACGGCAATGCATATGATGTTTATTTTCTATTGTTTATTTTTATTCTGGGGAAAGGGGTGATTTAAATATATATATATATATATAGACAATGGTGAAGGACCGCACAGCTTACGTAATGAGATGTTCAATGGAGTGCCAGTAGCTGTAGAAGTATCCCGCTTACTTCCAAAAATGTAGAAAGAAATGAATCCACGGCACATCCAAAATGGTGAAAAGGGGTAGTTTATTCACCGAGTGATAGCTATCACTCGGTGAATAAACTACCCCTTTTTTTCACCATTTTGGATGTGCCGTGGATTCATTTCTTTCTATATATATATAATATATATATAATCTATATCTACCTCCTTTTAGGCTCCCAGTGGCCATAACAGCAGTAGATTTCAACTTCTATTTATCAATGGAAACAAATCCATGAAAAAATGAAAGATTCAGCATATTGAAATTCAGTCCTGCCACCTGCAGATCTACTTTGTAATATACCTATGAAAGTTATTGGAGCCTCCAGCAACCTCTGGCTTTTCACAACCAATGAACGGCTCCCCAATCGCCACTTGGGTTTATTCGTTCCAGGCCCGGATTTTGCACTCTCAGATCCTGTGAGTGGGGTTGAATGCCTGTATTCGGCATTATCGCCAATCACAGACGTTATGAAACAGCAGCAACTTGGTGGCTATGGCACCTGTTCGCATTTTTAATGACAGGACTTCTGCCGTACATGCAGCCGATATCCAGAAAGGATTAAATAGTGGCAGACATCTACCCCCCAATAAGGTACAATTTTTGGAACATTTCTAATATTAAAAAGCAAAAGCATAACAATTGTGGTGTGCTTTTAACCACTCTGTTAATACAGTCAACCCTGCCTTTATCCATAGCTATATAATATTTGCAATTGAAGTAATTTTGATAAAGAGCTCAAAAGTAGGGAGGGGTGAAGGAAAAAAAAAAGAAGAAATTTGAAGGACCATTGTATGTTAAATGTACATGGTATCAATATGTAACTATACTACTGAAATCAGCTAGACTTGCTGTAAGCTTCAGAGAGGTTTCTTGTCAGCTGAATCTAGATCACATTACATTGCCAGTCTCGCTATTACTGACCCTCTTAAATGTTGGCAGTATCTGAGGTCTTGATATGACAGGCTACTGAAGAATTATTATCACTTTTAATGGGTGGTTAAAAAGTGTTGCATAATGGTAGATTCCAGGCCATCCTAAATTTGTCACTATTTAAAGTTGTAGCAGAGGTGGGTTGGTCTTTTTCTTTTTTTGTACTATATGCCTTATATTACAATGGGTTATCTAGTATTTAATGGTGCTGGCAAACAATCTGGCTTTGCTTCTCCCCACTCTAAACATTCCCACAAGGGTTTGAGATAATAGCAGAAATCATGCAATTTATCTTGTGCTGTTTCTCTGTCTACACTTTGGAGAAGCGCACTAGGAAAGAAGCTTGGAAGGGCAAGTGTTGCTTCTACATAGCCTAACCATTGATAATGTCTTCAAATCTCAGCACAGGGATATGATTAGAAAGGTTGTCTCAATATTCACATTGGTGGTATTTCACTAGGATCCAAAAGTTGTAAGCCACTAGAATGGGTTGTACCATTTCTCTTGATCATCTTCGAGATGTTTCTGCACCTTGACTGGAGTCCACCTGTTGTAACCTTAGTTGATTTGTTGTAACCTCACTGAGAATCCAGAGGTAAAGACAAGTTATGAGGAGGAAAGAACTGCCTGTAGATATCAGAGACAGGATTGTGTGGTGATCTGGAGAAGGATACAAAAAAAAATCTGCTGCACTAAAAGTTCCCAAAAAGTGGTCTCCAGAATTCTTAAATGGAAGGACTTTTAAACAAACATGACTCTTCCTTGAGCTGGCCACCCCACCAAAGTCAGTAATCAGGGGAAAAGGTCCTTGGTAACAGAAATTACCAAAAACCTAATGGCCACTCTGGCTGAGCTCCACAGTTCCTGTGTGCAGATGGCAGAAACTTCCAGAAGGTCAACCATCACTGCAGCACTCCAATCAATCTAGGCTTTATGGCAGAGTGGCCAGAAAGAAGCCTCTCATCAGTAAAAACACAATAAAACGCCTGCATACAGTTTGTAAAAAAGAAACTGAAGAAATAAGATTCTCTGGTCTGATGAAAACAAAATTGAACTTTTTGGCCTCAATTTTAAGCATCATGTCTACAGGAAACCAAGCTTTGCTCATCACCTGCCCAATACATCCCTACAGTAAAGCATGGTGGTGGCAGCCTCATGCTGTGGGGTGTTTTTAGCGGCTGGGACAGGGAGACTGGTTAGGGTTGAGGGAGAGCTGAATGGAGCAAAGTACAAAGATGAAAACCTGATAAAGTGCTCTGGACTTCAGACTGGGCTGAAGGTTCAGCTTCCAGCAAAACAAAAACCCTAAGCACACAACCAAGACAACACAGGAGTGGCCTAGGGACAACTCTGTGAATGTCCTTGAGTGGCCCTGAGTTGAACCCAATCAAACATCTCTGGAGAGAACTGAAAATGACTCTCCACCAATGGTCCCCATCCAACCTGACAGAACTCGAAAAGATCTGCAGATAAGAATAACGGAAAATCCCCAAATCCAGGCGTGCAAACCTTGTGGCATTATACCTAAGAAGACTGAAGGCTGTAATCGCTGCCAAAGCAATTAAGTCATGAGTAAAGGGTCTGAATATTTATGCCAATGCCGTAATGCAAGTCCATAAAATAAAATTTCAAAAAAGTGAAAGGGTCTGAAGACTTTCCAAATGCATTGTATATTTCGACTTATCCAATATACAGCAATTGAAATGTATATAGAAGTCCAGTTACACACTTCACTTAAAGGGGTATTCCCATTTGCGTATTTAATACTTACCTGCTCCCGGCGCGCCGTCCACTTCCTGGTTTCGGCAGGGGGCGGGATCCTTCTTGATTGAAGTCTTCTCCCTGCCGGGTCGCGCGCTGGACTGAACGCGCACTCCGCCGCGCATGCGCCCTGGTGACTTCTTCTTGGCAAGTATACTATACTGGCCAGGAAGAAGTCATCATAGCGCATGCGCGGCGCTGGCGTGCGCTTTCGGGAGTACGCGCGCGGCCCGGCCAGGAGAAAAGAAGTCATCTGCGCAAGCGCGGCCACCGCGATTCCGGAGAAGAGCGATGGCCGTAACCAGGGGAGACGGAAAACAACAATCAGGTAAGTATATGTTAATTATCTTCTAAGGGGTGGGAATTAGTTAATTCATTATATTTAGAAAAATGATCACTGTTAAATCATTAACAGATTTAACAGTGATCATTAAAGTGGGAATACCCCTTTAACCCTCACTTCCTATCCCGAGTTCGTGGTCACCGGTAGACCACCATTAATGGTCCACTCAAGGCCATGTCTGATTGCAAATAGTAAGGACTGAAGTGTCTAGAAATAGAAACAATAACCCATGGATGTTTTAGAAGCTCCAACACTTGATCCAGTCCGTTCATTGTGATTATGTAATTGTCAGTGTTTCCTTTTGGAACACATATCTCGGCAGGACCGAGCGAGAACCCTAAAACAGACTCACATTTACAATTCAATAATGTTTTTAATTTACATTTTATAGTCTCTGTAACCCAACCAGGCTTAGATTTTAATCGTAATATCGATTCCATATGTGGGACATGCACATTTCAACCATGGGATTTAAATTTATTAAACGCAGACATTTACCTAACACCTTTTCGATAGGATTCACACTTGCATCATGCCAGCAGGGTTATTAGGCTGTGTATCAGTATCTTCAATTAAATGTGTTTCCAGAAATAGGTTCCTTTATAATAGTGATGTCATCGTAAATACTGTAAGCTAGATGACGGGGTGTAAATCTAAGTCACTATATTACAAGCTCTAGGGATGCAGACCACTTTCAAACTATTTCCTTGAGGTATTTATCTTCTTAGGTAAAGTTTACTATCATTTTAAGGGTATGGCTGCATGGTCAGGTTTCTGAATGTAGTTTTAGAAGTCAAAACCAGTAGTGAGATTAAAACAAAGGAAAAGTTATATTTATCCTTTACATTTTATCTCCTTTTACGATCCGATCTAGATTTTGGCTTTCAAAACTGTATGCAGAAACCGGACCACGTGGCCATACCCTAAGGCTCCTATAGGTGGTATACATTGGGAAATAGTCCCAACATATACTCCTGATCTAAGTCATGGATGTATACAGGCATACAGTAGCATACATCACTAGAGATGAGCAAATTGAAGTTGACGAAGTGGAATTCGATCCGAATTTCAGGAAAAATTTGATTCGCACCGAATCCAAATTTCCTCATTTTTCATTGTAACGTATCGCATGGCTGCTGCACGTGTTAGGACATCTATCCAAAAAATCATTGGACATCTCCATAGTACGTATAATGCAAAAATACTTTACTAGGGAATAATACCATATAAGTTAACAATAGCAAGATAAAATTTATATAACAATCAGCAGATAAAAATTTAAGAGAGTACTAATAGATGCAGGAGGTGGCTGCAGGATCAGCCCATCAAAAAACCCAGCTGAATAACTATAAAGAGTGAAACAGCGTTGGACAGCAGATAGCTGCAGGGTCGACATACTGTACAGAACCTGGTATTTACTTGTTTCTATATGTAACTGTACTGTGTTACACTGCTACTTTTTAGGGGCTTTTTTATGTTAACCTATGAGCATTTTTCTTTTGCCTTGAAGTTGTGACTATAGCACCCTTTTTAGCAGTACTCTTTATAGTGCTTCAGCCGGGTTTTTTGCTGGGCTGATCCTGCAGCCACCTCCTGCGTCTACTAGTACTCTCCTGAATTTTTATCTACTCAATTTTATCTTGCTATTGTTAAGTTATATGGTATTATTCCCTAATAAAGTATTTTTGCATTATACGTACTGGAGGTGTTCAATGATTTTATGGTTAGATGATCTATGTATATTGTCCTCCGGGTACAATACAATGTGTATGTATTAGCCCGATATTGCTTATTGGTGTTACGTGTTAAGACATGGATCAAGGAACTCTGGGAACGAGGGATCACCCACAATGTCATGCATGCAGCCAATCAGCAGCCAGCCAAACCTATGATGTCACAGCCCTATAAAGAGCTTCAGCCATCTTTGATTCAGCCATTTTCAAGTGTATTTAGTGTATTTAGTAATGTCAGTAGGCACTAGGGACAGTGGTAGGAAAGACTTTAAAACTTTTATTTTGCTGTATAGAAGTTCAGGAAAAGGACAGGCAGGAATCAATCCCCAGTATTGAAACAGAACAGGGTTCACTAGGGGAGTTTACAGCCTGGGTAATAGGAACAATCCTATTACACCTTGCTGCACTGACTGCGGATCAAAATTGCCATTATACCGCTCTGTAATTCCAGCAAACCGTTCTTGTTATTGGGGTGCAAGTGCTGTTTGATACAGCCATTAACAGGGCTTATTACAAGGAAATATTTCTATGTCTTTTTTGCCCTGGTGTGGTGCATTTATATGTTCTAAAACATTTTTTGGCTTGTATTAGTGGGAAAAAAGGGCTTATTAGCCGTTGTGTGGTGAAGTGAGAAAATTGCAGCCCTTTTTGGTGTGTATAAGTGGCAAAGAATATATATTATTTACCGTTCTGCGGTGCAGTTATATGTTCTAAAGCCTTTTGTGGCGTGTATAATGGAAAAAAGTAAGGGCCTATTTGCTGTTCAGCAGTGCAGTTACGGTATATGTTTTAAAGCCTTCTTTAGTGTGTATTAGTGGGGAAAAATGACTTAAAAGCCGTTGTGCTGTGAAGTGAGAAAATTATAGACTTTTTTGGGGTGTATTAATTTCCTTTTTATTTATTTGATCTAACAGTATGTCAGACAGAGAAGTGCCAGGCCTTGCACAGGAGAGTGACAGAGACCTAAATGTTTCTAGCGCAGGCAGAGTAAGGGGGAATGGCAGCAAGAGTCGCAGCGAGAAGCCTGAGCTCCCGGTGTCATCTAACGGTCCTGTCTTGACCAGCAACCTAGCGGTTCTTGAATGGTTGACTCGTTCATCAACTTTGTCCCAAGTGAGATCAGACGCCGCCAGCCAAGAGTCGGTGGGTTCATCAGACACAACCCTTAGTTGGCATGGCCTGAGAGCAGGCCCTGTGCCCTTACCTGCCCTCAACCTGGCTTTGTCATTTTCTGTTCCCTCAGCCAGAGAAGTATTATATGCTGTGGGCTCAGCTCCACTATACAGTGAGGACAAGCTACTAGAGGACAGTCAGCAGCTACTGGGCAGCCAAGATGTGGAGGAGACATCTGCCGCTTCCTCCGGTAGGCAAGCAAGTAGTGACCCAGAGACCGTTGAGGAGGACATCAGTGATGTGCAGACAGCACTCAATGATGAGGATGTAGCTGATGTCACTTGGGAGCCGGTTGAATTAGGGGCTTCATAATCATTGGGAGAAGAGGGTGGCAGCTTGCCCGTGAGGCAGTGTCGGAGCCAAACGTGCCTGGGGTAGACCACCCATTTGGCAGGAGCCTATCTGCCCGGAAAGTAGTGGTGCAGGGGTTCACGGAGCAGCGGCAGTAGCAGTCAGTCAGTGCAGAGTGTTGAGGGTAAGATCACCTACTCGGCGGTGTGGCAGTTTTTTTGTTAAGCCGCCGGAGGAAGTGAACAGAGCCATTTGTAGAATCTGTGGGCAGAAGGTGAAGCGTAGCCAGGGTGCCAATTTTGGCACCATAGCCCTGCGTCAACATATGCACCATCACCATAAAGTGGCCTGGGAGAACCGTGGCTCTGATGTGGTGGTCCATGCTGCTGCAACAACTGCTGCATCACCCAGTGGCACACACCCGATTTCAGGCAGTCAAGGCTCCAACACCTCAGCAGAAGGGAGCTTTCTGTCCTTCCCATCATGTACTGGCTCTGATGCTCCTGCTCTTCCTCCTACTCCTCGTCAGTCATTCCGTCAGCAATCGATCACCGAAGCGATTGCCAAGAGACAACAGTATGCGTGCACTCATCCAATGGCGCAGAAGCTGAATGTGCTCCCTGCCAAGTTGCTGGTCCTGCAGTCCCTCCCTTTCTAAGTGGTGGACTCTGCACCTTTCAGAGAACTGATGGCTTGTGCCGAGTCAAGGTGGAGAGTCCTCAAGCCGTCATTTCTTTGCCAAGAAGGAAGTACCAGCCCTGCACACGTATGTAGAACAGAAGGTGGGCCAGTCCTTGAGACTGTCGGTGTCTGCCAAAATGTACGGCAGTGCCGACCTGTGGAGCTGTAACTACAGTCAAGGACAATACATGTCCTTTACAGCCCACTGGGTGAATGTGGTTCCTGCACAGCCACGCCAGCAACCTGGTCAGGTGAAGCTGCTTCTGCCTCCACGTTCTCACGCTGTTGGTCCTGCGACAATGTCCACCTCTGCCTCCTCATCGTCCACTGCGTCCTCAGCCTCCACTGCAGGGACAATTCACAGTGCCCCTCAAGCATACCACATGTTCAGGGCATGGCAGTGTCACGCTGTTCTGCACCTAGTTTGCCTTGGCGCATGGAGTCACACAGGGGAGGAAATGCTCCGTGTCCTTCATCAAAAAATCGATTCCTGGCTTTCTCCGCAACAACTCAAAATCTGAACTATGGTGACCGACAACGGGAAGAACATGGTGTCGGAGCTGCATCAAGGAGGGCTGAGCCATGCGACTTGCTTGGCACACGTGTTCAATCTGGTTGTCAAGCGGTTCCTAAAGTCTTTCTCCCATCTGCAAGACAGCCTTAAAATGGCAAGGAGACTTTGCACATTCTTCAGTCACTCGTACACCGCAAAGCACACCCTTTGAGCTGCAAGGGGCAGAACGGCATCCCCCAACATAGGCTGATATGCGACGTTTCCATTTGTTTGAATTCTACCCTCCGTATGTTGGACCGAGTATATGAACAGAGAAAGGCCATAAACTATTTCTTGATGATCCAAGCGGACAGGAGTACTCCCCTGTGTAACTTCGATGTCAGCCAGTGGCAGCTCATGCATGACACTTGCCGTATGCTCAGGCCCTTTGAGGAGGCCATGTTATTTGTCAGTTGTCAGGACTACGGGATGAACAACGTCATTCCACTGCCTCATGTCCTGGAACAGATGCTGGTAAATCTGGCTGGTCAGGGGACAGGAGAAATGGCTCTTAGATCTCACAGCCACTTAATCCCTGTGGGGGCTGAACTGGAGGTGGAGGAGGAGAAGGACAGTGGAGCACAAGCAATGTGTAGCGAAATGGGTGGTTTTTATACACAGGTGATAGGGGAGGGGGGGCAGGAGCAGCCAGAGGAGCTACAGGGCGATGAGGAAGAAGAGACAGAGGACCCAGACACACCATGGCAGTATGCAGTGGAGACGGAGGCAGGGAGTCCCTCCGAGTCACTTGCACAAATGGCCCGATGCATGCTCACTTGCTTGCGTAGTGACAGCCGAATTGTCACCATTTGGCAGAGAGATAACGTCTGGCTCTCCAACTTGTTGGACGCTCGCTACTGGTCCAAAATGGGGGCCTTTTTTACACCCGGTGAGAGGGAGGACAAACTGAACTACTATAGAGACATCCTATATAGTCAGTTGGCCACTGTCTATGTGTGCCATCGTCCATCCTTTCTCAGGTCTGACCAGCGGGGCCCTCTGTGCTCATGTTCCTCTGCCATGGCTGCTGTGGCAGGGTGGGGAGGTGGTAGGAGCAGTTCCAGCTCCATCAGCAGCAACTTGAGTCTACAGTCGCTGATGAGCAGCTTTCTTCACCCGCCTAGTGAAGAAACTACTTACCAGCAGCAGCTAGACCCAGAGCAGTACCTGAACCAGCAGGTGGTGTCATACTTGAACAGCACCCTGCCACCCCAAATTGAAAATCCGCTGGACTACTGGGCAGCCAAACTGTATTTGTGGCCGCAACTGGCAGAGTTTGCCCTGGAAAAGCTGCCCAGCCAGTAGTGTGGCATCTGAGTGGGTGTTTAGTGCGGCGGGGGGTCATAGTTACCCCAAGAAAAACTCGCCTGTCCAACCAAGATGAATCAGCCAGGATTTCCATCCACCAATGCCTGATGCATCAGATTAGATCATCCATGGTGCCACACCACACCAACACTTTGACAAAAGAGACCGGTTTCTTAAGGCTACCTGCCTCAGCTACCATTCTGATGCTGCCACCCACCTGATGCCACACATCTGATGCCAAGTGCTCCTTCTTTAACCCACTATCTTCAGCTGGTATTGCTACCCACTTCCCCACTCTGTCAACGGGTCACTCTGTGATCTCTTGATGCTGTTGCCACCTCACCACTCAGGTCTCTTGGTGCTGCTGCTGTCACCTCCACATTGTCATTGTACCACCCTGTGGCCTCCTCCTGATGCTGCTGCTGCCACCTCCACACTCTGGCATTGTGCCACTCTATGGCCTCCTAATGCTGCTGCTACCACCTCCCCACTCTGTCATTTTAGCACCCTGTTGGTTCCTCCTGATGCTGCTGCTGCCACCTCCACACTCTGACATTGTTCCACTCTGTTGCCTTATGATGCTGCTGCCCCTCCACACTTTCATTTTGCCACCCTGTTGCCTCCTCCTGATGCTACTGCCTCCACCTCCACCTCCACACTCTGTCATTGTGCCACTCTGTGGCTTCCTAATGCTGCTTCTGCCACCTTCACACTGTCATTGTTCCACCCTGTGGCCTCCTGATGCTGCTGCCACCTCCACACTCTGTCATTGTGCTACCATGTGGTCTCCTCCTGATGCTGCCACCTCCACACTGTCATTGTGCCACTCTGTGGCCTCCTGATGCTGCTGCCACCACCACACTGTCATTGTGCCACCCTGTGGGCTCCTTTTCATACTGCTGCTGCCGCCACCTCCACAATCTGTCATTGTTCCACTCTGTGGCCTCCTGATGCTGCTGCTGCCACCTTCACACTGTCATTGTTCCACCCTGTGGCCTCCTGATGCTGCTGCTGCCACCTCCACACAGTCATTTTGCCATTCTGTGGCCTCCTCCTGCTGCTGCCACCTCCACACTCTGTCATTGTGCTACCATGTGGTCTCCTCCTGATGCTGCCACCTCCACACTGTTATTGTGCCACTCTGTGGCCTCCTGATGCTGCTGCCACCACCACACTGTCATTGTGCCACCCTGTGGGCTCCTTTTCATACTGCTGCTGCTGCCACCTCCACAATCTGTCATTGTGCCACTCTGTGGCCTCCTGATGCTGCTGCTGCCTCCTTCACACTGTCATTGTTCCACCCTGTGGCCTCCTGATGCTGCTGCTGCCACCTCCACACAGTCATTTTGCCATTTTGTGGCCTCCTCCTGCTGCTGCCACCTCCACACTCTGTCATTGTGCTACCATGTGGTCTCCTCCTGATGCTGCCACCTCCACACTGTCATTGTGCCACTCTGTGGCCTCCTGATGCTGCTGCCACCACCACACTGTCATTGTGCCACCCTGTGGCCTCCTGATGCTGCTGCTGCCACCTTCACACTGTCATTGTGCCACTCTGCGGCCTCCTCCTGATGCTGCTGCCACCTCCAGACTGTCATTGTGCAACAATGTGGTCTCCTCATGCTGCTTCCACAACATCACTATGTCATAGGGCCACTCTGTGGACTTCTCATGCTGTACCCACCCTCCCAACTTCATGAATGGGACACTATTTTACCTTTCGGCCTGGCTGACATCATCATTTATTTGAACCTTCTTCTGATCTGTCAGAAGGAAAGAAAAAGGAGACACACAAGGGATCCTGTCTATGTAAGGCCTGCATGACATGGTCACTACTTTGCATCAGAATTGGCTTATGATTTGGTAGCCAAAAGGAGGAGTGGGTACAAAACACAGAAGACATGCAAATATTCCATTCACGTGTCATCTCTGTTTTGGATCCACTCCTGTTTTTTTGGGCTTTAGCAATATTGATGGATTACTGACCAAATGCTGACCGAGTGTAGTGGATGCTCCACAGACAGGATACATTTTTGGGGGTTATTGTTCTGATGGATCAGTGGAAAGGCAAAAAGATCTGTGACATTAACACAAACTTACTGGTGACACCCACTCCTGTTGGGGGGGATTGCTCCACTTGTATAAGCATTTAATAGAACAGGTTCTGTAGAAATCCTTGTGGAATCTTAGGCCTCTGCACGGTTCTTTATACCTGGCGCTAACATTGACCTGTAAGGCTGAGTTCACACTTGAGTTATTTGGTCAGTTTTGGCCCCATCGATCCGAATTTCTGGAAAAATTAGATTAGTCCCAAAGCCGAATTTCCTTGTACTTCGTGGTAAAGAATCAATTTATCCTGAAATGGTGGTAAAAAAAAAAAAACTCCTCTATTTGCACATAAAGAGGCTATCTTGGCCATCTTGATTGCAGTAACTGTGCAAAATCTTGCGCAGGGTGATGTATAATGTCACCACACCAGCACACTTGGAAGCCACAGTGACATCATCGCGCCTGGCCAGTATGATGTCGTCATCACATAACATTTTGCGCAGTGTCTTTAATCAAGATGTCCACGTCCACCTCTACATGAGCAAATGCATAAAGTGAGTATTATTATTTTTACCCTGATTAACTCCTAAAATCCTAAATTGTAGCCTTAGATGCAGTGATCAGTGATGAATGCGGCACGTGAGAGATTCAATTACGGAGGGTGGCGCAGTCGCCGTTCCCCGTCAAAGCTCTCATTATTTACAAAGATATATGCTTCCTGACGAAGTAATTCATCACAAATCGAATTCTTTTGTGAAATTCAGCGAACCAGCCGAATTTAATTTTTCATAACTTCGCTCATCTCTAATTAAAACCACTGTGAGGGTCCCATACACTCACACCACCAACTTACACCTTCTCCAGACATCATTTCACTCTATTTTCATTCAATTACTCTATTACCAACTAATTCACCAGAGTCCATGTCCATGTATGACCTTTCTAAGCCTCCATAAAAAAGTTTACATTTGTGAGTCTGATATTCATAGACCAATGATTGTGTTATTGGGGGAGGGTGTTGTGCGGCCTAGGAGGAGCTGGAGTGAAGGATGAGAGTAGTAGTGGCTATGTCAACAACAATTCTTCACAGTGCTGGTTTGGTGCAGGTGCCTGGCAGGTGGGTAGGATACAATGGCTAGCGCATGGTATTGGAGTCATAAAACAATGCCAGTGGTAGAAGAATAAATGCCTTTCGTTACTTAAGTGCTAAATGGGATTTATACTACATCCAACAACAATGAAGCAGAGTTTCATCTTTACACAGTGCAAATCCTTTCCCCAAATAACGAGGTATGGAGTCTGGCAAAGCTGGGAGTTATAGCACTCTTTGTACACTGTCCTGTTAAAGTCTTACTCAATTGAATCTGGCAACAGTACAAAAATGGTTAAAGTGTTCACTGTGGGATGCAGGGCTTTAATTATATGACTGGCCAAGTTGTGTCCAGGTGTAAAGGGTGTCTTAACGGTGTTCTTCATTTCAGCAAAGTCTGAACGGCTGTAGTAGCAGGTTACATTGCTGACTCCTATGCTTGGCCATGCAGATTCTAAGTTCACCTCTTCCTCTCTTTCTGTTGCTCTTGAGGTAATTCACCTGGAACTTGAGGCCTGAAGATTAGGAGCATGAGGTACAGCTTCCTCCTCACTCCAAACACAAGTCTAGACTCTAATAAGGTGGATGGGGGCTGTCTACACCTACCCTCTTACTGCAGTTGTAGTTAGATTTACATACTTAAAGGGATTGATCAGGAGTTTTATTTAAATGTCCCCCTCCATTGGAACCTGTCAAGAGAGGAATACTTACATGCTCCGCACTATTCCATTCGGGTTACAGTGCTCTTAGACTGTCTTCACCGAATGTCTGGTCCCTGAACGGAAACTTTCTCCTTGGATAAAGTCATGTGCACCTCTGCAGCCAATGACTGGCTTCAGAAGTTTCGTGTACCCAATCTGCATATGACTCAGTAGTGACATGCCACTTGGGGACATGTCACTTCTGAGGCCAGTCATTGGTTGCAGAGGCACATGTGACCCTGGCTATGCAGGAAGATTACAGACAGGGACTGGAAGTCTAGTGAAGACAGCCTGGGAGCCGGGGAGCTGAACAAAGTTGCAAGAGCAGGTAAGCATACTGTAGATCTTTTCATAGGGAATGGTGGAGGGGTCGGGACATTTAGGTGTGGTTGAGACCCCTAGTGGCTATGACGTTACAGATTTTTTCAGGTGGATGCAAGCAGATTCTTTTTTATGAATAGATAAATTTGATATTTACACCGTTCTCTATTTAATGTAATGCAATATTGTGAAAGTACAGTGACTCTTTAAGAACAAATGGTATATAATGTCTTAATTCAAATGGTAAATTGTATTCTCTTATAATGGCCACATTTTAATATCAATGGTCACTTTCACATGCAGGAGAGATGACATCATATCAGATGACATCACATCCCACATGATGGCTGCTTCCCTTATTTCTGCTGGGACCCCTTGCCGATAAAACACATATGGCTCCTTCAATGGTTTTACCTTATTCAAATCTGATGTATCAGCACACATAAATCTTCAGAGAGCTCACGTGCTGGTCCCGACCCCCGGGTGTAGAAGAATAGAAATTCTGGATCATTTGTAGTTTGTGCTACATCTACAGATGTTACTAATCTTGTCTGTCATTTTCCACCAGAGCTTGTGTCTAGACCGTCCTTTCTGAGTGTTAATCTAAGTTTTTACAACTTTACCATATGTTGAAGTTATACAAGTTATACGACTTTCCCACCATCATTGAATGTGTTAACACTTGGTAATGGGGTTCATATCACCCACCAATGGAACAGACAATTTTTAAAAATGTAGGCCTATGACACCCAGGCAGGAGGGGTTTATTCACGGCAAAACTGGGATCATGTCACCCACCAATGGAACAGACGACTTTTAAAAATGTAGGCCCCTGGCATCCAGGCAGAGCATGGGTTTATTCACGACAAAACGGGGTTCATGTCACCCACCGATGGAACAAGCGACTTTTAGAAATGTAGGGCAAAGGAGGGGTTTATTCACAGCAAAAATGGTAATATTGCACCCAACAATTTAAAAGAAGATTTCCCGCATTTTTGGTCACTGTCACCTATGCAGAACAGGGGTTTGAACCCGGCAAAAATGGTAATTTTGCACCCAACAATTTAAAAGAAGATTTTTCTAATTTTCCGTCCCTGTCACCTATGCAGTGCAGCGTTACTTGACAGCAAAACATTGGAATATGTGAACCCCTGAACTCCCAGACGGATTAACTATACTATTGTCCCCTTCAAATATGCAGCGTAGGCCGCAAAGGAAATTCTTGGCCTTAAAAAATATGATTTTTTCACCACCCATTAATAACATGGATTTAAGTGGTGATATTTTGGGGTGTAGGACCTCATCGTTCTCAACATCATTTTCCACCCAGTCTTCACTCCTGCCCTCTTTGTCGGTCTGCACACTGCAGAAAGCCCCAGCAGTTGGCACCCGTGTTTCGTCATTATCAGAGACGTGCTGCGGTGGTCTTATCATGTCCTCATCCTCAAACCTAAGTGGTTGGGCATCTGTGCACTCAATCTCTTCCACTTCTGGGGCAGGGCTATGGGAAACCCTGCCAGCAGAGTCATTAAAAAGCATAAGAGACTGCTGCATGACTTGGGGCTCAGATTGCTTGGCTGATTTGCAAGGAGAAAGACAGATGGGCATGGGCTGCAGGTGCCAACTCTGAGCTTTCAGCAGTGGAAGACAATGTTATGGTATTGGAGGCACCGTCAGCCACCCAATCTACTAGCGCCTTTACTTGTTCTGGCCTCACAATTCGTAGAGCGGCATTTAGGCCTACCAAATAATGCTGCAGGTTCTGTCGCCTACTCACACCTGAGGAAGATGCTTCACTTGGACCTGTAGCTGGCGCAGAATGGCCACTGGTGTTGAGTGTGAATATTCAAATAGCGAATTTTTATCACGAATATCGGCACTTCGCTAATTCGCGAATATTTGGAATATAGTGCTATAAATTCGCTATTTCGAATATTCGTTTTTTTTTATTATATTTTTTTCTTTCCCACTTCCCATAAGTAGCTCTTACCTGTCCTGAGGATTCCTGGCTTCCTGGCTGCTCCAGTCAGTGCCCGTTGCCGCTTCTGCCGACTTCCGTGCTCATGGAGCATCCCCATCACCATGAGAACGTCTCCATATACTAAAATGTACTGTCGGATTTGAGAATTACGTTGAAATCGCAATGCGATTAATTCAAGTTATATTAATCGCATTGCGATTACAACTTAGCACTGCTATCTTACATATTAGGCTAGAATTAATGAATATGGAATATAGCAGCAGTGCTAAGTAGAAATCGCAATGCGATTACTCCAAGTTATATTAATCGCATTGCGATTTCAACTTAGAGCTGCTATATTCCATATTCGTTAACTTCGTTAATTCTAGCAAGCTGACCCATTATAAACCCAGCTCTAAGTTGAAATCGCAATGCGATTAATATAACTTTAAGTAATCGCATTGCGATTTCTACTTAGCACTGCTGCTATATTCCATATTCGTTAATTCTAGCCTAATATGTAAGATAGCAGTGCTAAGTTGTAATCGCAATGCGATTAATATAACTTGAATTAATCGCATTGCGATTTCAACAGACATGGTTTACTATGGTTGCTAAAACGAAGATGGAGAATACTTCGTTATCTTCGTTTTGAGGAATATGACGAATACATTCGTCATATTCGCTAATTCAACCAAGCCATCCATAGTAAACCAGGTCTAAGTAGAAATCGCAATGCGATTAATTCAAGTTATTATACATACGTCATATTCGTCATCTTCGCTATAATTCTAGATATGAAACCAATAGGAAAGTAGCCTAAGTTACAATATTCGTTTTCGACGAATATGAAACGAATATTCTTTCGAATATTCGCGAATTTCGTCTAAATCGAATATGGCACCTGCCGCTCATCACTAATGGCCACGTCCTCTCCCAGCAACAAGAGCTCCACCAACACCACCACGACCATGCTCACGTCCCTTATTTGATGTTCTTATTTGCATTCACCCACCAAACTAACAGATGGTTTATCTCCGGTGTCAATTTAACTGCCAGTAGTCAACATTCAACAATTAAGTTCACTAACAGTAAGGCAGTGCCCGTGTCATCAACAGAATAAATTTCTTTAGGTCACACAACAGTGTAACGGAGCAATTCAATACAATTACTTCACTATCACCAAAAATTTGATTTTTCAAACCAACAATGTAAAAGCAGAAGTTAACGGTCAGAAACCGCTAATGTGCTATCTACCACAAAACCTGTGTGTTTGCAACCAACTATATAAATGCGGAGTTCAAAAGGTTACTTAAAATGAATGAAATACAGGGTAGGCCTCAGATCTGCTATGTATTACAAAACCAGTGTTTATTGGAAAAACTACAGAAATGCAGTATGTCACCGCTAAATTTTAAAAAAAGGTTTTTGTGCGTTGTATGCCAAACTGCTCTGTGGAACAACAATACGGGTTTATTTCCCCCAAATACAGGAATGCAGTATGTTACTGCTAAATTTTAAAATACGTTTTTGTGCGTTGTATACCAAACTGCTCTGTGGAACAACAATACAGGTTTTTTTTCCCCAAATACACAAATGCTGTATGTCACCGCAAAATTTTAAAATAGGGTTTTCAGCGGTGTATGCCAACTTGCTCTGTGGTATGACATTACGGGTTTATTCCACCAACTACAGAAATGCCCTATGTCACCGCAAAATTTTAAAATGGGTTATTCAGCGATGTATGCAAATATGCTCTGTGGTACAACAGTATGGGTTTATTCCACCAACTACAGAAATGCACTATGTCACCCCAAAATTATAAAAAAGGTAATGTAGGGGGACTTGACCTATGAATCTTTCCTCCATTGAGCTACCAAAAAATAATTAGACTGATGTCCCTGACAGGCAGGTACACATGCAGTTGCTATAATGGCCGCCGACCCCCACCTCAGTAACAGATGGATTAAAACTTATTTTGCAGTATCACTGGGCTCAGGGCTAGGTACAAATATGTAACATAGCACCCTCAATAATTGCTGTAGTTTGAAGAATTAACACCACCAAGTTCAACAATTTGTTCCCTAATCTCTCCCTGAGAGGACCAGCAGCAGCCTGTCCCTACACTAAGAGCAGCAGAGTGACGTGCGGCGCTACGTGACTCCAGCTTAAATAGAGGCTGGGTCACATGCTGCACTTAGCCAATTACAGCCATGCCAATAGTAGGCATGGCTGTGATGACTTCTTAGGGCAAAGTAGTGAAATGCTTGTTGATTGGCTACCCTTCAGCCTTTCAAAAGCTGGAAAGAAATCGTCGAACAACGAACCCGAACCCGAACTTTTACCGAAATGTTCGGGTCCGGGTGCGAAAAACCGTAATGTTCGGTACGAACCCGAACTTTACAGTTCGGGTTTGCTCAACCCTATTCCTGGGCCATGCCAACTAAGTGTGGTGTTTGAGGAACCCGCCAACTCCTGATGTCTGTTGAGATGATTGATATGAAGTTTATGGTTGGCTCACTCTTTCCCGTTGTGATAGGGTGCACAAGTTCCTAGGGTGGAGGTCTCACCTTACCTCGTTTATAATGATTCAAATATTAAGGACGAAGTAATCGGCACACCGATGTCTGGTTCCAATATAGAAGAGTAATAATATTTATTAAGCTAAAATCGAAAAGTCTAAAACTATTTACATTTGTTCCACCAAATTAGAGAATATAGAGAAATATTGAGGTACCTCATATAAATTGCAGCATAATATTAAAAGTACCTATTCAGATACCAATTTTTATTATAGGAGCGCTCCTTTAGTGTACATTACTGGTAGATAATAGAGGGGTTTTGCTCATCACCAGACGCGTTTTGGGACTCAAGCCTGTTTCTTCTTCAATGGTCCTATGAGTATGTCTTTGGAGTATGGGAGGAAACCAGAGTACTCACTTGGTTAGATTTGAACCCAGGATCTCAGTGCTGCAAGGCAAATCACTAGGCCACCATGCGCCCATATTGTAATCCATTCTATGGAGTGTCCACAGGAGCACAGCTTAGTGGATGCCAGCAGTTACCTGGGGCCCTGGTGTGCGAGGGGGTCCACAGTCTCTTCTGGCACTATCATTATAAATGGTAGTTGAGGACCTTGTTAAATATTTTGCATCGGGTCTCACTGGGAGCTACAATTATACTTTTGTCTATCAGTTAATGGTCCGGTAAGCCCCTGAGGAGCCTGGGTATTGCAGTGGATCTACAGTATAGATTTGAAGAAGGAGGCCAGAGTTAAACTTAGCAGTCTTTCTTACTAAGTGAAACACAGAACTTTAAATGCATACATTAGCAGAAGGCTTCAAGTGCAAATCCTCTGTGGCACTAGTAAGGATATGGAGGCAGGTTAGGTGATCTTGGCCCAGTGGTAGTTTGGGGATGGGTGGTTTGGCTGTGGTCTCACACCTCGCAGTAGTGTCTTCAATGCTGGATGTAGCAGTTCACGCTGCTGTCTGGAACCTCAAGGCTTTACTTGAGGATAAGCGGAGAGGTTCTCTCTGGAGCATTAGTAACTTGAGCAGGAGCTCAGGCAGTGTGCTTCCTCTCCTCTGTGAAGATACTTAGGAACTCCCCCTGTTGGCTGGGAGCAGGACCAGCCCACTCCTACCACCCTGTTCCTTACCAACCATTCCTTGCCGGGAACTACGGCCAGAAGCAAACAAAAAAGACATAGTGCACAACAATATACAATTTGTAGTACCCCCAGGTCTGGAGTACTACACATGCGATGGTATGACGTTTCTTTACTGCATTATTCTAACCAAAAGACCCCCACAGCTCAGCAGTTTTGCAACCCCCCCTGTACATGTGCAGGACAACTTGTAAAAACCACAATGTTAGTTTTCCTTTAGTGGTTTTTCCGTAGTGAAGTGAATAGCATAATGCCAGAAAACCTTTAGCATACGTCGCAGTCTAAACAGTGAAGTGTAAAACTGGCTCAGAACCTCATATGTGTAATTGGGAAGACATGTTTTCTTATTCACTAGCATTACATCTGGCTCCTGCAACAAAATACTTCATTGGAAAATGTCCAGCTGTAAGATCGTGCATGATATAACCCAGAGGCGGACTGGGAGCTTAAAGTGGCCTTGGAGAAAAACTAAAGGTGGCCTCATGTCGTAGGCCAACATGAGGAGGTAAGGCCAACACAAGTAGACAGGGACAACTCAAGTAGTTGGGGTCAGCAATACCATAGTACAGTGCACAATACCACCCCAGCAGAACCAAATACCACAGCGCAGCACACTAAACCACCCAGTGTCGGACTGGGGTACTTAGGGCCGTCCAGTGTAACTGATTCTGGGGGCCCACCTTAGAGCTCCTGCACACAAACTTATTTTTTTTCCATGTCTGTACCGTTCACTTCACTTTAATGGGGCCGAAAAAAAAAAAAAAAAGATTCCGTGTGCATTCCATGTCTGTATGTCCGCATGGCCGTTCTGCAAAATGCCCTATTGTCGGCATTGCAGACAAGGATAGGACGGTTCTATTAGAGGCCGGCTGTTCTGTTCCGCATAATGTGGAATGCACACACCCGGTATCTATGTTTTGCGGATCTGCAATTTGCTGACTGCAAAACATCCAACGGAACTGAAATATTAAAGATGAAGTATGATGGCAGGCATTCACAGCAAAATGCACAAAAATTCATGTGGCAGAATTTACACATATATGGATATCCTGCACTTCAGGAAAATTGCAAATCACAGGGCTGTGATTTGCAATTTTCCTGAAACTTGGAGTGGGAATCCGATCCACAGCCCCCAAAACAACAAAAAAAAGTTAGTGTCTACAAGGCATTGTATAAAGATGTCCTGCACTTAAGTCAGTCAGAAACAAGACACATGCAGCGCAAACCAATCACTCATTGGACACATGTGGCACACAAGAAACTTATACATGGCTCACATGCCACATACTGCACATACACCACTCATCATATATAGCACACACCAATCTCACATAGGAAACACGCAATGCACACACCAAGACATTTATGCCTAGCCTTATTAAGTGTAGCACACTTAAAGGGGTTAAAAGGGTTGTCTCTCACTTCAGCGATTGGCATTTATCATGTAGAGAAAGTTAATACAAGGCGCTTACTAATGTATTGTGATTGTCCATATTGCTTCCTTTCCATCACATTATACACAGCACGTATCCATGGTTATGACCACCGTGTAATCCAGCAGCGGTGGCCGTCCTTGCACACTATAGGTAAAGGTGTTGGCCGATGCGAACTTCCAGCCTTTCCCTATAGTGTGTAAGCTCAGCCATTACTGCTGGATTACATGGTGGTAATAAGTATAACTAGTGTTGGTCGCGAAGATTTAGAATATAGTGCTATATATTCGTATTCGCGAATATTCTAGATTTTGTTTTCCTCTGAACCCATGATACCTCCCTGCTTCTTGCTTGTAGGCCAATTACAGGGCTGTAATGTCTTTGTCTGAGCTTAGCAAGATCCTCAGCAACCAATAGGAAAGTTCCCTACCCCTTACTATATAAGAACCTCCCTAGCAGCCATTTTCTGCCGTTTTTTCCAGTTCTGAGAGAGAGCGGTGTCATTGCTGTGCTCTGTGCTTCCCTGTGTCACATTACATTACATAGTTAGTTAGTTAGTTAGTTAGCTTATATATATAATACAGATAGTTAGTGGGAGATAGTCAGTATAGGTTAGATAATGATATAGTGTAGCTGATAGGTTCCAGTGCAGGGTGTTAGGTAGTGTGATAGGTTCTGCTCTCCATACATACATGCTACAGACATAGTGCTGTGATGTCACAAGTTCACAACAATACTTAGTGCACCAATCACTAATATGTAGTCAGACCTGCACATATTGCGCAAAAATATGCGCATCATTAATTGCCAATTTGCGCAATCGCAAATATATTGGAGCACTCTATCTGCATATAAAGCTATTGTAATGTTCTGCCGTGCCAACCATTTTCTCCACCTCAGGAAACTTTTACCAGCTTGAAAAATGTAGCAATAGTGACCCACACCTGTATTGCGCCTGCAATACGCGGATATTACATTGCCAATTTTCACAATCAAAAAATAATCGCAAACTCTTGAATTTGCGAATTTATGACGAATATTTGCCCAAATATTCGCGAAATATCGCAAATTGGAATTTTGCCCCTGCCACTTATGACTAAAAACAATTAGAGTAGGAAAGAATATCTAATGTCCATTACTTGTAAAAGAGGACAGCAGTATATGGCTAACTGTGCGCTGACTGATATCTGTGTCAAATGACTATATTTGCAAATGTAACTAGAGCTAATTTCTTTTGTTTTTAATTTGTGCTTATAAAATGTGTTGTCTGTCTATGTTTGCATCATTTCTATTAGGTTAAAGGTGTTGTCCCATCTCCCCTTTTCCCCGTCTTTTCAGCACTGCAGCTCACTGCCTTGCCTGTTTGATTGACTGTATGGACAGACGCTCTGCTGACATCATCTCACTGCTTGCCTGTACGAGCCCGTGCTCTGCATCGCTGTATTGAGCAGCTACTGGGTTATTGTGCATGCCCAGAGTCTCTTCCGTTGACTGCCATTGCGATGCGGAACAGTGGTCGGGAGCTGTCACCCATGCGTGAACATGCATGCTCCTGGACACCAGAGCCAGGAAAGGGAAGAGGACCACCGTACAAGCACGACCACAATAAAAAAGGGTAGGCAAAGAAAACAAGAGAAGGAGCCAATTACAAGTTATTTATTTCACAGTGATGCACAAGTTGAAAGTTGACTGCCATGATGGGAATACCCCTTTAACGCTCTGTAGCTTGGTGATAGGATAATTATACCCATGCAGCAAGTTTAATATTTCCAATATTAATATTGCGGAACAGGTGTGGACCCATTCATTCTCTATGTGCTCTCCGCTTTCGCATTTGTGGAGCGCGGCCCCGAACTTCCAGTCCGCGGCTCCACAAAAGATAGAGCATGTCCTATTCTTGTCCGCAGCTGCGGACAAGAATAGGCATTTCTATGGGGGATGCAGGCAGGGTGTGTTGCGGATCCGCAACACACCATGGACGTGTGAATGGACCCTAAGTCTGTGAAGCTTCAGCGTTTTTTGGGGGAAAAAATGAATGAATATAAATAAATAAATAAATTAAATAAATAAATAATTGAATTGCAAATGTGATACAATAAATAAGTGAATACGCCAATCACCCAACTAACCAGTGAAGATGACCTGGATGTCCCTGCTGGTTTTTGGCTACAAGCTGTCAGTGTGTGACCCCTGCACCACCATACAGCACACAGCCATAATGGCATTAATAACTGCATGTGACTGACTGCTGAGGCCAGTGAATGTGTACAGCAGTCATATGCCAATATGATACGTTGTGGGCCATTCTCACGACCATTGGTCTGCCGTGCTCGTGTTGCAGACCTCAAACTGTGCGTCTACAAAACGCACACGGTGCAGACACATTGCTTGATTGGGTCCGAGATCTACAAGATGCGGCAAAAGATAGGACATGTCCTATATTTTGCGGAGTGGTGGCATGGAAGGGCATAAAAGGGCTTCCGAGTTTTTCTGTGGGCTTCCAATCCGTGCCTTTGCACCTCAAAAGATAGGACATGTCGTACATGTCTTTTGTCGTATCCTGCAGATCACGGACTTATTCAAGTCAATGGCTTTGCAGTCCGCAAACGTGCACGGTGACCTCTACAGCACCCCGCCAGTGTCACAGTGACCTCCACAGCAGCTGCCCCTTTAATAGTGGCCGCAACAGTCCCCTGCCTCTTTAACAGTGACCTCCACAGTGCCCATCCCTTTAACAGTTACCTACACAGCGGCCTGCCCCCTTAGCAGTAACATCCACAGCCCCCCACCCCTTAACACTGACCCCCCCACAGTGCCCCGCCTCCTTAACATGGGACCTCCACAGCAGCCGATCCCCTTAACTTTGACCTTCACAGCAGCCCACCTTTATAACAGTGAGTGACCTCCTCAGGGTGACATCTACAGCACCCCACCCCTTAACACTGACCCCCATAAGGGAATGTTCCCTTATCTGTGACCTCCACTTTTCTCTGCCCCGTTAGCAGAGACCTCCACAGCACCCGTCCCTTAAACAGTGACTGCCACAGTACCCCGTTCCCTTAACAGTGACCTCCACAGTACCCTGCTGCCTTAACAGTGACATCCACAGCAGATGCACCTTTAATAGTGGCCCCTGCCCCATTAACAGTGACCTCTATAGTGCCCACCCCTTTAACAGTGACCTCCACAGCGGCCTGCCCCTTAACAGTAACATCCACAGTGAATGCCCCTTTAACAGTGACCTCCACAGTGTATGCCCCTTTAACAGTGACCTCCAGAGCAGCTGCCCCTTTAATAGTGGCCCCTGCCCCCTTAACAGTGACCACCAGAGCAGCTGCCCCTTTAATAGTTGCTCCTGCCCTCTTAACAGTGATCTCCAGATCAGCTGCCCCTTTAATAGTGGCCCCTGCCCTCTCAATAGTGACCTCCATAGCAGCTGCCCCTTTAATAGTGGCCCCTATCCCCTTAACAGTGACCTTCACAGCAGCTTCCCCTTTAATAGTGGCCCCTGCCCCCTTAACAGTGTCATCCACAGTGCCCTGCCCCTTTAAAGATGACTTACAGCAGTGAAGAAAAATGGCTGGGTTGTTATGGAAACCTGGAGTAAAACTGTGTGTATTTAGAGACTAAGGGCCTGCGAGCTTCTATTGGCTGATAAGGGACATGTGACCGTGTGTATGGCAGTTGGGATATGACTTGCAGGCTTCTATTGGCTAATGCAGGTGATTTTTTGGAATATCTCAGAAACAGTATGTCCTAGAGAGCTGAGACCCGGTCTAAAATCTTCCCGGTCACCAAATGTACCTGTGTGCCAAATTTAGTGAAGATCGGTCCAGTCGTTTGGTCGCGCATAAAGATCAGACAGAAAATGATTTTTATATATATAAGAGACTAGCTGAAGGACCCGGCTTCGCTCAGGTATATTTAATCTATTTCATTTAATGTGTGTGTGTGTCGTTAAAAGATATCAACAATATCCAGTATAACAGTGACATCTACAGCACCCCGCCCCCTTAACAGTGATCTCCACAGCCCCACCCCTTAAAACTGACCCCGCCCACAGTACCTCGTCCCTTAAAATGGGACCTCCACAGCAGCCCACCCCCTTAACTTTGACCTTTACAGCAGCCTTCCCTTTTAACAGGGAGTTTCACAGCACACCACCCTCTTGACAGTGACCTCCACAGGGGCCCGCCCCCTTAACAGTGGCTTTTACAGCAATCTGCCCCTTAACACAGACCTCCATAGCAGACCATCCGCTTAACTGTGATCTTTACAGCAACCTGCCCCTAGGGTAGCCAAAGTTCCAGTCTTAGGCCGGACAGTCCAGCTTTCAGACTCCTTGTCGGACACAGGTATGTTCTTTTGAACAGCTCACTCTTAAACAGCAGCATTGTGCTGTCTGAGTGTGAGCTGCAGGGAGAAAGTCACCGCCCCTCTCACCCCGCAGCTGACAGAAGTTGATTTTTAACTTCCTATTTTAAATCCCCATCGGCTGAGGAGGTGTGGCTTAGCCGGACCTAGAAGTTGATTTTTTAATTCATTTTTTCAATCCCTGTCAGCTGAGGAATGGAGGCGGTGTGGTCTAACTGGATTGGGGGTGTGTCCTTTTGAACAGTTCACTCTAAGACAGCAGCATTGTGCTGTCTGAGTGTGAGCTGCAGGGAGAAAGTCACCATTCCTCCCACCTCTGCAGCTGACAGGAGCCCTGTCGGCTGAGGAGTGGGCGAGGCGTGGCCTAACCTGATCGGAGCGTGGCTTATTGGGACCTAGAAGTTTATTTTTTTTCTTCATTTTTTAAATCCCCATCGGCTGAAGAATAGGAGGGGTGTGGCCTAACCAGGTCGGGGCGTGGCTTAGCGGGACCTAGAAGTTGATTTTTTACTTCATTTTTTTAATTCCTGTCGGCTGAGGAGGGAAGGAAGTGTGGCCTAACCAGATCAGGCTGTGGCTTAGTGGGACCTAGGGGCGGGGTTTTAAGTCCGTCTTTTGAGGGTGGCCTGAATGGCCACCCTTCCTGTCCCCTGAACTGTGACCTCCACAGCACTCAGCTCCCTTAACAGTGTCATCCACAGCACCCTGACCCTTTAAAGTTGACCTGCAGAAGTGAAGATAAAGGGCAGTGGTGTTATGGAAACCTGGTGTAAAACTGTGTCTATGTGTAGACGAAGGACCTGTGAGCTTCTATTGGCTGATAAGGGACATGTGACCATGTGTATGGCAGTTAGAGACTTGCAGGCTTCTATTGGCTAATGCAGGTCATTTTTTGGGAGTATCTCAGGAACGGTAAGTCCTAAAGAGCTGAGACCTGGTCTAAAACCTTCCCGGACACCTGATGTACCTGTGTGCCAAATTTGGTAAAGATCGGTCCAGTTGTTTGGTTGCGCATAGAGAACAGACATGCATACAGACAGACAGAAACTCATTTTTATATATATACTAGCAGAAGGACCCGGCTTCGCACGGGTATATTTCATCTATTTCGTTTCATGTTTCCGTGTGTCATAAAAAGATAACAGTATCCCCCATAACAGTGACCTCTACAGCACCCCGCCCCACTGTCTTCTGATCTGTGTATCTAATCCTGTCCTGGGTGATACTGTCTGCTGAGCTGTGAATCTAATCCTAACCTGTGTGATACTGTCTGCTGAGCTGTGTATCTAATCCTATCCTATTTTCCCCCTGAACTGTGACCTAGATAGCATTCCGCTCGCTTAACAGTGTCATCCACAGCGCCCTGCCCCTTTAAAGCTAACCTGCAGCAGTGAAGAGAAATGGTCGAGTTGTTACGGAAACCTTAGGAAATAAGGTACTGAGTGCTATTAGGCCATGTCTTTACTTCTATAGTGATTATCCTGGTGACAGATTTCCTTTAAACGTCATCTAGAGCAGTGAGGAAACATGGCGGGGTTGTTATGGTTACCTGGAGTAAAACTGTGTGTGTGGAGACGAACTGCCTGGGAGCAGTAAATGACAGTTTGGATTTAAGTGAAAGGCTTGCTGGCTTGTATTGGCTATAATGCAGGCCATTTTTGGGGAATATCTCAGGAACGGTAAGTCTTAGAGAGCTGAGACCCGGTCTAAAACCTTCCCGAACACCTGATGTACCCGTGTGCCAAATTTGGTGAAGATGGGTCCAGTCGTTTGGTCGCGCATAAAGAACGTCTAGACGTCTAGACAGAAATTCATTTTTATATATATAAGAGATTAGCAGAAGGACCCGGCTTCGCACAGGTATATTTCATCTATGTTGTTTCATGTTTCCGTGTGTTGTAAAAAGATATCAACAGTATCCGCCATAACAGTGACCTCTATAGTACCCGCCCCACTGTCTGCTGAGCTGTGTATCTAATCCTGTCCTGGGTGATACCATCTGCTTAGCTGTGTATCTAATCTTATGTTGTGTGATACTGTCTGCTGAGCTGTGTATCTAATCCTATCTTGTGTGATACTGTCTGCTGAGCTGTGTATCTAATCCTAGCCTGTGTGATACTATCTGCTGAGCTGTGTATCTAATCTTATGTTGTATCATACTGTCTGCTAAACTGTATCTAATCCTATCCTGTGTGATACTGTCTGCTGAGCGTGTATCTAATATTCTATCCTGTGTGATACTGTCTGCTGAGCGTGTATCTAATATTCTATCCTGTGTGATACTGTCTGATGAGCATGTATCTAATATTCTATCCTGTGTTATGTTGTCTGCTGAGCGTGTATCTAATATTCTATCCTGTGTGATACTGTCTGCTGAGCGTGTATCTAATATTCTATCCTGTGTGATACTGTCTAATGAGCTGTGTATCTAATCATATCCTGTCTGCTGAGCTGTGTACCTAGTAGTTGATTTTCAACTTTATTTTTTCAATCCCTGTTGGCTGAGTGGGAGAGGGCGTGGCCTAACTGTATTGGGGCGTGTCCTTTTGAACATCTTAATCTAAGACAGCAGTACAGTGTGAGCTGCAAAGAGAAAGTCACCGTCCCTCCCACCTCTGCAGCTGACAGAAGTTGATTTTTTTTAACTTCATTTTGTCAATATACTCATTGGCTGCAGAGGGGGAGGGGTGTGTCCTAAATGTATCGGGGGTGTGGCTTAGCGCAGTGTTTCCCAACCAGTGTGCCTCCAGCTGTTGCAAAACTACAACTCCCAGCATGCCCACACAGCCAAAGGCTGTCCAGGCATGCTGGGAGTTGTAGTTTTGCAACAGCTGGAGGCACACTGGTTGGGAAACACTGGCTTAGCAGACCTAAAAGTTGATTTTTAACTTTATTTTTTCAATCCCTGTTTGCTTAGTGGGAGGGGGTGTGGCCTAACAGGATTGGGGGCGTGTCCTTTTAAACAGCTCTCTCTAAGACAGCAGCAATGTTCTGTCTGAATGTGAGCTGCATGGAGAAAATCACCCTCCCTCCCACCTCAGGAGGGGAGGGGGCATAGCCTAACCGATTCAGAGACGTGGCCTTTCAACAGCTCACCCTAAGAGAGCAGCACTATCTTCTCTGAGTGTGGGCTGCAGAGATCAAGTCACTGTCACACTCATCTCTGCAGCTGACAGAAGTTGATTTTTAAGTTCATTTTTCACTGTTTGCTTAGTGGGAGGGGGGTGGCCTAACAGGATCGGGGGTGTGTCCTTTTAAACAGTTCACTGTAAGACATCAGCACTGTTCTGTCTGAATGTGAGCTGCAGGGAGAAAATCACTGTCCCACCTCTGAGGGGGTGTGTCCTAACCAAATCAGAGGTGTGGCTTATCTGGACCTGGGGGTGGGGTTTTAAGGGTGACTTGAATGGCCCTACTTTCCCCCTGAACTGTGACCTCCATAGCACTCTGCCCCCTTAACAGTATCATCCACAGCGCTCTGCCCCTTTAAAGCTAACCTGCAGCAGTGAAGAGAAATGGCTGAGTTGTTATGGAAACCTCAGGAAATAAGGTACTTAGTGCTATTAGGCCATGGTTTTACTTCAATAGCGATTATCCTGGTGACAGATTTCCTTTAAACGTCATCTAGAGCAGTGATGAGACTTGGCTGAGTTGTTATAGTTCCCTGGAGTAAAACTGTGTGTGTGGAGATAAACTGTCAGGGAGCAGTAAGTGACAGTTTGAAGTCAAGTTAAAGGCTTTGCTGCCTTGTATTGTTTATAAGCAGGTCATTTTTTTGGGAATATCTCAGGAACGGTAAGTCCTAGAGAGCTGAGACCCGGTCTAAAACCTTCCCGGACACCTGATGTACCCGTGTGCCAAATTTGGTGAAAATCGGTCCAGTCATTTGGTCGCGCATAAAGAACGTCCGGACGTCTAGACAGACAGAAATTTATTTTTATATATATAAGAGATAAGAGATTATTATATTACTTATATTACTGTTATTATTATTATTATTATTATTATTATTATTATTATTATTAAATAGATGGTATTAGGTTAGAAAACAATAGCTGATTTCTTCTAAAAACAGCGCTACTTTTGTCTATAGCTCGTGTCTGGTACTACATCTCTTTCCCATTTACTTGAATGGAGCTGTAGAGCAATACCAGACACAACCGATGGACAAGAAACATTTTCCAGGGCAGTCAGCAGCACGTACATCCTCCTCATCTGCTAAATTTTAATTAAAACATATCCTAAGTGATAACAATTGTGAGCCAGTGTCCTAGGATGGTTTTAAAAATGTTTACATTCATTTCTGTGTAAGATATACATTGTTTCAGTGTGAAAGCTCTACTTTAAACTACGGGTTGCAGAAAAGCTTATTCCTTCCAGGGAAAGTGGACCCAAAGCCAACAAGATGTTTGCAAAGACCTGAGTTGTCTCTGTAGATCTGCCAAGACTCATGGATCTAATTTATATCAAGGCTTAAACTATAGGATTGGTGCAAGAATAGGAAAAATATGATTTGTTACCTCGTTTTTACACGTACGTCTCCAGCGTTACAAAGGCTTAACACCTAATTTAGGATATAGTAATGAAGGTTACATCCTACAAAAACAGGGCATGGTATGGACTTAATACATAATGAAAATGTAGGTTTCTATCCTCTAAATCCTGCTTGATATAGTCATCTTGAATGCAACAATTATTTTTTCTCATCAGAAGGACACGTGCTAACCTGGGTGTTGGAAAAAATATCTGTCGGCTGGACATGGAACAAAGATATAAAAATAAGAGCAAAAAACTTCCACATAGATGCTTCAATATCTTATTAGGAGCCTAAGCATCAGCATATACAGAGGATACTAAATCAATATACTTTCTAGATTGCTGGATTAAAGGAAATTCAATACATCTGTGTCCACAGGATATGCCATAAATGATAAATTAACTTTAATAGCACTTCCGAAAATAGCTGAGCATCTGTTTTCAGACGTGCTAATTATGTGAATTTAGAAAGCATGCGCGACCACCTCTCCATTCCCAGGCAAACACAACAGGGTTTTTATTCTGGGACACTGCTAGGGCTCTGATAGGACAACACTTTTCATTGGGTTCTGGTCACATTATTTGGGCACTATGTGGTACTATTGCGGCCACGTGCCTCTAACACCCTACCTTTTCCACATCCACATTGCGGCTCCTCTAAATTAAAATGAAGAATTTGTGTAGGCTTGATAAGAACAAGCCACTATTTTGACAAGTAGCATTTGTGCGTGTTGTATGAGCATCCATTCTGAAATCCCCATCCCAATTTCTGCAACAAATCTGTTGTGTGTGAATATACTCTGAAGGGGTGGCCTGGTTTCAACATCTCTACTTGCTGTCATTCATTCGGAACCTTCATTGTAAAAAAAACTACCACGGTCATATGATGGACACGGTGCATGACTCGTTAAAAGATTCAGCCCTGATAACCATAACTGCACTTGAATGTTCATCACATGGACTGCAAAATTGTCAGCGCAGAGGCATAAGTTTAAGCAGTTCAAAGGCAACAGTCACATTGGCACCCATGATGAAGTGCAATGCCCCCTCTACCACCTAGGAAAACATATGAATTACAAATCATAGTTGGACACTTCTAAGGCCTAGGAGCATCTATCAGATTAATGAATCTTCATCTTTAAAGGGGTTTTATGGGAGTTCAGTATTGATGGCCTATCCTCAGAACAGGTCATCAGTATTAGTGAGGTCCAACTTTTCAGAAGTAGTGCCATTCCCATCCATGGGCAGTATCTGGTATTGTAGCTCAGCCTGATTGTTTTGAATGGAACTGATCTGTAATACTAGACACAGCCAATGCACCATATGCCATTTAGAATAGTGACGTCTTTGGGCCCCCTCAGTCACCAGGGCTTCAGTGTGACTGTTACCTCTGCCCCAATATAGTCACACCCTTGAGCCCATGGACAAGGGTCCCCTCATTCCACCTACTAACCATTTTCAAGGTTAATAGGCATCTGAACATTGCAGGTCATGAGATAAAATTTCAAAGCCTTATGTTATGAAACATAATTTCGTAGGTCTGATGATTGCCTAGGTTGCCTTCATTAGAGGGGTTGTCACAAGTATAAACATTTTTGCCTAACAACTAAGAGTACTCTAAAGTAATAAAAGGTCGCCAGGTCAGCCATGTTATTGCTACAAGTCCTTGACTGTCCCCATTTACTTTCAGTGGTCATAATTAGAGATGAGCGAACATTTAAAAAAAGTCCGTTGTTCGGCGTTCGGGTGGTGGTAAGTCGCGCATCCCGTTATGGATTCCACTATAGCGGCATATGGAATCCATAAGGGGCGGCTGCCACCAACCCGAACTTTTGCACAGCTGAAGGACCTGGGGTGACGTCACTGTCATGTGATCAGTGCAGGGGGCGTGGCTCAGCACGGGATCAAATCCCGTGCTGAGCCACGCCTGCACTGATCACATGACAGTGGCACCCAGGTCCTTCAGCTGTGCAAGATCGGGTTGGTGGCAGCCGCCCCTTATGGATTCCATATGCCGCTATAGTGGAATCCATAACGGGATGCGCGACTTACCACCACCCGAACGCCGAACAACGGACTTTTTTTAAATGTTCGCTCATCTCTTCTCATAATGTAATGTCTAAGCACATGACCACCACAGCCAATGACTGCTCTCAGTGATAATATTACTGAGACCCGTGATTGGCCAGAGAGGTTACATACTTAACTGAGGAACCCAGTCATGAGATGCTTCTCTTCTTAAAGTGGTTCTCCTGGAATGATTTAAATGGACACCAGCAACCTGTCCTAGAATGTGAGCAGAATTGGTTGCCTTCACTTGCAAAGCTGCCTAGGGTATAAGGGTGCAGAGCCTTACTACACTGCTCTATAGTAGATGGTAATAATATGATGCGGCCTATGATATGCCATCATGGCTGAGCAGCCTGACATGAACGTTCACCAATGTGTAGTATATGCAAGTGCCAGAGCGTAGTGTGTAGTGAGGCCAAGTCCTCTCATCCCCTTGGCAGCTCTGCAAGTGGAGGCAACCAGTCCTGCTCACATTGTAGGACAAGTTGCTAGCAGCCATTTTAAATAATTCCCGGAGAACCCCTTTAAGGGACTGGAGCGGCTGCAGCTTGGAGAGTGTATGTACTTTTATTATGTTAAAGTGCTCCTTTTTTGTCAAAACATTTCCTATACTGGACTATCCCTTTAAGTGTTAAGGAATACTGACAGATTGCTTCATGTTTATTGTCTGTAGCTCACCAATATGTTTTTATCTTCCAGATAAATGGATGAAAAATGTTGATGTGTCTCTACATCTATTCTCTGATTTTACAATAAATCCTCCCTCATAGTTGTCTGACTCAAGAAGTTCAGTACTAATCGTGGCCTCTCGAGAGATAATACTAGAATATACAAAATGTTACAGCCTGACAGACAGGTACAGCTGTTAGGGGTGATATCTCCTAACGTCTACTAATATTTCCAGGAGTTTATTATTTTTAATGTCTATTAACATAATAATAATTCATTGAGGGAATTTACCAAGTGTCCATCATGTAAATCATGAATTCATCACATAGATGTTTTTGGACACTTTATATATTAATAGATATTTATTTTTAGAAAGGATTGTCTAAAACAATAAGTGTTGGACCCTGTATTATCTATCTATAAAAATACTGGGTCCCCCCAAGACCGTTGGCTAATAGTCCAGAGGTTCAACTTGAAAAACGAGGCAGCACTCCAATGTTTGTAGAAGGGAAATGGACCAGCTTTATTACCTGAAAACGCAACATTTCAACCCAGTTCAAGAAAGGCCCCATTGACCTGGGCTGAAATGTTGCATCCTTCTACCAACATTGGAGTGCTGCCTCATTTTTCAAGATCGATCTATCTATCTATCTATCTATCTATCTATCTATCTATCTAATCTAATCTATCCATCAACCCTGTTTATTTGTAAGCCAATGTATAAGTGCTTGTGCTGTAATATTAACTGTTGTCACCACATGTCGCTGTTGTTGCACAAGCAAGAGTGAAGTTATATAAAGTGCTGGTAGCAGAAAGTAGTATCAGCGTGTGGTTGAATCCACATAGAGTGCTGGGGAGGCTATCATACTTAGCCTTGTGTATATAGAACACAATGAGTAAGGTTAGAAATGCAACTGTATAACCAAATAGAGTGATCATAATGGGAGATTTTAACTTACCAGACATTGACTGGTGTCATGGTTCTGCCTTAACCGCAAAAGGGAAAAGATTCCTCAACTTGCTGCAGGACCACTTTATGGGACAGTTTGTAGAAGCTCCCACTAGGGGCAAAGCTCTGTTGGCTCTGGTAATTTCTAGTGATGCAGAGCTTGTTGGAAATGTTACTGTTCGAGAAACACTAGGTTATAGTGACCACAATATAATTATATTCCCCTAAACTATAAGAAGCAAACTCTTTCAGGCAGAGCAAAGGCACAAAATTTTAAAAAGGCAAATTTCCCTGGGTTGAGGGCAGCATTTCAGGGCATACACTGTGAGCAGCTACTGTCACATAATAATACCGAAGATAAATAGGAGAGCTTTAAATCCACATTGAGTAATTACACTAAAAAAGTATAAATGGCTAAAATTAAACTATGGCTTACAGCTACTGTAAAAAGGGCAATAAAAGACAAAAAAAGGGCATTTAAAAAATTTGAATACAAATCTGAGGAATCAGCAGTAGCCGTGTTAGCTCTCTCATCAGTTCAGCGTACGCTCTGTCCAAGTTCTGTCATCAGTTCAGTACATCTCCTTCTGTTGTGGAAACTACTATCTGGACCTAATCAATAGATGGGAGCTAAGTATCTTTTTCTTACTAAATTACTATATATGTGGCACGATCTTACTATTACCCCCTGATGAGCCGCGGGTGCGGTAGAAACGCGTTGGGGTTATGTGTTTGCATACATCATTACTATATCTTTGGTATCCTTCCATGAGCATCCCTAGTGACTATCTTTACTGGTTCTGCCTATGGTAGGGAAACTACGGGGACAGGGCACCCCCACCTTTAGGGTCCATTCACACGTCCGTGTGTGTTTTGCGGATCCACAGATCTGCGGATCCGCAAAACACGGACATCGGCGATGTGCGTTCCGCAATTTGCGGACCGCACATCGCCAGCACTACATAGAAAATGCCTCTTCTTGTCCGCAATTGCGGACAAGAATAGGACATGTTCTATTTTTTTCGGGAACACGATTGCGGACCCAGAAGTGCGGATCCGCAATTGTGGACCTGGGCGGGACATCGTCTGTCCCCATTGAAATGAATGGGTCCACAATTCCGTTCCGCAAAATGCGGAACAGAATTGCGGACGTGTAAATGGACCCTTAGGAGGTGTCCCTGGGCTGAGTAAGCCATAGGGTTAGAATTAGGGACAGATTCTTAATCCCTTCTATATCAGCTAACCCATGTACCCCTAACATTATTTTTCATTTATCCTCCCCTTCTGGATCCCTGGTGGAAATAATTCTATTTTTTGTTTGTCTGTGAGAGTATCTGACACGGTATTCGTCTGTGTATATGATTCACGTTAGGGCTTTTCTTCGCCTATTACCCATGTAAAAATTTATTACACTTCACTTATTTGGGCAGCAACGGGGCCAAAACTGACCAAATAACTCAGTGTGAACTCAGCCTTACAGGTCAATGTTAGCGTCAAGAAGAAGCGAACTCCTTTTACACCGTCAGCAGCTGATTCCACATAGATGTCTACGGAACCTGTTCTATTAAACGCCCAACAGAGTGGAGAGGGTGTCAACAGTAAGTTTGTGTTGACGTCACTGATTATTTCGCCCTTGATCTGTCAGAACAATAACCCCCAAATACTGGATTTTACTATCAACACTCTGCACTGACTGACTGCTACTTCTGCTGCTTCCGTGAACCCCTGCACCACTACTTTCCAGGCAGGTAGGCTCCTGAGAAGTGGGTGGTCTACCCTGGGCACGTTTAGCTCCCAACCTTCCACTGCTGACACCTTGCTGACTCCCGACCACGCTAGCGACCTTCTGGGTCCACCGCTGCCTCATGGGCAAGCTGACACCCTCTTCTCCCGATGATGATGAAGCCCCTAATTTACCCGGCTCCCAAGTGAGATCAGCTTCATCATCATCATCGAGTACTGTCTGCACGTCACTGATGTCCTCCTCAATGGTCTCTGGGTTAGGAGTCTGACCACTCGCAACACCAGCTCCCACACCACTCTCCTCATCACTACTTGCCCGCCTACCGGAGGAAGCGGCAGATGTCTCCTCCACATCTTGGCTGGCCAGTAGCTGCTGACTGTCCTCTAGTAGCTTGTTCTCACTGTATAGTGGAGCTGAGCCCACAGCATATAATACTTGTCTGGCTGAGGGAACAGAAAAGGACAGAGGAATATTGAGGACAGGTGAGGGCCTGTGTTCTGCCAGATCTCTATAGATTGCCGAAAGTCTATAGCGGAAGTCACGTGGTGCGCAAGCGCACAAGCGCGCTTCCACGAATCATCCCTGCAGCCTCCACTGAAGTACTTCGCCCACCGCGCGTGCGCACAAGAGACATCTTAAAGTGACAGTCATTGCCAATAAAATACAGCATCTACATTAATTTGTACTATCGCTGGCTCGCTGCGCTCGGCATTTAGTCAAACTAACTCTATACCGCCATTGATAGTAAAGAAGGAAATGGATGGTAAAGAAATTCTTTACCATCCATTTCCTTCTTTACTATCAATGGCGGCATAGAGTTAGTTTTACTAAATGCCGAGCACAGCGAGGCCGAGCCCGATGCGTGGCGAGCGAAGCGAGCCCGCGAGGGTACAAATTAATGTAGATTAATGAGCGCTGGGGGGAGGGCGTATTTTAATGGAGATTACTGTCACTTTAAGAAGTCTCTATACCCTTAAGTGTGCGCACGCGCGGTGCGCAAACTACTGCATTGGAGCCAGCACGAATGATTCGCGGAAGTACGCTTGTGCGCTTGCGCAGCGCACCGCGTGACTTCCGCTATAGACTTTCGGCAATCTATAGAGATCTGGCAGAATACCTGCTCCAGGGCCATGCCAACTAAGGGCTGTGTTTGACGAACCCACGACTCTTGGCTGGGGGTGTCTGATGTCACTTGGGATGAAGTGGATGACCGAGTCAACCATTCAAGAACCACTGGGTTGCTGGCCAAGACACGACCGCTAGATGACACTGGCAGTTCAGGCTTCTCACTGCGACTCCTGCTGCCATGTTCCCTTACTTTCCTGCGACCTGTGCCTGCGCCAGTAACATTCAGGCCTCTGCCACTCCCCTGTGCAGGGCCTGGCACTTCTCTGTCTGACATACTGTTAGATCAAATATATATATTTTTTGCCACTAATACACGCCAAAAAGGGGCTTTAGAACATATAACTGCACTGCCAAACGGCAAATATATATTTGTTTGCCACTAATATGCCAAAAAATCCTTTTTTTGGTGCCACTAATACACTCAAAAAAGTGCTTTAGAACATATAACTGAACCGCTGAACGGCAAATATATATTTTTTTGTATATATATAAAGCATAGTGTTGAGGATGTGCGATCCAGATTCACTCTCCAGTGTATATATATATTTTTTGTGCCACTAATACACGCCACAAAAGGCTTTAGAACATATAACTTCACCTCTGAACGGCAAATATATATATTTTTTGCCACTAATACACGCCAAAAAGGGCTTTAGAACATATAACTGCACAGCTGAACGGCAAATAATATTTTTTTTTTGCCACTAATACATGCCAAAAAGGGCTTTAGAACATATAACTGCACCGCTGAATTGCAAATAGGCCATTACTTCTTTCCACTTATTCACTCCACAAAAGGCCTTTAGAACATATAACTGCACCACTGAACGGCAAATTATATATATTTTTTGCCACTAATACACACCAAAAAGGGCTTTAGAACATATAACTGCACCGCTGAACGGCAAATAGGCCCTTATTTTTTCCACTTATACACACCACAAAAGGCTTTAGAACATATAACTGCACCGCTGAACGGCAAATTATATATTTTTGTGCCACTAATACACGCCAAAAAGGGCTGTAGAACATATAACTGCACCGCTGAATGGCAAATATATATATTTTTTTGCCACTAATACATGCCAAAAAGGGCTGCAATTTTCTTACTTCACCACACAAAGGCTAATAAGCCCTTTTTTTCCCCGACTAATACAAGCCAAAAAATGCTTTAGAACATATAACTGCAGCGCACAAGGGCAAATAAGACATAGAACTATCCCCTACTGAACCATGTTCTGCTTCAATACTATGGAGTGATTTCTCCCTATCCATTCCCTGAACTTCTATACAGCAAAATAAAAGTTTTGAAGTATTTCCTATCACTGTCCCTAGCACCTGCTGACATCTCACCCTGCACTAAGTACACTGGAAAATTGCTGAATCCATGATGGCTGAGGCTATTTATAGGGCTGTGGCATCACAGGGCTGGCTGGCTGCTGATTGGCTGCATGCATGGCATTGTGGGTAATCCCTCGTTCCCAGAGTTCCTTGCTCTATGTCCTAACACATGCAGCAGCCATTTTAGGAAAAAATGCGATTTGTTACCACGAAGCGTGAGGAAATTTGGATTCGGTGCAAATCGAATTTTTACTGAAATTCGGATCAAATTCCACTTCGTCAACTTAGATTCGCTGATCTCTAGTTTTAAATAAAGAAAGATATTTTAATTTTCACTCCTGTGGAGCAGGATTTCTTTCTGTTTTGATTCTATTACCTACACTTGCTAGAATGGAATGCACCTGGATCATCCCTGGGATTAATAGTGGTGAATAATCTACTCCATGAGTGACAAAGAGCCTGTGGAGATATTGCATAGTGGGTGGCCTAGTGTGCTTTTAGGGACCCATAGGTGAAAGGTGCCTCAACATAGGGTGTCTTTGCCAGTGGTAGTGGGATGGGATAATGTAACCGTGAAAAGAAACAGCTTTTGGGCTGTTTGCGGTGGCTGGGCTGAGGGTGCTGTTGGTGATGGAATGAGTCAGTTCTGGGGAGCCAAGAGAAGGCCAAGAAAATAAGTTGGTTGGCTGGAAAGAGACCATCGGGAATAGGTTAGACTGAACCTCCTCCTGTTAGTTGGTCTTATCTGTGGTCTCTTTGAAGCTAAGTGTGATGTACCAGGACAGTCAAGAGTTTCACACCACCAGGAGTAAACAATAACCACCATGCATAATGCTGCCTTCTACAGTGTATTGTAACCATCAAACTTCTGTGCCATAAGTGTGAACTGAAAGTATTAAGTGTCTTGTGCTATTAGTTTTTGAAGAAAGAAAGAAAAATCTTCCCTTTCACCAACATAGTCCTTCAACTGAGTAAGGTCCCTTCTATAATTAAGCCTGTTGGAGCATTACTTAAAGAAGTTTGCCCCAACTTTATCTTTGCTTAGGATACTAGAATGGAAAATTGTTTCAAAGAGTGGCTCCTGCTCTGGTTGATTAGTTGTGAATAGGCATTATGTATTTTCCCTGCAGTGGCTGATTTACAAAGATTACAAAAGCTACGGAAGAAAGGAAAAACGGGAAAAAAAATTATAAAAAACTGGGGTTGTGTAAAAAAAATCCTATATGGGAATGCTGAGTTCATAGATGGGATGAGCCCTGCTCAGGATCCTCTTTATTTAGCCATTGTATAGGGCAACTAAAAAGGGCATCTTTTACTCTTGAGGACCTGTCCTACAGTCTTCATTAGCTAAGGGGCTTCTGCAAGGGAACACTTTGTGATCAGCCTATTCTCCAGGAACCCCTCTAAAAAGTAGGGATTGCCCAAAAGTAGAGAAATCAATTACGGGTGGGCTATTATCCCTCACAAAACCTTCTTAAAACATTGGGTTACATAGTTAACAAAGGAGGTAGTGTTACCCTCACATATTTCCTGTCTGCCTACAGAAACCTCAGGAGACAGCAGTTTTTGGTTGCCCATATCCTGCTGTATGTCATCCATGTAGACAAGCACTTGGTTAATTGCAGTTTGTACTGTATGGGTGGACTAATTCTTACTATTTCTTAGATGTGGACAGATCATATTACTTTTATTCGCCAGTACTCAAAATGCCATAATGCCAAATTAAACTTTTTGACTACCAGTTGGCCAGCCTTACCAAATGAAAACATTGAAATTAAAGTATTTCTATAAAAGCTTTATAACTGGGATATGCTGGCTCAAAGAAAAAAAATCCAACTGTATTAGCTTGATGTAATACAGATACTCTAGGGGAATATGTTGTTAATTAATGCCAGCAGGTTGCTGACTTAACCAAAACTGCTGACAAAGCAGATTGCCAATGTATGTGTTACAACCACATCTTTATCCAATTCTTTACAACTAATATCCTGTCTGCAGGATCTTGGGTAGTTGCATAAGTCGTCACAACTGATGCTAAACATTATAAAACTAGTAAAGAACGATGTAATCTTCTGGTTCTAAGCTTGGCTGCTATACAGAACCTGAGCATCATAGAAAACAAAACTGGGGTGTTCTACGCTGTTGATATAAAGTGATGGTGCTATGTCCCAGGGGACAACTGCAAAGGGTTAATTACTGCTAAAAGGGCTCATTTACTGTTGCTAAATTAAATGTTGTGATTTGTTATTAATACACATTTGTTTATGCACTGCATATACCTAATAGCAATCTATTGGGCAATACAGTATATGGTTAATACTGGCAGACTTGTTAGGTTACCAGAGTAAAGGACTAGGTATGCCCCTTGGTTAGTGAGTATAGTCTTAACAGAGCTACAGGCAAGATCTTTATGTGCAAGATCCCGCAAACTAGGTCCAAGTCCAGAGAACCTTTCTCTCTGAGACTACAGCTGCCAAAGAAGCAACTTTGTCATCACAGTACTCCTGAAACAAAGATACCGACATCTCACAAGGTCGAGAATCATCAAGACGGTGCAGGATAAAGACACCAAGGTATTCACTTGTTTATGTCAAAGAGACTTTTCTGCCGTGGAAAGGGTTAATTGCCTCCAGCACTTGCCACACTTGGAAATGGACAGGCTGCCTAGATCTAAATTCTGAACCTCTCAGCCCAAGAACTGCAGAAAGGGTTAACAAGTACTGAACAGCATGCCTGTGGTTATTTGGAAAGACTGAAAAGTGTCCTTAGGAGTGTCAAGGAGCACTACCATTAACTCGTTCTCTACCAGCGATGTGTAAACATGGCGCCCGCTTGCACGTGCAGTGGGCACCATGGCCGGCAGATCTCTGCTGTTTCTGGGCACCCTACCGATTCCCCGTGTGGCCAATGTGGGCATCGGTAGTTGCGCTAAACACTTTAAGCCTCGCTGACGAGGCTTATAGTGTCCATGCTGCAATTCTTATTTTAGCCACCAGATGGCAGTTCAAGATAAGAAATGGGCAATTTCTAGTGTAAACCTCATTTTTAAAATCCCTGATAGAACAAAATCAAAAATTTAAAAACGTTATTTATAGGCTCATATATGAGCTTTAAAATCATCAGAATTTTTTTTTAAAAAATGTTAAGAAAATATATAAAAAATATATAAAAAGTTAAAAACGTCCCCCTTTCCGTATAATTAAAAAATAATAAATAACAATACATATAAACATCATGGGTATCATCGCCACCGAAAACTCCCATACTATTAAAATATTTGTAAAAATTGCAATAAGGCGAATGGCGCAACGGAAAAAGGGTCAAAATGCCCGATTTGCTATTTTTTCATTGCTTCTCTTACCCCAAAAATTTTTATAAAATATGATAAGATAGTCAAACACACTCCAAAATGGTATCAATAAAAACTATAGATTGTCTCACAAAAAATGAGCCCTTAAACAGCCCAGTAGACATAAGTATAAAAAAGTTATGAGGGTCAGAATATGTTGATGTGAATTTTTTTTTTATCAACGTTTACATTTATTTTTACATTATTTAAACATAAAAACCTATACATATAGAGTATTGTTGTAATTGTACTGACCCATAGAATGAAGGGCATGGGTCAGTTTTGCCGCAAATTTGCCGCTTTTCACTACATTTTATGCCATAATTAATGGTGGCATTAGAAAGTACAACTTGTTCCGCAAAAAATAAGCCCTCATACAGCTATGTGACTGGAAATATTAAAAAGGTATGGCTCAAGAAAAATGGGGAAGAAAAATTAAAACACAAAAATGAAAAAAGAGAGTTCTTGGGGGTCCTCTTTCCCATTAGGGTGACTAACTAGTATGCATGAGGAGTATTGTAGTCCAGCCAAAGGTCTTCTGCATTTCCTAGAAACATATATGCAAATCTCTCGCTTTGACTCTTTGAGTTGACCAAAATAAATAAGAAACTCAGGTTTGTTAGAATTCAAAGTTTTTGGGAAATTCAGGATGAACTCCAAATTGATAGAATTGATTTGCTCATCTCTAGTGCCGGGGTTCATTGAGTTAGTTTAGGGCAAAGAATAAAACTACGGTACATCTAATATATAAAGCTGAGTATATGTATGTATGTCCGCTAAACGAATCTACACCGTCACATTTACAATCACAAAATTTGGCACACAGGTACATCATGTGTCCGGGAAGGTCTTAGACTGGGTCTCAGCTCTCTTGCACGTACAGTTCCTGAGATATTCCCAAAAAATTCAAATATGGCACCATGAACTACATTATCCAATAAAAGCCTGTAGGTCTTTCTCCTCATATCCCAACTGCCATACATGACCAAAAGAAGCTTGTAGGCCCTGTCTGCACATACACACAGTTTTACACCAGATTTCCATAACAACCCAGCCATTTTTCTTCACTGCTGTGGGTCAGCTTTAAAGGGGCAGGGCACTGTGATGCCACTGTTAAGGGAGCGGAATGCTGTGGAGGTCTGAGTTAAGGGGGCAGGCTGCTGTGGAGGTCACAGTTAAGGGGACAGTCTGCTATAGAGGTCAGTGTTAAGGAGCAGATTGCTATAGAGGCCATTGTTAAAGGGGCGGGGTGTTGTAGAAATCACTGTTAAGGAGATGGGGTACTGTGGAGGTCACTAATAAAGGGGCGGCTGCTATGAAGGTCACTGTTAAAGGGACAGGCCGCTGTGGAGGTCACTGTTAAGGGAGGAGGGGACTGTGGAGGCCACTATTAAAGGGGCAGCGGGGTACTGTGAGGTCACTGTTAAGGCAGCGGAGTACTGTGAGGTCACTGTTAAAGGGGCGGGCACTATGGAGGTCTCTGTTAAGGGGCAGGGAATAGTGGAGGTCACAGTTAAGGGGACTGTCCGCTATGGAGGTCAGTGTTAAGGGGCGGAGTTCTGTAGAGGTAATTATTAAGGGGGCAGGGTGTTGTGGAGGTCCTGCGCATGCGCAGTTCACCACCGCCCCAGGCATGCATTCTGGCCGCTGGTTTTGCGCTGGCGCATGCCCACTAGATGTATCGATGCTGCTGCCCACAATGGGCATCACAGTGCTCATGCCCAGGCCAGTGGTGAACTGCGCACGCGCGGGATCTCGGCCCGTACTGGGGATGACGCAACAGACTTACAGGCTGCTGTAAAGGTCAAGGTTAAGGTCCTTCTGCTAGTTTTATTATAAAAATCAGGTCTTGCTGATACAGAGCTTCCAGTCTCCTGCTTCCTTTAACCCAGCTATAGAGTAACATCCTAAAATTCTTCTTTCCTGCTGCTACCAATAGGGGGAGCTCACTGTAAGGGGATTCATACGGTTCCCAGTAAGCTCTAAATTAAATCCATACACAGTGATCTCTCTCCAATATTGAAATAATGTCTTCCATGGGTCATAGGTTTCACAACATTCCCTTACCTTTTGGTTTTTAACATTGATATTGTACTTTATTCTAGTTTATACTGCTTTCATGGTACTGGAATTACTGACATTACTTCCTCTATGTGAGGTGGCAGCATTATATAAACTTAGCACTGTGACCAGATGTCTGAAACTGCTCTGGTTTTTGTATGATTCTACTAGGAAACTCTTGTCTTGTCATGTCTGGTGAAAGCCTGTATTGTTCCCGACTCATCTACAAATAAGAATGTGCTGTTTACATCTCAAACATATCTATATGCACAGAGAGTCTTCCTTTTCTGCCAGGCTCCAGCCTACTTATGAAAAGGATAATGGCTTGTGTATACAGCTGCATTTATAAATCAAGACTCCTGCGGATCTTTTTGTATTTACTTAAAGGTACAGTAAAATAAATGCCATTTGGGCATGGGAAAATGTGAAATAACTTTAGTTGCTCTTGCAAACATTGCTCTAAAATTTATATTGCTCCCAAATTATGCTACACCCTATGCCACAATGCTTCTGTGTTCGGCTACATTATGTTTCTCTTGGTTATAGTCAATAGGAATGTTTGTCATGGCGACACTTCATACCCGCTGACATTCCCCTATCCCGGGCAAGCCTCACTCACCTACCTTCTGCCTGGGGCCAGCTGCCAGACCACTGTATCCCATTCTGCAAGCTGCCACCTGGCGGGCGGCTAGGTCTCTAACTGTGTGTATATTACTGTCTATTCATTGGTCTTCACCCTGCGACACTACAACAATGAATTCCCTTTTGCTCTATGTGTAGCTGTTTGACTGTTGAGTTCATCAGTTCTCCTAAATATACTGGACTGTTTGTTCCACCTCTGGCCTGAGCAATCCTTTAGATTCCTTTCAGTTTCACTTGCTTGCTAGGCCTTGCAAATGAGCTTTAATCCATATGTCTGTGTACTGACTTCTGCCTGATTCCTGGATCCTTACTCTCTGTCGTCCAATCTGTCCCTTGCCTTTTCACTTTACTGACCCTCAGCCGCCTGCCCTGACCTCTGGACTGTTTCATGGATTCACACGTTCTCTGCCTGCCCTGACATTTGCTTGTTTCCTGAATACTTGTATTGCCTGATACCCAGGAGATTTGCACCGGTGTCACTGATACCAGTGGGTTAGCAGCCAACCACATTGGAACTATTCAAAGAGGTAGCAGCCTGGTGGCTCTCCTGCAGCAAACGCCAGATCCCTGTGTAGAGGTTAAAATGTGAAAACCAGGGAAAGGCCTAGATAACGCCTTCAGGACTACTCAAAGGCAAACTGGTTGGTTGGCACAGTGGGTCCACACTCATGGCCCTATAACAATGTTTCATTATTCTAAGACTTGTCATACATGGTACAATTTAACACATCTAACATATCTAACACATCAGCCGCTCAACACGAAGGATCCTTTCCCAAAGAACAAGCACCCCGCCGCAGCTCCCGCTCACGTTGGACGCCATGTCGCGGGCAGGTCGAGCTCGGCCAGGTAACACTGCCTTTTCCTGCGGGCATCTGGACCGGTAACGTAAATTGAATTCTATTATTCACATCTATATAAGCCCAAATAGGCATAACATACGCTCTGTTCCTGGAGCAAAACTTTGCTAATCTAGAGGACACTCTCTATTTGAGTATATATATCATTTACAAAGTAGTGTTACAATCTCAAGCATCACCAAACTGCGGGCTACTGCGAATATCTAGGAGACTATTCCATTAAAATAAAAATTATCTCCTTGCATCATATGGAACTGATATTGTTACCGCAGGATTAATACATCTAAAGTGAAGTCCTCTTCTGACATACACAGCCAGCTGTTTAGCAAAAGGAGATGTTGCACATTACTATACCATTCTCCACTGAATTACCCATTTATCAACTAGTGGGTACGAACTTGGACTACTAAAAACTGTGATTCCACTGCTCCCCCTACAGGAGTAGACTACAGGTCTCACTCTTTGGCTCTCAAGACATGTCCCCCTTGTCTCTCTGCTCCATGTCAAATGCCAGACCAAATTAAGTTATTACTGCTCTCAGGCTATGACCTCTCCTACCTCATAGCACAGATTGTTACTTTCACCTGAAGAATATATCCCACATCCACTCTCATCCAGGCTCTAATCATTGCCCCACGTGACCATGTAACACTCATTGTTCATTCTTATTATGTTAACCAAACTGACCCTTTCTTAAACCATTTGGAACGCAGGGGTCAGAGTTTCTCTCTAATGGGCATAATTGTGCCTACATTGATGACTGATCCTTATAGCAGAATTTAAAACTCCTAGGTCATATAGGTTCTCCTTGTAGCTGGTGTAAGGAGTCTTTAGGGCAATATACAGTATATTTCGACAATATTTGGCAAAGTTTTTCTCCCTCAGAAGGAAGAACATTTTCTAGCTCTCTCTTTGTTCCTTATATCTGAAAGGGCTCGTATCACGAAACATATTGTACATTTTTTAAACCAGCACCTGGATCTGAATACTTTTTTATTTGCATGTAATTAAATACTTAGCATAGCCAGTGAGTTATTCAATAAAATGCATCTGTATAGCGCCACCTGCTGTCTGTGCTTTTCCTTATTTTTTGTCCATCTCTCTGAGCTGGTCACACACGCTCAGTTTAAATCTTCAACGGCCATCAGTCATGTGTTCTGAATTAGAAGCTTTGTTAGAAAGCTATTGTCATGTACTATATGAACTTTTATTTATTTACATTAATCATGGAACAACCCCTTTAAGTTTAATAACTTGTGGATCTCCTTTAAGAGCAATCATCTTCATCAACTGTTTCTTGTAGCTGAAAATAAGATTTGCACAGCATCAGAATGGAGTTCCTTGGGCCCGCTAGAGGAAATTACTCTCGGGGTCCATCCCCTATGTCATTGATAAAGTCTAATTGATTCAAAATGTAAGGCATAGACCCTGGTGGACAGTGATTAAAGGTATCTCCAAATGCAATTTTTTTCATTATGGCTTCATAGACTAGGCCCAGTGGAGGATTTTCTGGTACTCTGGTGGGCCACACTGACTCTGACTGTATTTACACAACATTGAGGACACATTTTGAACCACATGGAGGTAAGTTATAGCTTGTATAAAGCTGCAACACCTTCATCTTCATTACCGTCACTGAAAGGGAGACTCCAGGGCAGTGTTTTTATCTCCCAGGGAAGCTAGATACAAAGTCTGAAGGTTTTCATCAGTGGAGACGCAGCCTGGTGGAGTAAGTCTACTATTACAAATAGACACTGTGTGTTACCAAGCACATTGCTTCTAAGTAAGCCCGCACCTTCAAAGAGAGACAGTTGTAAAATGTAACCATTAAGCTTTGTTGCCCAACATGGGACTGTAACCATTAAGTCAGTTGCCTTTTGTGAGACTCTTGTCCCTACCAAGCTTGTTGCCCTACATCAGCTCAATGAATAATGCTGTTCAAGTTAGACCTGTGTTCATTTGATTCCTTCTGCCATCCTTGAGTGGAGAAACCAGGTATACCACTCGCGGACCAAAGACATTGTGACTGCCTTACAAATGTAACTAACCCATAAACTGTACATTATGCTATGGAATTATGCAATTCTATGTAGAACAATGGGTAAAGAATTTCTCAGCTCCTCACATAAGTCTTGCTTGATGTGGTCTAACCATTATTGGACATGGATGGAAAGGATGGATATAATTTGCAATGATCTGCTGCCAAAACTGCATTTATTTTGCACGCTTTCTATAAACATCAAAGCTATACAGCTGAAATGCATTATATGAGCAAATATTTCAAACACATAGGAACAACTGATCTGTTTTTGTGCTTTAAAAATGATAATTTCTTGGCTTTACAGTTTAAGTCTGTAAGAAAACCTAATCTGATTATCCCAAAGTTCTGCGGTGGAACAATTTATGGTCACATTGGATTTGACATAGAATTGTGGTTTGTTAATAAGCAAGGTTGACCTAAACGCTTCAAGTATTTGCATAGTTTTTTCTATAATGATCGACTTAGAATACGTAGCAGTGACCATGTGGTGCAGCATTGTGTTCGTGATACAGTTAGCACTTGCATGTCATCTTTTCCATCCCAAATTGTAAAGCAGTTTATTCCTCTTCTTAATGAGTATTTGGCACCGATGGAAAATCTGACAAATTGCAACCCCTTAGTGTCCTCATGCCATGGGGTGTAGTTACTCCACAAAAATGACATCCTCAATGCTCCATAACAGTAACCACAGAGTAGGGGTCAAGTCCTGGGAAAAAAAGTGTGGGAACTCACCCAAGATCCAGTGCCTCCGCGTGACGTCACTGCGTGCTTTGTACGCAAAGGGCAGGGGAGGTCGGGAGGAGGAGCAAGCACCGTATTTTTCACCCTATAACATGCGCTGGCCCATAAGAAAAACCTAGGTTTTAGAGGGGGACCATAAGAAAAAAATATTTTTTATCTGCATCCTCCTGCTGTCGGCTGTGCTGTGAAGGCTGCGCACAGTGTGACGTCACAGAGTGCCTCAGCCCTCATGCCTGTGCGTAGCCCTGCACAGCCGACAGCAGGAAGCAGTGAGTACAAAGCCTAGTTCACTTCTTCCTGGTCCTTTTGCCCAGCGTTAAAGACGTTCCCACACATTCGTGCAGGACTCGAGCCCTGTTACATCTCTCATTATAACTTTCCCCCCAATAGCACATTTCTATAGTACATCTCTCATTATAACCCCCACCCCCCAATAGCACATTTCTCTAGTACATCTCTCATTATAACTTTCCCCCCAATAGCACATTTCTATAGTACATCTCTCATTATAACCCCCACCCCCCAATAGCACATTTCTCCAGTACATTTCTTATTATAACCTCCCCCCCAATAGCACATTTCTCTAGTACATCTCTCATGATAACCCTCTCCCCAATAGCACATTTCTCCAGTACATCCATGATCTCTCATTATAAGTTATAATGAGAAATTTACTGGAGAAATGTGCTATTGGGGGAGAGGGAGTTATAATGAGAAATGTACTGGAGAAATGTGCTTGAAGGTGGGAGCTATAACCCCCACCCCAATAGCACATTTTTCCAGTACATCTCTCATTATAAGTTTTATAAAACAACCCCCCCTTCCTCCTTCCCTCCTTAATAGCACATTTCTCCAGCACTGTACTATAACCTCCACCCCCGGGCAAGGCTTGGAAAGTACAGTGTGTGGTGGGCACTGGGCAGCCGCAGCAGAACTTACTTTAACTGTCAGACAGAGAACCACTGCTGCCTGATTGGCACTCGGCTCGCTCCTTCTTCTCTGGCTGGGGGCTCCTTCTTCTCTGGCAACGTCACATGCTAAGACTTGCCTGTGCGGCGGCACGCTCCCCAGCACAGCCACTCAGCCTCTTTCTTAGTCTGGCCGGCGGCCGCTTATCCCTGCTAGCCAAAGGCCCGCCCGCCCGCCACCACTGCATAAGAGGACCAGGAAGCGGTAAGTACAAAGCATAGTTCACCGCTTCCTGGTCCTTTTGCCGGCGTTAAAGACGGGTGGCCCTGAACAGGAACGGAGTTCCTGCTATGAAAAAAGTTCAGGAACGCCGTTCCCACGCGTTCCTGCAGGACTCGAGCCCTGCCACAGAGTCAACATTACAGTGGTAGCCACAGTAACCTAATGTCAGTCCCAAAGCCCCATTGTGCCAGTAACTGTACCCCCATAATATTTACAGCAACCTTAATGTGCCCCATGAGTACCAGTCCAAGTCTCCCCCACAGTATTTCCATCAGTAACAACCACAGATCCCTATTACAACCAATGTTCTCTTTAAGGTCTACCCAGACTGACTGAGCAGGCAATTATCGGGAATGAACAGTTTGTTCCTGATACCTGCCAGCTCTTCAGAGAAGGTGAGAGTGGCAGTTACATAGAGAGAGCAATCATCTCCTCTGTATGGGGGCGAGTGATCACTACTGTGATCGCTCCTCCCCATTCAGATTCATTGTTTCTTTGCAGACCGAGGTATTCCGAAGCAAATCACTGATATTATATTTGTAATGCACATCAATGGAAATTTTCCACTGCCACGTCTGTGAATAACATCACCTTCCAATGTCAGAACTTGATGAATCTAAAGAGATAAGTGGGGGTGGAAGGGATCGGATCCCACAGGAATGCCACAGAAGCTTTTTAAATAGCAGTACTCACACAAAGGCACATAAAGCTTGATGGTTACAGTCACTTTAAAGGGGTTTTTCCTTCTCAACATTTATGGCATATCGCTAGTATAGACCACAGATGTCGGATAGTTCAGGGTTCCACCTCTAAGACCCCTCCTTTCTCCAGAAAAGAGTCCCTACACCATACAAGCGTTCCCACCACTCATCATTCTCCACTATGTTACTGCTGGAAATAGCAGACCCAGCGCTTGGCTATTTTCAGAGCTTGTATGACAGTGAATTGAGGTTGTCCGCACAGAGGCTTATCTGGTTACCTTTTCACAGGTCTTTCTTTAGGCTTCTAGGCAGTGAATCCTCAGTGTCCTTGACTCTGAGGTGATATGTTTCTCTGCTCACATTGACTCAGCTTCGGCTCGCATATACAACAGTCTCTCTGTCATTCTCACTAGCACTTCTCTCTCTAATACCTCCAGGGATTTACTGTTCACTCTCTGTCCCTTGGGATCCAGTGGTCACTCTACTAATATGCACCAACTTTCTCATGGCAGGTACTCTAGACAGTCTTTCATAGATGCACCTCTACGGCCACTTACCAGTGTTGCGATGCAGCATCTTAGTGCTACAACTTCACCATCTTGTCAGCTTAGGGCTCTGAGCACCCTGTAACTGATGTCTTCTTTGCCTGCAAGCTGGCATCCTGGACACCTTATTTCTGGTGCCAACTACTTATTTAACCTTGAAGGCATGGGTTACCTGGGGTTCATCAACTTTCCAGCAGTACATGCCTATCTCTTCCTGCAGACTGTAATGGCAGTGGTCCATGCTTTCTGGCATCTTCACTCTTTAGGCCTGCACAACCACCAGAATACTCCCCTCTCTCACAGCTTTGGCCTCTCGGCGGTGCATTCCACTGGCATCTCTTTCCTTACGGTAGATACAGCTGCTGGAGTGCTTGTAGATCTGTTTGTTGCATGCTGTAGCCTCCCCACCTCCTCTTGTTCTTTGTACCTTTAGAGTGCGCACACTCTTCCAAGCCAATCGCGGCATTTCTTGGGGTATTTAAGGGATTTCCCCCTGTTGGAAGGTGCCTGAGCAAAGACCGCTTACCACGCTCTTGTCTGTCCCGTTGGTGCCATGCACTGGTCCCTCTTGGGTCAGCTGTGACTGAAAGGATACTAAATCAAAAGATAGCAGATAGTGATTCCCCCTCAGCAGAGTCCATATCCCTGTACAGGGATGAAAGATTAAAAACCAAGGTGCATTAGCAATAGCCCTAAGTCAAATCTGTTCAGTGGATCCACATCTTCTGCACTACATAGATGCAGCCAGTCGCAGATTGTTTTAGAGAAAGCTCACTCTCTTGTGTTATAAAAACTCTTAAAAACACAGGTTCTTCAGAGGCTGCACTTAGTATTATTTAGACTTGCCCTGCTGGAGTATCATATCAGTCAATCAATTGTGGACAGGAAGGCCATTTCCTATTAATCTTCAAAAAGAGGGTCTACAGAAGCCTAGTTATATATTATAATTAAAGAATAATATACGCACTACAGCCATCATTAACAGGACCATTGAAAGTTGGGTAATGAAAGTGTTTGGCTGCTTTGTACACTCTCATTCATATCTATGGAGTGAGACACTGGATTCCATAATCTTTATTCAGAGAACAGATATTTGGTTTCCATTGTTCCTAGCAACATGTTGGTAGTAGGGATCCCAAAAATATGATGCCCCCCATCTGAATGTTATATGATAATGTGTCGCATTGCTGAGTTTTATAAGTCAATCACTGCACAGGTCTTGCTGCAATATTCTACATCTAATTTTCTATTGTGAGGAATTATCCAGTATTGAGATAACTAAATCCTGTCCATAGCAATAGGTCTTGATGTGAAAGAAGTCTCCAAAATTCTCCCGTTGAGAGATGCAACAGCAGAAGAAACCTAAACCTGTAAGGTCAAAACAGAGCAATGGTAATCACTGATCGCTTCTCCACTGCGATCTTCAGTAGGATTCTTGATATGAAGCAAACTTGAGGGAAGCTGTTCAAGAATTGGTTCCTCTAACTGATAGACAGACAACCACCACCACTGGTTGATCTGCAGCCTGCAGAGAGCACAACTTTTCCAGCTTCCAGTTGATCCTGCTGCTCATAGTCCACATCTACAGCGTTGGACTGGACCAGAAGGGTACCAGGGGATCCTTCAGTGGGCCTAGGCTTTGATACCATAGAAGGCCCCAAAGATCCATGAGAAAAAAAACATTTGGAGCTGCCTTTGGGGCCAATCACTTGCCACTAGGGTCTACTTCTTTGAATCAAAACCTATTAGACGTTATTGATAATATGGGGGTTGGACCCTGAGAATATTTTGCTCTGCTGGACCCAAGGATCTTCTATCTGACACTTCATATCTGGAGCTCCTATTTTCTCCAATGTTCTGGATATACTTTGGATTCAGCACCCAGTGTGATTGTATCAGTTCCCTCTGAAAAAAAAAACTCCCCCCAAAAAACTCTTAAAAAAAAAAAAAAAAAAACCTCCTGAATAGAGAAACCTTTTGGATATATGAGCTTGGTACTTGTGTCCCAATAGGTTTGAAAAAGAGATATGATTTGATTTTGCAATATTAATGAAAGTTATCCTGAGTATTGCCATTTTTGTCTGTTTTTTATTATATATGGTTTTCTTGTAGGTAAAGGGTTAATGAGTGAGGTGAATGTCTAAACCGCCCACTCTAGGTGAACCGGCCTAGCCTGCCCTATGGTTGATGGGAGGTGTGGGGGTGTATATGGAGTGGCTTTTGCAAAGTACACTTGTCTGAGTAAGGACTGTAATTAGTGTGTCCGAAACGCGTAGATTGTGTATTGTCATCCTGTGTATGGAGGATTATTAAACCACTGGAATAAAGAATTGGATTTTAGAAGCTGGACCTTTCCGTTTTTTCTCACAGTCTCCTCTGACCATGAAAATCTGCAGTATTGATTGTGTATTGATAAATCATCTGCAATGCACTGGTTTGAAAAACACCATTCTAGATCTTAGTAGGTAATAACACATTAGTGATCTAGAAAATATGTAACCGCTAATTAATACATGAGTCAGTGCAGACATCTTCTTGTAATACAACTTGACTCGTCCGCAGCACAGAAGGTCATACAAGGATGATTATGGCAACTACATATGAAAAATGAATCTGCATTTCCTGAGGTCTGTGATGTCAGATACAAAAAAAGCTCTTTGCTACATTCCGCAGACGCTCATTTGGAAATTATTAATGTCTTGGACGATCTATTAGGAGACTCAGAATATTTGAAATGTACATACAGTATATAAGGATACAAAGGAAGATGCTGACATTAGTGGAATAGTCTGCATTTTAATAATGCTTCATAGGTTCGGCTATCAGCAAGAGAAGTGTTTAGAGCGTGGTGGCCAACCTACCAAATGACCCTTTCTGAGGGCCGCACTTTATATTCAGTGTTCTAGGTGCAGCACATATGGCCACACATGCACAGTTGATCTCTATTATATTCTATAGGAGATACGGAAAAAGCCCATATGAGCATACTAAGTGGTTTACGTATTCACTGTATTGGAGAGTGACTGCATGGAAAGCTTGCCTTTTTCATGACAAATCCCCTCGATGTAACATAAATGTGCAAAATATAAATGTTCAGATGATGCTCACACAAAAAAATAAATGGTAGTTTTGTAAAGGCCCATTTACACTGGGTGAACATCGGGCAAATAATCGCTAGCAAGTGTCTGTAGCCTTTAGGAACGCTTGTTAGCAATTATCTGCTGATTTGTTCCAGTCTATGACTGGCCACTTTTGTGTATTTAAGGCTACATGCACACGACAGTCGTTTTTCTCTGCTTCCGTTCCATTTTTTTTTGCGGATAGGATAGGAACCCATTCATTTCAATGGGTCAGCAAACAAATGCTGACAGTTCATCCGTTTGTGTTCCGTGTCCGTTGTCCGTGTTTCCCTTCAGCAAAAAAAGTAGTGCATGTACTTTTTTTCTCATTTGCGGACGAGGATAGGCATTTATTACAAGGGATCTGTGAAAACAAAGGAATCCTCCCCAAAAAAATTGATGGCGCGGGCAGTTTTTTTTGCGGATCCCTATTTGCGGACACCAAAAAACAACTGTCATGTGCATGTAGCCTTATTTAAGGCAACTTTCCCAGGAGGGGGCCTGAGCTTTAGGTTCCTAGTTTGCTAAATACCAGTGAAGGTGTGCTTTCTTGTTTGTCTGCCTGTGTACTGTACTTCTGCCTGTTTACCGAATCTGACCCTCTGCTGCCTGCCTGACCATAGCCTGTTTAACATATTGACCCATTGCTGCCTGCCGTGGCCTCAGATTAGTTTCGTAGATTCGCAGAAACTCTGCCTGCCCAACCTCTGCTTGTTTCCTGACTACGAGTATTGCTTGTTCCCTCGGTGCCTTGCACCTGTATCTCTGATCCCTGTGGGTCAGCAGCCAACCACACTGGGACTATTCCATAAGTTAGTGGCCTGGTGGCTCCCCTGCAGTGAAGTCCATATGCCTGTAAAGGGGTTAGGCCTCATGCACACGTCCGTGGGTGTTTTGCGGTCCGCAAACCGCGGATCCGCAAAACACGGAAGCTGTTTGTGGAACGGAACGCGGCCCATTATAGAGATGCCTATTCTTGTCCGCATAACGGACAAGAATAGGACATGCTATATTTTTTTTGCGGGGGCACGGAACGGAGCAACGGATGCAGACAGCACACGGAGTGCTGTCCGCATCTTTTGCGGCCCCATTGAAATGAATGGGTCCGCGGCCGAGCTGCGAAATATGCGGCTCGGACGCGGACCCGAACAACGGTCGTGTGCATGGGGCCTTAAAGGGGTTCTCTTTTCTTTTAATATTGATGATCTATCCTCAGGTTAGGTGATCAACTTAAGATTGGCAGGGGTCAGACACCCGGCACCCCCGCCGATCAGCTGTATGAAGGGAAGGCGCGGGCAGTGTGTGCGTGCCATATCCATTCTGTTTTCCTGCTTGCCATAGACATAGCAGCGGCGAGCAGGAAGAGAGAAGGGAGGAAGCATGTGCAACGAGCCCACTAGGCACGCCTGGGGGATCCCTTACCCCTCTGGAGGTATCTACGAAATATGTCCCTCTTTTAGAATAAGTAGTCATGGTGACGCCAGCTGCGGTTAAGCAGCGGACACACAAGGCTCCGTTTTGTAGTGATGTTATGGTACTCAGTGGTAGGAAGGGCAGAGTAGTGTTAAACAGGCCACAATATCCCTGGAGATGTTGTGTAGCACGTGTCACAGTGCTCCTACCTTTGGATATGGTTGGAAACCCAGATGCGGTGGTCTGAAGCAGTGCAAAAGGGAAAGGTAACTTGGATGGGGTAGAACAAAGTTGAGTCCAGACTTGGTAAACAGTTGAACAGTGGCTTTACTTGTGATAAACAATATTCCATAAAGTTTCCGGACTTTATTTTGGTCATCAATAGGTTTCAGCAGGCAAATGGCAGGCAAATACTCTCTCTGCATACAAACCCCTCTCTGCTGTATCTTCTCTATAGCTCTCTTAGCTCAGCTAGATTAGTAGTCAGTTTCTTACTGAAGCAAATCCTAGGAACATCTTGTCCTGGCTATGAATACCTCAAGCTTGCTCATGCTTGGTGTTGCACAACCTCCAGTGATAAGAATGGCGTAGGACTAACAGAACTTGTCCAGGGAGGACCAGGCCTCCAGCATTCCCCCAGCAGGGGCTTTCTCAGACACACACACAACCTCTCCCCAGGAGGGGTAGGCTGGAACTCAATCTAACTAGCTAATCTCCTCCTCTCTCTAAGAGAGGTATAAAGTCTGGAAGGAAAGTTCCAGACTCTCACTACTGCTCTGCCAAGTGTTTGCTTCCACCTTGTAGTAAACCAGGCTATTACACTTGAACATAATAATTACAGGAGATACATAGCAATACATATGCGCAATATAGGAAATATATTAGGTGATATAAATTAGCACATGGAAAGTGGTAGCAAAGTGTAGAAGGAGTGGTAATGGCACTCCGGGACATTACACATGTGTGCACTGTGTGCGCCTTACCTTCATACAGCTGATTGGTGGGGGAGCCGGGTGTTGGACCCCTCTGACCTGATATTGATGACCTATCCTGAAGGTCATCAATATTAAAAGCCTGAAGAACCCCTTTAAAGAGTGAACACCAATGGACTGCCAGGAAAATGCCCTTAGGAATAGCCTACGGTAAAACCAGTTTGGTTGGCACAGTGGTTCCAAACCCATTGCCCATAACACTCTCATTATTTCTGGGGCAAATCATGGAAATCTTGCACTGTCTCGTGTAACTAAGAGTGTACATCTGCATGGAGTTTGTATGTTCTTCCCATGTTTCCTATAAAACTGGCCCTGTTTATGTAATAGGCAAGTTAGACTGCAAGTCCAATAAGAGACAGGGACAGATGTAAATGATGATGAATGGTAAATGAAGAAAATTTTACATATTATGGGTCTGCATTAAAGGAACACTAAACTAAATCCTAGAAATGCCTCTCTTTATCTCCTAGAAATATTGGGGTACATTTATTAACCCCTTAAGGACCCTGCCATATTTCACCTTAAGGACCAGGCCATTTTTTGCAAATCTGACCAGTGTCACTTTAAGTGGTGATAACTTTAAAACACTTTAACTTATTTAAGCCATTCTGAGATTGTTTTCTCGTCACATATTGTACTTCATGACAGTGGTAAATTTGAGTCAAAATATTTCATTTTTATTTATAAAAAATACCAAATTTAAAAAAAGTATTTAAAAAATTTGCAAATTTCCAAATCTCTATTTCTCTACTTGTATAATAGATAGTAATACCTCCAAAAATAGTTATTACTTTACATTCCCCATATGTCTACTTCATGTTTGGATCATTTTGTGAATGCCATTTTATTTTTGGGGGACATTAGAAGGCTTAGAAGTTTAGAAGCAAATCTTGAAATTTTTCAGGAAATTTTAAAAACCTACTTTTTAAGGACCAGTTCAGGTCTGAAGTCACTTTGTGAGGCTTACATAATAGAAAACACCCACAAATGACCCATTTTAGAAACTACACCCCTCAAAGTATTCAAAACTGATTTTACAAACTTTGTTAACCCTTTAGGTGCTCCACAAGAATTAATGGAAAATGGAGATGAATTTCACTTTTTTGGCAGATTTTTCATTTTAATCAATTTTTCCCACTAACAAAGCAAGGGTAACCAGCCAAACAAAACTCAATATTTATTGCACTGATTCTGTAGTTTAAAGAAACACCCAATATGTGGTTGTAAACTGATGTAAGGGCACACGGCAGGGCGCAGAAGGAAAGGAATGCCATATGGTTTTTGAAAGGCAGATTTCACTGGGATAATTTTAAGCTGCCATGTCACATTTGAAGACCCCCTGATCCACCCTTAGAGGAGAAACTCCAAAAAAGTGACCCCATTTTAGAAACTACACCCCTCAAGGTATTCAAAACTGATTTTACAAACTTTGTTAACCCTTTAGGTGTTCCACAAGAATTAATAGAAAATGGAGATGAAATCTCAGAATTTCACTTTTTCTGGCAGATTTTCCATTTTAATCTATTTTTTCCACTAACAAAGCAAGGGTAACCAGCCAAACAAAACTCAATATTTATTTGCCCTGATTCTGTAGTTTAAAGAAACACCCAATATGTGGTCATAAACTGCAGTACGGGCACACAGCCGGGTGCAGAAGGAAAGGACCGTCATATGTTTTTTGGTAGGCGGATTTTGCTGGACTTTTTTTTGACACCATGTTCCATTTGAAGCCCCCCTGATGCACCCCTGGAGTAGAAACTCCAAAAAAGTGATTTTTGGTTGCTCTATATTACACTTTTTGTGAGGCAAGGTAGCAAAAAATAGCTGTTTTGGCACCATTTTTTTTTTTTGGTATTTACAATGTTCATCTGACATGTTAGATCATGTGCTATTTTTATAGAGCAGGTTGTTACTGATGCGACGATACCTAATATGTCTACTTTTTTATTTTGTTTTACATTTAACATTTTTGAAACAAGCATTTTTTGGGTGAATGTCTTGGGTAGGGGCTCATTTTTTGCGGGGTAAGGTGACGGTTAGATTGGTATGATTTTGGAGGGCACATGCCTTTTTGATCGCTTGGTGTTGCACTTTTAGTGATGTAAGGTGACAAAAGAATAGTTTTTTTAGCAGTTTTTATTTTATTTTTTTGACGGTGTTCACCTAAGGGGTTAGGTCATGTGATATTTTTATACAGCCGATACGGTACGGTCGATACGGATGCGGGAATACCTAATAAGTCAAATTTTATTTTTTTCCCTTATTTCACAATTTTTTTTCTTTATTTTTTAGAAAATGACGTTTCTTTTTACTTGAAACTTTAAATTTTTTTGTAATACTTTAGTTTTTTTAACTTTTTTTAATTTTTTGTCCCAGTCTGGGACTTCAACTTTTGGGGGTCGGATCCCCTTTACAATGCATCACAATACTTATAAGTATTTTACAGACTGTAATGCTTGCCTGTGAGTTCCAGGTGGCTGCCTTCCCTGCCATCGGGTCCCCGTCACAGCAGCGCGGGGACCCGATGGCCACCCCGCACATGTCTGCAGCCCGCAAGTACCGTGGTCATCGCTGACCGCGGCCATGCAGGGGTTAATGCGGCGGCATCGGTGATTTCACCGATGTCGGCGCATACAGCAGGGGTCTGGCTATCAGTGACTGCCGGACCCCTGCCGCTGATCGGGCGGACGCAGCTCCTGCACCTGCCTGATCACCATGGGTCCTTAAGGGGTTAATAATGGCATTTTAGACACCGGTCTTAATAAGGAAATGCGTGGATCCGCCAAAGTTAACTAGAGGTGTCGGCCTCTATATAGGCGTCTATATAACTTTGGCGGATCCACCGCCGCTTCTGACTGTAACACAGCTTCCTAGCTGTCTTACATTTGGACCATTTTCTATGCCTAAGACAGGCGTAGAAAATGGTAAATGAGATGGGCCTGCCAGCCCTTCCCCACCACGCTAACTTTTTTAGACCTGGCCTGAGCATGGAAAAGTCGCAGATTGTGGCATAAAGGACCTTTGCACCGTAATCTGCACCAGAGATGCGTCTAATATATGTGTATTTCTGTTTAATAAATGAGTCTGACCCCCATTGTGTTGTATAAAACTATAAATCTTCTTTCCTAGGAGATTAAACAAACCCTTCTCTTTCTCCTCAAGATACTGTGTATGGCTATAGGACAACAGACTGCAGCAAGAACCTCTTCCCTCTGTGCTGTCTTCTGTATGACACAATTATTGGTGAGCTCTGCCTCCCATGAAGACCATCCCCCTCAGGACTGATCATCAGGAAATTAACCCCTGTGTTAGGATTTCTGCGATAACATTTGTTTCAGGAACATACAGAAAATTCTGGAGACTGACAAGCACTCTGGGAAATCACTGATTTCTAGGTTTAACGTTCCTTTAAGACCAGTAGGGGAGTCGTCAGAAGACTTAACCTCCAAAACACAGAACTGTGTCCATTGTTATTCTGATCACTGTCCATGGGAACGTGATAACAGACACAAAGGTCAACAGGTTGAGAGTGCGACTGTTCCTCATGTGTTTATATGGTCGAAAGGTCACGTCACATTAAATCAAATCTAAGATACTTTTATGTAGTGCCCTTATATAACCCTGTAAACAATGAAAACATTCTCAGGTTAGTAATCTGATGATTCTGAGACCACCTATGGGCTACTGACAAAATCTCTCATGAAGCCCTGATCACCATCAATTTCATTTCTGTTGCCCCCTACGTGACCTAATTCTGACCCAATGACCAACTTTGGTCGCAGAGCTGAACATTGTATGGTATGGCCTGCTTTATCATACTACAGTGGTTATATCCATTCCCTTCACAGGCTGAATTAAAGGGTGTGATGAAGATTAGAAAATCGGTCAGCTTTATATCATAAATAGTGCCACTCCTGTCCATGGGCCGTTTCTGGTATCACAGTTCAGCTAACAAAAATATTGAAAAACTTTTTTCAAACTTTAAAATTTGATTTCATCAGTAAATTGACAAATGAGAGTTACTAATCCCCTGGTCAGAAGAGTGTGTGCCTATACAGTCCAGTGCTGCTGTCCCCCACTCTCCTGAGGATCTTGTGCTTACTTGCCTCTTTAAAGAAGTACTTCCACAAAAATCTTTATTCTTTGGCTCACTAGAAAGGTACATGGGCTAGTAAACTGTAGTGAAGGTAGTCTTCTTACCAGTGACTGTATTTGTGAGTTATAACCTCCCTTCTGCTCCTCAGCTGTGTCATGTGACCAACACTATGGCTTTTCAAATAACACATTATCTTATTTGTGGACAAGAAGCTAGTTTCTCTATGTATTCCTATGGGCACCTCATTGTCAGCCTCATAGGAATGAATAGAGATGTAAGTGACTTCCTGTCCTGCGTCAGTTGGAGATCAGAGTGTTGGTCATGTCTCTTTGAAGGGGTTGTCCCACAAAAAATATCCTACAGTTTTCAAACCAGCACCTGCATCTGAATACTTTAGTAATTTCACTTAATTAAAAATTTTGCACAGCCCCTGAGTTATTAAATGAAATGTATCAGTATAGCGCCACCTACTGTTAGTTTTCTTCTTATTTCTTTGTCCTGCTCACTGAGATGGACGCACATGCCCAGTTTCATCCTTCAGCTGCCTCCTGAACTGTGATAGGGAGAGCTGAGACACGCCCCCTGAGCTGTGATAGGGAGAGCTAAGACACACCCCCTGAGCTGTGATAGGGAGAGCTGAGACACACCTCCTGAGCTGTGATAGGGAGAGCAGAGACACACCTCCTGAGCTGTGATAGGGAGAGCAGACACACCTCCTGAGCTGTGATAGGGAGAGCTGAGACACGCCTCCTGAGCTGTGATAGGGAGAGCAGACACACCTCCTGAGCTGTGATAGGGAGAGCAGAGACACGCCCTCTGAGCTGTGATAGGGAGAGCAGAGACACACCTCCTGAGCTGTGATAGGGAGAGCAGAGACACGCCTCCTGAGCTGTGATAGGGAGAGCTGAGACACACCTCCTGAGCTGTGATAGGGAGAGCAGAGACACTCCCCTTGGGCTTTCAGCTTTATATAAAATCTAGCAGAGCAATGAATGGGGAGATCTCTGGATCCATGTGAGGTACAGGGCTGGTTCTGGCTTTGTTAGAAAGAGATTGTCACGGACTATATGAGGTCTGATTTTCATTTTTTACATTAGCCATAGGATAACCCCTATAAGGAGAGCCAGGACCCTAAGTTTGTCATGTTGCAAAGAGGGCAAACTATCGTAGAGATTCATCTGCACCCTCAGATACTCTAGATTCTGGCAAGTTGGGGATTCACTCCTTGTATATGGTGATGGAGCCACAGTACATCCTGATCTCGATAGACATTTTAAGAACATAACTTGAATGAGAAACCTAATGTTTCCTTATGGGGTTTTAATGATGTATTATGGATGGAGGAAGAACTAAAAGAGCTGTTAGTCCGGTGATGACTATTTACCTATAGATGTTGCAGGTTATACCCCCGATTAAACCAATAATTGAATACAATTTACTTTGCCTGAGAAAACAATGTAGAAGTAACCCAGTTACAGTGGTATTTCCTCCGCTTTGCTGATCACATTAACAACGTGGTCGATATTTTGGACAAAGTAGTTGTGCAAATCTCTCAAATAGCAGGTCGCCATTATTTACGCTCGGGTCAGTTGATTCTAGTTCCAAGCTGATGATGGTAACGCTTTAACTCTGGTGACAGGACTTTCTTTCGATTGAAGGGTAATTATTTAAGTAATGTGTTTGGAGTTTTCTTGACCGCTGATAAATGAGCTTAGGAGCTGAAGGTCCCGAAGTAAAAGCAAGCCTGCGTTTCCCGGAAAAGACAAACAAGTAACGGCCTGTGTCAGGTCTAACTTAGAAAGACTCTGGAGAAGAGATCAAGTGCTTTCCTGAGAAACACCACAAGGGGGTCTCGTCTAATAGCTTTCCTCACAATTACTCCATGGGCCGTAGCCTTCTCATCCATCATCTGTCCCTGGACTGATTGCTGGAGGTTCAGACTAAAAATCAGGGGATTGTCATCCCTCGTAGAACATAAACCAAATATCCCACACTAAACAAACAGGACTCTGAGAATTAGAGGGGCACGCTCGGAAATCCCATTTCTGCATATTCACTCATTAACCCATAAACAATAACAGCTTTTATATCTTCTGCATAGTCATTGGCGGACACAATATGTTTGCTGAAAGGTGCCATTTCAGTCACAGGAGATTAATGGCTTCCCAGGGGTGAAAAATGACTCCGTGCTGAGTTATTTCAGGCAGTCAGTAAATCACTTTTGTAGGATAATATTGGAATTGGTTAAGAGCTTTGTAAATACGGACAACAAAATCCTCTTGTAGAGTAAATAAAGTACAGCTATTGGCAAGCGCCTTTAAGGATCTGCTCACACTAGGCCAGACCCAGCTAGAAATATATAAGGTCCCTTGGGTGACACAGTCACAGTGGCCCAGGTGTCTACTTCACTCTTGGCTTAACAAGTATAGGGCATGTCTATCTGGACTGGCATGGACCCATACATGACCTATTGGGCCCTGCTAGCTAACGTTTGATTGGTGCATCAGGGGCACAACAAGGACCTATGGGGACCCATAGCAAGGCTTAGAATGGAGGCCCACACCACCATGACCACCTTCAGGAGAATGGATCTCTGAAGCTTCTGATTAAATTAGTTTTCCTGGACAGGGATAATGATCACAGTGATGTCACAATGGTGGGATAACGTACTCTGTGAAGTTACAGCATAATGTGCACAATGATGTCACAGTACAGCAATAAGGCTCATAGTGGTGCCACATTAGTATGGTAATACGGTTGGCGATGTAAAGAAATGAAATAAGTGATGTGACAGCACAGAAATAATACAAACAGTAACGTACTCACATGTTTGAGTGTAGGTGACCCACTGCTATCCCGGTAGTTACATGCATCCTGGTGCTTATGTCATTCCTTCCCTCCCCCCAAGTGATGACATCATCCAACATTGTGTATATGGTCAATATGGACATCATGTCATCATGTTGTATTGTCAGCAAGACAGCGGGGAAGTTAATTAGTTGTCTTCATAATTCCATCCCTTTCCATAGGATATGCCATAAGTAGCTTGTGGATGCAGGTCCCATCTCTTTCCTCTGACCCCAGTCCCAACTGGTGAAGTGGTCATCACATCCAGGTGGAAAATGAAAGGAGAGGTTGTTGGGCAAACACCATCATTCAAGATGGGGATACACTTTTAAAGGGGTTCTCTTAGGATGATAGTGCCTGTTTATGTGCCCTATTAGGGCGTATGGACGTCATAGAGGAGCCTTCCCTGCTCTGGAGCCCCCTCTATGTGCCAGAATAGACAGCTGCTTTATACGAGCAGCTTCCACTACTCTGGCAGGTCCATGACCTACATGGTGGGCCATTCATTAGAATGGCCACCATGCAGTGACAGACCTACCATGGAGGGAGACCAGACAACTGCTATGGGACCTGAGAGAAGTGAAGGGCACAGTGTTAAACTGCATCTCTTGTTCTCAACATAGATTTGTGGCATTTTCCTGCAGCCGCCATTAGGGGGAGCATAGTGCATAGAGATTTTTTGCAGCTTCCTCTGAATGGAATGATGATCATATAAACTTAGCTCCCTCTAGTGGTGGCTGCAGGCAACCAATCTTTATATTTGTTGGATGAAAAAAGCAGAGGTTTTAGAGCTTTAAGTAGGAGATTTATCAGTGTATTTATGTGTGATGTAAATACAACGAAAAATACAATGTTCTGAGGTTATGAAGGCCCATATGTATGAAGCAAGTTTTATTTTTTTGACAAATCCTCCACTTAATTTATTATGTAATTTTATCAGAAATATCAATAGGGAGGCCCTATGAGATCTGCTCCCTACAGCATCCCAGATGCTCAGATGTGGCTGCTCTATGTGAAGGCATTTACATGTATCTCTGGTTTTATTACATTCAGGTGTTTCCCCATTTACTCTAGTCTTCAGAAGAACTCACCTTCAGCATGATGCGATATGAAAAAAATGTTAAACGTGAAAGAAAGCGCAAAAAAATGAACTCACAAGAAACAAGCAGCAGAGCATCAGGAAAATGGAAATGACCAATACAGAAATGTATGCTGCATGTGCAGTAATATTGTAATCACTTCCATAGATCATCATTAGGCTACATGCACATGAACGTATGCCATCCGTTTTTTTGCGGGTCCGTTGTAACAATGCCTAAAACGGACAAGAATAGGACATGTTCTATTTTTTTTGCGGGGCTACAGAACAGACATACGGATGCGGATAGCAGACAGTGTGCTGTCCGCTTTTTTGCGGACCCATTGAAATAAATGGGTCCACATCCTATCCGCAAAAAAAAAACGGAACGGAAGCGGAAACAAAATATGTTTGTGTGCATGAGGCCTTACAGTCACACATACAAAGGTTCCTTTAATTCCACCAGCTCCCCCTTGGTGCGGGATTCTTTTTGGCTATGACTGTATTTACGGACTGACTTATTAATCCTACAAAATGTTGTGTTCATATCATTAGTCAGAGTTACGTTTCTTGCCGTGGGTTACAGCACAGATAAGAATTCAGAAGTCTGATAATCCGACAACTTTTTGGTTGCGGCTCAGAACTGCAAAATAATGTACAGATCTTTTCTTTTGGCTCGAGTAGGGATGTTGGGATGAGTAGTCTAGCAAAGATAACAGCATGCAGACTCCAGTATAATATCCAGTAATTACTGGGAAGGATCCACCCAGGTTTGGTAACATGCCTCACAGCCCACGTGTGGATGGCTGGGAGCGCTGCTCTGCTGCTGATTGTAATGTACTATGGATCCCAGGATAAGTGTCGCCAGGTGACCATCTTTAAGATATAAGGCATTTAGGTTACTCTGGCACTGTTTGTGCTATAGGTGTCCGTCAGAGAATTGTAACCCTTAAAGGGGTTATCTGGGCTTTTTCTATTGATGACCTATCCTCAGGATAGTCATCAATATCTGATCGGCGGGGGTCTCACACCCAGCAACCCCACCGATCAGCTGTTTGAGGAAACTGCGCCCGTGCCGTCTCTCTTCTCTCTTCCTGTCCTCTGCTGCTGTCCCATAGACATACAACGGAGAGCAGGAAGAGAGAAGGGAGATGGAACTTGCGCACTGCTGTGCCGTCTCCTCATACAGCTGATCGGTGGGGGGACCCCCGCCGATCTGATATTGATGACCTATCCTCAGGATAGATCATCATTATTAAAAACCTGGACAGACCTCTTAAAATTCATAAAAAGACATGATTGGACAAATCTGTACAACCACTCCAGATCAGACACAGAAGACACAGAACAAGTTAGGCGGTATGCACGCATTGCTGTCATTTTTTTCACCATAATATGGCCACAACATGTATGTTACCGCCTTAGGAAGTGCCTCACATACGGGTATGGCGACACAGCATGGCTGGTTGCATACATCCAAGCCATGTCCACCGGTGGCAGCCAATGACCATACAATTTAGCAGTAAAATCATGTGGCCATTGGCGCCATCTGGCCGTACTATTACTTTCTCTCTGCTTGCTTACTGTATACAGCCTCAGATATTGCCCAGCGCTCTACTGATACTGTCACCATTGACATCAGTCTTCTCCCCAGTAGGACTCACAATCTAATTTGCTAAGGAACGTCATACATAGTGCTGAACGCGAATATTCGAATATCGAATTTTTATCGCGAATATTTTAAATATAGTGATATATATTCGTAAAAACGAATATTCGTTGTTTCCTTTTTCATCTGACCCCATTACCTAGTATACCTACCTCCTTCTTGCTTGTGGGCCATTGTGAGAAGGCTGCAATATTGTAGTCTGTGGTGAATTAGAATATTCTTCATTATTTATTCTTTCTCTTATGCGAAAAATCGGCAATGCGAATGCGTAATGCGAATACTCTAAAACCCGAATATATAGGAATATAGAATATAGTGCTGTATATTCATTTTTTTATGAATATTCATTATTTTTTCCCATCTGAAGTCTTGATTCCTCCCCGCTTAAGTTGCTTTTGGGCCAATGACTGTTCACATTCAATTGGAAAAAATGACAAAAATTCTAAAAACCGAATATATAGCACTATATTCTCTAGTGCTATATATTCGTGTTTCAGAATATTCACATTACATGAATATCACATTGCCGATTTTTCGCATAAGAAAATAATTTTTTTTATGCGAAAAATCGGCAATGTAATAACCATCGTTTTAAAAAATATTGTGAATTCGAATATTGCCCATGCCGCTCATCACTAGTCATACACATCCATTATGGGGTCCATTTCATACCAAACCAATTTTTTTTCTTTTTGTACTGGGGAAAGGGGCAGGGTGCCCAGAGAAACCCCAAGCAAACACAGGAGAACCTACAAACGTCATCAGATAATGAAACGTTGCAAGGCTTGGTTATATTCACATATCAGCATTAAAGGGGTATTCCCATCTGAGACATTGGTTGCTAGGATATGCCATAAATGTCAGATAGGTGTAGGTCACACCTCTGAGAACCCACCAAAGTGTAGGGGAATGCACTGAGCAGCCACTCTCTATTCACCGCTATGGGAGTTCTGAAAATAACCAAGAACTGGCTCGGCTGGATCGGTGTGAACGGAGAGTTGGTGCAGTCTCCATTCACTGGTATAGGGGAAATAAAATAACGGAGCGCTCTCCCATAGAAGTAAATGCCGAGCAGGCGTGTATAAGTGTTGCACTCTCCATCACTTTGGGGCACCCATTCTGGGTATAGGAGTGGGACAGAGAGGTGGAGATGAGATGGGTGTAACCCTTCAAATCTGATGTGTATTTCTGTATTTCTGCCCACAGATGTGCTACGGTTGTGCAGCTTATCCATGTGTGGATTAACCCCGATTGTCGTTAAGTGGAGCTAATCCTCAGCTTTAGGCGCCATGCACACGACCGTACAGTATGTATTTAATTGCAGATGGTCTGTGCGCTTTCCGCATCCGTATGTCCATTCTGCAAATAGATAGAAAAAGATAGAATGTTTTGCAAAATCCTGACCACAGACCCATTGAAGTAAGTGGGTCTGGATAAAAATGCAGCCGGCACACAGACACAGTAGTATGCATGAGGCCTTACATGTGACGTAAATAAGCACCATGCTACTTATCTCTGCTGCAGATTATTTCCCCAGGTAGACATTTTTCATATCAGGGTTGACGGGGTTAACGTTATGGTAATCAGATCTTACCTGCGCCAAAATCCATATCATGTCCAACATGTGTGAACAGACACTAACAGTGCTAATTACTGAGCCATGGTGGCCAGATGCATAACTAGGGGGATCAACCAGTGCATGTGTCCTGGGTGCTGAACGCCCGGGTGTCGCCAACAAGCCGGCCTAGTGCAGCAAACTGAATAAAAGAAAGTCTAGTTATGGCTCTGACTGAATCCTTATTCTGACTTTTCTTCCCGTGACCCCCACCTTTCCTATGACTATAGTGGTGGTGGAGCACGTGCGCTATTGCTGTATTCGCCTTTACGTGTCTGCTGGAGATAGCTGAGGGCTGTACCTTATAGAGATGAGCGGGGCAGCATTGTGCATGCTCAACAGCCCTTCCTTTCATATGGAACACCTTTCATGGATCATGGGGTCCCGGTGGTCGAAACCTCACTGATCAGACACTTATCGCCGTTACTGCGGATAGCCGATAAGTATAAACCTCAGGACAACCAGATATTGATCTTCAGGATAGGTCATAAATATCAGACACCAGGCACCCTTACCGATCAGCTATTCTGGGCAGCCACCGGTGCTGGAAATTGTACAGCGGGCGGAAGGCTGCCGACAGCGTTGTACTGAGGTTCAGCTCTCATTCACCTGAATGAGAGTTGCGATGCAGTACCCGACCAATACAAAGTAGACAAAACTAGCCATGAGTTGGAAAATTCAATTGGATGCTTTTCTGAATTTTACAAAAAAATTCGCTTGGTGATGAATTACTTTGTCACAAAGCACATCTCATTGTAAGTAGTGGATACAATGACAGAGAACGACGATTGCGCTGCTCCCCGTCACTGTACCCGTCAGATGCTGGGTTCGTAGCTGATCGCGGCATCTGACCTGTACTGTACTGTAATAACACAGTGTAAAATAATAAAAAATAATAATAATAAAATTGTACTTTTCCATTTGATCGCGAAGAGCCGACCGCCGCCATCTTCATTGATTGAACAACGTCGCCCGGTGTGGTGATGTCATACGCCACCGCGCACGGGATTTCATGCGACTTCTTCAATCAAGACGACGGCAGAAATGGAGGTATGATTTTTTTTAATTTTTTTACCGCCATTCAAAAAAAAATGGATTCCCTACCACGAAGCACGAGGAAACTTGGCTTCGACACAATACGCAACCTTGTTCTTCTGACTCCCCTGGTTTCCTGAAACAGCTGATTGTGAGGGTGCCAGGTGTCAGACCCCCACCCATGTGATATTGAATTTCCTTGCTTATCAATCTAACACTAAGGGGTAGGCAACTTTCCTATTGGTTGCTAGAGATGTTACTAAGTGCCGATATTCGCAATAAATTTGCGATTAGAATATTTGCGATCAACACTATTCGTGACTACGAATATATATCACTGTATTCTAAATCTTTGCGAATTCTCGAAGTGGAGATTTTCGCTATTAAAATTCGCGATTCGAATATTCGCGCCCAACGCTATTCTCTACCCCCATAACTGTCTGACAATCCAGAATATCTGAAAACCCAACACTTGTGAAGTCTCATTGCTGCCGGCTTTAAATTTTAGGAGTTTTGTCACGTTTTCTGTGACGCACAGGAGCAATGTCACCTCGCCACCCTCATTGTCACCTAAACCCATCGTTTTAAAAGCGCCCGTCTGTGAACTCCTAATCTATAAGACCTGCAGTAGATTCACGCTGCCCCCCCTCGTTGTTTCACTGCGTCTCCTTCACCTCCATTGTGTCGGGTAGTTACCTGCAAAAAAAAGACAGAAATAATCCGGTAGAACAATCAGGAGCCTTTAGGTTGTCATCGGCCGACGAGGTCAGACTGCCTTTTCTAGAGCTTGTCTCGGGCTGTTAGCTGCTGCGCAGAATAAGCCTGATTGAGGTCATGCATGTAGCCAACTTTGTAAACTGATATCTTCCTCCTCAAACCACCAGCTACGCTTTGCATAGGGGCGCACTCGAATTCCTGTCAAGCCATCTCTTAGGCTGCTTCCAGCTTGAATGCCTTCATAAAACTCTGAGGGTCTGAGTGGAAATCACAGAGCTGCTGCAGCCAGAGCACAGGCGAGGGGGACCAGGGCTTTCCATGTGTGCAGCCGACTGGTTAATCTTTAGACTGCAAATGAGGATAGACAATAGATCCCTGCACTAAATATATCTATTGGAGCTGAAGATATCGCAGGGGTGAAATCAAATTGTGCAGCTGGACGTTCCTCCTTCTGGCTCTTTCCGGACTTCTCGAAGAACTTCGAAGGGAAAACTTTTAACTTTTTTCTTTTGTTTTTTTTTTCTTTTGGAAAAGGAATTCTTTTTGCAACACAGGGATGGCATCTGGATTTTTATTCGCCCTTTGCCTTGCACTGATTGCCCGGACGGAGTGCAACGTGCCAAGGAAAGGGACCGACGGCAACGGCAGAAGATACAGTCGCATCCAACATGGGCAGTGCACTTACACTTTTCTCCTTCCTGAACACGACGGGAATTGTCGCGAGGGCGCCACCGCCGATCAGTACAACGCCAACGCTCTGCAGAGGGACGCGCCGCAAATGGATCAGGATTTCCCGTCCCAAAAAATTCAACGTCTGGAACATGTGATGGAAAATTACACTCAATGGCTGCAAAAAGTAAGTGACGTGCCTTTAAGAGGTTTCATCTAATTTTTTTGGGGGGGGACTAATAATAGTGCGTTCCCGGAACGGGAGAAAGGATAACAGGGCTCGGAGTTTGTTCTTAAGTTTCGCTGGTGTCTTGTCCGTGTATATAGAAGGGGGTGGGGGGGGGCGCTATATTTGACTTCTGCGATGATAAAGAATGTCTTATCCTCTATATATAGAGCTGCTACCCCGAGCAAATGTCACCCAACATACCTGGGACGTAGAATCAGGTCAGGATCTAACGGCTGGATGAAGGGGGCTCTTTGTAATGTCAGCCGCTCAGGACAAGGGAGTGAGAAGGAAAGGGGGGCTGCCCTGGAGGAAAGCTGCACACACGGGGGGTCCCCGGTGATCAGCGGATGTCACCAGGTGAGCTGCAGAAAAAAGACACAGCCCCTCCGAAAGCAAAATGACACCTCTGGCTTTTACTTCTTGCTCTCTGTATCGCTTAAAACAGGACAATAAAGAATGTTACGTTGGGGTATACAATGTATCAAATAGTTGCTGAGATGAGGATATAACTGCGCCATTGGCCGTGGCGTTGTACAGTCTCTAATATTCAAGGTTGCACATCGGTGTAGTCAAACATGTGCCTTTTGGATCATCTTGTATACATAGGATTTATCTCATATGTCTATGATGTAGTAGTTATCGGTGACCGCAATGTAGCTGAGCCGGGTTTGTCGTTTGGCACAACACAAGGGGAGATTACAAGGTGTTGCCTGAGGCAGTGCATTGCACTAGAGGTGACGCTATTTTAAACCATTTTGTTATATTTGCATTAAACCGCGGTATGTCATTATCTGTGTATTATCTATGTGTCTGATTCTGCGTTAGGGTTTATATTGTGACACGACGCATGGTGATATTACAGTGCCCGACAGCTACAGCCGAAAATCATGTAGATTTACATTTATCTGTCTAGCTATCTAATATCTATCTATCTATCTATCTATCTATCTATCTATCTATCTATCTATCTATAGTATCTATCTACAGTATCTATCTATCGATCTATCTATTATCTATCTATCTATCTATCTATCTATCTATCTATCTATCTATCTATCTATCTATCTATCTATCTATCTATCTATCTATCTATCATCTATCATCGATCTATCTATAATCTATCTATCTATCTATCTATCTATGATCTATCTATGATCTATCTATCTATCTATCTATTATCGATCTCTCACTCTAACTAACTATCTATGCACCTCCTATCTATCTATCTATCTATCTATCCATCCATCATCTCATGAACATACTGCTCCAATCTATAGGTTGAACTTGATAGACCTGTGTCTGTTTTTAGCCTTGCCATCCATGTTGCTCTGTGATCAGTGACAGGTCCTATCAGAAGAACAGGGTGTAATGATTTCACAACATTCCAAATGAGGCGGCGAATAAGGTCAGTGGCATGTAAATGAACTCTGCCACAGTTTTCTACAATCAGACCTTTGTATGTGACATTCTTCTCTAGTAAGACATTGCATCCACACATCTTATCCCTGTTGTACTGGGAGGGAGTCTGCTATCTGCCTATACATCCTGTAGGAGGTGGTACATGTGGTTGTATATGTGGTGGTGTATGAGGTGGTACATGTGGTGGTATATGAGAAGGTGTATGAGGTGGTACATGTGGTTGTATATGTGGTGGTGTATGAGGTGGTACATGTGGTGGTATATGAGAAGGTGTATGAGGTGGTACATGTGGTTGTATATGTGGTGGTATATGAGAAGGTGTATGAGGTGGTACATGTGGTTGTATATGTGGTGGTGTATGAGGTGGTACATGTGGTGGTATATACGGTGGTATATGTGGTGGTGTATGAGGTGGTACATGTGGTGGTATATAAGGTGGTGTATGAGGTGGTACATGTGGTTGTATATGAGGTGGTGTATGAGGTGGTACATGTGGTGGTGTATGAGGTGGTACACTTGGTGGTATATGAGGTGGTGGTGTATGAGGTGGTGTATGAGGGGGTGTATGTGGTGGTATATGTGGTGGTGTATAAGGTGGTACATGTGGTGGTATATGAGAAGGTGCATGAGGTGGTACATGTGGTGGTATATGGGGTGGTGTATGAGGTGGTACATGTGGTGGTGTATGAGGTGGTATATGAGGCTGTGTATGAGGTGGTATATGAGGTGGTGTATGACGTGGTATTTGTGGTGGTACATGTGGTGGTGTATGAGGCTGTACAGGTGGTGGTGTATGAGGGGGTACTTGTGGTGGTATATGGGGTGATATGTGAGGTGGTACATGTGGAGTTGTATGGGATGATATATGAGGTGGTGTATGTGGTAGTACATGTGGTGTATGTGGTGGTGTATGATTTGGTACATGTGGTGGTGTATGAGGTGGTACATGTGGTGGTGTATGAGGTGGGACATGTGGTGGTGTATGAGGTGGGACATGTGGTGGTGTATGAGATGGTACATGTGGTGTATGAGGTGTTACATGTGGTGGTGTATGAGGTGGTGTATGAACTGGTACATGTGGTGGTGTATGAGGTGGTACATGTGGTTTAAGTGGTGGTGTATGAGGTGGTACATGTGGGGGTGTTTGTGGTGGTACATGTGGTAGTACATGTGGTAGTGTATGAGGTGGTACATGTAGGGGTGTATGAGGTGGTACATGGGGTGTATGTGGTGGTGTATGAGGTGGTACACATGGGGTGTTTGTGGTGGTACATGTGGTGTAAGTGGTGGTGTATGAGGTGGTACATGTGGGGGTGTATAAGGTGGTACATGGGGTGTATGTGGTGGTACATGTGGTGGTACAGATTATGGTGTATGAGGTGGTACATGTGGTGTAAGTGGTGGTATATGAGGTGGTACATGTGGTGGTGTATGGGGTGGTACATGTGGTGTATGTGGTTGTACATGTGGTAGTACATGTGGTGGGACATATGGTGGTGTATGAGGTGGTACATGTGGTGTAAGTGGTGGTGTAAGTGGTGGTATATGAGGTGGTACATGTGGTGGTATATGTGGTGGTACATGTGGTGTATGTGGTGGTGTATCGGGTGATACATGTGGGGGTGTATGTGGTGGTACATGTGGTGGTTTATGGGGTGGTGTATGTGATGGTGTATCAAGTCATACATGTGGAGGTATATGTGGTGGGTGGTGTATCAGGTGATGCATGTGGGGGTGTATGTGGTGGTGTATGTGGTAGTACATGTGGTGGTGTTTGTGGTGGTGCATCAGGTGGTACATGTCGTGGTATATCAGGTGGTACATGTGGGGGTGTATGTGGTGGTACAGATGGTGATGTATCAGGTGGTACATGTGGTGGTGTATGTGGTAGTACGTGTGGTGGTGTATGTGGTGGTGTATGTGGTAGTACGTGTGGTGGTGTATGTGGTGGTACATAAGGTGGTGTATCAGGTGGTACATGTGGGGGAGTATATGGTTGTGTATGTGGTGGTGTATCAGGTGGCACATGTGGTGGTGTATGTGGTGGTACATAAGGTGGTGTATCAGGTGGTACATGTGGGGGTGTATGTGGTTGTGTATGTGGTGGTTTATGTGGTGGTGTATCAGGTGGTACATGTGGTGGTACATAAGGTGGTGTATCAGGTGGTACATGTGGGGGGGTATGTGGTTGTGTATGTGGTGGTGTATCAGGTGGTACATGTGGTGGTGTATATGGTGGTGTATCAGGTGGTACATGTGGTGTATATCATGGTACATGTGGTGGTGTATCAGGTGGTACATGTGGGGGTGTATGTGGTAGTACGTGTGGTGATGTATGTGGTGGTGTATGTGGTAGTACATGTGGTGGTGTATGTGGTGGTACATAAGGTGGTATATCAGAGGGTACATGTGGGTAAGTATATGGTTGTGTATGTGGTAGTGTATGTGGTGGTGTATCAGGTGGCACATGTGGTGGTGTATGTGGTGGTGTATGTGGTGGTACATAAGGTGGTGTATCAGGTAGTACATGTGGTAGTGTATGAGGTGGTACATGTAGGGGTGTATGAGGTGGTACATGGGGTGTATGTGGTGGTGTATGAGGTGGTACACATGGGGTGTTTGTGGTGGTACATGTGGTGTAAGTGGTGGTGTATGAGGTGGTACATGTGGGGGTGTATAAGGTGGTACATGGGGTGTATGTGGTGGTACATGTGGTGGTACAGATTATGGTGTATGAGGTGGTACATGTGGTGTAAGTGGTGGTATATGAGGTGGTACATGTGGTGGTGTATGGGGTGGTACATGTGGTGTATGTGGTTGTACATGTGGTAGTACATGTGGTGGGACATATGGTGGTGTATGAGGTGGTACATGTGGTGTAAGTGGTGGTGTAAGTGGTGGTATATGAGGTGGTACATGTGGTGGTATATGTGGTGGTACATGTGGTGTATGTGGTGGTGTATCGGGTGATACATGTGGGGGTGTATGTGGTGGTACATGTGGTGGTTTATGGGGTGGTGTATGTGATGGTGTATCAGGTCATACATGTGGAGGTATATGTGGTGGTGTATCAGGTGATGCATGTGGGGGTGTATGTGGTGGTGTATGTGGTAGTACATGTGGTGGTGTTTGTGGTGGTGTATCAGGTGGTACATGTGGTGGTATATCAGGTGGTACATGTGGGGGTGTATGTGGTGGTACAGATGGTGGTGTATCAGGTGGTACATGTGGTGGTGTATGTGGTAGTACGTGTGGTGGTGTATGTGGTGGTGTATGTGGTAGTACGTGTGGTGGTGTATGTGGTGGTGTATGTGGTGGTACATAAGGTGGTGTATCAGGTGGTACATGTGGGGGAGTATATGGTTGTGTATGTGGTGGTGTATGTGGTGGTGTATCAGGTGGCACATGTGGTGGTGTATGTGGTGGTACATAAGGATGTGTATCAGGTGGTACATGTGGGGGTGTATGTGGTTGTGTATGTGGTGGTTTATGTGGTGGTGTATCAGGTGGTACATGTGGTGGTACATAAGGTGGTGTATCAGGTGGTACATGTGGGGGGGTATGTGGTTGTGTATGTGGTGGTGTATCAGGTGGTACATGTGGTGGTGTATATGGTGGTGTATCAGGTGGTACATGTGGTGTATATCATGGTACATGTGGTGGTGTATCAGGTGGTACATGTGGTGGTGTATGTGGTAGTACGTGTGGTGGTGTATGTGGTAGTACGTGTCGTGGTGTATGTGGTGGTGTATGTGGTGGTACATAAGGTGGTGTATCAGGTGGTACATAAGGTGGTGTATCAGGTGGTACATGTGGGGGAGTATATGGTTGTGTATGTGGTGGTGTATGTGGTGGTGTATCAGGTGGTACATGTGGTGGTACATAAGGTGGTGTATCAGGTGGTACATGTGGGGGGGTATGTGGTTGTGTATGTGGTGGTGTATCAGGTGGTACATGTGGTGGTGTATATGGTGGTGTATCAGGTGGTACATGTGGTGGTACATGTGGTCGTGTATCAGGTGGTACATGTGGAGGTGAATGTGGTTGTGTATGTGGTGGTTTATGTGGTGGTTTATCAGGTGGTACATGTGGTGGTACATAAGGTGGTGTATCAGGTGGTACATGTGGGGGGGTATGTGGTTGTGTATGTGGTGGTGTATCAGGTGGTACATGTGGTGGTGTATATGGTGGTGTATCAGGTGGCACATGTGGTGGTGTATGTGGTGGTGTATGTGGTGGTACATAAGGTGGTGTATCAGGTGGTACATGTGGGGGTGTATGTGGTTGTGTATGTGGTGGTTTATGTGGTGGTGTATCAGGTGGTACATGTGTTGGTACATAAGGTGGTGTATCAGGTGGTACATGTGGGGGGGGGGTATGTGGTTGTGTATGTGGTGGTGTATCAGGTGGTACATGTGGTGGTGTATATGGTGGTGTATCAGGTGGTACATGTGGTGTATATGGTGGTACATGTGGTCGTGTATCAGGTGGTACATGTGGAGGTGAATGTGGTTGTGTATGTGGTGGTGTATGTGGTGGTGTATCAGGTGGTACATGTGGTGTTATATATGGTGGTGTATGTGGTGGTGTATATTGTGGTGTATCAGGTGATAATTGTGGGGGTGTATGTGGTGGTGTATTTGGTAGTACATGTGGTGGTGTTTGTGGTGGTGTATGAGGTGGTGTATCACGTGGTACATGTGGTGGTATATAAGGTGGTACATGTGGGGGTGTATGTGGTGGTGTATCAGGTGGTACATGTGGTTGTGTATATGGTGGTGTATCAGGTGGTACATGTGGTGGTGTATCAGGTGGTACATGTGGTGGTATATCAGGTGGTACATGTGGGGGTGTATGTGGTGGTGTATCAGGTGGTACATGTGGTTGTGTATATGGTGGTATATATGGTGGTGTATCAGGTGGTACATGTGGTGGTGTATGTGGTGGTACATGTGGGGGTGTATCAGGTGGTACATGTGGGGGTGTATGTGGTGGTATATCAGGTGGTACATGTGGGGGTGTATGTGGTGGTACATGTGGGGGTGTATCAGGTGGTACATGTGGGGGTGTATGTGGTGGTGTATCAGGTGGTACATGTGGTGGTGTATATGGTGGTGTATATGGTGGTGTATCAGGTGGTACATGTGGTGGTGTATCAGGTGGTACATGTGGGGGTGTATGTGGTCCCGTCCCTTATTTCCTACTATTAGCTTGTCTTTGCATGTCTGCTGTTTTAGCTCTGATTCCCGCTTGTTGTGCAGTATGGATCGCCTATCACCCAGCCATGTTTTCTGGTGGCCACTAGGGACCTGCTGGGATCTCTCCTTGAACATCTAAGAATATTGCTTGTAAACTCTGAGAATACTCCCGGCCCCAGAAGGTGTCATGTCATAGGATCTGATGAGGGATCTGGAAGGAAATTTGTCCTGCGATCCTTATATAAAGAGATAATGGTCTTCCTAACACCGAGGAACAGCCGCCATTGCAGCCCTCATGTGATATCACAAGCTGACCCAACATGTCAAGAAAATATTTGGTTTCCCTCTCGCCTTTGCATCTGTGAATTTTTAAAAGACACATTTGACCTGTAAAATTAACTGTAACCAGATTATATTCTCCGCGGCCGAGGATCGTACAGTACATTTAACCCTTTCCGAAGGATTTAATACTAAACATTGTTTATCAGATCAGAGTTTATTCGTCTCAGCACAATGGTTTCTAATATTTTAAACTACAACATGGAAGTAAAAACCCTCCTCTGTGCTTGTTTAATTGTCCACCTAATGGTAGTAAATATTCGAATTAGCAATATTTTATGAATTTTTGGCCGAATATTCGCCATAAATTTGCAAATTCGAGAATTCATGATCTTCAGTCATTATTTACATGATTGTGAAAATCGGCAATGTAATATATTCACAATAAAAATTCGCAATTAGAATATTCGCAATCAGCACTAAGGGGTAGGCAACTTTCCTATTGGTTGCTAGGGATGTTGCTAAGTGCCGATATTCACGATAAATTTGCGGTAAATTTGCGATTAGGATTTTTACGATCAACACTACTTGCGAATACGAATATATAGCACTACTGTAATTCTAAATATTCGCGAATTCTCGAAGTGGCGATATTTGCAATTAAAATTCACGATTTGAATATTCGCTCTCAACACTACTATCTATATCTATCATCTATCTATGTAATTATCTATCTATCTATCTATCTATCTATCATCTATCTATGTAATTATCTATCTATCTATCTATCTATATATCTATCTCATATCTATCTATCTATCTATCTATCTATCTATCTCATATCTTCTATCTATCTGTCTATCTATCTATCTATCTATCTATCTATCTCATATCTATCTATCTATCTATCTCATATCTATCTATCCCATATCTATCTATCTATCTATCTATCTATCTATCTATCTCATATCTATCTATCTATCTACAGTATCTATCTATCTCATATCTTCTATCTATCTATCTATCTATCTATCTAATTATCTATCTCATCTATCTATCTATCTATATCAATCTATCTATCTATCTATCTATATCTATCTATCTATCTATCTATCTATCTATCTATCTATCTATCTATCTATCTAAATCTATCTATCTCATATCTATCTATCTGTCTGTCTGTCTATCTATCTATCTATCTATCTATCTATTTATCTAAGAAAGAAAAACAAATCCAGGGCACACACCTTGAAGAGGAGTGCCAGCAGTACAAACTCGACCACAGTTGTATATATTAAGTAAAAAACGCAGCACTTCCAGATGGTGTAAAATGTGAGATCCTTTATTCACCCGTTCTATCTATCTATCTATCTATCTATCTATCTATCTATCTATCTATCTATCTATCTAGCTCATATCTATCTATCTATCTATCTATCTATCTAGCTCATATCTATCTCTCTGTCTAGTCTATTGATTTAGATGTCTGTCGGTCTCTTATCTAATCTCTTATCTATCTATCTATCTATCTATCTATCTATCTATCTCATGTCTATATATCCATTTATTATCTACAGTATATATCAATATCCATTAATGTTTATCTATCTATCTATCTATCTATCTATTTATCTATCTCTTATCGAATCTCCTATCTATCTATCAATCTATCTATCTATCTATCTATCTATCTCATATCTATCTATCTATCTATCTATCTATCTATCTATCCATCCATCCATCCATCCATCTTTCCATGTGATCCCTGGGCATTCATACGGACCGTTTAGTTGATGAGGTAAATCCTTCAGCCTGATCTATGTAGTATTGAGCCGGGACATAATGATTCCTGGTCTCTGTATCTCATACCCTTCTGTCACTAGGCAGCTTTGCCTCTCTGGATTTTAGGAAAGTTGGGTGCCTGCCGCTGTGAGAGCTCTGACGGTGCTGGTTATGATTTATTTTCTATTTTCACACAACAATCTGGAAGTTTAAACTCTGTGGGAATTTCAGCTTTTCTTAGGGAAAAGAAATTGCTTCAAAGTGAGGGGGTTGAACCCCACAGCTGGAGGCTCACCCTTATCAATGGTCGTCATACATGAAGTTTCATTTGCATTAATCGCGTGTTGTTGTGTCTAAGCCCCGTATAATGAAAACCTCCATCTGACTTGTTATGAATTGAAAATGATCCGCCAGGGTTAATGCTGTTTGATCTGTCCGCTGGTGTTTATAAGCTGGCGTGATGAAAACTGTCACAACATTGTATGACTGGCACTTCAAGGAACGGACCATAGGAAGTGACTGTGCCGGGGTGTTTATACAGCTCCACACGTCTGCCATGACACGAAGTGAAGATTTGGCATCGCAGTAAATGAAAGTGTTTACTTTATCCTGACAGCAAATGGTGCAGGGCGCTTTTAGGGAATATCCACCCGTCCCGCCACTTGGAGCATAATAGGTTTCTTGCTGCTTGGACGCCGCAGCGATGGGATTGTCAGTTCATTTTACATCAAGTGGATCTGCGGTGGTTGTTGCTGTTGGAAGCCATTCCATGCTGAGCCCCGCAGTGTCTGGAAACATCAGCTCTTAGGACACCACCAGGCATCTGCTAGGTTTTTCTTGGCCCTTCTACTTCTGTTTTGACGGATCTCAAATCATAATCATATTGGGGAACAACTGGATTCAAATATTCTAGAAATTGATACATTGTTTCATGATCTGTTCTACATTGTATCGTTATTTTGAGGGTTTGTCTATTTGCTCCTTTGTAGGATCTGAACTGAGGGTTACCTTGGAGACATACCGTACTTGTTGAAATATATATATTAAAGAGTTACTCTACTTTCATACAATTTAATTTAATAGAGAATGGTGTAAATAGCAAATGTCTAAATCATTTCATTTTAAAGTCATGGCCACTAGGGGGTCTCACGTCTTCCACCTAAGCTGCAGTCCCCTGCCCATAGTCATATAAGATCCGTCCCTGGTAACAGAGACGGATCTTAGACGGCAAAGAGAAGAATTCGGGGCATGTCCGAGGTAGCTAAGCTCCTTAGCCTGATAAAAGGACTTGTTTTACGCTGCTTCTGACCATCACATGAGCCTCCTGTCTGTCTTTAAGTGTCATTTATCCCTCCTTATTTGTTCTGTGAGCTCAAGAGCTGAAAATAAACATAGTAGGATGTCACAGTAGTACAGTGCTGTCACAGAAGGGATACATCTACTTCTGAGAGAAATGCATCTAGCTGTGCAGCTAAAACAGGGTATAATATGGCTGAAAAAAAAATTAGGGAAGCCCAAACATAACTCTTTCTTCTCAGTTAAGATTGTACAAAGAAGCAGAGCCATTATTTAAATGTTAAAAAAAAACTCAGGTACGCCTTGCTCTCTCTTTCTCTCTCTCTCTCTCTCTCTCTCTCTCTCTATATATATATATATATATATATATATATATACATATATAAAGTGAAACACAAGTTATCGGTAGCTATAGACATTGGATTGCTGTCGGCCAAACCTGATGATTTTGATAGGACCGGTTGATTATCTATGTCTTTGATGTCAATCTTGTGACCCTTCAGATGTTGTGAAACATCATGATTGAACAGTCTACAGCTATAATGGAATTCTGGGAGTTGTAGTTTTGCAACAGCTTGAGGGCCACATGTTTGACATCCCTGATCAATTGAGGTTGGAGAATTTTCACCAATAGTATATATTGAGGGAAGAAGAATTGGGCTCTTGGATTTTAACATGCCCAATCACTTTAATCTGAAAGAGCACCAGTCAGCAGGATCAAACCTATTAAACTACCTGGTAGGGTTGATCCGGCTGCTTAAAATAATACCTGTTTTGTAAAAATCTGATTTGGTGCTCCTGAAAAAAAAGGACTTGTTATGCAAATGAGGGCTTCGGTGCACTGAGTGGTGGAATCCAGCCCCTCGGTGTAGCTCAGCTTGTCGGTACTGGCCATGCCCCTTGGTGCACTGAAGCCCCTTATTGCATCATTTCAACCCTAGCGGTCAGTATGCCTGGTTGAATAGGATTTTCCTACTGAGAGGTAGGAGGTAAGGGAGGTAAGAGTGGCAGTGGTTTAAGCTTGCCTTACTGATAAATGTTGGATGAACCCAGTGATGTCTGGAAGGCCTTCTGACTCCCCCCTATCCCCCCCACCAAGGAAAGAGGGGGAAAAGAAGGATCAGGCATGTTAGATGTTGGATTTGAACATGCCCAGTGGCTTATTCCCTTCTATCCAGTCTGGACACATGCACACTTAGCCAATCATGCATGTGTATGTGGGGAACAGGAGAGATAGTTGTCAGCTCACTGAGAACAACTGGCCATGCATGTGAATGGGGTGCGGTCTGAAGGATGTTCAGCCAACACTAATCTAAACGGTATGGCCAGTCTTAATTTGCAATACAGAAGGTATTTACGTGCTCATTTCCATCATATATCCGCTTGACAAATAAATCCTTACTCTGGGATACAAAATGTCCACCTGTGTATACAGAATAACCGGTGTGAAGCACAGATACAGCCTCACTGTCACGGTACACAAATACTGTAGGCTTTGTGGCCTTTTTGCTGCCAGTTAGCATAACTGCTCATTTATAACCCAGTTTTCTCCAAAAAACTCTGCAAAACCTTTCCATGGGTTGTGTCAGGAATTGAAGCTCAAGCTCTATTGGAGTGAATGGGACTGAGATGCAATATCACACAGAACCTGTAAATAGGAGTGTCAATGTCTTTCTATGACTAGCTTTGATTTCAACAGTTTCTTGGTTACTGGCCACATGCATGAATGACTAATACCAAAATTTGGGGGGTACTATCTCTCCTTGGGGAGAGAGTGCCTTAATCAGCAAATCCTCTCACCCAGGTAAGCCAGTAGTCTCTGCTCTGCACTGATGAGGGGCAATCACCCCAACACAGCTGTCTGCAGATGAGATGCTGGCTTATTTAATATCCAAGTTATATCTCAAGGCCTATTTAAAGGGTCAAACATTGACTCATAGGATAGCTGCCTTGCATCTGGTGGCATCAGAGGCAGAGCTTGTTAAGAGCTCATTTACATCCCTTTTTTGACTAGTACCAAAGAATGGAACAGAAAGTCCTATAGTTTCTATAGCCCTAAAATAAACAGATTGAAAGCATTCATACTAATTCTAGAAAAGTCCCCACAGTAATACATATTCGGCAAATGTGAAGAAGCCAAAGCACCACACAGAACCCCTCAAAATAAAATAAAAAATATATTCTTTAGGGAAAAACTTTTGCAATACTGTAGTGACATAACCTTTGAGTTGTTTTTACCATAGTCCTAACATCTTTGGATAGTAGACCATCAACAAATATCCATTCTGAAATGGAACGACTCAGAACTAGTGCTAATTTCGTAAAGTTTGATTCGGGTATGATTTGTCCAAATCTGTGGAATTTAGTTCATGAGGAGACATAAAGTACAGAGAGGACGGACAGGACAGACTGTGGTAATGTAGACTGCATACAAGTGCTGCTGCTCATTACCACACCTCACCCCCCTCTCATGTCTCCTCATCTTCTCCATTCCCCCAGAGATTCACCTGTATTCAGGATCATGATTCCTGACAAGTAGAGCAGAGAGGAGGACGTGTACCTCAGTGTTGTGAAGTAACTTCTCTTCCTCTATGATTAGAACAGATTTTGTGTGTGTACTAATAGGACGGCGGCCATTTTATTTCTCCTAATGATTGCTCCCTAGACAAAACGAGCCATTATAACTAATGAAAGGTATTTGGGAATATATTTATCATAAAGTAATATTTAAATATTTCCATTTTCTTAATTCCCGGAGAACCCCTTTAAATGAGTTATCCCAGGAACATATCTGTTAGTAATGCACATCATTATTGTAACATTGCTGTTCTTTTTTCTTTTAATTTATTTCTTTACTCACCCCTCTGCAACTTAAGTATCTTCCATTTCTATTACTGGGCAGTAGCTCGTCTCATGTAACCATCAAGCACCTTGATCTCCTAGAAGTCCATTTCAGTCAGCTTTTGATAACCCTTTCCTCCCCTGCCTAGAAAACGGTCCTCCACACCCAGTGCCAGAGACTTCACTAATAAATAGCACTATAGTATGTAATGGCCCCCAATATTCTTGTCTGCTGTCTAGAAAGAGATATAGGTACATACTTCTATGAATGTAGAAGTAGGGGCAAATGAAAGAAAGTTGCCTGGAACACTTCTTAAGATCATTCTAGAGGAGGAAGAGTGGAGACATCAGAGGGAGCTACTAGAGAGGAAAATGTAATGTGCATAAAAAAAACCTTAGTATATTTTTATTGCATGTATAATACAATATTACTTCACTTGAAATGCTCTGTGCATTGCATAGTAAAGCTTTGGATGGGATAACCCCTTTTTAAAGTGGTTACCTCAGGAGGACAACACTTGTCTTTATGCCCAATGAAGGCATAGAGGCACAGTCCTCATGCTTGGTACATTCCTCTATGAGCTAGAATATCCCCTGTTCTGGTGGACTCAAGCCGTCCATCTGTTACATGGCTAACCATTCATTTTATTACGGAATTATCAGTTCCATCATATACTATGAATTCTGGCCAGTGGCCACCTTCGTTGAGATGACCACCCCTCTTGAAGACAATTTTCTCGTTGCAGTTTTTGGTGGTAACTGGTCACCTCAAATAAGTTTTGCTGTTTTTTGCTTCCACCAATGGTCTGGCATGTTCCTTTTGGCTTCTGGTTTTAATGTTTCTACTTGAAGGAACTTTAGTGAAATTGTGCTTATGGCCTAAGATATGTCTGGAAGCTATGAGTAAAACCACCATTTGCCCTTACATGGATTTTTTTTTTTAATCAACGTTCTTTATATCGCTTGCAAAAATTGTATCCTACACTGTAAGACTTAATGTGAAATCAGGCCTTGTTGTGTTGTCCACAGAGATTTACCCATAGTTGAGATATTCTTGTCTTGTCCTAAGTCCATTGTATCTCTGAGTCATTCCTGTTAATGTATTAGTGGTTTTATTCCAGATTTCACTGTAACCAATATTCTGTTTGGCTGAATATTTTCAGTGGGATTAGGTGTTTTTTTCTGGAATGTAAAATATCATATGCAGAAATAATAATTTTATTTTCGAATCTGGCAATCATTAGACTTATTTTTATATTTTCTTCTAAAGAGAAAAGAAATTCCGGCTATTAATGGATTGTAGGAAATGAACAGAAAGAACACACATGGGGATATTTCATGAATTCAACAGAGAGAGATTGAAAGAAAATAAAGAAGGACCATTGTGTACTCTATGTCATAGATAAGAGACATTTTCCATGTCTAGATCTGGCTGTCATCATGCGACAGGCTTGGAGGAACATTTTCTTGGAGATATCATATGGTCTCTCCACAAACCATAATAGGATATGCTTCATATACAGTACACATGGCGAGAGTGTCTCATCTTCATGCCTTCACATTCCTTGTGTTGTATCTAAGTCACCAAACAATGGAGATGAAAAAATGTCCTCAGTTCCTTACATAGTTAAATACAGATGGAATTTCATTTTACGTATGGGACACAGACCTCAAGAAATAAACATGGTAAGCCACAAGAGCTTACAGGATCATAGAGCAGTACTTAAAAACATTCATGGCTGGTTCTGGATACGATATGTGGCGTTTTATAGAAAAGATGTGCAGATCAAACTTAGTAGTTCACTAAAATGACTCAAGATGGGATTATGGGAAATAACTTTCCCATTGAGACAAGACTTGAGAGACTTTTGCATGGAAACAAGTGAGCAAAATGCTTGTTTGGTAGATGGTCAGTTTACGCAGCACGTAATATAATTTGCCGGCAGAGTGTTGTCCTCTGTAAAATTTTCTATATGGAGATGAATGATCATAGGAGCGATCATTCATCCCTATGCAGAGGGGATCATTGCTGCATGTAAATGTAGAAATCATGAGGCAGTGATCAGGATCAGGAATTAATTGTTCAATCCCAATCATTGCTCTGTGTATTGGCCCATGAAAATGGGTCCTCCTTATTCACAATGCTTGTGATTGCATCCTTCCATTAATGACATTCTTCTATTTTGTAGTGGGCCATCCTCCTCCTCTTTTCCCATACACTTGCTCACACATTACTGTCTTCCTCAATGACCTGAGCTTGCCCATAATGTGCCAAGAATAGGATAAAAGTTTAGGTCTTTCAGTGAAAGTTACGACTTCATTTAGTCAAGGATCCACTTATTTCTTTTCCCTTCCATCCAAAGCTTCTCAAAAGTCTTTCCCGACATCATTGTCCCTTTCACATCCTTCAAAAGCCATGAAAAAACTGTTCAATGAAAGCAATCTCCACCTCTCTTCTCCCATTGTGTGTATTCACCATATGATCAACTACTATTGGTGTACCTAAAACAGTTTACATAGTGTAGAGGCACACCATGCAGCTGCTATGGGTTGAAGTGGTTGAACCCATGTTCTTTGGTATTAGGTGTTGAGGACCCCCATTCCAGATAACCTACATTTTTATCAAACATTGTCCCAAGGAAGACCTGGCATCCATGCACCTGAACTAAAACTTGTTAAAAATGCTTCATTTGCAACACATGAATCCTTTAGCTTAGCTCAGGGGAAGTCATAGTTTTGTGAGTGATTTTCAGTTCAGATATATATGTTATTTTTGAAAGGGTTCGAAACGCGTTGGATTGATTTACGGCACCACTGCCGATCCGTAGCTCTGTAAGGTTACATCACCAGCTCGTTTGTTTGACGAGTGCGAGCAATACGAGTGAGGAGTTTCGCTACCAGCCTGAGCGAACTCTGTGAAACTAGTTGTCTCTAAGAAGAAACAGACTCTCTAACCTCTGCGAATAATAGAGGTTTTAAAAAAACTCTCTACTTTCAGCCCATTAAGATCTGAACTCAGGAACTAGGCCCCACAGCAGCAGCTCCGGTAATAAGGTAACTACCAGTCTGGTGTGCACGGCGTTGCATGTTGGAGAAACCTGAGGTCAGCAGAGGTGGAATAGGGATACTGATTATAGAGGCTACGTGCGGTGTCTTGATATTTGTTACTGTGGCATATTTTTGGAAAAGTTTATCAAGAGTTTTATAAATCCCAACTTTCCATAGACTTAAGGTCGATCTACTGACTGACACATGTATAGTCAATACATTTGGCATTTCCACTATTGGATTGGATGTTTATTAAGCATCCTGCTGAAATGTATGTTTCTCCTCCACACAGATGTGGGTAAAGCATTTTTAATGATTTCTGTTTCCAAGCAAATATTTCACAGTGACGTAACGTTGTATCTATTTTCTGTAGACAGGGACAACAATAAACGGAGCTGTCTATGAACATATTCCAGTGCTCGAGACATGCGATTGTTCTTCTTTAATTGAAATACTTAGATCTTTTCTATTGTGTTTTCTTTAGTAATTATTTTTACAAGTTTGGCTCACATTCTAAGTCAATGCACATTTGTGGTTTAGCTAGGCATGTTGTCTTATTTAGCCTGAATCCTACATGGTTTTGCTTCTTTCCAATCTGGGTTTACCCTTTCCAGACTTCAGTCTTATATGTACTGAGTAAGTCTGGTCTTAAACATGGTGCCCGCTCAGCTTCTTATGTTCTGTTTTACAAAGAAGACACCTGGAGGCAATGTCCATGATAAGCGATAACATTGATCATGAACACTTAACACCCAGATGCCGTAGTCAATTTCAACCATGGCGTCTGATAGGGCTCATCACTCCTGGGGCCCAAACATCTATCCCGAGCTGAGATCAAGGGAACAGTTCAGTTGCTGTGGCAGCCTTGGACCTTCTGGATGCTCCGAGGTCTGCACAGTGATGTTCCTGTTTCATGGCTACATAGGAAAAAAGCACATTTCCTATAGACTGCAATGTTAATTCATTGCAGTCTATGGGAGAAGTGATCAAAGTACGGCATGTTCATGTTCGCATAAAAAAATTCAAATCATTCCCCTCCCCATTTTAAAAAAAAATGTAAACGATAAAACCGTACTAAATAAACATATTTGTGAATGGTGTAACAGAAAGAAAATAAAAATGGCAGATTTGCCAGTTTTTCATCGCATCACCCCCAAAAAAAAAAAAATTCTATAAAAAGTTGTCAAAAAGTCAAACACACTACAAAATGATATCAATAAAACCTACAGATCAACCTACCAAAAAGAGCCATTACACAGCTCTATAAATGGAAATATAAGGAAGTTATGGGGGTCAGAATATGGCGATGAACATTTTTAAGGGTTTGGTAACGCTGTAATCTTACTGACCTGCAGAATGAAGGTTTTAGCCTACCCGGGTCAGTGTAAAAATTGAAACCCATAAAATTGTGGAAGAATTGTGTTTTCCGTTTTCCAATTCCAGACCATTTGGAATATATTTCTAGCTTCCCCATACATCTTATGCAATATTAAATGATGCCATTAGAAACTACAATTCATATTACAAATAAACAATGCCTTCATATGTATTCATGAACAGAAAAAAAAGTTTGGCTTTGGGATGTCAGAGAGTAATAAATGAAAAGGAAAAGGAAAAACAAAACAAAACAAACAAACGGAAAATTGCAGGGTCCTGGAGTTAGAGGGAACTTGTCATGTTGAATACTTTGAGCTTTATACAGCATGTTATAGAGGAGGATTTGCTAAGACTACTTTCACACCAGCGTTTTTGCTGGATCTGTCATGGATCAGCAAAAACGCTTCCGTTACTGATAATACAACCATCTGCATCCGATATGAACGGTTGTATTATCTTTAACATACCCAAGACGGATCCATCTCTAAAACCATTGTAAGTCAATGGGTGACAGATTTGTTTTCTTTTGTGTCAGAGAAAACGGATCCGTCTCCATTGACTTACATTGTGAGTCATGACGTCTTGCTCCACCTCTCAGGACGCACTCAAAAATACCTCTTGCTGCGCTTTTGTGTGTGTCATGGGAACGCAATGAAACACAATGGAATGCATTCTGTTCCCTTTAGTTCAGTTTTGTCCCCATTGACAATGAATAGGGACAAAACTGAAGCATTTTACTCCGCTATTGAGACCCTATGACGGATCTCAATGGTGGTAAGGGAAAGCGCAGATGTGAAAGTAGCATAAGTAGATTTATACTGTATATGGGTTTGGGGGGAAATAGGTAGCACGACCTGTGATCTATTTATTTAAATTTCAGTTTTGGTCTTAGGAGTCCAATGTACATGCATCATGGCACCTTTCGGTACATATAATATACAGAACAATCATAAAGCTACAAATACTGAACAAATATAAATTCTAAAACTACATGATTACTTGTTTACTGTTACACTTTTTGTAGGGAAACCTCTCCTGGAAACAACCTCCTTAAGAAGACTTCTCTTCATTTCAACCAGACTTTTCAGTGACAGATTTCTAATTCTCATTTATTTGATATAGAATCTTAGATATGTTTTTTGCAAAGACCACCGATTTAGAAAACCATATATCACTGCAATTTTGGTTGGTCATTTCAAGGACACTCTTCCTGTCCCTGACACTCACGTGTCCACAGTGCTCCACAGATAATCTTGCTCTGCTCACATGGCCCAAAAGAGTGGGGTTGACTTTCCTGGATTTGATTAATTTTCTCCAAATCCTGTAGACTTCTTCTACTTTTGGTCAATGTTCTCCTCTTGCTCTCACTTCTATCCATTGCCTCCTCTCCCTTACATGCAATCAATAAAGACATGTCAAGCCCAGGCAAACAACATAATACAATTATTAGAGTTAGAATTTTAATTAGAAGCCCTGGATATGAAATCATTAAAACGGGATAAACAAAAACATGTCAGCCACCAATGGTTAGTCTTGTCTCCTGCTGATATTGGCTTTCCACCAATATAACACTCAATGAGCTTACCCTCTTAATCCATTTACCTTTGCTGAATAAGACCCCAAGTCATTCCTGCTGTATTTTTATGCAAATTAAATTAGATTAAATATTCCATAATGACCGCCCGGGAGGCTGTTCACAAGCCATGAATTGACATTGAAGTTATAGTTATTTTGTTGAAGCATTGTGTTAGCCCCCTCCTCATACTAAACAAGGTTGCACACTTCAATTTTCTAGTATGGGCGTGAATGTCTCCTTTCTGTGTAGAGAAATTATCAGGAAGGACTTGATTTAAAGAATCTGTTGGCTACTATATTGTGACAATTTGTAGACCTCTTGCTGCCCAAGACAATCCGTGCCCTTGGTGTGTCGTAACGTTGGAGAGGCATAATTTACACTCAGGTTGTTTTCATGGTGCATTCTCTAATTTGGTGTCTCTCACCAGTGAGGTACCCAACAGCTCATGAGGGGCCATGACATGCCTCCTGAAAGCCAGTAGAGGCAATCTTTCACATATCAATCAATCATGGAAGACATCTTCCTGTCCAGATCATTGCATGAAAGTATGAGTTATTACAAGTTTGAAAGAGCAGAAGAGCTAAGAGAATAGGAAGGTAAGTCTTTTCAGTGTTGGGACCACCGTGGTTGTCTTTGGTACATTGGTGCTCTCTCTGTGGTTGGAATTATTTTGGGGCAGTATGGAGTCCAAGGAATTTGCTATACCCTATCTATATGTTTCCAATGTTCCATGGATGTTGACTTCTTGTGAAGATCAGGTATTACTATGGTTTGGCTGGTAAGGCCCTGGAAGAAGTTTTTTTAGAAGATCTGCTCTAACTGAGCATTACTCATTTTCAAGATTGGCTTTAACACCATGGAAGATTTACCTTACTATATCTAAGTTACCTGATATCCTTTTTCTCACTGGTGGTGTAGTAAATTACAATCATTACATTTTTCATCTAATGGAAATTTTTGCTTTGTGTGCTAAATTTTTGGTGGGTTTGCTCTTAAAAACAGTAGCCAGTCAGAACATGTAGAGCTGCAGAGAAAACGAGCAGCCTCAGCCTATGACGAGGAATTTGTTGGATTTTGGACTCCCCAAGTAGACAATAAAGCTAAGCAGGAATCACTTATCCCAGCTTCACTGTTTTTAGGCAACATAGAAAAAAGAGGTACGTGGTGTCTGTTTGGTGATGTGGGACTAGATACTATGTGGGTAGTAAATACTATTGGGGACTAGATACTATGTGGGTAGTACATTCAGTGTTTATCTAGGCAATATCTGGGCATCATATGGTTCTATGTTGACTCAGATTATCTCCATGTGGATACTGAATGTAAGCATTGTCATTGAGTCTGCATGCCCTTTTTGCATGATGGTATCGTTTGGCACTGTACGGACACTATAGATATAGATCTACCTTGGTATTGCAATATCTTGGCATGAATGCGTAAATAGGACAACATTTTAAAAATGTCTGCTTTCTGAAAGAAGCTTGGGTGGTATAACTATACAGGGCTAGATCTTAATTCTTGCAGAAAAACGCCCTCAGCAGAAGAGAATGAATCTTCATAAAAAAGGTCCAATAGTAGTAGTCATAAAATACTCTAAATGGGCTACATGTATCATGTTTTGCCAGTAACCCCATTCTGGCACTACTTATCTTTTCCACATGTTTATTCAATGTAATTGGTGGTACATAGAATGAGTAACAATTCGGCCTAAACGTAGCGGAACCTCCCATTATATTATCCGTAGCTCTAATGTGGTTTAAAATCATGGCTAATTTTCAGGAATTATGTTAATTTCTTTCATAGCTTTAGTTGTTTATTCAGATGTCCTAGCAATCAGCCTATGATGAATGAGGCCATCGCCCTTGTATTTAATTGTTTTGTATTTAAAGACATTTTCCTCCTTGTAAACTGCCTAAAAAAATTTGGTATATTGTCTTTTCATGCTAAAATTTTTTTATAATATTAGTTACTGTGAATTGAAATCCTAATACCGCTGCTACTACCACTATTATTCATACTACTAGTAATAATACTACTTGCTAGTATTACTTATGGTTAAACAATATTACATATTTATTTATTTTAAATTGTTACTACGAGTTCCGTTACTTTGTGTTCATTGAACTGGAAAGTTCTTACTGCAATTATACGGAGAAAAATCTAAGTTACCGAGCTAGATGGAGGTAATGGTCCAATTAAAATGCAATATAAATAAGCACAAGCATGCAACAGACCAAGTCTAATGTGATCATATTCTGTGCTGCGACAATGGGACGTCGTGCTGTGCAATAGTCAGGCAATGTTAAAAATCAATCAGCTGAACTCAACTTAATCAGCGCTGTCAGCACATTGTTGCAGCTAGATTGTAAAGGTGCTGCGGTTTCTTGGGCATAGGAGGATGTAGATGGATATTTTACAAATCAACACCTTTAGGCATTATGTGGCTGTATACCGGCCCAGAATAAATCCATGCAAACACCGTTTGGCTCTATGTTGGCAAATGTGTCTTTGTGAACTCTACACTTTAGTTGGGTATCTACAGTACTTTCTGTGAACCGGCCATGTAGACCTTCTGCTGAGTGAGTGGGAAAGACCATGCACATTGTAGAAGACTGCATTATCGTGGTACCACAGTATTTGGTATTATGCATCATTCCATGGTACACAATGTATAATATTTGACTCTAGAATGGTACTGAATAGCACATTGTGGGCACAGTTTGGCTCTACTTTGGCAACGTATATGGCTCCATAAAACCTCCCTTAGATGGGATTTTTTTTTTACAGTAACTGACCATATAGGTCACATGATGAGTAATGGGAAATGCTATGTTCATTGCTGAAAACAGCTCCATTTTGGGATTAAAGGGGTATTCCATCTATGACATTGTTGGCATATGGCTAGGATATGCCATTAATGTCAGATAGGCGTGGGTCCCTTATCTGGAACCTGCTCCTTTCTCCAGAATGGGACCCCCAAAGTGAGCAGAGAGCAGCAGCGAAAGCACGGCCACCCTTCCTTTCTCTGCTATGGGAGTTCTGGAAATAATTGACTGTTGGCCCAGCTATTTCGGGAGGTCCTATGGCTGTGAATGGAGAGGTGGCCGCACTTGCTTTCCATTCACTGTTATGGGACTTCTGAAAATATTTCCAGGACTCCCATAGCAGTGAATGGATAGTATGCTTTGATTGTGCGGTACACTCTCCTTCACTTTGGGCGGCCCGTTCTCTAGAAAAGAGCAGATCCCAGAGATGGAACCCGCACCTATCTGACATTGATCTCATATCCTAGACACATGCTATGAATGTCCCAGATTGAACAACATCTGTAAAAGAAACCATAATTATACTAAGCTCTTCTACTGATAATTTCATGAATTGAATGAAAATGAATGCTATTTTTTAACATACATTGAGGGACATGTACTAATTTCTTTATGACACAATAGTGGAGTAAATAAGGAGCAAATTATGGCTCATGCCACATGTGCGCAATAATTTGCAACATTTTAAGCCTTAGAAAAGTGGCAAGATAAAAAAGTGGCAGGTAAGTATAAGTATTCTGTTTCAGGGGGCAGGGTGCAGACATTTGATTAAAAAATATAATGATTGCCAGAAAACCCCTTTAATTGGAATCTGTCAGCTCCAAAACACCCTTCAAACTAGAGTCCGGTTATGTGATTTTTATCTTCATACTCACTTGCGTTCCGACACTGTGCCCAGACAAACTAGCAGTAAAATGTATTGGGAGGACTCCTGAGCTCACACACATAATGGAGGGGACTCAAAGAGGAGTCCTCTTAGTGCATTTTACTACTGGTTTGTCAGAGCACAGCATCGGAACTAAAGTGAGTATGAAGATAAAAATTCCATAATCAGACTCAGCATCACTTGTACTATACACCGCTTACTCTAGTTTGGTGGGTGTTTTGGAGCTTTCGGATTATCTTTAGGCTCACAGATAGGGATGAGCAAACCCGTGGAAGTTAGAGTTCGCCAGGTTTGGCCGAATTTCAGGTCAAAGTTCGGGTTCGGGACCCAAACTTGACCCCGAACCCAATTGAAGTGTATGGGTACCCGAACTTCACATTCTTTTCCCGTTATAACATGGTTATATCGGAAAATAATAGCATTCTTAATACAGAATGCAAAAGAATATGGCCAGTTAGGAGTTTAAAAAACAACAACTCACCTCACCCACTTGATCGTGCTGCAGCAGCTTCTTCTATCTTCACTGAATAGGACCTGCTAAAGGACCTGCAATGTGCGCGATGGCATCACCACACTCTCCCACGTCGTAAGCGCAGTTATGTCATAGTGCACATTGCAGGTCCTTTGGCAGGTCCTGCTGAATAAATGAAGATAGAAGAAGCTGCTGCAGCGTGATCAAGTGGATGAGGTGAGTTGTTGTTGTTTTTTTACCCGTAAATGGCCATACTCTTTTGCATTCTGTCTTAAGAATGCTATTATTTCCCGATATAACTACGTTATAACGGAAAATAATAAAATCAACCGAACCTGGACTTTAGTGAAAAAGTCCGGGTTCGGGTCCAGGTACCCAAACTCGCAAAATATGGTACGAACCCAAACTTTGCAGTTTGGATTCGCTCATCCCTACTCTCAGACCACTGCATAGGCTCAATACAATTGTAGGTCTTTACAGATTTTCAGACAATGCTCCTAAGTGAACCTTTACATTTTAATTCCATATTATCACAATCCATTTATTAATATAAAATCCCTGTAGTTTCGGCACACAATATTGTTATTATTGTGTGGTAAATTTGTAATATTTATATTTGCCTTACGTACCGTATTCATTTTACATAAAAATATAACATAAAAGTCATTTTATTTGTTTATCTCCATTTTAACATAAAAGTAAAGATCATATGAGTTTGGTCTGTGAAAAATGTGTGGTGGAAACGAACTGCTACTTAACCTGCCAAAGTGGAGTTTAAAGAATGATTTGTGGGCAATTAGATGACGGACTCATTTAAACAAGGAAATCCATTTATTTTTCAGCCCCACTCTCTTGCTAAATATTGCAATAGATTTCACATCTGGCTTGATGAAAATTGAATAAAGTGAGATGTGACTTGTGGGCATGGAATAAGTATGTATGCGGCTGGCAAGCATTTGCAGGATACAAATAGATCCCCAATTTTCCCGTATGTTATTATTAGAAGTTCTCTTAGCTGCATCTTTTTCTAGGAAAGCTGGATGATAATCAATAGAGATGAGCAAAGTTATGAAAACTTTGATTTGGCTGCATCACCGAATTTCACAAAGAAATTCCCCTTGTGAAGAATTACTTTGTTACGAAGTGCATTTCTTTGTAAGTAGCCGGCGCAATTATGGGGAACGGCGAGTGAGCCACCCCACCCCCATCACTGAACCCCTACAAATGCCTGTTCATTGCTGATCGTGGCATCTCATGTAAGAATGGAGGCCTCTCAGGGTTACAAAAATAAAATAATACCCACCTCGTCCGTTTGAGCATGAAGAGGCTGTCACTGCCACCTTGATTGAAGATCTCACATGCTGCGTGATGACGTCATCACACTAGCCGGTGTGGTGACGTCAAAAGTCACCGTGCAAAAGATTTGGCGCAAGATCTTCAATCAAGATAGTGGCGGTGGCCTTTTCCCACTCAAACGGATGAGGTGATTATGATTTTTTTTACACCGTTTTAGGGGAAATCTATTTGTTACCTCGTGCTTAAACTGGTGTAAAGTAGAACTGGCTAAGTTGCGCATAGCAACCCATAAGATTCCTCCTTTCATTTTTGACTGCTCCTTTGGAAAATGAAAGGTGGAATCTGATTACACCAGTTTGATAAATTACCCCATGAGTCTTGCCACAAGAAGGCATAAAAGTGCTTCCCCTGCTGCCTTATATAAAGGCTCTCAGAGGCTACTTTTGGGTACTGTACCTGAGAGATTGTTTACTGCTAGGCATGCCTCTATGATGCAATCAAAGACATTTTGCCCAGTTGACAGATTTTGAAAAGGGGCACATCGTTGGACTGAAAAAGGCAGGAGAGTCCTTTTGATGAATTTTCTGCCGTCTAGGCCATTCTAACTTAGCTGTTAGGAGATGTTGGAAGCAGTGGTTACATGAGGACACTCACAGAACGAACAAGCACAAGCAGCTCCCACAGTTTCATTGTCCACCATCCAGAAACAGGTGGCACACCTTTGTGGTCATAGCACTCATTATGTGTCCTGCCATTAACAGCCACTGTCTCCTTCGTTTGCAATGGTGTCATGAACAAGAAACCTGGACTACTATGGACTGGAACCAAACTGTCTTTAGCAGTGAATCCAGGTTCTGTTTGGGATCTCGTGATAGTTGGGTTTCAGTATAGAGACCTCATGGTAAGCGCTTCAATCCTGCCTTTACTGTGAAGCGACACACTGCCCCAACTTCTGGTGTGAGGATCTCGGGGGCGTCATCACATACAGCAGTCGGTCACCCCTAGTAATGATACGAGGGACACTAACATCAGTGATATGTGCAGGACATCCTGCCACCACAAGTGTTCCTCTCATAGCAGGGCTTCCAACTGGCATATTTCAGCAGGATAATGCTCTCCACACACAGCAAGGTTTTCCCAGGAATGACTGATTCAGATTCAAACACTTCCTTATCCTGCCCAGTCACTCCAGCATTTATGGAACTGCTAGGACGCTGGCTTCGGCATCCTACGAATGTGCAGGATCTATACGCCCAACTGCAACATCTGCGGGTAAATGTGCTGCAGGATACCCTACGGAACCTGTATGTCCCCATGTCCAACTGTATTTCATCCTTGTATCAAGGCTAACAGGGTCCTAGAGCCTCCTTTCTATGGTACAGTTCTCCCCAATAATCTGATCCTTTTGCTTTACTATTATAGTCACTTCATATATCATCATTACATTCACACATAGAAAGTGTCATTCCATTCCAACTCCTTCTTGGTACATTATTCTTTTTTTTCAAAGAATATATATATATATATATATATATATATATATATTTATATATATATATATACACACATATTTATAGATGGAAAGACGAACAGCACTCCTGGGATCCACAAAAAGGTTTTTCTTTTATTCACCCATGTGAGGAAACGTTTCGGCTGTGAACTAGAGCCTTTCTCTAGCCGAAACGTTTCATCACATGGGTGAATAAAAGAAAAACCTTTTTGTGGATCCCAGGAGTGCTGTTCGTTTTTCCATCTATATACCAAGGGGTAAGCAGCCCATTCCCCGGTGAACGTGCACCCAACCTTCCCAATCATTTTTTGTCAGTGCCGCCAATCTTCTATAATATATATATATATATATATATATATATATATATTTCCAAGTGTGGTTGTTTGTATTGCTCTTACATATTCTCAAATTCTAGAGGTAAATAAAAAAAAAACGGTGCCCTGCAGTGCATCCCATCTAGTGAGAGCTCCTGTATACTGGTATACTGGGAGATTATTCTGTTAGTATGACTAACTCTATAAAAACAAATAGAAAATACTTTCAAAAGAGCAAAATAAGATTTTAAAGATTCGCACACAAACATTTTGTCATGAGGAAGTGGAAGCTTAAGTACGGCACATTCCCTTGCTAATCCATTACTGATGCGTTGCTGCATTTTCTTCTTTGGGAACACAGATACTTTCATAGTCAGTAAAGGAAATTAAAGGGGCTGTTTCTAATAAGGTTCAGACCAGTGTAAAATAATAAAATTAGTTATACCCACCTCAACAAGCCTTTGGCTTTTCATTCCAGCACATCACCGTCCAACATCATTCTTTACTTCCTGGTACCTGCTGAGGAATGGGAAATGACCACACAGCCAGTCATTGGCCAATGGTGATCTTACTCACTCAGCGATTGGCTGAGTGGTCATTACCTGGGTCAAGAGGGACCAGGAAGTAGAGAACTGGGAAGCATTGGAATTAGAGCAGCGCGGGATCGGGAAGGTTAGTATGACTTATTTTTAAAAGTTACCTACTCAAGTTCTGGAGGGCTTAATAGTCACACATACAAATAACCAAATTTACAAAAAAAAAACAATTTAAATTTACCCTACACACATTTTCTGAGTTGATAAGTAGGTCCTGGTGCTTTAGGGGACCCATTGAAAAAAAACACCAGTATTATGGAAGGTGGGGAGTCCACTTCAGATTTCTGCTGCCAATGTTATTGAAACGTTGGCAGACATTGAAGTAATCAAAGAACTGGCATGAAGTAATAGTGCTGGTAAGGTACGTGGAGCTATATTAAAGACAAATATACAACAAGACAACACAGCAGGAACATGCTAATGTGTGATTGGAAAAACTAAAATTAATGAAAAATGTACATTATGCCAACATTTTTGTTGTATCTTTTTTGTTAGATTATTCCCTAAACCTAAAGTAGTGACATGCCAAAATCAAAATAGCCTAGACTAACACTGACAGCATGTAATTAAAGTGAGACATATCTTTTATTTGGAAGCCACAACTCAAGGCTCAATCCTTCATGGTAACATTTCATGGTCATTTTCAGAATCCAAAAGTTTACATTAAAATCTTGTCAACTTACTTTGGCAAATACATTAAAGGCACTGTAATCTGATGTTGCATTAAATTCTATATATACCTTCTAACCTAAATATAGCATGCAATTTTGTAATGGCTGATAGAAGACATGATGGTAGATGTGTTTACCACTGAAGCACGGGCCTGGATAATCCTGTACAAAAATGTCTACATGGTATGTTATATTTAGATGGATCTAGACATTCCATCAACCAGAGCAAAGATAAAATTTGCTGCAAATACCATGGCCAAGGAAAAGTTATGTCCCAACCCCGGCCCCGGACCCAGGGTTTATGTCCTCTATCTAGCTATGTCCTCCTTGCCCATTGATTTTCTCGAAATCTGTATGTTAGCTAGGTATAGTATACTCAATAAGGGAAATTCATGCTTATTCAGTTTTTGTATTATTGCATAGGGAAGGACCAGTTGCATTATCCAACATAACAGCAGTCAAAAGTAATATTTTCTTTCTTTTTTTATTTGTTTTTGGTTTCATTTTGCTAATTGGTCCTTGAAAATAAGGTGACCACAGAAAGGCCAGCTGCATCGATCAACCATAATTTTTAGGAGAACCCAATAGTAAGTGTCTTAGTTCCCAGTAGCACCCCCGCAGAAGAAATTTAGCATTACATAATGACAGTTAAATTTAGTAGGCTGTTGTGTAATGCAGGGACAAGCTGAGTCCTCCAGGGAGGAAAACACTTTTTATAGCTTCAACTTATTCATGGAGATCTTAAATAAAGGACTCTATTAACTAAGAATGACCTTGGAGTAAAGAAACTTGGTTTTCTATGTCAGACAAATCCTTAAATTACAATAATTCTAATACCAATAATAATAATCAATTAGTAGTAGTTATGTTCAGTTTTTAGTGACGCTCCTCCACACAGTTTGAGTATTGGGTTCTACAACTCATTGTCAATAGTAATTTGTTCCATCCTGCTCTAAAAGGCTAGTAATTTTGGTCCTCTGAAGATTTCTACTATTCCTATTTGCCCCTATTATGATATATAACAATACCCGTCCTTCACTAATGGCTATTTAGCTGATTGGTCCTCCTTAGAATTCTAGCATTGAACCTTTCTTCCTTATCTTCTCCTTACGTAGTCCCTCTTGTTTCCAAACCTTTTTGTTCTTTCCTTATTCACAAATCCACCGGTCAAATGCTGGCAGATGGTTAGAAAAAGGTTCCTGTCAGTAACACATGACAAATCACATATCATGTTGTAAGTTATTTTGAATGAAAGATTGGTTGGATAATTTTATAAAAATCTTCTTTATCTTGCAATCTTATAAAAACTTCTTCATCTTACAAGATGGTTACAGATTCAAGACCAAAAAGTACATTTCATTCCAGGACTTTAAGAAGTTAATATCCAGAACAGCAGTTTATTCCACTTTTACATTCTGGTGACAATATCAGTTATCAAACACCAACGTAATAAGAAAGTTGTTATACCAAGCTGCATTATTTTGAAGGTCAAGAGATGGTTCAGAGTAAACGATGAGAGGTTATGGTTCAAATTATAGACTATTTCAGAAGTTGGTTTGGAAGAACGCCACCAAAATGGCCCTTCCTCCAGTAGATAGTAACTTGTAGATTTTTCTTTTGTAATGAGGAAGACACTAATGTTGTACATATCGATGTATTGTATGGTAAAACACCTCAGCAACTTCTGCTATTGGACTCTTTACAGATTTTTACTGTTCATCCAAATTGTATAGACTTCAGCTCCGAATATGTATCTGGAATTCACCAGGGAATTCCATTTAGAGTAGAATTTTTTATGTATAGCTACACTGTGTTCTTAGTGACTAATGCTATGTTTATAACCATTGACAATGATCCACTACCCAGTATCCATTGTCCGGACTGCCGCATAATAGACAGCCCATGATCTGGAGCATGAACTTTAGACTGGTCCCACTAGTAGGGGGTCTACCCAAGGCTGAAAGTGAAATCTTGTTTTGTGGATTCCCTACACAGACTCTTATGTTCATTTTAGACAAATTATGCAATAAATATTCAGCATTTTTAGATGCTTCAGGAACTTGTTCTATATAGAAAATCAGATCCCAATATATGTAGATATGCATCAGAATTTGGTGGCTGTTTATCTCCCCTGAGACCAGAAGGATTGGTCTTATTGAAATTCAACAAACAAACTTTAGTTTCGTGACAACTGCCATCAGGGTAGAGTTGGGACAACACCATACACATTAGATGAGCAGTGTATGGTTCTTCTTAGTATCAATTCTCCATTACACATTATACTGATTTAAAGGGGTTCTCCAGGGTTTATATACTGAAGCGCTATTCTCAGGATAAATCATCAATATCAGACTGGCAGGAGTCCAGCTCCCAATCAGCTGGACAAAGAGGATATGGCACTGCGTGAGTGCTTAGGCCTCTTCTTAAGCCATGTAACGTCATGTCCATCAGTCACATGGCCTAGGTGCAGCTCAGGCCAGTCAAGTGAAAGGGAGTGAGCTGAGATAGAAAGCACAACCACTGTACCATGGATAGTGCTGTGCTTTGTAAGCTGGGAGGAGGCCACAGTGTCTGACGCAGTCTTGGTGAGCGTTGCGGCTTTCTGAACTAACTGATTGACCTTGGAAATCCGATTCCCACTGATCTCATATTGATGACCTATTCTGAAGATAGGTCATTAATATGTAATTCCTGGAAAACACTTTTAAAGAGGTTGTGAAAGACCCCCCCCCCCCCATTTGGCCGGACCTGTAAAGGAAGGATTACTTACCTGCTTTCCGGCACTAGCTCTCCGTTCCTTCTTCTCCAGGCCTGTGATGCTCCGCTGGGCTCCCTCAATATCAACATTAGGTTTGACATTGCCGCAGCCAATCATTGGCCAACGCGGTGACTCGCTCTCCTTATGATGTGACGAATGATCAAGGGGATCCGGTCTCTGCTACGTCCAGTGATTGGCTGCAGCAATCTCAAACTGGATGTTGACATCAAGGGAGCCCATCAAAGCATCACAGGCCTAGAGCAGAAGGAGCGGGGAGCCGGGAAGCCATAAAGTAATCCTTCCTTTACAGGTCCGGCCAAATGGGGGAAGGGGGAGGTGCCAACCCCAAAGTTGAGGATGGTGAAAAATCTTAAAGATTTCAAGATCAGTCTAGTTAGTTTTGATTTATCACTTTGGAATGCAGGTTGCAAACAGATGTTCAAGAAATCATTTTGTATTTGTGAAGACCAGGGTTTCCAGTTTTATAGGTTTTCAATAAACATAATGGCTGATTACTGTAAAGAAAGTTATATGAGAGAAGAACCAGGGACCCAGCCAGGCTACTACCTCCTGGAGTAGTCCTGGTATAGTTGGCTGCTGACCCACTGGAGTCAGAGATATCGGTGAGAAGCACCAAGCACACAGGCAAAAAACGTAGTATGAACACAGTCCAAAGTCAGGGCAGGCCGAGTACTTGCGTATTCCAAATAGCTATTCCAAGATCAGGGCAGACAGAGTACATGCATAGTCCAGGTCACATTTCCAAAGTCGAAGCAGATGGCAAGGAGCAGAATTGGTTGACAGGTAAGGTTCGGTACACGAGTATTCAGACAAAAGATTACTTTAGCTGGTTACTAGAGACTAGATAACCTACAGAGAGACTGATCAACAACTTAACCAGCACTTGGACAGGGGCAGGAGGAAAACATTAACTCTCTCAGTGCTAAAGGAAATGTCACTGATCTCTAATCCCAATTCACACAGGGAGAGCAGAGCGATGTCCGGGCCTGTGGTTACATAACATCACGTCATCCTCCTTGATGGTTGTCTAGAATTAGTGGGGTGTTTGAATGCTTATTTGCCTTCATGTCTTGATGTCTGTAAAGTGCTGAGGAATATGTTGCCGCTTTATAAGTGAGTCAAATAATAATAAAGTAATAATGTCGGTCTGGATATAATTTGGATGAGTTTAGAAAGATAAGTGAATTTTAACTTTGGGTTTCTTCCCATAATTATTAATCTACGGATATGAAGTAATATCTTTCATGTTCAGACAGAACACTGTAAATATGGTTAACTTTTCAGAAACCTAATACAATGGCTAGTTTACTTAACACATGTAGTCACAATGATCAGACATTACAGGGCGTTCTTGTTTGCTTTTAGTATGTTGGACTGTTCCCTACATCCGCCAGTTTGAGCTTAGATGTAGTTCCTCATTTACTTGTTCTTATAGCTTCTGGACAACATCCATTTGCAGTTATTTTGGAATGTACAAGCCTATTAAATATTTCAGTCCGAAGCTAATGTTCTCCAGTCACCATTGGATTCATTTCTCTCTTTTTTTTTTGTTAATCTGAACACGACAGTAAAAAGTTAGTAATTTTTGATTTAGTGGTTACTATCTCCTTGGGGAGAGAGCTCTTTTATCGGTGTGAGGAGACTTATAGGCCATACATGCTCCTCTGGAATTCTGGGAAGAAAGGGATGCAAATGAGCTCTTAACAAGCTCTGCCTATAATTCCACCAGATGTAAGGCAGCTATCCTAGAAGTCAATGTTCCACCCTTTAAATTGGCCTTGAGACATGACTCGGATATTAAATAAGCCAGTACCTCATCTGCAGACTGCTGTTTCAGGGTGATTGCCCCTTATCAGTGCAGAGCAGAGAATACTGGCTTAACTGGGTGAGAAGCCAAGTCAGGATTTGGTGGGTACTATCTCTCCTTGGGCAGACAGCGCCTTAGTCGGTGTGAGGAGACTTATAGGCCATACATGCTCCTCTGGAATTCTGGGAAGAAAGGGATGCAAATGAGCTCTTAACAAGCTCTGCCTATAATTCCACCAGATGCAAGGCAGCTATCCTAGAAGTCAATGTTCCACCCTTTAAATAGGCCTTGAGACATGACTCGGATATTAAATAAGCCAGTACCTCATCTGCAGACTGCTGTTTCAGGGTGATTGCCCCTTATCAGTGCAGAGCAGAGAATACTGGCTTAACTGGGTGAGAAGCCAAGTCAGGATTTGGGGGGTACTATCTCTCCTTGGGCAGACAGCGCCTTAGTCGGTGTGAGGAGACTTATAGGCCATACATGCTCCTCTGGAATTCTGGGAAGAAAGGGATGCAAATGAGCTCTTAACAAGCTCTGCCTATAATTCCACCAGATGTAAGGCAGCTATCCTAGAAGTCAATGTTCCACCCTTTAAATAGGACTTGAGACATGACTCGGATATTAAATAAGCCAGTACCTCATCTGCAGACTGCTGTTTCAGGGTGATTGCCCCTTATCAGTGCAGAGCAGAGAATACTGGCTTACCTGGGTGAGAAGCCAAGTCAGGATTTGGGGGGTACTATCTCTCCTTGGGCAGACAGCGCCTTAGTCGGTGTGAGGAGACTTATAGGCCATACATGCTCCTCTGGAATTCTGGGAAGAAATAGATGCAGATGACCTCTTAACAAATCCTGCCTCTAATGCCACCAGATGTAAGGCAACTATCTTATAAGTCATCTAAGTCATGTCTCAAGGCCTATTTAAAGGGTCAAACACTGACTTATAGGATAGCTGCATTATATCTGGTGGCATTAGAGGCAGCACTTGTTAAGAGCTCATTTCCATCCCTTTCTTCCAAGTTGGTAATTCAGCACACTCAGAATTGTGCATGTACTGTAAGTTCAACTATTCTGGTTTATTGGAAGAAATAACTAATTAAATTGATTTGATTCTGATAGAAATGTCATTACAGAGGATTTTTGGGACAAAAAGAACTCTTAGCATGGGCTACTAATTTGTGATTAGTGGGGCTCTGACCACTAGGAAGCTGACTGGATAACAGACTGATGGGAATGGGACTGATTGACAGTACCAGGCACGGCAGCACATATCCATGACCTGCTGTCTCTGGATAGACATTGAAGAGGTTGCAGGGCTCCGTTGAGGCACTAGCTAAATGTGAAGGAACTGGGAGTCAGACCTCCCCCGATCACTCATTGATTGTGTGATTTTAAGGATATGAATCAATGGAAAAACATTCATCTCTACTTCCTCTCCTGAAACTACAAAAACATGTTTCATGCAATAGGACATACTGTAGTCAATCAGATCACATTGCAATGGTGACAAGAGCAGAAGAGAAGTGTATGGATCTCATGGGTGAACTGGCCATAGACCCTATAGGAAAACTTCCTTGTGGGCCAATGACCAGAGGGGCTGCATGAGCTCTCCTCATGACAGCCAAATAAGTGATCATCTGACACTCCCCTCCTGACTCCTGAATTTAACTAGAGTAGGAGGACAGAATGTGGCAGCTGGCTCTGGCCACCACAAATTGCACTTTTTGGGGAGGTATTTTGTGATGCACTGTGGTATTTGGTTCTGCTGGGTGGTATAATGTGCTGCAGTATGGTATTGCTGGTCCTACCTACTTTTGTTGGCCCTGCCTTCTGTCAATGTTGACCCATTTACCAAATGGGACAACTTTTTTTTTTTTCCAGGGCCATTTTAAGTTCCCAGTCCGCCCCAGTGGATCTCCTATGAATCTTGCAGCAGGCAGTGACCAGCATCCATAGAGTGCAGATTGCAAAGATAAAAATGAAGCCCCTGTCTGCAGCTGCTTGACACCATCACACTCCCAATTGCCTGTAACAAAAGGTCCCATTGCCCTCATTCCATTTTCATAGCTGAAGTACATTTTCCACCTTGTTTGCTCACGTTACAGAATCTGGATGATAACATCTCTGTGCAGGTTCTCACCACCCATTAAAATATGGACAACAGTAACATGGGATAAGCCTTATTTTACTCCCCATAGGAAGGAGAGAGAGGGCGCTAAGTGAGTACTTCTCTCTCCTTCTTCAAGCGATCAGTGGTGGTCTCAGCACAGGAGCGTAGCTAACAGCTCATGGGCCCTGGTGCAAGAGTTGTGCTTGGGGCCCCCTTCCCTCAGTGCTTTGTGTGTCTTCTTATGCAGCACAAGGTTCTTTGGGCCCCCTCAGGCTCCTGGGCCCGGTAGCGAATGCTACCTCTGCACCCCCTATAGCTACGCCCATGTCTCAGCACTCAGACCCTCTCTGATCAACACTTTTTTTTTACTTTACAATGCCTGACAGCACTTCATTTGCTTCCTATCTTGACAAAACAACACTTTGTAGAATATTGCAATCATGATGTATTTATTCACATTGTTTTACACTGGTTTCTATGTCTTCATACATCCACAACTATATGTTTCATGTCACGGAGCAGTAAGTACCAGCCGGTGTATTCGCTTACATGCTGCATAACACGCATTCATGGTACGACCAGTAATGAGGGGCTGTTGTTGTGAAGTAAGGCTTTAAGTGAAGACCTGTCATCTGTTCAACACTAACAAGTATAAGTGACTGGCCACCTTATGACACTGTGCTGTTTTTAGGCCCAGCATTCTTCACTGATTTTTTTTTTAATATATCGTTATAGTGATCAGAACGCTGTTTTCTTAATATAGAAACAATTCTAATATTCTGCATGGTGACCACTTGCATGTTAGAAGCTTACCTACGGTTTTATTGTTCAATTTACATAGACAGTATGCAGCAAGCTCTTTAGCTCCATCTAGTGGTGACTGGAATTGTTTAAATTATTGTGTTTAATTGCTGTTTATCAATTCTGCCTTTCAAAAGCCAGAACCGTGCTATGGAAGAGCTTGTTTTTATATGGGGAGAGCTATTCTAAGGTAAATACAAGTATATGATCACCTCTTATCTCTTATTGATTTCTTTTTTGGGTGGAGGAGAAAAAAATAAAGTTAAAAATCATCAATATAGGCATTGTGATTTTTAGTTATTTCTTTTTTTTTTTTGCAGTGTTGATTGATAACATAATATAGTAATGTTTCTGGCATTTTTGGACTCGATGATACCAATTATGTTTACTTTTTTATTGTTTATATTTTTACCTAAAACATGAAATTGTTTTTCTTTTTACTTTTAATTTCTTTTTTTAATGATATCAAACTTTAATCATGTGTTTGTTTTAGGGTACTTTACTATCTGATCACTTGATTGCTTATAAAGAACACTGTAAATGTATTCTACTTTCAGCATCATCTGTCTACACCACACCTCTAGTACTAAGATGGTGATGGTGATGTCTTTTGTGAGGGGGAATGGTGCTGTTTCTGGAAAGAAAGTTCTATTAGTAGAGTGTACAGACCTTTTACTGAGGCCTGTTTCAAAGATAAAACACAATATTATATTAAAGGGGTTGACTGGGACTCCTAAATAAATGACCTATCCTCAGGATAGATCATCAACATGAGATTGGTGGGGGTCTGACGCCTGGCACCCGGGTCTGCTCTTGGAAGAGGTTGCAACTTTCTCTGAGCATACCAAGCACAGTGCCATACATTGCATAGTGGCTCTGCTTGGTATCACAGCTCAGGTCCATTCACTTGAATGGGACTAAGCAGCGTCTAGGCATTGTGACTGATGAATGTGACTTCACTGGTCTAGGAAGAGGCCGCAGTGCTCGTCGAAGCACAGTGGCCTCTTCAAACAGCTGATTGGCGAGGGTGGTGGGAGTCGGGCCCCCACAGATTAGATATTGAATTCCATAAGACCCCTTTAAAAAAATATATCCAAATATATATCCATTGCTTCATACTGTGAAATGTGCATTTGTTTCTGAGATGCAGCATGTGAAGAGCTCCAGTTAACCTTCAGCTTATACTGTCTTTGTAGGCTCATAGTGGGAGTTAATATGATACCTATTAAGTACAGTAATGGCCTCCAACAAGTACTTGTAGACAGGCCACCTGTCTCCTGATACTGATCAATGATCTCTCTTCTTAGCAAAATCGTAACAGCTAGCCGTGGAAAACTGGACGCAATGTATCTAAAAACTATTACATGTGGTTATTTAATGAGAGCATCTAATTTACAGAAAATATATACCCCCCTTCCCCGGGACTCCTTTAATTACTTTACTTACCTTGAACATGAAACGCTCGTCTGATTAAAATAACACAAGTTTGGTAAAACCTCAAGGTTTTCTGCAGGAATGCCAATAATTAATGTATCCTGTAGTAACCGCTCATCTGGTAGCATTCAGAAAATGATCTTACTGTACGTGTGCGAGAAGTGACTGGGATGTTCAATCTAGAAGGAAAATAACAGAAATTCCAACGCACAGATTACGTTACTTCTATATGTCCTATAATACACGTGAGCCGCAAATTTCTATTATAGCATATGTAAAGAAGAAGCGGACAATCCGGTCGTCAAAGAACACTGGTTATATACCTACCGAAATGAGCTCCTCACTCTCAAAAAATGAATGTTAAGCAGCAAGGCTTTTAGCACAGGGGCCTTCTGTTGGTCTGTCCTCTCCTGGGGAAAACATTACCCCATATATAAAATACAACTGCATTGCATTTACAGATAAGCAATTTTCTTAAAATAATTTTGGTCTGATTCAGCTAAATCTGAATAAATTCTACTAGAATAGATCTGGTTGTATCTCTCTTTCTCCTGTCCATCTCTCAGTCTCTCTCTCTTGTCTCTCTCCTATCTCTTCTCTCTCAATATCTCTCCTCTCTCTTTTCCATCTCTTTCAATCTCCCTCTCTCTCTCGATCTTCTTTCTCTCTTTTTTTTATCATCTTTCTCCTCTCTCTCCTGTCTCTCTTCTCTGTCTCAATCTCACTTATCTCTTTCTTCTCTCTCTCCCATGTCTCTTAATCACCCTCTCTCTTTCTTTCCCCTTTCTCTCTTCTTTCTATCCTCTTTCTCCTCTCTCTCCTGTCTCTCTTCTCTCTCACAATCTCACTCATCTCTTTCTTCTCTCTCTCCCATCTCTCTCAATCTCCCTTTCTCTTTCTTTCCCCTTTCTCTCTTCTTTCTATCCTCTTTCTCCTCTCTTTCCTGTCTCTCTGCTCTCTCTCACTCTCTCTTCTCTCCCTTCCATCTCTCTCAATCTCCCTCTTTCGATCTCCTTCCTCTCATCTTTCTATCCTCTTTCTCCTCTATCTCCTCTCTCTCAATCTCTCTCATCCATCTCTCTCAAGCTTACTCTCTGTTCGTTCTCCTTTCTCTCTTCTTTCTATCATCTTTCTCCTCTCTCTCCTGTCTTTCTTCTCTCTCTCAATCTCTCTCCTCTCGTTCTTCTCCCTCTTCTATCTCTCTCAATCTCCCTTTCTCTTTCTTTCCCCTTTCTCTTTTCTTTCTATCCTCTTTCTCCTCTCTCTCTCTTTCTCTCTCTCCTGTCTCTCTTCTCTCTCTTCCATCTCTCTCAATCTCCCTCTTTCAATCTCCTTCCTCTCATCTTTCTATCCTCTTTCTCCTCTATCTCCTTTCTCTCAATCTCTCTCCTCTCTTTCTTCTCTGTTTTCCATCTCTCTCAATCTCCTCTTTCTTTCTTTCTCCTTTATCTCTTCTTTCTCCTCTCTTGTCTCTATAAGTTTTTCCCCCCTCTTCTCTTCTCTCTCTGTCTCCTCCTTCTTATTCTGCTGAATCTTTTTTTTTTTATTGTGTTGAATTTCCAAATTGCTGAATTGATTCATCATCTCTAAATATATTCTATACTCTTACAACTTGTAAACCAGAGGAACCCTTGATTTGAAGTGGACTGATTTTCCTTGCAGAGCGGGACTTTACTAGAACATGTTACAGGCAATGGCAATCTGTTAGTGATTAGCACCCAACTACACCACTTTCCTAATCACTCTGATCACATTTGGGCAGTTTATTATTTCTTTAATCCTCTACGCAGAGGGGAAGTCAGCTCTCGTCTTCTTGTTCGTAGTATGGAATGGCTGAATTTACTTTACAATGCAAGCTTTCTCCACAATAACGACTAAATGCTCCTTTAACCGCCAATGTGTAATTCTGCTCGGTAGATGGAAACCAAAATTACAGGTTTGGGTGAGATGCACTGAAATTTTATCCACAAGGAATTCTTTTGCTCTTGCAGGGATTAGTAGCTTGCAGTCAAGGGAAGGAGGCAGGGGGGGTCATTGGGAAAAATATTTGTCTGTCCTTAACCACAGACATAGACACGTACATGATTATTGATAAATAGCTGCAGTCTCGTGAGCTGTGCGTGATGTGGCTCTGTCATAAGACTGCTGCTTCAGTCTTCATTCTTTTGCTTTCCAGTAATATTATTTACATAGTTTATGGTGCATTTTTAAATATCTTAATTGATATATTACTCACATATGAAACCGCTTTACACTTTATATAAACAAAATCACCTAAAAAGTAAAGCAACTTTATATCGACTTGCATTTCTTGTCTTGCACTGGTCCTGGATAATACACATACTGTATTATACTCCAGAGCTGCATTCACAATTCTGCTTGTCATTATTTGCTCACAAGGCTCCTGAGTATGTAATATGTTGTCTAATACTTAGAAATGTGTTGCATTTTATACAGAAACGTATAAATGCATTTATTTCTGTGTAAATTGGTGTTCTGGAAGGCTGTCTGTTTTGGCTGCACTTGGACTATGAAGTCTAATTAACTTTAAACCATGTGTAAATCTATGCAAATGAAACTGTTTGGATTCTTTGTACGTAGACAGTAGTCACTTCCGTCTATGCAGAAATGCAAAAAAAAAAGCCCTCCAGAGTAGCAAAATGAAAAACAACTCTTTGAATCGTGAAGGTTTCTCAATATCTGGTGATTATCTTACTTATAACATTGTGATTCCAATTTTTCACATTTAAAAGGAAAGCTCGACAAGATAACTAGGTTCTCTTTGTAACTATGAGGAGGGGTGAGGGCTTCATAAAAAGTCCTTAAAGTATAACTGTCATTTCAGGTAACTTTTTAGAATAAGCTGCCATGTGGATTAAATGAGCAATAACACTATTTTTTAGCAGTTTTATGCTCAGCAATCTGTCTGCAAATAGCTGTTGGATGCAGAGCAGGGGGATCGTGTTTGTCACAGGACATGTGGAAAAATAAGAATCTGCTACTTAAAGAGTTTGTGCCACTAAAAATATTCAACATTTTTCAAACTGACACCTGACTCTGAATACTTTTGAAATTAAATGTAATTAAATATTTAGTACAGCTACTGACCTAGTCAATAAAATGTATCTGTACAGCGCCACCTGCTGTATGTCCCTTTTCTTATTTCTCTGTCCACGTCACTGAGATGGCCGGATATGCTCAGTTTAAATCTGCCCACAGCTCAATTTTCTGTTAGAAATTTTGGCAGTTACAAGGAAATAGGTACAGCAGAAAGAACATAGCCCTTAGCTGCCAGCCTGAAGAGAATCTGGCACAACATTTAGAGCAACCATCTCTGGTTTCATGTGAGGTACAGGGCTGGTTCTAGCTTTGTCATGTATTGTATGAAGTCCGATTTTCATTTTTTACATCAATCATGGCATAACCCATTTAACTCTCTGTAGCCCACCCTCTGAAGCAGTAGCAGTAATGGAGGACATTACACAGCAGTACTGAACAGTATAGATGTGATTCTAGCAGTTATATAGGACAGTAAATGACTTACAAGCCAGCAACAATCTCTCTGTCATTCTCTGAATCCCTCTAGCAGCCCCTCCTTTCTCCTCCTTCTCGCTTCCATCTCCATAGACTTCTATGTAATTCAAATCCTTAATAAGTATAGGTGAAAAATTGGGGGAGCAGGAGAGGATTGTGATAAGAGGAGAAGAAACCGAATTGTCCTGAGGAAGAGGGCGATGAGCCCTTGAAATGCGTAGACAAAGAAATAAAAGTAATGTTCTTCATCACCAATTATGCGTTCTTGATTCCTCCTGATCCAACGGTTCTATCTCTGGTTATCACGCTTATTTAGTTACCGTTCCTGTACATCGCGCCTGCGGTGTGGGACTCAGAACCGGGGCAGCAGTCCAGGACCTCCATTTGCTGGTCGGACAGAAACCAGCAAGGCACTCTACAGCTGTTGTGACTACTCACAACAGGATCTGGTAGGCACAACCATTACAGAAATTTATCCACACATCCAGATGAAACTGCACATGAGGCGCTGCCTCCTGTCTTTCTTTTTTTGTCTTACTTAATAGAAAAACAAAGGCATATTAAGAAATCAATCAGGACAACATATTCAACCTATTTAGATTAGTGTTCATGGGTGGACCTTCATTTGAAAGATTTGTACAAAAATAATGATGAAAGATTACGAGAGGTTTTCCCCTAGTTAGCCTTTAAAGTCAGACACAGATACTTTAATTGAATTAAAAGTCGGCGCTCGTCTCCCATAGACCTGCTGTGATATATATAAAAAAAGATGACATTTGAGAAGATAACACAGACACATATCTGTCAGAGCCAAGTCCGATGAAACACAGAACCTTGGAACATGCTGAGACGGAGTTTGACATAGCACTAAGCGTCCCAGTACTCCATATCCTTAGCATATTTCATCCTAGGAATTATTTTATAGTATTTCCTTTAGCATTGTTTTACCAGACACTTCCTATATTGTTCATATGTTATATACATTGATTTTGACCTTTTTGTTTCTAAAATCCAATTACAAGCTCCGCTCCATTTCTGCTGAATAGATATATTAGACCATGATTCCGTCTCCAATTTATCAAGTATAAGTTATTTTTCTTATCTAGAATTCCCATTAATGGTCATTAGGAAATGTGGAATCTCCCCAACCATTGATGAATCTATGGCTTATCTCCTTTTTTAAGTGATGGATTTGGCGCTTAATTTCATTCAAAACCTTTAGCCATGTATCACAATTAGAAAGCTGCTCGGACACTTTGGGAGAAAGTCTACTGTAACAAATAGCTTCAAAGATTTGGGAAAGCATGAAATCTTAACACAAAGGACCTGGAGGCCGAATCGTATGAGATATTTAGCAAAAATGGGTCTGTTGTGCATATTTTTGGTTGGTTTTTGTTGATAGCTGATCTCGTAAGTGCTAAATGTTGACCTACAAATTCTACTTTTCAGTTGGACTTGTCCAGGTAGGACACAATAGAGACACTTCAAGATATAATACCGTTTAATAGGCTCTCAGGGCAGTGGGGTGATGCCATGGGGCTGTCTGAGCCCTTCTCATGGCCACCAGCAAGGTACAACCTGACCCTCCAAGCGTTAATTAGCACTGGGACCGTCAAGCACTTATGTACCTGGCTGGTGACCTCAAGTATTCTCAGATAGCTTCCTGCTCCACCACGAAAAGGTTGCTTCTAGTAAGGTATTTTGTGTTGCACTGTGGTATTTGGTTCTGCTGGAGCAGTATTTTGTCCTGCACTGTGGTATTAGGTTCTCCTGGGGTGGTATTTTGTCCTGCACTGTGGTATTTGGTTCCCCTCGGGTAGTATTTTGTGCTGCACTGTGGTATTTGGATATTCTGGGGCAGTATTTTGTGCTGCATTGTGGTATGGTATTGCTGACCCCACCTACGACATGGGGGCCACTTACATTTTTTTTTCCAGGGCCACTTTTAGTTCCCAGTCCATCTCTGCAAGAGAGACACCAGTGTTCATTGTATAAAGATGCATATCAGCCGTCTTATGTTCACACTTGTACTATGGCTTCCATTCATTAAAGAATCCAGAACGCTGTGCCAGATCTTTTTGATGGATACAACCAGTGCCCAACTGACCCCAAAAACTTACAATAGGAATCCACGGTGTCCATCATTGTGCCGCATTGAATTGAGCCTTTGATACAAATGTGAATAGACCCTTCATACAGTAGGTATGGCTCTTAGATACAATACATGAATATATAGAATGGGAATATATTAAACTGCATATTGTATAAAAAGTGAAAACATTGTTGGTATATTGGTGTCTTATATTGACATATACAAGAATACATATGCAAAAAATGTAATTGTGCACTATTTTTGTCATAAAAAGGTGCTACATTTGTCACATGCACAGATGTATAAAAAGTTCAAGTTGGAGTATACTCACTGAGATCTGAAGAGTTGCACATCCCAAATTAAAAGTTTTGCATCCGCAATGTGCAATGAATCTGACATGGGGCACATTTTCCAAATAGTGAATGTGCTTTAAAAGAGAAGGCACATACCTAAACGGAAAATTGTTGGACGCTAAGGACTTGTAAATATGGCACTCAGATGCTTGCCCCATTTTCAACTCCCTATCTACTCAAAAAACTGTCCTGTTTGCCCCTTAGTTCTGGACAGATTAGGCTTAATTAAAAAAAAATCTTAAACCATATGATTTGTGCTTCCCCGCGGTAATAGATTATATTGCAACTGTTCTTCCATACATCATTGGAACTTCTTTAAGCTTCCAGTTTCAGGTTTTGGTTTAACTTTCTCACCTTGATTTAAGGGTCATTAATACCATCTCAGACAGCAAAATACACCGAAATTGTGTGGGGGCCCATAGCAAAGTTCAGAATTGACTCCACCATCACATATAGCTAGGAATGGGCCTTTAGCATTTTAAGGCTCTGCGTTAGAGGCTCTATTTGGGGCCTTTGTTGCAAATTCCTCCAAAAAAAGCTGACCCGAACGGACCTCATTATAGTCAAGTCAATGGAGTCTGTCTGGCCCGTTTGTATCAGTTATGTACCGGATCCAGCACTTTTCTAACAGAGCAGAGCAATGAAAATAGCTAGCTCTGATGTGAATGCACCCTAATAGTGCTTGAGGATACTCCTGTATATAAGAAAAAAAAAAAAACTATTTTTTTTCTTTTTTCCAGTTTTTTTAGTCTGCTGTCATGTCTTAAACCCAGGACCTACAATAAGAGATACAGAAACGTTAGCATTTAAGCCACAGACTTGACTATGGAAAATGGCAGGATTTTCTCTGACCAAAAGCCTCAATAGTATTCTTCCCATATACAATGTACTGATATTTATAAATGCATCTCTAATTCTCTACATATCGGTACATTGTATAGGATAACAGCAAAATAATAATTTATTTAGAAAATACAAAAATGTAATGGAGCAAAATAAATGACAATAAACACATTTTTAGCTCTCTATCTCTTTCCCTTTCTCTCTCTTAGAGCCACCCCCGAAAAGGGGAAATGGCCAAACCATGACTCTTTTGAGAAGTGCAGGGACTCTTTACAGTGTCCTGGCCCCATAGTAACTGCTTGGTCTCTGATCTCAGACATCTCAATGCCCTTCTTCTGGCTGAATTCTGGAGCACAACAGCAAAACAGAAACCCAGTTTAAAGAAGGGTTGTTTATTCCCCAAAACTTTGTGCTATGACGGTGCCTTCCAGAAAAATCAAGAAAGCTGCTTTTGGTCATACATGCTGATGAAAGGCCAATCTTGTAATTCATGTATGGGCAGAGTCTAGCAGAGCAAGATGTCCTCTATGTTACATGGGAAAGCAGTAGTCTCAAACCCTTTCCATTGCCTCCTGGTACTTTAGACTGGTACCTTATACAAGATGGCAAAGATCTACTGAAAAGAGTAGCACCAAATTTATGGTTCTGCCAGCTGTTCGGTATATCCACAGAAGAAAAGGAGCATCTTGTCATGTTAATTAGCATGTATATAGGAACATATTATGCATATAAAATACTGAACAAAGCAAACATCCAGTTGATAGACCAAAGAACTGCCTTTATGTTTGGCTCCTATGTGAGAAGAAGCTCGTCACCAGTTTCATCATCATGAATAGTGATGGAGGACTCCACTATAATACACATACATGTAATTAGTTGAGAAAGCATCACAAAACCTCTCTAGTGGTTATTCATGGCTCACCATCTGTCTAGTGAGATATAAGCCTACTTAATTGGAGAAAATTTAACACAGTGGAGCCATTTAACTTGAATTGGCCTTTGGTGAGTTAAAGACAATACATCAGCATTCAACCTACAGATTTTCTATGCATATTTGTGAGTGAACTCATTAACTTTCCTTGTCTAGTTCAGATATTTTGTTTTTCATGTCTCTTCATTCTAGCTCAGTAGTAAGAAAGAAGCAGCTTACGCTCAATAGTGTCTCATGGATGGAGGTCTTGAGGGTTAAGATGCCATGCATAGTGATTGTGGGGACTAACACTTGGCATAAATCAGGATTCAGGTAGTGTTGGGCACGAAATTTTTATCGCGAATATGGCCACTTCGAGAATTTGGGAAGATTTAGAATATAGTGCTATATATTCGTATTCGCGAATATTCTAGATTTATTTTCCCTCTGAACCCATGATCCCTCTCTGCTTCTTGCTTGTGGGCCAATGAGAAGGCTGCAATGTCTTTGTCTGAGCTTAGCAACATCCCTAGCAACCAATAGGGAAGTTGCCTACCCCTTACTATATAAGAACCTCCCCAGCAGCCATTTTCTGCAGTTTTTTCCAGTTCTGAGAGAGAACAGTGTCATTGCTGTGCTCTGTGCTTTGCTGTGTCATTACATTAGATAGTTAGTTAGTTAGCTTATATATATAATACAGATAGTTAGTGGGAGATAGTCAGTGTAGGTTAGATAGTGATATAGTGTAGCTGATAGGTTGGCAGTGCAGGGTGTTAGGTAGTGTGATAGGTTCTGCTGTCCGTACATACATGCTACAGACATAGTGCTGTGATGTCACATTACATTAGTTAGTTAGTTAGTTAGCTTATATATATTATACAGATAGTTAGTGGGAGATAGTCAGTGTAGGTTAGATGGTGATATAGTGTAGCTGATTCCAGTGATGTAGGTTCCAGTGCAGGGTGTTAGGTAGTGTGATAGATTCTGCTCTCCATACATACATGCTACAGACATAGTGCTGTGATGTCACAAATTCACAACAATATTTAGTGCACCAATCACTAATATGTAGTCAGACCTGCTAAAATGTGAAGTTGCACTTATTGCGCAAAAATATGCGCATCATTGATTGCCGATTTGCGCAATCGCGAATATATCGGAGCACTCTAACTGCATATGAAGTTATTGTAATGTTCTGCCGTGCCAACCATTTTTTCCAGTCTCAGGAAACTTCTAGCAGCTTAAAAAATGTAGCAATAGTGACCCACACCTGTATTGCACCTGCATTACGCGCATATTACATTGCCATTTTTCGCAATTAAGAAAATAATCGCGAATTCATGACAAATATTCACCCAAATATTCGCAAAATATCGCAAATTCGAATATTGCCCCTGCCGCTCATCACTATAATTCAGGGTATTTTTTTAAAAAACACCTTCACAATTTTAACAGTGCAAACATGTAGGTCCAATTTTAACTTGTTAATCAATCAAACAGGTTATAAGTGAACCTTACTGTTTCCAACAGATCCATGAAGTCTATAGAGAAATGGCATGCTCATCCAACTAAAAACAGCCCTTAATTATTTGCAATGGCAAAGGTCCTAGAGGCTGGTCCCCATCAATCTTACCTTTATAAGCAGGCTGACTTACATTAAAAAGGGTATTGTTGTAGGGCAAATCCTGTAGAATAATTAGGGTATCCCAATAAAACGGCATAGGAAACAAGAGTCCCATACCAGATCTTCAAAATACTGACCTGATATTCAGCCACATTACTTTGCATCATCTATTTGATACTCCTAGGAATGTTGGTTTGGATAAAAAAAAATAACAATGAAAAAATCCTCAAACAACATCAATTCAGTCTACTGGGTTCTTCATGTTCCCATGCCACATTGGATGCCTTATGGTCATTGTAGGCTCCTGCAATGGCACTATATAGCTAATTATGTTACACAGTGGTTAGGGCTACTCCTCGGGCATTATCCTGGCAGTCTTTTGGTGTTCACCCTTTAACCCCCTTACAGGAATCTAGACATTTCTGCACGGGAACCATCAGGTCGCTACATCTTAGAGTAGTCTCGTCTTTGTTAAAATCAGGCAGATGTCAAATCAGGCAGAAAGAGTCAAATCCGAAAAACAGGCAGAAGTCGATACAAGGGCAGACAAACATATAACAATACACAGGACACTAGTAAGCTGGAACCTAATGAACAGGCACCCTTCCATAAGGGATGGTGCCTTAAGTACTCCGAGGAGGCCAACCATTGGCTGGTGTGGATTAGGGTGTACACATGCTGGTCCTTTTAGAGCCAAAGTGATTGTGTGCCATAAAGGCAGAGGAAGAGAGGCCTTGATGGCAAAAAACAGGCGGCAGCCTGCTTGGAGAGACAGAGAAACTTTGGCGGTCGGGCCCTCTGAAAGGAGGAGAATGGACAGCAGGACTTTGCCTGGAGCAGGCATGTAGAGCAGCGGCAGCCATGAGCCGCAGCTGTTATAAATTACATTAGAGAATAAGAGATTAGATCCACTACATGTGTATGCACAGACTCAGAAGATGGCTGCACAATATCACTAGTAGTGTATATCACACTTTTGCAGCCTCTTTTGGTTTCTTTGTGCGGTTAGGACTCGTCGTGACCTCTTTTAACCAACAATGTTTGTTTGTTTCCAAATTTATCACTAACTTTCTGATTGGAACGGTCAGATCTCAGCTCAGTATCCGACAGGAAATAAACATTTACATAAATTAATTGAGATGGGAAACCATCAGATGTTACATAGCGAGCTCTGCCGAGGGAACGTAGAAGCAGATTGTGGACTTTTTTCACATAGATCGCTCCTCATTGACTTTACACTGTTCTTGGGAGTTCGCAGGATTTTGTTTGGGCTTCTCAGGCTCTCTTAGATGTCTACCCAGGAGGATAGGAATAGATTGTTATATTAATCACTAAAAATACATAAATAATCCCTAGCAGTCTTTCTTCTTGACTTGGAGAGGAGATGTCCACTTTGCATACTTCATTTTTATGACCATGGTGTCTCGATGACTAGCAGATCACTGAGAGTCCTGCTGTTGAGACTCACCGTGATTAGTAGCAGCAAATGTTCAATGCTCATGCAGTGCCACCACTGGAGAGATGAAGAATTACACAATTCTCAATGAGATCAACAGACTGTCCATGTAATGCATGAACGTGCCAGGTCCTCCAGTGAAAAAGGGACATTCTTGGTAGATGTTCCCTGTCTGGCTAATAGGTGATTGTCCTGAACTAGGGACCTCCCTCACTATTAAAGGGCATCTGTCAGCAGATTTGTACCCATGAAAGATGCTGGAGGCCTATGTGTTGGTTCTATGATCATATGTGCCCACATTGCTGAGTAAAATGAAGTTTTAATATTTTCAAATGAGCCTCTAGGAGCAACAGGGGTGTTGCCCATGGGGCAGAGTGGGAACTTAAAGTGGCCCTGGAAAAAAATAAAAAGTGGCTCCAATGTTGTAGGTGGGTCCAAATCGAAGGTGGTTGTCCTCAGAATACCATCCCACAGAACCAAATACCCCAGTGCAGCACAAAATACCGTCACAGAAACTGTCCCCCTGTGGTGGCCATTTATAGCTGCTACATTCTGTCCTCCTCCTCCTCCAATTGTCTCTAAAGATGTGGAGCAGGGGGCATAGGAGGTGAGATGCAGCCACAACACCAGGCCAGCCCTACCTTCAGCATGCTGCCTGGACTTCCTCTAATAATCTGGGTGGCCCTATGGGCATCAGCCCACTGGGAAAATTCCCTGTATGGTCTATGGCCAATCCGCCCCTGGTGTTGCCATTACACCTAGAGGCTCTGCTCTCTCTGCAACTGCTGCACTTTGATTGACAGGGCCAGGTAGTGAAAATGTCATCACGACTGACCCTGTCATAGCAGAGAAAGCTGAGCCTCTAAGTGTAATGGTAACGCCCCCGTTGCTCCTAGAGGCTCATTTGCATATATTAAAACATCATTTTTCTCAGTAATGCGGGCACATATGAACATGGGACCAACACAGATGCCTTCAGCTGCCAAGTGCACATGTAACAGGTCAGCCAGTGTCATAGGCAAAAAACTGCTGACAGATGCCCTTTAACGGGGTTTTGTCACGAAACGTATCGTACATTTTTCAAACCAGTGCCTGGATCTGAAAACTTTAGTAAGCACATGTAATAAAAAAGTTAGTATATTCAGTAAAATGTATCTCTATAGCGCATAGCGCCACCTGCTGTTTGTTCTTTTCCTTCTTTTTTTTTTGTCCGCCTCTCTGAGCTGGTCGAGCGTGCTCAGTTTAAATCTTCAACTGTCACCAGTCATTTGTTCTGTTAGAAGCTGTGACAGTTACAGGAAGAGTGCTGCAACAGAAAGGACATGCCCCTGGAGCTGCCGGGCTGAAGATAATCTAGCAGAGAAATTAAAGCATGGGGGAAATCTCTGGATCTATGTGAGGTACTGGGCTGTCATCTACTATAGGATGTCTGATTTTCATGTTTTTACATCATTCTTTGAAAAAGTTCTACATGTTCAATATACCGTAGGACTAAAACTCAGTACTGAATACCTGAAAAATCAACCTTTTTCTATGGTATATGTCATTTGTCAAACGTTGTCCTTGGGTCCCTGTAGACCACTATATGTTACATTAGCACATGTTAAAAGTGCATCTGGATGAAGTAATAGAAACTGATATCCCCCTTCTTATGATGAAGACCCACTTATCGCCTTCTGCTGCTGTTGGATCCTTGCTGAAGAGAGTAAATAGCAAGTGGCTTTGGCTGTGGAAGAATTAACATGGTTCCCATGGAGCGGAATTTATCACATCTCTGGAATTAATTGATAGATAAGCTCCCCTTCATCCCCCCATCACAGTCTCCCTAATCCTTCAGGAGATGGCACAATCCTTGGTGACACAACGCAGAGCCTAGGCTTTTTCTTGTGTTGTCTTAACATTTACAATAGGTTTAGGGTTCCCAGTTTTATTAGAAGGGCGTGCAGGACAGCTACATCTGGTGAGCTCGCCCGCTGTATACAGTAGCTATCAGGCTCTGGTATGCATAGAAAATAGCTTTCACTTCCACTACACAAACCTAGTTTTTCAGAAATACCAGGCATTCGCAAAATGACTTCAATACGAGACCTAAAAATGTTCTCCAAAAAGTGTGATGACCGCTGCAGCCATGTGTCATCAAGATCACACCACTGTAATGGCAGGGTCCAAGGAGGCGAATTTTTAAAGGTAACTATAAACTATCTTATAATATAAGGGGAGAACTTAGGAAGTTTTTCCCATTTTGAAAGAGTTTGGTGATGCAATGGGTACTATAAGGGCTGACTTTAATAGTTGTCACCCAGCAAAACATGTCAGCTTCTTTCCAAAAACAGCACCACGTCGGTCCATGGGTTGTGTCTGATATTCCAGCTCGGCTCCATTTAAGTGAATGGGGCTGAGCTACAATGCCACAAAAAATATGTGGACAGACATGGAAAAAAAAAACTGCCATGTTTTTCTAATTTTGGAGAACACATGTATGAGGCCCAAAGAACTACTGTGGGAAAAAATCTTGACCCCATACCATACAATAAAACAACTCAACTCAACTTTTTTTTAAATTACTTAAAGTGGCTGTTTCATTAAGACCTATCTCTTTTCATATGACCTGATGGGAAAGATGGGAAATACCATGTGAGCCCCCCCCCCCTCCTTCTGTTAGGTCGGAGGAGATAGATGCCAAAAAGAGCAGTTCTAGAGTTGTAAGGTCTATGGCCAATCCGCCCCTGGTAGTGACTTAGTAGTATGGTGAGGGTACTGAGGTTCTTACACTGTAGCCATGCTCCGTGACACTGTACCGTGACATGATGTGTCTGTAGTGTTTGTGGTGCTAAAGACAAGAAACAGCACAACTTAAGTTGCCCATACACCTTCAATAGCTGTCAGCTGAACTCAACAGCAATCTCTCCCGACTCGCCCCATATGCACTCTTAACTCAAGCATGTACTGTATGTGTCTTCAGTGGAAAGAGAGGACAAAGCTGCTGCCAGAGACCTCTGTTGGTGGCTTGTCTCCCAGGAGGACAAAAAGAACAGTTGCTGAAATTAAACAAGCCCCATCCTTCTCTCCCCCACCATCATCTACCAGGGAAGAATCAGGATATCTACATACCCATTAGATTGTCAGGCCAGCAGAGGCCCTGGAAAAAGTACTAAAAGTGTCCGGTTTTGTCGTTGGGTCCAAATTGATGGAAGGCAGAGCCAGCAATATCATATTGTAGCACATTATACCACCCCAACAGAGCCAAATACCACAGTGCATCACAAAATACTACCGCCAGCACAAAATATATCCGCAAAAACTTCCACTGGTAGACTAGAAGGACGACCCAGGCGGCCCCCTGGGCATCGGCCCACCGGGAAATTTCCCTGTTAGGTCTATGGCCAATTCGCCCCTGTCAGCCAGTCCCACTGAAACCGATGGGCTGACAATTGTAATGTGTATGGGCGCCTTTAGATTCAAGGCTGTATTAGTGGATTCAAAAGGATCTGTCACTTTTCAAGATTTTATACAAAACAATCTCCTAAGGGTACGGCCACATGGTCAGATTTTATAAATCAAGTTTTGGAAGCTAAAACCAGGAGTGAATTTTATGATCCTTTCTTGCATTTGGCTTCTAAAACTGTATCAGGAAACCTGTCTGTGTGTGGTCGTATCCTATCAGGATGGATGGAACTTGAAACTTTAGGCCCCAATGCAAAATTTGTAACAATGCCCACCTACCATGTGCCATTTTACTTAAATCTCCTTATGTGGCCTTTGGGCCCCCACAGGCACCGGATCTGGATACGACGGCCTCCTCTGCACCGCCTATAGCTATAGGCCTGCTTTTAATATAATCCACTATAAAGAAGCCATTAACGAAATGAGATTTACTCTAAATTGTGGTTTCCTTCACCACGTGCTCCCAGCATCCTTTGCAAAACTGTGCCACATGCTACTTTATATGTGTACTCTGGGGGTAGATCACACTTTGTGGTGGATTTTACTTTGTAGTGGTGTTTATAAGCTGGAGGCCCCATTCCAGATATCAATTTTTAGTATGCATTTGCATCAATTTCCGTATGATTTTGCTCTGCCCCAAGGCTTGGCGTGGAGAGGAACTCATGTGTTCACTAAACATGTCATAACACATTAAAACCACATTGCAAGCTGAGAGTGGTCCAATGCTCCTAAATCTGTAACATTCCTATAAAGCCCTGTGGACTCCATAATTCTCTTTCCTCTAACGATACGGGCTACCTAATCCCCAGTAATTTACAGAAGCCTTAGGATAAGCCGATCTCCTATCTCTTTTATACGTCTCTTTTTCGAGAATTATAGCACAGCGCAGACAATTTTCTTCATTAGAGAGGTTGAATTATATGAACCTTGACTGATTGGATCCCTATAAAAACAACATTATCTCAATGGGGGAAACTCTTAGCCTAAACCGGGATTCAGTATTGTGGACACATTCACAGATCTCAGCGGGAAATCTCTGCTCCTGGAGGGTCTTTGGCAGAGCAGAGGAGCCGTCTTCTTAGACTTGATTAGCTCAAGCTGTGTGGTTTTGCGGGTTGGGAGTCGGAGGTGCTAAGTAATGTACTGGTGGTTACGGCCCTTTTGAAATCTAACTCAAATAAAAAGAAAAATGAAACATTACTCTTTCATATGGAAAAAAAAATCCCTTTACGAGGTCGACTCTTTTCATCCTTTTGTTCTTCTTGGGTGGGTTTTGCTTAAGAAATGCAGATTGGAATTTGCAAGGATAATTAAACAAAGGCTACGTGCACACGAACATTGTTTGTTTCCGTGTCCGTTCCGTTTTTTTGCGGATAGGATGTGGACCCATTGATTTCAATGTGTCCGCAAAAAATGCTGATAGCACACCGGCATACTGATGTAATCCGTTTTTTTTTTTTTTTTTGCGGACCACAAAACACATACGGTCATGTGCATGTAGCCAAAGTATACGTATGGGTTAATAGAATGTATCGGGCTATGTTGTGAACCGATTTTGCAATTTTTTTTGCATTTTTTATGGTTTTTTTTACGATACAACACTATAAGTACAGTATATAAATGCTTAAAGGACATCTGTCACCAGATTTCTACCTATGACACCGGCTGACCTGTTACATGAGCGCTTGGCAGCTGAAGGCCTCTGTGTTTGTCCCATGTTCATATGTGCCCCCATTGCTGAGAAAAATGGCATTTTAATATATGCAAATGAGCCTCTAGGAGCAACGGGGGCGTTAACCTTACAACTAAAGACTCTGCTCTCTGCAACTGCCAGGCCCTCTGCACTTTGATTGGCATGGCCAGGTAGTGAGAACATCGTCAACCTAACCCCGTCTGTGCAGAGGGTGCAGCAGTTGTAGAGAGAGCAGAGCCTCTAGGTGTAATGGCAACGCCCCCGTTGCTCCTAGAGGCTACACATAGGAACATGGGACCAACACAGGTGTCTTCAGCTGCCAAGCTCACATGTAACAGGTCAGCCAGCGTCATAAGGACAAACATGCTGACAGGTGCCCATTAAAGTGAACTATAAGACATGAAAAAGTGTTAGACATATGTGATTTAAAAAAAAGAAGTTCCATGTGTCCTACAGTAACTCAACCTGTCTAAAAACGCAAGCTTTTGTGAAATTATTGTCCAGCTTATATCCTTAATGGCCCTATACACAGGCCGAGAATCCTAAAGATAATTGCTAACGAGCGTTCATAGAAATTAGGAACTTTATCTGGCAGTGTAAATTTACTGTCCATTACCCAAGGAACGAGCAAAATACTCGTTCATTGGGTAATGCGATCATTTGTGCACACACAAAAATTGGTGTTTGCCGGCAGGAGATCTGCTGCCGGCAAACAGCGAGTCAAACAACGAGCAATGGCATTAGCGATCGCTCCTCCCCAAACTCTGGAAGAGATCGCTGCATTTAAATGCTCCACCAGTGAGCAGCAGATTGTCGGAAAGGAACGCTTCCTTCCTGACAACCTACTGCGCTGTCATCCCATGTAAAGGGACCATAAGGATACGGTCACACAGTCAGGAATATAGTTTTGGAAGCCAAAATCAGAAGTGGATCATAAATGGAGAGAAGGTATAAAGGACACATGCTTCTCCTCTTTTTAAAATTCACTCCTGATTTTGGCTTCCAAAACTGCATTCCCAAAAACCTGACATATGGCCGTACCCTAAGGGGTTGTACAGTTTATATATGGACGGGGTCTTTTGCTTGGGATCTTCTTTTAGCGACAGCAGAGATCCTCTGAAGGACCAATCTGATCCCTGATTCCCTGTATTTTTATTTTTTCGCATGGCCCACTGATTTCAATGGGTGGCATGTAACACAGTACTGCATGTCTACTGCTAGTTAAAGAAGCATGGGGCCAGTTGCTTCTCTGCACATTGCTGGTAGAGGGATGTATCTTTAATCACCGTGTAATGAAAACATATCCAGCTTTCAAAATATTTTTACCTTAATTTCTTGCCAAAATTTCTGCTTTGAAACAATAATTACTTAAAGAACTCGAGCAAACATAATGCGTAACTCACTGGCAATATTCCAGCTTGTATCATCATCATCTACACATTTTAAATAGTGTTGAGCGAAGCGAGCTTTAGATGCTTCATCCGAAGTCGCTTTATTCAAAACTTTGGAGTAGTACTGTACGGAGATTTGTCTCCATACAGTATTAGAATGTATGGACTCCGATGAGATGAACTTAGTTATTCACGAAGTCGCGCGTGGCTTCGTTGAATAACTTCGGTAGTTGATTTTTAAAGTGCAAAACCACTTTAAAACTTAAAGCCGAACTCGGCTTTAGTTCTGACTAGTACCTCGGAAATTAAGCCAAATTCGGCTTCAAGTTTAAAGTGGTTTTCCACTTTAAAAATTAACCACCAAAGTTATTTCATGACTTCATGAATAACTAACTTTGGCTCATCAGAGCCTATACATTCTAATACTGTATGGAGGCGAATCTCAGTACAGTATTATTCCGAAGTTTTAAACAAAGCGAATTCGGATAAACATTATGGGCCATGTACTTCCCAATCTGACCACCAGTCCAGAGCTTGCTCTCCTAGGAAGACAGGAGATAAGTCTGCCCTGTGTGGCTGACTTCCTGTGAACTACAGGAGTCCACCATCCTCTCTCAGATCCTTTCTAGTTTTCAGATCTCTCCCCACCAAGCTCCACCCTTCTTGTTGCTCGTTATGCCTCCCTATGTATAAAATGCTGCTGCTGATAACATTTCTGCCTCTAAAAAAAACAGAAGTGCTGTGATATAGTAGATGAGTCCATACAATAACTAGCTGTAGAGTTAAAAAAAGACATTGGCCCACATTTTCTGTCTCTGCTGTGTGCAGAATCTCCAACGTCATCATGGGAGTTCAGTACAAAGACCCGCAATCAAATAGGAACTCACTGAACCATAACTTACCATGATGCAGTGAGTTCTTGTCAGAGAAGCCACTGTCAGTCCGGGAGATGCGTCCTAGTTTCCTGGACTGCACATGGCTGTGGGTAGTGTTAAGCGAATCGAAGTCCACAAAGTGGACTTTAAGCTGAATTTCAGAGAAAATTCGATTCGGCGCAAAGCTGAATTTTCTTGTGCTTCGTGGTAACTAATCAATTTCCCAGAAATGACAGTGAAAAACTAAAAAAATCCTACTTGCCTCATCCGTTTTGAGCCGCAAAATCCAGTGCACAGTGATGTATGATGTCACCACGCCGGCCGACATGTTGGCGTCATCATGGGCCGTGCAAGATTTCACGCTAGATTTTCAATCAAGATGGCAGCGACTGGCTCTTCACGATCAAATGGATAAGGTCGGAGGGGTACAATGTCGTGGAGCGGCGCAATCACCGCTCCCCGTCATTGCACCCACTACTTACAAAGAAATGCGCTTTGTGACGAAGTAATTCCGCAAAGCAGCAAAATCAAATTCTCCAATACTTCGCTCATCTCTAGTTGTGGGCATTAGCCATTAGTCTGCATGGGTGTCCACCACATCTCTAAATGCTTGATGTTGACAACTGTTTCAAGTTTTAATGGAGCAGAATGTGGTTGTGAATGAGTTAATATTAGGTCTGCTCTATAAAACCAGAACCTATCTCAAGTGGATAGATTACTTAACGTCATATTATCACTTCTTTTCCTCCCGAAATATTTCTCATTCCCACCTGTAACCCCTCATCCTTCCGAGGTATGTGGAAGATTTCATCTACAATACACAGCAATTTGTTTAGAAGTGACAAGGCACCAGACCGCGGTTTTCTATAGCAGAGCAGAATGAAGAGTTAACCCTTGACCTGTGCTCCGCTGACATATGCAGATCATTACTGGAGGGCAGACAACCTGCTTGAGAACGTTGAAGGGTATGTTCACGTGCCACTTTTTTGGCATTAGTTTCAGTGCTGCTGATTGGTGCGGAAAATTTAAAGGTTGTCCGGGCTTTTTAATATCAGGTCGGCAGTAGTCTGACACCCGGCACCCCCGCCGATCGGCTGTATGGGGAGACAGCGCGCGCAGTGCGCATGTGCCTTCTGTCTTCCTCTCTGCTGCTGTATGTCTATGGGACAGCAGCAGCGGGCAGGAAGAGACAAGGCACATGTGCACAGTGTGTGCCGTCTCCCCGTACAGATGATCAGCGGGGGTGCTGGGTGTCCGACAACCGCCGGTCTGATATTCAAAAGCCCGGACAACCACTTTAAGCTGAAACCTCCTTCCATTAATTTTATGGTTTTTCCTGTGCAGTTTTCCAGACAGAGCCAAGAATGTACATGTCTTTTCTTGATGCGGTTACCAAGAGGAGACCTCGAAGAGCCGTAGTGGGAGTCTTCCATTTATTGGTGCTAACTCGAGAGTGAGCAAAACTCGCGATATGCACTGGAAGATTTCAAAATCCATCTTGTAAACCTACCCTACGGATTATGCACTTTTTTTTTGGTGTGGGAAAAACATTAAATAAGGGCTCATGCACACGAACATATTTCCTTTCCGTGTCTGTCCCGTTTTTTTGTGGACCATATGCGGAACCATTCATTTCAATGGGTCCGCACAAAAATTGGAAGTTACTCTGTGTGCATTCCGTTTCCGTATGTCCGTTTTGCAAAAAAAAGAACACGTCCTATCATTGTCCGCATTACGGACAAGAATAGTACTGTTCTATTAGGGGCCAGCAGTTTCGTCCTGCAAAATACGGAATGCACACGGACGTCATCCGTATTTTTTGCGGATCAGTTTTTTGCGAATCACAAAATACATACGGTCATGTGCATGAGCCCTTATACAGCAGCAGCAGTGTATGAGATTAGACAAATCTCATGAACACTTAGCTTTTTCCCCCAGTTTTTCCCCAGGGAAATTCTGTGGATTGTGAAATCTGCTGCACATCCATTGTTTGTGCGATTCCACGCCTCAACACTATATAGTGATTTTTCCCATAGACTTCAATGGGGTTGTTAAATAGGAAATGTCTACACCAAAAAAACGCACAAAAAATGCACTAAAACCTTGACAAATAGTGGTGATTTATGTGAGTTTTAGTTTTTGGTGTAGATTTCATCGGTGACATGGCCTAGGTGTAACTCAGTCCTATTAATGTGAATGGGCCTGGCTGCAATACCAAGCATAGCCACTATACAATGGACAGCGCTGTGCTTGGTGAGCTGTGAGGAGACCGTGGTGCTCACAGCCTCTTCAAACAGCTGATCAGCAGGGGTGCCGGGGTTAGGACCCCCACCGATCACATAATGAGGACCTATCTTAAGGAAGGGTCAACAGTTTAAAACACTCGGAAAAGTTCTTTAAGATAAATACCCTATTGCCCTGTAAATATTTGTTGCAAGCTAGGTGGCAAAATAATCTGCAGACTCAACAACAGAGGCCGATGCACAAAAATCATACGAATAATTTATAAAATATAAGTTCTAAAATAGCAGAACAAATTATCTTAGTTTACAGGTGCACAAACGTCTGTGGGATAGCGAAACTGAAATAAAAAAAAAGTTAAGAAAAAATTATTAATAATATAGTACAAAAATCCCCTTGTGATTATCGTGTGCATTGTAGAGACTAGGGATGAGTGTAAGTATTGTAAAATTCGATTTGGCTGCTTCACTGAATTTTACAAAACAATTTGCTTCGTGATTAATTACTTTATTACGAAGCGCATTTTTATGTAAGTAGGGGTACAATGACAGGGAGCAGCCATTGCGGCGCTCCCCATCATTGTACCGCTCAGATGCTGCATTTATACATGATCGCTGCATCTGACTTTAATGTTAAAGTGTAAAATAAATAAATAAAATCATACTTACCTCATCCATTTGATCGCCAAGAGCTGGCCGCCACCATTTATATGAAGATCCAATGCGAAATCTTGCGCGGCCCATGATGACGTCGCCACGTTGGCCAGTGTAGTGATGTCATATGTCATCTTGCACGGGACTTCATGATCGCTGCATCTGACTTTAATGTTAAAGTGTAAAATAAAAAAATAAATAAAAAAAATCATACTTACCTCATCCATTTGATCGCCAAGAGCTGGCCGCCACCATTTTGATTGAAGATCCAATGCGAAATCTTGCGTGGCCCATGATGACGTCGCCACGTTGGCCAGTGTAGTGATGTCATATGTCATCTCGCATGGGACTTTATTCGGCTGCGGCCAGCACTCAACCACTCAACCACTCAACAGAGGTAAGTATGATTTTTTTTTTTTTTTTTTTACTGCCATTTCAGGGAAATCGATTTGTTACAACGAGGAGAAAATTCGACTTTGCGGAGAATTGAATTTTCCCTGACATTCGGATCCACTTCAAATTGCTCAACACTGGTAGAGACATTTTGGATTTTCTTCGCTATCTGTGTGAAATCTGAAAGATTTCTTGAGAGCTTTACTGCTGCCTCTTTTCAGGTATCCGGCCCCCGTATTCCTTAAATATTTACATTGTAGTCATTCCAGTAAGGAAAACTGCTGAAGAAAGCAAATAAATTTGCTTTTAGAGATACCGATGCTTTGTCAATAATTACCAAAGAGACTGGTTAGGAAAGCCAGGGGATATTTTTACTGAGTGCCATCTGTGAGATTTCATTGCTGGAGCAGATGTAGCCATCATTCTTGGCCCTGGGCACGCGTCTTAGGAAATTGTAAACACGTCTTTTCTCGTATTAGTCATGCTTCCTAGATGTTTAAGGAACGAGCATTTCATGTAGAATGAAGTGGGCCAAGAAGACATCTGCTGACAGTATAGAAGCAATATCTAGAAGCAGGAGTAGTAGTCACACTAGTAGTGTACTCGGAAATATGTAGCTTGCATAAGGAAATTAAAAATGTCTTACCATAGAAGACGTCAAATGGGTTGCTCCACCATGACCTATGACTTTTCTTGCATCATGCAAAAAAAAAAACAGTTTCAACTGAAACAATTAAAGAAAAAAAAATTCTTTGGGTAGATATTGCTATTACTCATTTGTTATGGCGCCCCCTAGTGTTTCTTTCATTTTAACTCAGAAAGTCCATCTTATGTGTACAGAGTCAGTGGTCACACACCTCCAATAGCTCAGTCCCACTGACTGGAAGCTCTTGCAGCTGGGCAGGGGAGTGATCCCTGTGGCTTCTTCTCATTAAGCTGACAAAGGATGAATTCATCGAACTAAAAGGATCTTCTGTAAGGATTTATTATGACTACATTATGTTGAGTTTTGGGGTGCAAGGAACCCCTTTTCAGACTAAGGATATTATATCCAAAATGTGTAATAGTTGCAATTCTATAAAATATTTGAGGAACAGCCCTTGTGTCTGATGGTGACCATATACATTGGATGAATGTTAACCAAATATGCCAATTTTGACAGGATCAGCTAACCATGTATGGGATTTTCCCAGCTCAACTTCAGCATTAAAAGTGGTGATAGCTGAGGAGCCTAGACTCCTAGATCTTCTATGATGTGATGGTGGGAACTAGTCCAGGCTGTTTTGCATTTTTATCCATATTCTGACCTAAAGCCCCTGAAGAATTTAGACTTTGATGGACTATTTGATAGAAATGTCACACTAACATAAATGTGTGAAAGATTGGACATGTTGGGGAGAATACCATCACTCAAATGTGGACTTGTTCCTATTGGGGCTTTTAAATAGTTATCTTTTTGGAGTGTGGAAGAACCAGATTACCCAGAAGAAACACAAGAAGAACATGAAAACTCCATGCAGATATTGTCTTTGGTCAGATTCAAACCCAGAAGTGCTAACCAGCCACCATACTGCCCACATCTCATAGGGCGAATGATGGGGAGGTTACCATGTAGATGAACTGACATTGTTTCAGATTCTGGTGTTGGTTCCTGTTGGATTATATTAAATATCAACTGTTAATTTCTGATTAGGGAATTTTTACTAAATAATGTACAGTCTGAAAAAATATCCGTGATTTTTTGTAGAACCAATAAATTGTGATGAACTGCAAATATTTCATCTAATTTATCTCTCGCCATCAGTTTGACAAGAGCAAGGCCTTGCTTTATCACAATGAGCAGTGCAGTCATTACAGTCTTGATGCATGCTTGAGTTGGAAAGAAAAGGATTTAGGACTTGGATCGTCTCAGTGTGAGATTTCCTTTAGATAGTAAAGTCTAAACTCTTCAGGGGGTTTAGGTCAGAATATGGCTAAAAATGCAAAACAGTCTGGATTAGTTCCCACCATCACGTGGAAGATCCAGGAGTCCAGGCTCCTCGGTTATCACGGCTTTTCATGACCACTCAGGCAGGAGAAGAGATAAGACACCTTCAGGTCCTCTTTACAGACCACATATCAGAGATCTAGTATCTGCAATTGATTGCTCCTGTGTTTTGCCAATTGAAACTGTCTCACAGTCCGGAGCTCCAGCGCTATTCTTCAGCATGTTTTATAGAGTTTGGTTAAGTAAACATCCTCAAACAAATCAACCAGAGAGAGCTTAAAATAAACAGCGCTACTGTGCCAAGTTCATAATTGCTTGCACATTTGATGCTTTACCCCCAGCCCTGTCCACGCACATCTAAAACGTTTTTTTCGTTGTGACCGTAATTGTTTTGAAATCACATCTTCCCAAGTTCTATGGGATGTTTACATTTTTGGAATTTTCTTCCACAGATGATACAAGACCCTCACTCGAAAAATACAGAGTTCTTAGTACTGTGCAATGTACTATGGATGAATTGACTGAACCAGAAGTTCTTACTTTCTTAGAACTGGATATTTTCTGACCATCTTCCTCAGAAAATAAATAGAATAAACCTTCAGTATTGTATCTTTGTGACATAGACTACTTCATGCTCACTAGAAGCTACCTGTGCTTTCTTTACACTATTGCTTCATAAGGCCATGCAGTGAAAGGAGAGGGTTACAAAGGCCAGTGTATTCTGTAGGACTCAGAAAGCTAGGCCAGTGGTAGAAAAATAAATGTCTCTCTTTGCTCAAGTGCAGAATTACATCCAGTTCCAAGTGTACACAGTGCAATTCTCTCCCAAATAGGAATATATGGATTTAGGCAAGGATGGGAGTTATTGCCATATTTCCTTTCTTTCTTGCTAAAGTCTCTCTCAGTAGAATCTATGTCTGGCAACAGTAACTTGACTGTAGTGTCCAAAGGATTTTGATTGCACATCTGGCCAAGATGTGTCCAAATGTGAAGGGTGTCTTAATGGTGTCCTTCACTGCAGCAAAGTCTGAATGGTTGAAGTAGCTGTTTACCTTGCTGACTTTTATGCTTGGTCATGCAGATTCTAAGCTCGCCTTTAGCTTCATCTCTTTCTCTCCTTCTCTTTCTGAAGATCTTGCAGAGATATGTTAGTCTCCGAACTGCTTTCTGGCCCCAAGGAGAGGGATCATGAGGCAACAGCTTCTGCTCTCGACAAACTCTTCCTAGAACAACCTCAAGCTAGGGATGGGGCCAGCTACCAGCTAGCTTCCTACAAGGGCTGAGCCAATATTATTAACCCTGGCTGTACCATCCATCCATACAGTAGCTATACTGGTTGCAATACCTAACATAACATTACAATACATACCATAACACTACGTAACAGTATATAACAAACCATTTGCAGATACCCCCTGCTTTGAGGTACTGAAATTACAGATGGCAGTACTACCATACAGTTAAAGTCACCACCGATGCTGATTATTTCACAGCATGGTCTTTTAAGGAATTTACAATAGACAATAAACAAATGATAATGATGACTTCAGCTGAATACTCAGCACAATATTCATGTTTTCTGACTGGATAGAGGAGAGATTTGCCATGTTGAAATCCACAGCAGCCCTATCTTTCTTTGAGAGAAATATGGGACACCTTTATATTAGATGGCCGGCATTTCCTACTGATATAGATCTGGGGAAGCACAATTTGGGCCTCGTAGTAGCCAACTTGTCTGCCTCTACAGTATGTATTCATTTGACCATGTACCATTTACAGACTAGACTATGCTGCCCATAGACTACTATATGTAAGGAGATTCTCAGAACATTACTATAGCAAGCTATGAACTGTATATCCATATATCATACATTAGAACATATGTAGCAGCAGTATCTCCCACACCTGCCTGGTGTTACATTTCTTCTATATGATAAAAATTATAGCACAGATAATCCTGTAGAAATATTGAGCAGTGCTGATACAAAATAGGTCAAGGATGGTCAAATATGTAGGTCTTATCAGTCTTGCCTCTTTATTAACATTCTTGTTTGGGCATAAAATAACATCAGGTGCAACTTGACATTTTTTGCCTACATTCAGTAGGCAAAACAAATGATCCTTCTATCTGTACAGTACATGTCTATTTTATATTGAATCATAAAGTTGTTGCTGTAGACAGTGGTTGGCTTCTGAGGGACCTTTGGGATGCTTTATTGTATCAGATCCTTGGAGCCGCGTGAGGATCCTCTGGCACAGTCTGGGCCTATCCATGCTATATTCATGAAAAGGGATTAGGCTATGAAGGTGGATATGTTGCCCAGGGGAGAGATACTTGTGCATTGCTTGAACAATAATCCGACATTAATCAATGGACATTTGAAAGGGGAAAAAAAAGAAAATCCAATAGTTTTATTTATAAAGCATATATGATATTTTCAATTCATTATGCACTCAACAGCACTAGATATTCTTAAGATTTCCAGATTAGGGTTGAGTTCACACTTCAGTTATTTGGTCAATTATTTCCACCAGATATTGTGAGCCAAAATCAAGCGTGGGTCAAAAACACAGAACGGGGCAAATCTTTCCAATATACCTTATCTCTGTGTAGGCTTCACTATTGGTTTGGACTCACAATACCTGATGGAAACAACTAACCAGATAACTGAAGAGAGATCTCGGCCTAAAATGTATTCTGCTTCAAAGCATCTCTCGTAATCTATCTTATTCTTGACCAATTTATGTTTTCCAACATCGAACACTTTTATTGGATGGTTGATTCTAAATAAAATTACCAGGTCGGGGCACCTTTAGACCAGATCCAGAAGACCCTGCTATGGCTGCTTTTCAGGAACCATATTATCAGAGAAACACTCTGGATTCTTCTGTACCGAACCACAGGAAGCAATAGTTGTTCAGTTTCCAAAACAATGACCACGTCTGGGCACCTTTAGACCAGATCCAGAAGACCCTACTATAGCTGCTTTCAGGGACCATATTATTAGAGCACCAGTTTGGGTTCTTCTATACTGAACCACAGGAAGCAATGGTCGTTCAGTTTAGTTCAGTAGAACTTGAGAAGATCAAGGTGATACTGCTAAAAATATGGACCCTAAAATGCCACCATTCTAGTGTAGGCCGAAGATGGATTTTTACTGTGCCTCTTTCTAGAGCAGCAAACACACTTTCAACTTTATTGCCAACTTTTTTTCTCCCTAGTTACTAACTATTAAATTTAAAATTCTACCGAGCTGCCAAACCATGACAGAATTCTCAGGTGTAATTGAGTACAAGTCGCTCTAGCTGACTATATTAATAGCTTTTTCCACCTGTTATTCAGTTCTGCGCCAACTATGGGATTTCTGCTGATCTGTAGCCAACGACTGAAGCAGCTGAGTCGCAAAAGGATTTGAATGGCTGCAATTTTTTTTCTAGTTATTTCCAAAAATGATAATGTTAAAATCAAATTGTTACAACAGGAAAATGGTATGAATAAAAACTTAAGTCCCCAAATGCTATTCCTACTATGAGCACAGCTAGTCTCCAGTGTAGTAAGTCCAATTCACACCAAGGTCCAATTACTAGTCATAAAGACCGCGCAGCTCCAGATATATACAGAGCCGAGCAAATTGTAGTAGATAGACAACTGTCTCAGTATAGTCAATCGCTGTTATGTCAAGCGTGGACTCCACAATAACTCTCGTCTGCACCTCCTATATCGGAAAGGACAGAATGGCCAAGAATAGTGAAGTACTGCTAGCAATTGATATCAAACCAGTATTTATTATACTTACAAGATTCCATAAAACATAGACATAAAATATGAAATGAGTCTCCCGTCACTCGCCCAACCCGGGTTTCGCCTCTGCTACGTCTTCTTCGGGGCATATGCCCCTGACGAAGCAGAGGCGAAACCCGGGTCGGGCGGGTGACGGGAGACTGATTTAAATTTTTTTTTGTCTATGTTTTATGGAATCTTGTAAGTATAATAAATACCGGTTTGGTATCAAGTGCTAGCAGTACTTCACTATTCTTGGCCATTCTGTCCTTTTCAATATAGGAGGCTCAGACGAGAGTTATTGTGGAGTCCACGCTTGACATAACAGTGATTGACTATACTGAGACAGTTGTCTATCTACTACAATTTGGTCGGATCTGTATCTATCTGGAGCTGCGCAGTCTTTATGACTAGTAATATACACTATGCATACCGTTGTAAAACAAAAGCAATGTGAGCCTACAAGGTGTTCTATTGTAGTCAGCATAAGAATATCAATTTCAAGGGGTTTACCCTACTAATGACGGGTTTACACCGCCAGATAATCGGGGATGAACGTTCCTAGGAATGCTTGTGTCTGTCTAAAGGTGCAGCTGATCAACCGATGAATGAGTGAATTGCTCGCTCATTGGGTAAAACAGACGTTCATGCAGGCAAGTTAAATTAATGGATTTGGTTGGATACAGCAATCAGAAAATGCTCCATGGAAACACCCCGGGGGATTGGTTTACATGGTGAAAATGGGTCAGTAGAGTCCAAATAAAAGAAAAAACACATAGGGAAGATGTACATGAGGTAAGTAACTACACGAGCCTATCTGTTAAATACCACAGTAATCCTGGAAAAAACCTTGAAGGGAGTTCCTTATGCAGTTACTCAGCCACTCTGCCCCGTGGCGCATTCTCATGACCACTACATAATAAATTCAAGGTAAAAGACATAGATGCTTAAAGGGATTAGCCAGTAATTAATATTGATAACCTATCCTCAGGATAGGTCATCAATATGAGATTGGCGAGGGACCCCTGGCGATTAGCTGTTAGAAGAGGCCGATGCTCTGTGAGCACCACAGCCTCTTTCAAGGCCCAGTGCTGTGACGTTCATTGGTCACATAGCCTAGGAGGTAAATAGGGCTTGTCTGCAGAACCCAGCACAGCATTTATACAATGTACGTAGCTGTGTTGGGAGAGATGCCATAGCTCCGCTCAGTGCAGCGGCTCCTCGTAAAAGCTTGGTGGGGGTGTTGGTTGTCGGACCCCTGCCGTTCTGATAACAATGACCTATCCAGAGGATAGGTCCTCACTATACAGTATATTACAGGCTAATCCCTACTACTTGACTGTTGACTGATCAGTGAGGGTTCAATACCATGCACTTGTCTCCATGCATATCGTAAAGATGCTAGATTTTATCTCTGTTATAACATTTATTACGTTATAGTAATGATATGTAAATATTCATTCATATATTCATTCGATTATTCGTGTAATTCAATCTGACATGAACCAGGTGGTTACATAGACTGAGAAGGAATGCGCTGAACTCCCGGGCACAGATTTGTAATCTTCCCTTTTCTTCCGTTTCTCTATTATCGCAGGCTGTAATGTATGGGTTTTCCAGAAACCTCTAATCTCTAATGATTTTTGCTCCGTTTAGGTTGTTAAGTGCTTCGTCTAGGTCATGTCAGGCTGCTGTAAAGTGCTGACATTTATTAACAATGTACAAATTAGGGAAGATATACAGTACAATGGGATGTCTGGACCTCCGGGGTCGTCCCACACAGAGTGTTTACTTCATCTGATGGTATTCCATAAATCAGCCATACTTTACAAGACGTCTGCTGGCTACTTATTGGTATGTGGCCACCGATACATTGACATTGGGAATGGCTTCTGGTTATATGTTGATAGATTAATATAGTACATGCGGTGCCTGTGTGTACAGTGAGGTACGTGCACTACCCAGAGACACATCAGTCTACATCTGGTAGATGGTACCATACACCCAAAGTCTAAGCGCTGACACTGAGCACAGTGAGCCACAAATATGCAAGAGCTATAAGAGCAATGACCTAATAATCATCTCCTAAAGTCACCTCCTCCTAATCAAGAGTTATATGTTCATAAAGTAGGCTTAGGCAGGGTGCAGAATCTGCTTAAAGAAACCAGTTCTGTATGGAGACTTACTGGAAGTGCTCCACGGTATGGAGACTTATTGGAAACAAATATACAAAGAGGTATCTCCCATGGAAGAGAACAATCTCACCAGGGCCACCTATTGGAAGTGGCTCCCTATGAGTCAAGATCTGACTTTCCAACAAGCCATGGGATTTGACATGGCACTATAGCCAGTTCAGATACCTATATGTATGGGTATCTAGCCTGGTTATATTCCCTTGGCCTGGCAGCTTCCTGAAACACCTGAACGGTGGGTATGCTGGAGTCGGAACTCCACCGATGTGATATTGATGACCTATCATGATGAAAGGTCATCAATATTACTTCCCGGATAACCCCTTTAACAGATGAACCACTGACTGTCTTGAAACAGATGTCATCATCACGGACATGAATGTATGAAAGAGGCCTACAGTATCTCCCAATTTAGTGAATGGGATCATGCTCATGGATGCCGTCTTTCTTATATACGCCTGCTAGAAGAGATCAGGTAATCTGGGTTCCTCAGATGGGCTGAGGCCCTTACCAATCTTAATCTGACCTTGGAGAGACATCATAATCAGCTGCTAGGAGAAACACCATGTGACAGCTTCTGCCGTAACCCAACTGATCATTAGGTGGTGGTGAAGTGGTGGCCAGGCATGTACCAGTCATACAAATCTCTGGCAGTTTGAGAGACATCTGTGTGAGAGCACTTACTTGGTATATGGCTCATAAAGACCTCATTATACATTATAGATGTCCATGCTCATTAGATTGATGTTAGAAGGTCCACTAGTATGAACTGGTTTAAGAGCGAAGAGATTCTGTGCAGACACTGAACAAGCAGGGAATCTTGTGAGATGTGATATTGGTATTTCGAAGCCTGCAGCTTTGTGAATGGCGATATGATAAAGACAACACTACAGACCTTAAGGCTGGGTTCATACGGGCGTCATGTTTGACACCCGGATAAGAGGCGGGTGCGTTGCGGGAAAATGTGCGATTTTTCCGCGCGTGTGCAAACTTTTGTAATGCGTTTTGCACGCGCGTGTGAAAAATCCCCATGTTTGGTACCCAGACACGAAGCCGGACTTCATCACTGAAGTCCGGTTTCGGGTTGAGTATTCTGGAGAATTTATTATTTTCCCTTATAATATGGTTATAAGGGAAAATAATAGCATTCTAAATACAGAATGCTATGCTAACAGGGCAATAGAGGGTTAAAAAAAAATTCAACTCACCTCCTCCCATTGATTGCGTAGGTGCAAGGAACATCTTCTATCTTCATATCTGTTGGTTGAAGGACCTTCGGTGACGTCACTGGGTCACATGGGTCACATGGTCCAATCATGGAAGCTTTTCATTGGACCATGTGACCCATGTGACCCAGTGACGTCACCGAAGGTCCTTGAACCAACAGATATGAAGAAAGAAGAATGATTCCGGCACCTACGCGATCAAGAGGATGAGGTGAGTTAAATTTTTTTTTTTTTAACTCTCTCTTTCCCTTTTTACATAACATTCTGTAATTAGAATGCTATTATTTTCCCTTATAACCTTGTTATCAGAGAAAATAATAAAGATTGGGTCCCCATCCCGATCGTCTCCTAGCAACCATGCGGGAAAATCGCACCGCATCCGCACTTGCTTGCGGATGCTTGCGATTTTCCCACAGGCTGCTTCACTTCTATGGGGCCTGCATTGCGTAAAAAACGCAGAATATAGAACATGCTGCGATTTTCACTCAACGCAAAAATGATGCGGGAAAATCACCGCTCATGTACACATCCCCATAGAAATGATTGGGTCCAGATTCAGTGCGGGTGCAATGCGTCCTCCTTACGCATTGCACCCGGGTGGAAATCACGCCCGTGTGAATGCAGCCTAACTCAGCTTCAGCACAAGAGAAGAGTAAAGCAATAGGAAACGAGTGGACTTTTTTCTATACATTCAAATATCGTGCTTAAAGGTGACCCGTCGTGTTAATTATGAAGCACAGAGATCAGTCTGATCCTCGTCTTCTGAGTTCTAATCCGGCTCACACAGTCCATGAGAACGTTTGCAGCCAAAATAAACTGGATTTAGATTTATTGAGTGCAGGAATCTCTTTTGCAATAAGAACATAAAATCTAAAATGTAACATTTCTAAATTGATAAAATATACAGAAAACATGATGTTTCAATAAGTTTCAAGAGACTGTGTCAAGTCAACGCTGAGCTCAACTAACTCCTGTGAGCATAGAGCTGTAGTCTCCTCTGGCTCCCAAAGCTTGCTGAGGGTTGTAGTTCTGTAATAGCTAGAGAGTCACAGGTTGGAAAGAATTGACTTAAGGGGCATCTGTCAGCAGATTTGTACCTATGACACTGGCTGACCTCTTACATGTGTGCTTGCCAAGCGCACATGTATCAGGTCAGCCAGATTCATAGGTACAAATCTGCTGACAAATGGCCTTTAAAGAGCACTTGTCAGCAGGACCAACCCTATCAAATCAGCTATAATGCCTGGTATTGCTGAGTAAATCCGTACCTTTCTTACCCTTATCTGTTGCTGTGTTTAGGACAATATTTGCTTTTATAATATGTAAATTAGGGATTAAGTGCACTGAGGGAGTAACCTAGACCAGGGATTGGCAAACTCGGCCCTCCAGCTGTTGCAAAACTACCAAAGACTGCTTACAGCTATCAGCCTACAGCACGACATGGTGGGAATTGTAGTTTTACAACAGCTAGAGAGCCGCATCCCTGCCCTAGACATTCAGTGCATTTTAGCTTCCCTACTTAGCCTCCTTTGACACTCCGTTGTCAGGACATCCAGGTGAAGGGAGGTGTCCATGACCCTAGGTTCACACCTGAGCGTTTTACGGCGCGTAAAAACGCGCTGTAAAACGCCCGACGCATAAGCTCGTTCAGGAGCGTTTTTTTGGGCGTTTGTCGCGCTTTTCCTCCCATAGACTTCAATGGGAACACGCGTAAAACGCAAATATGAAACGCGCGTTAAAGTGTAGATATGCCTTTTTCTATTGGTCTCCAGAATCACGAACGCGCGTATGACGCGCGTTTCCTATTTGCAAAAACGCGCTAAAATACGCGCGACGTTTCAAAAACGCTCAGGTCTGAACCCAGTGTGAAAGCAATCAGGAGAAGCTAAGGTGCATTTCCCCTAAACACAGCAATGGATCGGGGGAAGAAAGGTACGGATTGAATCAGCAGGGTCATCCCTATCAGGCATTATGGCTGGTTCAGTGGAGTTGACCCTGCTGGTAGTTGCCCTTTAAGGCCTCTTTCACACGAACTATATGGATTGGCTCCGGATGCATTCAGGGTGAGTTCAGTGAAACTCGCACCATTTTGCAAGCAAGTTCAGTCAGTTTTGTCTGAGATTGCATTCAGTTGTTCCGTTTTTTCCGCGTGGGTGCAATGCGTTTTTCATGCACATGAAGGTTTACAAACAACATCTCTTAGCAACCATCAGTAAAAAACGCATTGCACCCGGACTTGCTTCCAGATGCCCTATTCACTTCTATAGGGCCAGGGCTGCGTAAAAAGCGCAGAATATAGAGCATGCTGCGTTTTTCACGCAACGCAGAACTGATGTCTGAAAATCATGTACACAGAGCCATTGAAATGAATGGGTCAGGATTCAGTGCGGGGGCTATGCGTTCATGTCAGGCATTGCACCCGTGCAGAAAACTCACTCGTGTGAAAAGGGGCCTAACGATTCAGTAGCGACTTCTCTATGTGTCTCATGGAGACTCACCATATAATAACGTGCATGTGTCTGAACCTTCTTCAGCGGACGATGAGAAGCACCAAGTGCCAGAACGCACATGCAATCGCATGAGTAAGTCATAAGCCTAGCCAAGATAGAAGCATGGGTGCCGGCTGCCAGGTCTGGGCTGTGGGAACAGTCTGATAGAAGGCAGATATACTTCTAGGTCAGAATACGAGGTTCTGAAGGAAGAAAACATGTGACGGACTAAGAAAAGATGAGCAAGTCGTGTCCCGTGAGATCAATCACAGACGCACTGGCAAAAGGCCTACAAACATTTGCTAACATAGGACCACAGATGGAATCAAATTATACATGGCAACCCTCCCAATATGTCCATGACTGAGTTGAAAGAGGCTGACATTTATGCAAATGAACCCAAAAGTGCCTGGTGTAGGGAGGTGCTAATGTTGGGAATTTTAAGAGGACCTGGCTGTCACCCTTCCTGACTGTCTACCAAGTGCTTACTTTTCCCATGCGATGACAATTCCTGAGCATCTTTTTATATCACTCTGTGATCTCGCCCAGTCGTTCCTTTATTATTCCTACTAGAAGTTTACAAATAAATAACTAGCAGTCTGCACAGTGTAGTTCCAGATGGGTGTGGCCAGTTGGCGATGTGTGCCTGCACAGTCTGACACAATCCAACCAGTGCTGCCAGTGTTAGGCTGTCCTGGTAACACCCATCTGGACCTTTATTGTAGACTGCTAGCTGTTCATTTATAAACTTCTAGTAGGATTAAGAGAGAAATAGCACAATTCAGAGTTATATGAAAAGATGATCCAGAATTGTTATGACATAAGAAATGCAAGTAGTTACTAAAACAGACATTACAGGAGAGGTGAGGGATCCTCTTTAAATGTTGGGATGTTAAAGTCAACCATGGAATACCCATGGAATTTCAAAAACTGACTGTAATGCGACCCATGCCCTTCCGACAGGCTACAGTGGTCATGAAGATAGACAATTGAAAACCAGTGTTCAGCATGGTTCCTCAATGGTTAATAGTGTTGAGCGCAAATATTCGAATAGTGAATTTTTTTTAGTGAATATCGGCACTTCGCTAATTCGCGAATATTGCGAATATAGAGCAATATATTCGCTATTTCGAACATTCGTATTTTTTTTTTTAAGTTGTTAATCCTTGTTGCTCTCCAGCTGTCTTCCCACTTCCCAAAAGCTGTTCTTAACTGTCCGGAGGATTCCTGGCTCCCTGCCCGCTCCAGTTGCCGCTTCTGCCGACTTCCCGTGTGCAAGGGAACGCCTCCATGCTAAAATGTACTGTCGGATGTGAGAATCACGATCTCACAAATTTGACTAAGTTGTAATCGCAATGCGATTAATATAACCTGAATTACTCGCATTGCAAATTCAACGTAGAGCTGGGTTCCTAATGGTTGTATTGCTAGAATATAACGAAGATGACGAATATCACGAATATAGCGCTATATTCTCAATCTTCGTTATATTCTAGTAATACAACCATTAGGAACTCAGCTCTAAGTTTAATTCACGAAGCGAACATATACTCGCTGTGCGCATTCAACTTAGAGCTGGGTTCCTAATGGTTGTATTACTAAAATATAACGAAGATTGAGAATATAGCGCTATATTTGTGAATTTGTGATATTCGTCATCTTCGTTTTCTTCGTTATGTTGTAGCAATACAACCATTAGGATCGCAGCTCTGAGTTTAATTCGCAATGCAAATATTAATTTGCGTAATATTCGCAATATATAGAATGATGAATATTCGATTTCGATGAATATATTGACGAATATTCAATCGAATATTTGCAAAATATCGCGAAATCGAATATGGCACCTCCCGCTCATCACTTCTGGTTAGCACTGGTGCCTTGCGCTGGTGTTCTAGGTTCAACATGTTCATAGAGTTTGCATGTTTTCCCCGTGTTTGTGTGAGTTTCCTCAGGGTACTTCCCAGACTCCAAAAATATACAAATAGTGAAATTGGCCTCCTATGAAATTGACCCTAGTGTATGTTGTATATTGGGGTTTAGCTCTTATATGGCGGCCAATGACCTCCCCAGAAGTCGCCCGGCCACATAGAGTCCCTGTGAGATAAGCACATTACAAATGTTGGTCATTGTCAAGTGTTCAACTCCCCTACAACGCCATCACAGGAGAAAAGAAGAATTACACAGTTCCTGCTGAAAGAAATGTAGGTGTTCATGTTTTCACTAATAGATGTGGGTGCAAAATGTATCTATCAAAGGGGGTATTCCAATACATAGTTATTGATGGCCTAGTTTAAAGATAGGCCATCAAAATCAGATCAGTAGGAGGCCGGCACCCGGCACCCCTGCTAAGCAGCTGTTTTGGGTGTTAGAAATGGTACAGTCGACAATAGGCTCATTCACTTGAATGGCAGCTGAGCTATGGCTACTACACAGTGGAATTAACCTTGTGCTTCTTGGTCCATCCATAGTATCCATTGCTGGCTCCATCCATTGTATCCAGTGCTGGCTCCATCGATAGTATCCAGTGCTGGCTCCATCCATAGTATCCAGTGCTGGCTCTATCCATAGTATCCAGTGTTGGCTCCATCCATAGTATCCGGTGCTGGCTCCATCCAGAGTATCCAGTGCTGGCTCCATCCATAGTATCCAGTGTTGGCTCTATCCATAGTATCCAGTGCTGGCTCCATCCATTGTATCCATTGCTGGCTCCATCCATTGTATCCAGTGCTGGCTCCATCCATAGTATCCAGTGCTGGCTCCATCCATTGTATCCAGTGCTGGCTCCATCCATAGTATCCAGTGCTGGCTCCATCCATAGTATCCAGTGCTGGCTCTATCCATTGTATCCAGTGCTGGCTCCATCCATAGTATCCGGTTCTGGCTCCATCCAGAGTATCCGGTGCTGGCTCCATCCATATTATCCAGTGCTGGCTCCATCCATAGTATCCAGTGCTGGCTCCATCCATACTATCCAGTGCTGGCTCTATCCATAGTATCCAGTGCTGGCTCCATCCATTGTATCCAGTGCTGGCTCCATCCATTGTATCCAGTGCTGGCTCCATCCATAGTATCCAGTGCTGGCTCCATCCATAGTATCCAGTGCTGGCTCCATCCATTGTATCCAGAGCTGGCTCCATCCATAGTATCCAATGCTGGCTCCATCCATTGTATCCAGTGCTGGCTCCATCAATAGTATCCAGTGCTGGCTCCATCCATTATATCCAGTGCTGGCTCCATCCATAGTATCCGGTGCTGGCTCCATCCAGAGTATCCAGTGCTGGCTCTATCCATAGTATCCAGTGCTGGCTCCATCCATAGTATCCGGTGCTGGCTCCATCCAGAGTATCCGGTGCTGGCTCCATCCAGAGTATCCGGTGCTGGCTCCATCCATTGTATCCGGTGCGGGCTCCATCCATAGTATCCAGTGCTGGCTCTATCCATAGTATCCAGTGCTGGCTCCATCCACAGTATCCTGTGCTGGCTCCATCCATAGTATCCAGTGCTGGCTCCATCCATAGTATCCAGTGCTGGCTCCATCCAGAGTATCCGGTGCTGGCTCCATCCACAGTATCTCGTGCTGGCTCCATCCATGGTATCCTGTGCTGGCTCCATCCACAGTATCTGGTGCTGGCTCCATCCATAGTATCCAGTGCTGGCTCCATCCACAGTATCTCGTGCTGGCTCCATCCATAGTATCCTGTGCTGGCTCCATCCACAGTATCTGGTGCTGGCTCCATCCATAGTATCCGGTGCTGGCTCCATCCATAGTATTCTGAGAATATCTAAGTATTGGAAAAAAAAAACCTTAAAGGGGTTGGCCAGTTTCCTATATTGATGACCTATCTTCAGTGAAGTGGGATGATTCCTTTCTATTCACAGCTGATCTGAGAGGGTGTCAGGTGTCAGCCCCTCTCCGATCTGATATTGATAACCTATCATGAGGACAGGTAAAAAACAATATCAAAAGTTGGCTTATCCTACAATGAATTTTCTACAGTAGACATCCGCACATGCCCTTTGAGAACATTTAGCTATATTTGCAAAGTGAGACGTCTATATACCTTGATCTAAGAGAAGCCTTCTTTACCTGCAAGAATCCGCCAATGCTTTGCATTGAACAGGCCGCGGAAACCGCTTGAACGACCTTAAACACAAGGAGGTCAATATGGATTTAATTATTGGTGTTTACCTCAGAGACACGTTGTAGAAGATTATTCCTTCGGATTTTTTTTTTTACAAGCTGATATTATAATGGATAATGGAGAACAAAAATCAGAAGACATTGTTTAATACGGAGTAAATATGTGCTGCAGAACCTATGGCCAATACTATGACAGATGCTGGATAGTTTTACACAGTGCGGCTGGATGCTCCAGCTGGAGGTCTGAGGCCTGGATCTGGCCCATGGGGAAATTTTATGTGTCCAAGCTATTATTGTGTGCTGTAGTCGTTTTTTTGTTTTTTTTTAGCCTCATCCAAATATGACGATGAAAAAACACAGGCTTCCCGCATGGCCTCACCAGTACTGTTTTCTCCGGTATAATTTATTATCTATATAAGTGTATCATATTATTTGCTTTGTATTCTACTTTGCTTATACCGTACAATGATCTGCGTCTTATTAGTAAATGTAAAATAGTATTATTTTATGAACAGTAATAAAAAATAATAACACACTATAAATCCTAAATCTTACATATAAAGTGGGTCAGACAAAAAAGGTCATTTTATAGGACATTTTTATGACAATGCTTTTTCAATATTATACTGAGGCATGTGGGATAAGCTACAGGTGGCCCTGAATATGCTTCTTCTCCTGTCTCTCTGTCCAAAACTATGATAGCATAAGTCAAATATACTCTTAAAGGGTTTATCCAATCCCTATAATGACCCCCCCCCCCTCCTAATGGCTGGGCCTCTCATATGGATTATACTTTCCCCCCTTCCCGGCACCCGTTTCGCTCCTGATCCCCATCACAGGTGACGCTAGGGAGGCTTGTCCCTGTCACGGCCTGCTATTGGCTGCCCCCGTAGCCAGATGTTTTGATCTGCGCAACGGGAAGATGCAGCAGCGGCTGTGCGGGGATCAGAAGCAATGCGGGTGACGGGGAGCAGGGTGAGTAAATTACATATGAGGGGCCCAGACATTAGGGGGGGTCATTATAGGGGTGGATAACCCCTTTAAACTTGCTGGTGTGTAGCTATAACAGATACAGAGGAAGCAGTTTGCCTGCCTCAAGGAGGCTCATAGGCCCTTCAGTGTTATAAATGGCACATGGTCCGTGTTACAGATTTTGCACTGGGGTCCAGAACCTTAAAAGTGTACCTGCTGTTTTATTTTTATTTGTGTAATGTATAGGGGCAGTCATACTGACCATTTTTGTAATATACTTTAATTACTGAAATCGTACACTTCTATTAGAAAAATAGCTGTAAAGTCGTCCATTTTGAGACTTAGCAATGCTCCTCTGTCTTCAGTGTTAGCAAGTCTCCAATGTAAACAGAAGACAAGGAGCGTTGCTAAGGCTCAAATGGAGGACTTTACAGCTATTTTTCTAATAGAAGTGTACGATTTCAGTAATTAAAGTATATTACAAAAATGGTCAGTATCTCTGCCCCTATACATTACACAAATAAAAATAGAATGCCAGTTACACTTTAAGTTACACCTCTAAATATTGAAATTGAAAATTCATGTTGTTCCATTTTTGTGTTAGGTTCTGGTTTAGGGTCCATTCACACATCCGCAAAATGGGTCCGCATCCGTTCCTCATTTTGTGGAACGGGTGCGGAGTTGCGGACCCATTCATTTTCAATGGGGCCGTAAAAGATGCAGACAGCACACAGTGTGCTTTCCGCATTCGCACTTACGTTCCACGGCCCCGCAAAAAAAGAACATGTCTTATTCTTGTCCGCAGCCACATGTTTTGCAAATCCGCAATTTGCGGACCGCAAAACAGTTGCGGACGTGTGAATTGACCCTTATTAATGTTTGGCCTACATATATGTAAATATTATTTCATAAGTTACAAGTTATTTTTCATATTTTTTTTTTTATTTGAACTGCTTTGAATCATATCTGTGGATCTTAAAATTTGCAGCTGATCTTACCTACAATGCAATGTATTTGGATTCAAAGACCATATTAGGCTCCTTTTAGATATGGCTGGTAGCTGTTGACTGCACATTACAATAACCTTGAATGGGTGTAAATCCTGAGCATTTATGTTTATGGGGGATGAGAAAGACAGCTGTCAAATGATCAAAGGATTGGGCATGCCCAAATCCAACATTATGACTCTTCTTTACCTCTACCATCAGGTCACTGCTGGCCGCCCTAAGGCCCCTATACACATTTAATAGCTGTCGCCAAACAGTTATCCCTCCCGGCTTCCCCATACACATACATGTTCGGCTCACCAAATGCATATGTGCATTCTATGGGGAGAACGCAAAAAGCTACTGCCAAACACTTCTGGTGGTGGCTTATGCCCTGAGAGAACAAAAGGATCTGACAAAAATAGAAATGTTGTCGATCCTTGTTTCCCCCTACATCAGAGTCCGTAGCTCTTCCAACACATTAGACTGTCGGCCAAAACCGCCATTCTCGGCAAAGTCAGCTGACAATACACTTACGCATATGAGGGCCTTTACACATAAGATCAAATCCAGTGCTGAGCCACGCCCCCTGCACTGATCACATGACGGTGACGTCACCCCAGGTCCTTCGGCTTTTCCAAAGTTTGGGTTGGTGGAAGCCGCCCCTTATGGATTCCATATGCCGGGATAGTCCGCGGTAGTGGAATCCATAACGGGTTGCGGCGATTAACCCAACCCGAACGCCAAACTAATTTTTGAAGTTCGCTCATCTCTACTGAAGACGTTTAAATAATTTGGCAACATCGATAAGGTCTCCAGATTTAAATTCATAGCAATGTTGGCTACTTTCAACAGAAGCTCTTCTGTGGCATTGCTAGCACCCACCACTAAGAGCATATCATGGGTCTTTTGCCCAATGCTCTGGGTTTCTTGGTGCCAGTGTCCAAGGTATCTTTAAAGGCTAACGTTGTACATTACATATTATATAGTAGCATGTCGATGACAATTGAGCAAGTGATGTCTCGTGTGGGCAACACAGACCCTAAAATTACAATCTACAATGAAAAAGATATTATGAACCTAGTGTATATACCGACCTAAGGATTGATAATTACCATTGAGATAATTAAGATGTATGAAGCCAAAGAAATATCTTCACATCTATAGCCAGTCTGACTCAAGAGAAACCCTTTTCAGTAGCCTATATCTGATGTGCTTTTGGTTTCCTTTATGTTGGCTATATAATGGAGTCTATTTATACATTAATCTCCCATAGTATAGGCTGTCATGAATGGTAAGGGATCAATCGAGAGGCTTTCTTGTCCTCCTACTATTGACGATGACCTGAGGGCCCATCAGATGAATTTGTTGAGGTCTATAGTTGGACACAGGAAGTAGTGAATCTCACATTAAACAGATTTCAGGGCTTAAAAAGAAATCAAACCTAGACTTTTGTTTGGACTGTGTCTGGAGACTATTGGCTTTGAGCGGGTAATTTAGTTTTAGATATAAAGGACCATCAGTAGTATCTCAGGACTTGTAATGAACATAGCTTAGGATGATGCTTTTTGTCTCAGTCCTGGTGTTCTGTACTGCTGCACATTTTATCTCGCACTCAAGGAAAAGTGTTCATGGAAGTGCTTTGACATTGCATTTGTTGAGGAAGAAAACTGTCTGGAGGAACATTTGTCTGAAAGCAAAGCTTTTTGTCCTTTTCAATTAGTGTCCTGACCACTGGAGATTTTCTGAATGAAGAGTCCAAGATGCATCTACAAGACTAGGAAGTGTTTAACTGGCTTAAAAAAGTAATTCAAAGATGATAAATCCAGAGGTCAGACATTAGTTTAATTATATTATTTCCTGTTCTGCCTATAAAGCTAAGTACATATAATTTGATTCTACAAGTGGGAATATAAAATACATAATTGCCACGTGGAGCCTGGAAAACACTTAGAATTTTCAAGAATAACATCATGTTATTACACGTACAAAACTAGCTCCTTTGCGGGGTTATCTTTTCACTATTAATTAATTTGTTGCATTCTACTTTACTATAAGCGCCGTTCAATAAAAAACTACTTCCGCTTTGGGCCAAATAGCAAATTGTTGTGATTGTTTCTTGTTGAGAGAATGGGAATGTAGTCACCATTTTTTTTTAACTGACCACCATCCCCCACACTCACTGAGACGCTATTGCCAGACTAAAATGTACTAAAACAAGGACTGTTATAGACTGTACATAATGGGATGTTAATGTTTACCTTCTCCTAGTGTCTGACATCCCATCCTCTCCGCCACCTATGCCGGAGCTTTTCAGGGTGTTTAAGGCAGCCCTTCTGAGCTACAGAATCACTTTGTTCCTGAACTGACCCTATGTCGTTAAGGTTACAAATTAATGAAGTCTTAAGGTGGCCATACACATTAATGTCAGCAACCCCTACTAATTTCAGCAGAACCGGCCAATCATTGAAAGTGAATGGGTTGTGCACAATGGCAGATGTCGGAAACAAGGTCTAAGCTGTTGGATTTCAACTTTCTTATGTTCTTACGGGAGATATGCCATCATCAAGAATGTATGTCAGTGGCTTATTTCCATCTGCCCATTCAGAACATTTGTACATTTGTGGTTAATACAGTGGGTCCACTTTCTGTTGGCCTCCATGACACTTTAAGGGTACAACCACACGGTCAAGTTTCTGCATGCAGTTTTGGAAGCCAATATCAGGAGAGGAACATGAAAAGGAGAGAAAGTATACAGGACAGATACAACTTCTCCTCTTTTTTTTTTTATTCACCCCTGGGTTTGGCTTCCAAAACTGCATGTAGAAACCTAACCATGTGGTCGTACCCTAACTTCCAAATTTAACTTTTTACCACCAACAAGAGATGGATGTTGAGTAAAACAAAATAAATTGACAATAAACCCCCTAGAGATGAATAGATTTGTTAATAGACAAGAAACCACTTTTTTGGCCTTAAAAAACTAAAAGTAATTGATCAATGTGCACAAGCCCTAACACTGACAACCTCAAAGAGTTTAAAAAAAGAATTAGCTACTTCTTTTGCCAAGTTTAAGTATTTTCCTAACGAAAGAACCCTGGACCTATAGGCTCCTGCAGTTTGGAAATTCCCGAGGAAGGAAAATCAAAAGAAGCCATCTGGACTCCCACTTTATATACCATTGTTGAGTATGTTACTATTTCTACTGTACATAGGATCACAATTAATGGAGCAATGTACAGTTTTGTCCGGATCGTTTATTATGACTTGGGGATTGGGGAGCTTTTGGTATTCAATAAGATCCTAATGATAACCTAAAAATTGTAAGTTTACAGAACAATTGGGAAATCACTTGTTAAGTGCACGCCGTTCTATAAGCAACCATCCTGTCTTTGTTCTTGAAACCACAATATAATTGGAAACAGTGTTTCAGAGGAGCTTTTTGGCCCATATCTTGATTAATGTGTTTAATTGTTGATAAGAGTGAAAGGTTACATGATACGGCATGTTAAATGTCTATGAGCTGACAGAGCGCAAACATGACCTGACGGTGCGATCACACAGTGTTCCCTTTAAGGATTAGGACAAATCAATAGCAAATAGTTGTCACTACCAGAGCTTTGAGACGTTCTCACAGCTCTGTTTCTCCACCCCTGTGATGATGTAACTACTAGAGCTTTGAGACGTTCCCACAGCTCTGTTTCTCCGCCCCTGTGATGAGGTCTTTACTTTCTGTTTCCTTCCTCCCAGCTGTCCCTCCTGTGTTTGATTGCTCTGCCTTTAAATCACCTCTCTTCCTTTGTACGGTGCGGATTATACTACTTCATTTGACCTGTATCTCTCGCTTGAGTATCTTCACTGGTGTGATATCTTTTCTGGACCTGTGTTCTGCTGAAGCAAGTACTTCGGACATTGTCTGCTGACTTTGGATCTGTTTTCACTGCTGCTGCAGCTCCTTCAGTTAAGTGTGCAGACATTGTGTGTTTCTGTTTGTTTTGCTGACTGGATCCGAGGCGACCCGGTTCCGTCCATATACTGAGCAGGGCACCGGTGGCCGTGCCCCTTCCACTACTGTAGGGGTTACAGTGGTCATCAGCCTTAGGTGCGCGGGCATGTCTCGATCCACCATCTGGATCTGGACATGGGCTTAGCAGCATAGGGAGAGCTTTAGGGTCTGACAGGGGTCACCCTTTATGTTCCCTAGTTTGGGTCCGGTCAGTAGCTAACTCACTGTGTATGCTCTTGTTGCTCACATACAGCCGTGACATTATAATCCGCCGAAACCGTCCTTTTTGACATGGATCCGCTTTCTGACCTGGTTGACCGCATGCAGGGTCTTTCTTTGGAGGTAGCGGATCTCCGTCAATCTATGATTCAGCTTCAAGCATTGGGCTCGGCTCCGGCCCATGGAGTCTGTTGCGAGCCAAAGGTCTCACTTCGGAAGCGTTCTCCGGGGGCAGTGAGAATTTTGTTCGCTTCAGAGAGGCATGCAAACTCCATTTTTGCTTGTGTCCCCGTTCCTCTGGTAATGAGGAGCAGAGGGTGAGGATTGTCATCTCCTTGCTCAGGGTAATGCTCAGACTTGGGCTTTTTCACTGCCATCGGGGATCCCTCCCTTCGATCCACAGAAAGATTTTTGTGGCCCTGGGGCAGATATATGATGACCCGGATCGTGTTGCTCTGGCTGAATCTAACTTACGTTTTTATGCCAGAACAAACTGTCTGCTGAGCTTTATTGTTCTGAATTTCGGAGATGGGCAGCTGATTCAGGTTGGAATGATGCTGCACTCCGAGTCAGTTCTGTCATGGTCTCTCAGAGAGATTGAAAGATGCGTTTGCTTTCCATGAGAGACCAACATCTTTAGAGTCTGCCATGTCATTGGCGGTGCGCCTTGACAGGCGTCTAAGAAGAAAGAAGCGAGACCTCTCGGTCCAGCCATTGTCACTCTAGGGGCAGTGGTGCGGACTCATTCAGTGTGCAGGGTCTCATCCTGTCTCGGTCCCCTCTGAGGAGGAGCCTATGCAGCTAGGTCGACTTGCCCCTGATAAAGGAGGATTTAGTCCTCAGAGAATGGTGTGTTTTTGTTGTGGGGGCATTGGTCATTTGGCAAATGTTTGTCCCTCTAGGAGATTCATGAACTGTACTAAGAGTGATAATAGAGAAAATCCTCAAAGGAAAATCATCAAACTCTGCTTCATCTGCTACCTTGGGCAAAGTTGATGTAGGAATTGGGGCTTTTCCTCTGACCTGCAGTTCTCGTTTTCTCCTTTCTGCCAGGGTGGCGCTAGAGAGCAAAGTCATTTCTTGTGAAATTTTTGTTGATAGTGGAGCGGCCGTCAATCTTATTGACACTCAATTTGTAGCCAGGCATGGTTTTCGGGTTTGCACATTAGAAAAAGATATACCTGTTTTTGCCATTGACTCTGCTCCACTCTCACAGAGATCCCTGAAGGGCATTGTTCACAATATCCGGTTAGCTGTAGGTGACACTCATGTGGAGGATATATCTTGTTTTGTCCTTAACGGATTGCCTACTCCTCTAGTGTTGGGGTTACCCTGGCTCACTAAACATAACCCCACTATTGATTGGCAAGGAAGGCAAATAAATGAGTGGAGTGAGTTTTGTAGAGAGAATTGTCTCACAGCGACTTTTGCAGAGGTATCTACTAAAACTTTGCCATCATTTCTCTCTGATTTCTCGGACGTGTTTTCCGAGAGCGGTGTGCAGGAGCTACCTCCTCACCGGGAGTTTGACTGTCCCATTAACCTCATTCCCGGCGCCAAGCTGCCAAAAGCACGCCTGTACAATCTCTCACAACCGGAGAGAATCGCAATGCGAACCTATATCTCTGAGAGTCTCGATAAGGGGCATATTCGTCCCTCAAAATCACCGATCGCCGCGGGTTTTTTGTTAAAAAGAAAGATGGCTCTCTGAGACCTTGCCTAGATTTTAGGGAGCTGAACCGTATCACGATTCGCGATCCCTATCCCCTTCCTCTGATCCCAGACCTCTTCAACCAAATTGTTGGGGCCAAGGTTTTTCCAAATTGGATTTGAGAGCGCGTACAACCTGGTCAGGGTCAGAGAGGGGATGAATGGAAAACAGCCTTTAATACCCCGAGGGGCATTTCGAGAATCTCGTTATGCCTTTTGGCTTGATGAATGCTCCGGCCGTCTTTCAGCATTTTGTTAACAGTATTTTCTACCATTTAATGGGAAATTTGTATTGGTGTATCTTGATGATATTTTGATTTTTCCCCTGATGTTCGGACTCATCAGGATCATCTTTTCAGGTTCTGCAGATTCTGCGAGAAAATAAATTATGCGCCAAGCTGGAGAAATGTGTGTTTATGGTATCGGAGATTCAATTTCTGGGTTTTCTCCTCTCTGCTTCTGGTTTCGCATGGATCCGGAGAAGGTCCGTGCTGTGCTTGAGTGGGAGCTTCCTGAGAATCAGAAGGCATTGATGCGCTTTCTGGGTTTTGCAAACTATTACAGAAAGTTCATTTTGAATTATTCCTCTGTTGTCAAACCCCTCACTGACATGACCAAAAGGGGCGGATTTTTCCTCTTGGTCGGAGGAGGCGCTTGCAGCTTTTCTAAGATTAAAGAGAGTTTTGCGTCTGCTCCCATCTTGGTGCATCCCGATGTTTCCTTACCTTTTATTGTTGAGGTGGATGCTTCCGAGGTGGGTGTGGAGTGCGGTTTTGTCCCAGGGTCCGTCTCCTTCCAAATGGCGACCCTGTGCCTTTTCTCTAAAAAACTCTCACCGGCAGAGAAAAACTATGATGTGGGAGATAGGGAATTGTTGGCCATCAAGCTGGCTTTCGAGGAATGGCGCCATTGGTTGGAGGGCCAGGTACCCTATAACCGTTTTTACCGACCATAAGAATCTGGCGTACTTGGAGTCGGCCAAGCGTATGAATCGAGACAGGCCAGATGGTCTCTGTTCTTCTCAGATTCAATTTTGTCGTTACATTCCGCCCTGGGATCAAAAATGTGAAGGCTGACGCTCTCTCTCGCTGTTTTCCGGGAGGAGGAAACTCCGAGGACCCGGGTCCCATTTTGGCGGAGGGGTAGTTGTTTCTGCTCTGTATTCTGATTTGGAGGCCGAGGTCCAGGCTGCCCAGACTGAGGCACCTGCCCGTTGTCCTTCTGGAAAGTTGTTTGTGCCTCCTGAGTTACGTCACAAACTCTTCAAGGAGCATCATGATCACGGTTCTTGCTGGTCACCCGGGAGTAGAGCCACGGTAGATCTCATTGCTCGGAGATTTTGGTGGCCGGCTCTTCGTGAAGTCGGTGGAGGGTTTTGTGGCTGCTTGTGAGACGTGCGCTCGCGCTAAGGTCCCTCGTTCACGGCCTTCAGGTCCCCTTCTCCCCTTACCCATACCTTCCCGTCCTTGGACACACCTGTCCATGGACTTTATCACGGATCTTCCTCGTTCCTCAGGGAAGTCGGTGATCCTGAGTGGTGGTGGACCGTTTTAGCAAGATGGCACATTTCATACCCTTCCCTGGATTGCCCAATGCTAAAACGTTGGCGCAAGCTTTTGTCGACCATATTGTTAAATTGCATGGCATTCCCTCTGATATTGTTTCCGATAGAGGCACGCAGTTTGTGTCCAGATTCTGGAAGGCTTTCTGTTCTCGCCTGGGGGTTCGGCTGTCCTTCTCTTCTGCTTTTCACCCGCAGTCGAATGGTCAGACTGAGCGCGTCAATCAGAATCTGGAGACATATTTGCGCTGTTTTGTTGCAGAGAACCAGGAGGATTGGTGTTCGTTTCTCCCTCTTGCTGAGTTTGCTCTGAACAACCGTCGTCAGGAATCTTCTGATAAGTCACCATTCTTTGGTGCATATGGGTTCCATCCGCAGTTTGGGACATTCTCGGGAGGGGCTCCTTCTGGTTTGCCTGAGGAGGAGAGATTTTCCTCGTCTTTGTCTACCATTTGGCAAAAGATTCAGACTAATCTAAGAAAGATGAGTGAGAAATATAAGCGTGTGGCTGATAAGAGGCGTGTGCCTGGTCCGGACCTGAATGTGGGTGATCTGGTGTGGTTGTCTACAAGAAATATTAAACTGAAGGTTCCCTCCTGGAAATTGGGTCCCAAGTTTATTGGGCCTTATAAAATCTTGTCAGTCATCAATCCTGTTGCCTTCCGTCTTGATCTTCCACGGGTTTGGAAGATACATAATGTATTTCACAGATCTCTCTTAAAACCATATGTCCAGCCCACGGTACCCTCCTCTTTGCCTCCTCCTCCGATTTTGGTTGATGGCAATCTGGAGTTTGAGGTTTCCAGAATTGTGGACTCTCGCATTGTCCGCGGTTCTCTTCAGTACCTCGTTCATTGGAAGGTTATGGTCCTGAGGAGAGGATGTGGGTTCCGGTGTCGGACATTAAAGCCACTCGCCTCATCAGGACTTTTCATAGGGCTCATCCTGAGAAGGTGGGTCCTGGGTGTCGAGTCCACCCGTAGAGGGAGTACTGTCACTACCAGAGCTTTGAGACGTTCTCACAGCTCTGTTTCTCCACCCCTGTGATGATGTAACTACTAGAGCTTTGAGGCGTTCCCACAGCTCTGTTTCTCCGCCCCTGTGATGAGGTCTTTACTTTCTGTTTCCTTCCTCCCAGCTGTCCCTCCTGTGTTTGATTGCTCTGCCTTTAAATCACCTCTCTTCCTTTATGCGGTGCGGATTATACTACTTCATTTGACCTGTATCTCTCGCTTGAGTATCTTCACTGGTGTGATATCTTTTCTGGACCTGTGTTCTGCTGAAGCAAGTACTTCGGACATTGTCTGCTGACTTTGGATCTGTTTTCACTGCTGCTGCAGCTCCTTCAGTTAAGTGTGCAGACATTGTGTGTTTCTGTTTGTTTTGCTGACTGGATCCGAGGCGACCCCGGTTCCGTCCATATACTGAGCAGGGCATCGGTGGCCGTGCCCCTTCCACTACTGTAGGGGTTACAGTGGTCATCAGCCTTAGGTACGCGGGCATGTCTCGATCCACCATCTGGATCTGGACATGGGCTTAGCAGCATAGGGAGAGCTTTTAGGGTCTGACAGGGGTCACCCTTTATGTTCCCTAGTTTGGGTCCGGTCAGTAGCTAACTCACTGTGTATGCTCTTGTTGCTCATATACAGCCGTGACAATAGTATAATGGAAAACTATATTTGCAAGCACTGCTTACTCAATGTCTCACGTTAATATGTTTTTAATGTCTTTTTGAAAACCCAAGACTCAAGGCATTAAGTTGGGAATTATTTCTTTGAAATTTCTTTTAGGGATTTGCCTTAGGCTGGCCACACACATAAGAGCATTTGGCCGACAGCTATCTTGCCGACCACACCATACACATGCATTCCTCATTTGGCAGCATATCTCTGATGAGAACAAGTTCATCCTTTGAAATCCAACTTTTGCTTGACCCTTCCTCCCCCCGTCCCTGACATCTGCCACTTGGGGGAGTGATTATACATTCTTATTGTACATTATTATCCAATTGTATTATTGAATAATATATATTATATTAATCATATATTATGTTTTTTATTTTGTTTATATTTTATATTTTTTATATATATATATAAAATGAATATATATATATATATATATATATATATATATAAATATATATAGTTTAGAAAAAAACACAGGCAGCACCATCCAAAAAGGTAACACAGCGGGTGCAACTCCGGGCTCCAGGTTTTGTCCCAAAACAGAAAAAGAAAACGATCGGACTGCACTCCAATTCGTAATCCAAAGGTGAAAAAACTTTTATTGACCCATCGGGTGGCACAAGTACGACGTTTCGGCTCACATGAGCCGTCCTCAAAATAACTGAATATAGAATTATTATATATCCTAAAGCAGGGATGCCCAACCTGCAGCCCTCTAGCTGTTGCAAAACTACAACTCTGAACATGGCCTGATAGCTGTAGACTCTCCAGGTATCTTGAGAGTTGTACTTTTAAAACAGCTTTAGGGCCGAAGGTTGAGCATCCCTATCCTAATGCATCATATAATATTATACACTGGATAAACAGCTGGTGCACTGAAAATGTTGGATTCGGCTGACATTGATCTAAGGCCACTTTCACATCTGGTTGCACTATTTTGACTGGCAAAATGCTGGGTCCAGTTATGGAAACCCAGCAGACTCCATTATAGTCAATGAGGTCCATAGGGTGCTGTTCATGTCCATCATGTGATGGAAACAACACTTCTGTTTTTTGTTGTTGTTCTGATCCTATCATGGAGCAGAACAATGGAAGGAGAAGTGTGAACATGGCCTAATGTGGTCGGGCCTGACACTGCCATCGATTAGCTGCTTCGGGCAGCCATCGGTGCCAAACACTATACAGTTGCCAAAACTAGAATAAGTATGTAGCGGCTGTGCCGAGGTACTGCAGCTCAGCTCTCAATTAAGTGAATTCAGTAAGCGGGAACTACACAGAGCCTTCCATTCACTGTATGGTTTCCTTTGTCAATGGCTCTCCGACACAGCTGATCGTTGGGAGTGCCGGGTGTTGGACCTCCACTGATCTGATATGGGTGACCAATGCTGAGGACAGGTTGATAGCCGATTGTAGGGAAGGAAGCGCTCCTTCCTGAAAATCAGCTGCTCGTTGAGATCTGTATGTCCTTATACAGCTGCATTGTTTCTGGGCAGCAGATCACTGTTTAGAAAGCACGATCTGCTGCCCAGAAACGATAATTTATGTACCTGCACTAACAATCATTTCATCCGATGAATGAGCGTTTCACTCTTTCATCAGGTGATCAGCCGCACCTTTACACAGGCAGATCGTCAGGAATGAGCGTGTAAATCCACCTTTAGTCCCAGAAAGCCTCTTCAAGTCTTCATCACTATATTTTAGACCTGTTTTTCAAGGTGTGCCCGCCATTGAAATGAAAGGAAATCCCAAGAGGAAAAATAGGCATGGCTAGCTCCTACTTTGCATAGGGGTTGGCAGAGTTGACAATGTCTATGTATGCACAAGTCCAGAGGAAGAGCCATATGTTGGGAAAACAACACAATGCACAATGCTTAATATAAATACCCCATAATAAGTGTGCAAATACTATCATAGAGTGCTAAAATACTACCTTCATACAGTGACCAAAAATCAGCTCCATATATAAAGTAACATAATGTGCAGGTTTACAATTATTATAAAGCCATGTGGTGGTCGCAAGCCTAGGGTGCCGGACCATCGGTGGTGCCCTGTACTAATATATAGATCTCACAGCTGAAGACTGCCAAAGTACAGGATCTGCAAAAATCTAAATGAGGTCTATGATGTCTGGTGACTGGGGGCCCGAATAATTCTCTGAGGAGGACTGTAATGTTTGTTTCCTTCAGGGTCTGTTAGATGAGGAACATATTAAAGGACTTCACAAAAGAGGTCAACTACATGTTTGTAATTTGGGAGCCAATGCCCATTAACAAAAAAAAAAGAAAAAAGAAATCCGAGCACAACCATTATCACATACATTCAGTTTGCTGTCCTTTTATTCACTTGAATTCTGGCCACTGGGAAAGAGAAACGACAGAACTAATTTACATCACTATGGAGTGTTGGCCATTATGTCTCCCCCAACTTACTGTAGGAGTCTGGAGCTTATAGAAAACTCTGTTCTGCCCCGTTGAACTAGTGATTAGGAAAGTTCCTATAAAAAATCTCAGCACGTAAGGCAGACTGGAATACGATAGATCGCTCCATGTTATGCTTTAAGCAATTCATTACTGCGTAATTACAGACATAATGACTTGCAGGTCTGTTTCTGTAGAACTGTGTCCTTCTCCCATACCATGTAGATTGTAAGTAGGGATGAACGAACCTGGTGAAGTTCGGGTTCGCCGGATTCAGCTGAACTTCAGGTCATAGTTCGGATTCGGACACCGAACCCGAACCCAGACCCCATTAAAGTCAATGGGGACCCAAACTTCACTTTATTATTTTCCGTTATAACATGGTTATAACGGAAAATAACATCATTCTTAAGATAGAATGCTAAATAAAATGGTCATTGAGGGGTTAAAAACTCACCTCATCCACTTGATCGCGCAGTTGGTATCCTCTTCTTTCTTCAGGACCTGCGATGACGTCACCATGCTCACCACCACCAAAGAACATATATGCAACACATGCAGATGGGTTGTAGGGAGGAATAGCTGTCGTCCAAGAGAGCATTTGGCTAATGGTTGTCATAAGTGTATGGCCAGCCTTGTGGACATCTGAAAAAAAAATGAAAACTTTTGATAATGCCGTAACAAAAACCTACGAATTATCCAGATACCGCAAGATTTCCACCGTAGAACGTTTCCTTGTTCTGGTGCTTTCAGATCCGTCAGGAGATACTAAGTTTCTGTAGTAGACACAGAGATCCAGACACAGAGATCAGCTGGTCGAAAGTTCTAGGAGTATTGGAACTAAATAATCATCTCTCCCATATACTACATGGGTAATACAGTATATCCATAGAAATCTCTTACGGTAAAGTATTCTGTGTCAAGACGGAAGGAATCAAGTAGGCTTTAAGAGTTTAAGTAGATGTTCCATTAAGTTCTAACAATCGCAATTTGTCATGCTTTAAAGCATAGTTAGATTGCAACCCATGTCCGTATTAGTGTTGCCACAGAGGCATCACATTCTCTAATTGGCACGTCTCCATGCTGGCAGCCTGGGAATAACACTGGCGCTCTATAGCTGTGCAGTGACCTCAAAATGGGCCATCGTTTCACTGCAAGAGCAGTTTTCTTTTTCAGGGAAAGATGTAGCAAGGCTATTTGTGTTAATGTGGTTATTTTCTTGTATACATGTTCTCGAGTTTATTACATTAGGCTTTATCTGCGCTCACAGGTTCAATGGGAAACTTCTTCTATAATTTAAAAGAGTTTTCCAGCTTGTATCAACATCCTTTAAAATAATTATTTATAAAGTTCACTGTAATTTTCTAATGTATTTCTTTTACCTTTATTGCTCCTATCTCCCGTTCCGGACTGTGTCCACATGACCATGTCCATGCAGCTCTTCCTACTTCCTGTGATGTTATGTCCATGGGCGGGGCAGTGATAGGTCTATGTAACCAGCTGGGTGGGAAGAGCTATCAACTTGCTGGGTATTGTTAGGGGCAGTGATGGGGAGTGTCTGTAACTAGCTTGGTGGGGGGGGGGGCTATAAACAAGCTGGGGTTGTTAGGGGCTAGGGGAGTGTCTATGTAACTAGGTAACTAGCTTGGTGGGAGGAGCTATAAACTAGCAGGGTGTTGTTAGGGGCAATGATGGAGCTGTGGCAGAGAAGTGCATCATGGGATTGGTTGGATACAGCAACAGGAAGTACTACATACAGGATGAAAACAAACCAGAGGGATTTGGTTACATAGTGAAATTAGTCAGGAGTCCAAACTGAAAAATAAAAAAATTAACACAAGGGAAATGTACATGAGCATATTCATTAAAACCATAGTAATCCCAGAAAACCCTTTTAAGAGGTTTATGAATTATTACATGTTGTTAGGGCTCTTTCACACTTGCGTATTTCTTTTCCGGCATAGAGATCCGTCGTCGGGGCTCTATGCCGGAAAAATCCTGATCAGGATTATCCCAATGCATTCTGAATGGAGAGAAATCCGTTCAGGATGCATCAGGATGTCTTCAGTTCAGGACCAGAACGTTTTTTGGCCGGAGAAAATACTGCAGCATGCTGCGCTTTTTGCTCCGGCCAAAAATCCTGAACACTTGCCGCAAGGCCGAATCTGGAATTAATGCCTATGAAAGTTTAGCTTTTTCTGAATGGTTACCATGGCAGCCAGGACGCTAAAGTCCTGGTTGCCATGGTAAAGTGTAGTGGGGAGCGGGGGAGCAGTATACTTACCGCCCGTGCGGCTCCCGCAGCGCTCCAGAGTGACGTCAGGGCGCCCCACGCGCATGGATCACGTGATCGCATGGATCACGAGATCCATGCGCATGGGGCGCTCTGACGTCATTCTGGAGCGCCCCGGGAGCCGCACGAGCGGTAAGTATACTGCTCCCCCGCTCCCCACTACTACTATGGCAACCAGGACTTTAATAGCGTCCTGGCTGCCATAGTAACACTGAAAGCATTTTGAAGACTGATCAGTCTTCAAATGCTTTCAGTTCACTTGCGTTGTTACGGATCCGACGGGCACTTCCGGCAAATGGAGTACACGACGGATCCGGACAACGCAAGTGTGAAAGAGGCCTTAAACGTTCATGAAACCAATGTTCAGTCCGAAGTTGCCCATAGAGTCTCTGATCATTCAGAGACCCATCCGATAAAACTGAGACCGATCTGCCCGCCAATAATTTGTGCATCCATGGGGCAATACTATGGGGGAGATGTATCAAAACTAGTGCAGCAGAAAGGTGGAGCAATTACTTGCTTTTATTTCGGGCCTGTGAAAAATTCTGTGCAATCCGATTGGTTGCCGTGGACAACTACTCCACTTTTCTTTTGCACAAGCCTTGAAACCACCCATCTAAGGTGCTTACAAATCAAAATCTGTTTCAATGGTGAAAGAATTTAACCCCTTCTCAACCAGCGCTGTACATGTATGGCTCTGGCCGGGACTTTAAAGATGGCGCCCACTCACATGGCAGCAGGCACCCTGCAACTTTTCGCCGGTAACGCCAGGTCTAAAAAAGGGGGCATGGCATGGACGGGGAAGGGGGTGGGCCGTCTTATTTATCCTTTTCTACGCCTCTTTTAGGAGTAGAAAATGTTCTAAATCTATGCTAGCTTCCTTGCTGGACCGGCGGTGGATGCGCTGAAGTTATGTAGAGGCCGGCGCATTAGCACTGGAGTCTATTAAAAAAGCAATCTAATGATTGCGTGTTACAGTTCCCTTTGGGAACTATAAAAAAAGTGTTAAAAAATATATAAATGTTTAAAAAAATACATAAAAATTCTAATCACTCCACTTTCCCTAAAATTAAAATAAAAAACATAAAAAATGAAAAAATACACATTATGGGCATCGCCGCATGCAAAAACACCCGTACTATTAAAATATCAAAATATTTATCTCATACAGAAAACAGCGAAACAAATAAAAATTCGCTGTTTTTTGGTCCCTTCTTCTCCCACAAAAAAATAAAATAAAATGTGATCAAAAAGTTGTATGCAGCCCAAAATTAATGAAAAGTGCAAAACACACAAAATGAGCCCTCACACAGCTCCATATACATAACTATAAAAAAGCTATACGGGTCAGAATATGGCGACGAAAAGAAAAAAATAATTTTTTTCAAGGTTCATGAACTTCATACATATATGGTATCGCTGTAACCGTACTGACCTGGAAAATGAAAGTAACTGGTCAGGGCATACTGTAAACAAAATCCATAAAACTGTTGGGGAATTCTTTTGTTTTTTTCAATTTCACCCTATTTGGAATTACAGCTGCCCACTACATGATATGCAATATAAAGTGGTGCATTTAGAAAGTGCAACTTTTTGGCACGTCTCCATGCCAAAAAGAACCGTGAGAGAACCAAAGGAATGCACTGTCATAATGTCCAGGGAGTCAATAGATGTCCCCAATGTGTCTCGCCAAGTATCTATTTGGATCCCACTAACCTCACTACAGATCTATAGCATAGTATGCAATCTTTCTAAACAGGAGAAAAGGGATTTATTGGAGGGGGAAGCATGGACCCTTCCCCGGTGTACATCCCTGAACATCTGAATATTTTTTGTAAGTTATTCTTTTTGGGGGTCTTCTTGTTTTCATATATGTCTACACTAACCCATACATACAAGTGCCAGAATGCAGAGCAGAGGATTAGTGTTAATCTTGCAAGAGGGTGCAGCATCTTGATTCTGGGCAGTGTTTCTATGTGACAGCTCAAGAACTATGTCATGGAGTAGGATCCAAGTCAATTGACGGTATGGTAAAGGCCGGTGAATGCATATATTGGATATAAAGAGAGCTATAGCCTCTATCCAGATGGTACTAGTCTGGTATTCAGGGTTCAGGTAGGGTCATGCAATGAGATATTTAAAAGCGTTGCCTTCTCAGGTGGGAAACAGAAGGTTACCAGAAGATATGGATTTTCAAAAATATCAAGAACATAAGAACATATATAATTCTCTTTCAATGAAAACCAGGCATTTCTGCTCCTCTGCATCAGGATATATTCATCAGCATCAGCACATCGATCTACAACAGTACAAGAAACAAATAAACCTGTTTCACATTATTCTTTAATTTATTGGCTTAATAGCAATGATGAAGCTGGAGATCAAAAAGGCCTACACTGAAGAAAGTTCTGCCAACAAGATGGAGCCGCGTTTCATTCTGGAGTATATTAAAGCCATGGAATTATATAGATCCTGACTAGTTGACGGCACTAATATACATTTTCATGAAGTGTGTGATGTATTTTAAGAATAAGTTGTCATAATGTTTTACTATGTAAGATTCACAGTCTTTTTTCAAGACTGCGAACCACCACACTTCTACTTGGTTTTCCATAAACTTGGAATAATTATTTAAAGTATCTACTCAGTTTCAGACATGCGTAATATGGAGAAATCAGCCTGACCCAGGTCTAATGATGCGAAGGGATCGATGATGCAGTCAGCTCAGGTCATAAAGCATGCACTTGAGCCAAATGTTGTGTATATAATACATGAGCCTAAGCCTAGGTTCACACCTGAGCGTTTTACAGCGCGTTCCTATGTGCTGTAAAACACTCAACAGGCGAAAACCCATGTTTCCCTATGGGCATGGTTCTCACCTGAGTGTCTTACAGTGCGTACGAACGCGCTGTAAAACGCCCTACGTCCCAAAGAAGTACAGGAGCTTCATTGGGGCGTTTTTTCGCACGTATTGTGATTGACACTGTAATACGCGCAACAAAAACGCGCGTATCAAATACGCTCAAGTGTGAACCCAGCGTAAAGGTGCCCTTACACCTCCAATAGCTCGTAGCCAAACAATCAATCGGATGACAACTCTTCCTCCTGGATTCCCCACAAAATGAACATTTGGTTGGGGGTGAGTGTATATATGTTTTTAAAGGTGAGAGAGAGAGCTGCTGCCAAACATCTGCAGCTTATCTCCCTGGAGAACAAAGGGGTCGAACATTAAAATCCAACACTTTTAAATCCTGGACAACTTCTTTAGGGGTGTATCATCGGAAACTGGTCTAAGGGTGTATGTACAATAGTAATAACCTCTGCTACTGCTAGGGGCAGTGTCAGACAGGGGTACCTAGGGCCCACCAGTAAAATTTATTTTGGCGGCCCACCGTACGGATACATTCAAATATAATAAATAATCTAACAAGTTTTTTATATGAACATAGGCCGGTTAAGGTGCTGTACATTAAATATATGTATGTAGTGCAGTAAGTCTAATGTGTTATGTGCCACTTGTGCAGGAGGTGGGAGACTAGGGGCCCACTTTACCCAGGGGCCCACCGGGGGATTCCCCTGTACCCCTGTGGGCCAGTCCGAGCCTGGCTAGGGGTCTAATAAGGGGGTTGAGCCAATTAAGGTTGGTCTTTTTTTTTTTTTACGGAGGTTAGTATGAACCCAGGCAGGGGTCTTACTTGTTACAGGCTCTGCAAAAAATGTCCAGATTTGGACAATCCTAATTGTTAGATAGGTCCCTTATCAATATGCTGACCACAAAGTTTCTCCTTGCTGTGACACAATTAATTATCTGTAACTTAACCCCTTAAGGACTCAGCCCTATTTCACCCTAAGGACCCGGCCATTTTTTGCAAATCTGACCAGTGTCACTTTATGTGGTGATAACTTTAAAACGCTTTTTCTTATCCAGGCCATTCTGAGATTGTTTTTTCGTCACATATTGTACTTCATAACAGTGGTAAAATAAAGTCGAAAAATTTCATTTTTATTTATAAAAAAATACAAAATTTACCAAAAATTTAGAAAAATTTTGAAATTTTCCAAGTTTCAATTTCTCTACTTCTATAATACATAGTAATACCACAAAAAAAGTTATTGATTTACATTCCCCATATGTCTACTTCATGTATTGATCATTTTGGGAATGCTATTTCATTTTTTGGGGACGTTACAAGGCTTAGAAGTTTAGAAGAAAATCTTGAAATTTTTCAGAAATTTTCAAAAACCCACTTTTTAGGGACCAGTTCAGGTCTGAAGTCACTTTGTGAGGCTAACATAATAGAAACCACCCAGAAATTACCCCATTCTAGAAACTACACCCCTCAAGGTATTCAAAACTGATTTTACAAACGTAATTAACCCTTTAGGTTTTCCACAAGAGTTAATGGAAAATGGAGGTAACATTTCAGAATTTCGATTTTTTGTAAAATTTTCCATTTTAATCCATTTTTTCCAGTAACAAAGCAAGGGTTAACAGCCAAACAAATCTTAATATTTATTCCCCCAATTCTGTAGTTTGCACGAACACCCAATATGTGGTCGTAAACTGCTGTATGGCCAAACTGCAGGGCGCAGAAGGAAGGGAACGCCATATGGTTTTTGGAAGGTGGATTTTGCTGGACTGGTTTTTTGACACCATGTCCCATTTGAAGCCCCCCGATGCACCCCTAGAGTAGAAACTCCATAAAAGTGACTCCATCTAAGAAACTACACCCTTCAAGGTATTCAAATCCAGTTTTACAAACTTTGTTAACCCTTTAGGTGTTTCTCAAGAGTTATTGGCAAATGGAGATAAAATTTCTGAATTTCTATTTTTTGTTACCATGTCTCATAAAAAGTCATATTTACCCTAAAATAGTACCAACAAAACTGACACCTTATCCCGTAGTTTCCAAAATGGGGTCACTTTTTTGGAGTTTCTACTGTAGGGGTGCATCAGGGGGGCTTCAAATGGGACATAGTGTCAAAAAACCAGTCCAGCAAAATCCACCTTCCAAAAACCATATGGCGTTCCCTTCCTTCTGTGCCCTGCTGTTTGTCCATACAGCAGTTTACGACCACATATGGGGTGTTTGTCTAAACAAGAGAATCAGAGCAATAAATATTGAGTTTTGTTTGGCTGTTAACCCTTACTTTGTTACTGGAAAAATGGATTAAAATGGAAAATTTGCAAAAAATTGCTGTTTTGGGACCGTTTTTATTTTTTGCTATTTACATTGTTGAAGTGACAGGTTAGATTGTGTGCTATTTCAATAGAGCAGGTTGTAACGGACGCGACAATACCAAATATGACTACTTTTTAGGGGTTTTTGTTACAGTTTTACATAATAAAGCATTTTTGAAAAAAATTATTTTGAAAGCCATAGTTTATTTTTTATTTTTTGGGCGACTGTCTTATGTAGGGGCTCATTTTTTGCGGGATGAGATGGCGGTTTGATTGGCACTATCTTGGGGTGCATATGACATTTTGGTCGCTTGCTATTACACTTTTTGTGATGTAAGGTGACAAAAATGGCTTTTGACACCGTATTTATTATTATTTTTTTGATGTGTTCAGCTGAGGGGTTAGGTCATGTATTATTTTTATAGAGCAGGTTGTGACAGACGCGGCAATACCTAATATGTTTACTTTTTATTTGTTTATATAAGTTTTACACAATAATATCATTTTTTAAAACAAAAATAAATCATATTTTAGTGTCTCCATAGTTTGAGAGCCATATTTTTTATTTTTTTTGGGAGATTGTCCTATGTAGGGGCTCATTTTTTGCGGGAGGAGGTGGCGGTTAGATTGACACTATTTGGGGGGTATGAATTTTTGATTGCTTGCTATTACACTTTTTGTGATGTAAGGTGACAAAAAAATGGCTTTTTGACAAAGTTTTTATTTCATTTTTTTTACAGTTTTTACTTGAGGGGTTAGGTCAGGTGATATTTTTATAGAGCAGATTCTTACGGACGTGGAGATACCCAATATGTCTACTTTTTAGTTTTTTTATACTTTTAACACTAAAAAGCATTTTTGAAACAAAAAAAAATCATGTTTTAGTCTGAGAAGCATAGTTTTTTTATTTTTTGGCCAATTGTTTTAGGTAGGGGCTCATTTTTTGCGGGATGAGATGGTGGTTTGATTGGTACTATTTTGGGAGGCATACGCTTTTTCGATCGCTTTGTATTACACTTTTAGTGATGTAAGTTGCCAAAAAATGGCTTATTTACGCCATTTTTGGTTTTTTCTTTATGGCGTTCACCTGACGAGTTCAGTCATGTGATATTTTTATAGAGCAGATTTTTACGGACGCAGCGATACCTAATATGTGTAGTGTATTTTATTTTTTTTTATTTTTGTTCAGTGATATCTGTTTTTTTTCAGTGGATCTGGTGTCTGTATAATACGGTACAGTACACTATATAGTGCACTGTGCTGTATTTTGTACTTTACAAAGTCTGAATAGACCTTTAGCAGGTCTATTCAGACTTTCAGCACCATGCAGACAGGACGCTTCTGAAAGCGTCCTGTCTCCATGGCAACCATCATCCGCTGCCATAAGAGGGCAGCGGGTGATTGAAGGAGAGGGAGTGGAGCCCCCTCCCTCTGCGATCCCATCCTGTTGGGGGGCTGCAAAGGCACAGCAGCCCCCCGATGGGAGAGAGAGGGAGCTCCCTCCCTGTTAACCCTTCCATACCGCGGTCCTTACGGACCGTGGTACGGAAGGGGTTAAACGGCTGGCATCTGATCAAGCACAGATGCCAGCTGTTTCTATCAGAGTGTCAGCAATGTGCTGACACTCTGATAGACCCACTAGACACCAGGGATACATTACAGAGGAGGCGGGCGGGGGATCGCAATCGCGATCCCGCCAGCCGCACCGCCTGCCTCCCGCACCGCCTCCCGCCGCCCGCAACTACCCCCCCTGCACCCCCGCAGCCACAATATGATTGGGGGCTGCAGGGGGGGTTAAAAATAAACACTTTGGGGGCATTAACCCTCTGATCCCCGCGGTCTGTGATCAGAGATCGCACAAAGCGCTGCAAACCGCAGGTCTGAATTGACCTGCGGTTTGCAGCGATCGCCGATATGGGGGGTCACAAGACCCCCCTGGGCATTGTAACAAGGTACCTGCTGAATGATTTCAGCAGGTACCTTGTTCCGATCACTGCCGGCTGAGCAGCAGTGATCGGAACTACTCATGACGTACCTGTACGTCACGGGTCCTTAAGGACTCGGAAACCATGACGTACAGGTACGTCATGCGTCCTTAAGGGGTTAAAGAGGTTATCCCATAATTGATTCATGTAAAAATGAAAATGAAATGAAAACATTATCTAGTACATGACAACCTCTTTCTAACAATGCTAGAACCAGCCCCGTACCGCACATGGATCCAGAGATCTTCCCTTCATTGCTCCAATTGTACTGCTACATTTATTTCAAGAGGCAGCTTAGGGGTTTGTCCTTTCTCAGAGGACATGTCCTTTCTGCTGCAGCTGGTGGCAGTTGAAGGATAGACCTGAGCATGTGCTACCATCTCGGAGAGCAGGACAGAGAAAATAGAATAAGTGCAAACAGCAGGTGGCGCTATGCAGAAAGGTTTTATTAAATAACTCAGTAGCTGTAATACATTTTAAATTACATGCAATTAGAAAAGTATTCAGATCCAGGGGCAGGTTTGAAAGCAGTAGAATATTATTCATGGGACAACCCCTTTAAGCTGTGGGGAAACCTGGCAGCAAGTGTTCAGCATACCTGCAGTGTGGCTACAGTGGACATTAAGCATTACACAGTGTCCAATTGAAATTAGTCGGTTGACTGTATATTACATGACAGGTTAGCTCCTCCAGATGTTGTCAGGATATGATGGGAGTAGTAGCTTTGCAACAGCTGGAGGGTCGCAGGTAGGAGGCCATTGGTCTACATAAGGATACTTTCACACTAGCATTATTCTTTTCCGGTATTGAGTTCTGTCCTAGGGTCTCAATACTGGAAAAAAAAGATCAGTTTAATCCTAATGCATTCTGAATGGAGAGCATTCCGTTCAGCATGCATCAGTTCAGTCCCTCTTACGTTTTTTGGCCGGAGAAAATTCCGGAACACTTGCCAGAATGTCGGCTCCGGCATTAAAATTACCGCATTGACGGATCCGGTCTTCCGATCTGCGCATGCGCAGACCTTTAAAAATGTGATCCGTTTTTCCAGATGACAACCGGAGAGACGGATCCGGTATTGCAACGCATTTGTGAGATGAATCTGCATCTTGATCCATCTACAAATGGTATATCTGCATACAGATTGCTGGATCCGGCAGGCAGTTCCGGCAACAGAACTGCCTGCCGGAATCCAGCAACACAAGTGTCAAAATACCCTAAAATAAATACTAAATTCAGAGAACATGTGTGCTCTATTTTAGGTGTTTTTTTTTTTGGAGAGTAGAATACGCTGTTCATTTTTAGCAATTAAGGTAACATTTTGTTATTTCGACATTGGAGAAGACAAAGTTCTGTTCTTCGTGAAATTTATAGCCAATATTTTCCAAGTTGTATGATGGAACTGTAGATATAGAGCAATATCTTGCCAATGAACCTGCCAATGACCCTAATGAATCTCCGCGATAGCAAGAGCAGGAAATAAGCTCTTGCTGTGGAAGCAATCATTTCTGATATCCAGAAAATTTACATCGATTCTCCAGAGCAAGATATTAAAACGTCCAGTGGTTCAGAGAACTTAATAGATTGATTACATTTGCATCTTTTGAAATAAAGCAGAAATTTCATGGATTATGTTTGCAGTTGAGCTTGTCACTGATACTTTTAATAAACGATTAAGTTTTATCCTCCTTGGGATAGGTCCATGGACCACTGGTTCAAAACTGAATGCCTATTTTATTGTATTTTGTTTTAGCATAGGTAATGGAAGTTATGTTAGCTCAACGTGTTAAGGCCCCGGAATACTGCTAACTTAGCGCCATGAGTTAACTTGCTAAATTACGTCGCATTGCAATGGTTCTTTCAGAGAGAGAGACCGGATTGGGATCGCAAATAGATATTTACCAACTTTTTTTTCATCCATCTATCATAGCGCACAGTATATGGATGCTTTGTAAATTAGTGAATGTATACAATGCATTCAGAAAATAAAAATTAAGAAAAATAATCCCCATCATTCTGCACTCAGTAGCCCATAATGAGAAAGTACAAACAGAATATTCAAAATCTTTGCTAATTTATTGAAAAGGAAAAACTAAAATCTTGCATTGACATAAGTACTCAGACCCTTTACTTTGGACTTAGTTGAAGCCCCTTTGGCAGCGATTACAGTCTCCAGTTTTCTTTGGTATGATGCCACAAAGTTTGGACACCTGGATTTGGGGACTGTCTGCCATTTTTCTCTGCAGATCTTCCCAAGCTCTGTCAGGTTGGATGGGGACCATCGGTTGACAGCCATTTTAAGGTATCTCCAGAGATGTTCAATTAGGTTCAAGTCAGAGTTCTGGCTGGGCAACTCAAGAACATTTATAGAGTTAGATTGGGCTACACTGAGGTTTGAAGTCTCAGGGATCACCTGGTTTTCACCCTTAACCCCTACAAGGAAGTATGGGGAAGTGGGAAAGTGTATAGGAATATCCCGAGGTTGAAGTCCCCAGGATAGTCATCTGTTTTTAGCCAGGCACTACTGCAATGACTGGACAGAAACTAGACTAGATGTGGAACATGGAACAGGAATGTGGTTGGGATGTGGTCACATGACAAGTTATAACATCAATAGAGGACAGACTTGAACGTGGACGCAGAACAGGCTGGAACATCGATGAAGGACAGTCTAGAACATGTACAAATGAAGGGCTAGAATAAGGATACAGGACAAGCTGGAACACGTTGGGGTGCACCACCAATGAGGCCAGGAGAGGCGATCGTCTCACGCAGCACCAGGTAGGGGGCAGCCAAAGGGCCATGGGCTGAAAGGAAGGGGTTAGGTTAAGAAATTTGCATTGGGAAGGGGCACCATTTCAGTTTTTGCCTCAGGCAGCAGAAAGACTTGGTGCACCCCTGTGGACGCGAACAGGTTCCAGCCTTTCCTGTGACCATATTCTTGTTCTAGGACGTACATTCCTTTGTTGTGACCATGATATCATCCCATACTCATTAGTCCTGTTCCATGCACCAAGTCTGGTCAACTTTCTGCACTGTTGCTGCTACTGCATTCAGCCGCTAATCGGAGGCTATTTTGAGAACCACAATCTGAGGATCTCCCAGCAGGAAAGTTCATAACTCCTTGTATGGCTAAGGTTAAAAGTCAGGGAAGGTAAAGAAACATAATATGCAGATTAGACACACTATTTCTTACCTCAGTACATCTAACATACATCTGGGAATTCATTTAACATTGTTTAGAGGGCAATTTGTCACAGTTAGGGATGAGCCAATTTCATATTTTGAAATTCAAGTTTGGGTTCGGGTTGCGGTATAATCTGAATTGCATAATGAATTCCTTTACCATGGACGATAAAGCAATTCCATGATGGAATGCATACCGTTATTCATTCCGTTATAATAGAAGTCTATGGCCTGCATAACGGATCCGTCCGGTTTGTGTTATGCTGGAGTCCTCTCCTGCATAACGGAAATGGGACAGATCAGTTATGCAGGCCATGGACTTCTATTATGATGAAATGAAAAACGGAATGGCTCTAAAGGCATTCCATTATGCATTCCATCATGGAATTGCGTTATGGTCCGTGGTAACGGAATCCATAACGCAATTCAGATTATACCACAACCCGAACCCGAATTTGAAAATATGAAATCTGCTCATCCCTAGTCACAGTACTAGAAACCCCTTTAATAGAAAGCATTGTTAACACATTAGTGCTCATGGAATTGAATGCGCTCACGTTACATCCATATGTATTAAATATAGTATATGCACATTCAAATAATTGTTACTGAAGTGGAAGAAATATTTGTGCAGCATAATTCACATTAGGATCCAGCCTTGGCCCCCTGGTGTCAGATGTAATATTTTGTTTGCCAAATATCACAGGAATTACATTATTTTTAGCTCTCGTTCAGTTGAAATGTTGCAGACTGATCTGTGGTCACCAAAGAAAATATTTGCATCTGTTGTTTTTGTACAAGTAAATATGCAGAATGTGTCTGGTAACCAGTGGAATACTACAGGGACTGGTCACTCCTTGTGTAACTGGTAATGTGATGCATATTCAAGTAGGATCGATCATCTTCATTGTGAAGATGCCAAGAGCAGGGACAGAACGACCAGACCGGGACAGTGCGCAGCCAGTGGCCACAAAGCAAAATGTGAACTACTTAATAGCCTTTCTGACTCCTTCAATCATCCTGCTCAACAGCAGCCTCTAAGGCCATTCTCCAAATCTTCTGCCAAAAAAAATCCTTAGGTGCATACATTTTGGCTGTAAAAACACCATAGTCCTGCAGAGAGGTCTCTTGAGCCCATTGCTCTTGGATGACCAGTTGACCCCTTTTAGTACACAGTCTACTGGGAAGTTACAGCAACTCTGATGAGTTCAGCCTACATGGAGCTATATAAAGTGATGAAAGTGTACTCTAGGATTTCATGAGCAATGGGAACCAACTCCAGAATGGGCTTGACTTCAACAAGTTCTGGCCTCCAATGTATAATCTTGGGCTTCTGATAAAAACATTTTGATCGTCGACATTTTATGTATATTTTAGACTACACTAGTTTTAATAGTCCATCACACCCTACCATCTGGCCATACATAGTCCTCTACTCTAAATCATACAATGGAAGCTTTCATTGTACTTGGACAATTTCCTTATTATTTATCTTTGGCTGAGCACCACGTTTTCACATACAAGTAGACTCTGACTGTGTGCGTAGTGGTTATCGTGACATAAGAGACCAGTGACGCAGTGCCGCTCACTCGTACATTCTTATTATTTTCTCAATTTCCTTATTATGTCATGATCCTTAAAGGGGTTTTCCACTCTTTTAATATTGATGGCTCATCCTCAAGATAGGTGATCTATATTTAATTGGCAGGGGGACACGGCTCACCCCTACCGATTAGCTGTTTCAGACTACCTATCCATTGTGCAGTGGACGAAGCTTATAACTTCAGCTCTGGCCCCTCTGAACTGAACGGACAGAGCTGTGTCTTTCTGGAGCCAACTTATGGCACTGGAGCTGCTCTGAAATGACTGATCAGCAGAGGTGCGGGATTGTTGGATCCCCACCAATCTGATATTGATGGCCTATCCTAAGGAGAGAGCATCGTTAGTAAAGGAGTAGACAACTGCTTTAAGTAGCATGGATCAAAACGTGGGCCACGAAAAGCCAAATGTTGCCCTCCCTTTGATGCAGTTAACACTAGCTCGATAGAACTAGAAATAAGAATAACTCCTTACGGTATTTTTGTGTGTACTATTCTATTATAAGGTGCTTTCACATATGTACTGAATCTGACATTACTTTCCTTCTGGCATGTTACAGAAAACCCAAACAGGAACTGATGCCAGAACTGTTCCAGTGACTTTCTCCGGGATCCGTTCTGGTATCCAGCACATCAGTTTTTACACCAGACAGAAAAGAGTAGCATGTCATGCTTCTCTTCCCAACACTTTCAGACTATGGACGCCAGACCAGTGAACACAGATGTCATCAGTTGTGACTGGCTCCAGCATAACACAACTGGTTGGAAGCATATGACAGGGTTAGTTTTATACCTCTGGAAATAGCACCGCTCTTGTCCACAGGCTGCATCTAGTACTGCAGCTGATTCCAGTTTAAGTGAATGGATCAAAAGATGTCGGGCAAATACTCAGTTGGATGTCAGCTATTCCTTCCAACCCTTGTACATAAGCACCCTCAACAGGAAGAGAGGAATAAGCCATTACCAGACACCTTAGACAGCATCTTATGTCTCTTGAGAGAACAAGAATTGAGCATATCGAAATTCATCATCATTCTCAATGTCTTTTTTTGCCCGACATCTGTTATCTTGAATAAGGACACCCTCTTAGATGCATGGCTGGTCCCACCAAAATAATGGTTATTCTAGATTCATCTAGAGTGTATGACCACTTTAAAGGAACACTTCCATCAGAAAGGAAAACTATTTTTAAGACTCTTTGGCGGTTTTTCTTTTTAATTTCAGCAGTGCTATACCATTGAAATTTTAATACAACATATTGTCCTCCATTAGCAGTCAGCACAACTAGATAAACCTACTGTATGGATAAGTAATCCATTATCAGCTTACTGCTGCTATAAGTGAAAGCTGTTATCTGCTAGTGTAATAGTAGATTAGTAGATTTGTGATAACAATCTGACAGCTCCATTGATCTCTTGATAGGCCAGGATAAAGATGTCCACAGAAGCGTGTTGCACTTATCAGCGTAATGTGTGATACTGTCATTGTGTCACTCATCCCTCTTCCTTCTCTGGTCGCAGTGATGGTCTATCTGAGAAAACCAAGCAAGGTTGTTTCCTTTGCTAAAAGTCCAAACAAAAGAAAACAGTTAAAGAGCCAGAACAGGAAGTCGAATACATAGGGTAACTTCAAAAATTTAGAAAAAGAAATTACATAGAATATTCATATATAGAATGTTCAGAAATCATAAAAATGTTTTGATGGTATTGTCCCTTTAAGTCACAAAACTAGACCTATATCCAAAAAACATATGTAGTCAATGATACGTAGCAGAGATGAGTGAATTTATAATAAATTCGATTCCGCTGCTTCACCGAATTTTACAAAAAGATCAAATTGTGACAAACTGGTAATTAATTGGCGCAATGACAGGGAGCGGCGATTGTGCTGTTCCCCATTATTGTATCCCTTAGATGCCGCTTTCATACATGATCGCTGGATCTGATATAAATTACAGTTTAAGAAAAAATGATACTTACCTGATCCATTTGCTTGCGATGGGCTGCCCGCCGCCATCTTGTTTTGAATGTTTGGAGCCAAATCTAGCGATGACGTCATACGTCGCCACACACGGGATTTCAGCCGAGATCTTAAATTTTTACACTATTTCAGGTTAAATTGATTCGCTACCGTGAAGCACGAGGAGATTCGACTTCGTGGCAAATTGAATTTATCCTGAAATTAGGATCGAAGATTTCAATTCGTTCACCTCTAATACGTAGCTCAATTTCACTCCAGAGGAACAAAAAGGTTCTTTAAAATTCCGATACGGCCACTGTAAGAATCTACTTTATGTCCGCTATTAGGATTATAGCTGTCCTATTAATACAAAGCCAGAGACAAGTTATATAGCGAGGCTCTGAACCGTTTAATGTCATTGATCACTGTTACCAAGCTAACACTGTAATATCCTGCCTTCTAGAATTCCAGACTAGAGAAGATCCTTCCAAATCTGATAACAGGGAAAGTTCTTTAGTTAAAAGTAAGAAAATACTTTCTGTTTTTACACTCACTCATAGATAGACATCTTGGAGGGATTTTGTTTTGGCAAAGGCGATAAGGTAAAGACCGAGGCTCTTATTCTAAGAAACAAACAGATTTTTAGAGATGAAAGAAAATTCCTAAGCAAATGTTATTTAGACTCCCTGTCCTGATAAGGAATGAGCACAGGCCACCTTCTGTTAGCAATGTATTGTTTTTTGTAACAGTGGTTGTGGACCCAATGTACCTATTAACTGGATTAGCTTTGTGCTATCCATAAGGGAGTATTTTCTGGTGATCCCCTGGTTTTCACCCTTTAACTCCTATACAGGGATCTGGCCTACACCGTAGGGGACCAACTAAGAAACTACTTCTTTAAATAGTCCTGGTATAGTTCTTAGCTAACTCACAGAGACATCAGTGCAAAGCACCATGGAAACAGGCAATACTCATAGTTAGAAGCAGTCCAAGGTCAGTGCAGGCAGAGTTCAGGCATTTACGTGAAACAGGTCCGAGTTCAGGGCAGGCAACTGAAGGATCAACACAGTAAAAAAGACTTAGGTCAGGACAGGCAACAGAGTATCAGAATCGGTAAACAGGCAGAGGTTCGATACATGGGCAGACAGTCAGAATAGCATACCTTCACTAGTTGAGCTTGCTAGCTAGAAAGGGAACTAAAGCTCAGATATCCTTCTCTAGGGGAGAACACATTAAATACCCTAAAATGGCCTGTTATAGAATGGGGAGGACTAAGTGTGCGCGTGTTCTAGCCCTTTAAGAGCAGAGGAGCGTGTGCCCTGAGGTAGAAGGCTTGAGAGTAAAGTGCAGGTAATGTTTTACAACAGAGGGGCGGGGATGTAGTGGGCACATGAAACGTTGGTGACAGGGCTCGCAGCCGGTGGCAGAGGAGAGCACGTGGATCCAAATTTTCGGTAAAGTAGGATGAAAAGTGGGATAAGAGGCACGCCACCTGTTCCGGCTCAGAGTACAGGGATAGCGGTGGGCACGGGCCGCCACTGTAACAGTTTTAATAGATCATTGTAATTTGTATACTGCCCTGATGGTGATGATTATAAATTTTGATATCTAACTTAGTGGATCTATTGAATTCTAAAATGGTACCATTTGTAGAGAGGTGCAAAAATGCATAAGCCAAAAATGCACATAAATTGTAATGCTCAGTGTAGCATCAGTTTAGCAGTGGTGTACGAATACGGCAGAAGTAGCAGCGAGGGGCCCCTTTGTTTCATGACAAGGCACCAGTGTTATAAATGGCATTTGGGAGGTGGGTGGGAGGCTGTTACAGATGTTAATTTGAGGAGCTTTATGTTATATCTTTGGTTATCATGGAATCAGCATACTACCAAGTAACAGGGAGGACGCCATGTGGAATTACAGCATAGACAAAATTAGCAATTTATCTATGTTACCTTTCTACATAGACAGTGATTCTGTGATGCTGGCGCTTTGAAGTCAAGAAGAAAATGAACACAACAGTGTAACTTGATTATATCAGATTGGATATGTGGGACTCTTGATGGCTTGTTGCTTCCTTATCACCTCCAGGTCATTGAGATTATGTGGCAATGGAAAACCCATTAGGAAAGTGACACAACGGTTTTAATAAATTCTGCTAGAAAAGTCTTTGGAATAGGTGTTGAGTTTACAACAGAAGACTTTTGAGGCTATGGAAGCCTTCAAGCTAGGTTTGGTCTACAGGAAGGTTTCTGAGTCTCACACCTTAGTAGCAACTTGCATTCTTTTTCTTGGAGGATATATAGTTATTGAAAAGTGTTTCCTCCACTAATGTTTACTACCTATGTATAGGATCTGTGTTAAAGGGTTTCTGTCACCAGATTTAACCCTATTAAGCTAGCTGACATTAGTTTAGGACTTGGAGGGAGGAGACTAAGGTGGGAGAACGGAGGCTCTAGGAGCAGGAGCAACGCCCCCCCCCTGCTCCTAGAGCCTCATTAGCATATTATAAAAGTTAGATTTTTGGCGTAACAGGGGCACTGATAAAAGTAGGAATAGGCTACTTAGGTTTATCTGCCATTAGCAAATCGCTAATGTCAGCTAGCTTAATAGGGTTAAATCTGGTGACAGAAACCCTTTAAATGTATCCACCACCACTGGGGGGGGGGGGGTTAAACTATTGGGATCCTCAGTAATTGGAGTGGACTGCTGTGGTTGAGGAGTTATGTTGAGCATGCATGGTGTTGCTGATCTGTACTCTGTGGGACATACAGTATAACCAATGTACCAGTATAACCAAAAACTAGATACTAAATATTTTTTACTTCATGTGAGGTATAGTTAGCTTTAATAAAGGACATCTTTCAGCAGAATTAACCCTATTAAACCAGCAATAACACATGGTATGGCTGATCCCGCTGATTTAAAAGATACCTTACTTCCCCCCAATCTTTTGCTTCAATTTAGGAGAAATATGTATTTTAAACAATATGCATATTAGGGCTTAAGTGCCCTGAGGGCAGGCCTTAGCCACTTAGTGCACCTTAGCTCCCCCGTTTTGCTCCTCTGGACACTGCCCTTCACCTGGACATCTAGTCCTGTCAATTTAGCGGGATATGAATTGTGCAGGAGTGGCTAGGAACTTGGTGCACTTAAGCCCTAATTTGCATATGTATAATAAAAAAACATGTATTTCTCCTAAATTCAGCAACCCATCAGGGGAAGAAAGATATGTATTTATTCAGTGGGGTCCTACCAGGAATTTTGGCTGGTTTAATAAGATTAAAATCTGTTACCAAAAATGTTTTCTGCCAGTTAAAACCAGGTAGCAGGTGTCCTTTTTATAATCAGTTTTTTTTTTTTCCTGGTTGATTTTTTAATTCTATTTCCTGAATATGAATATGGGGGCAACCATCTTGCCTGAGCTCTTCTTAACAGCATTTACACAGCATAAAAAAAATTTGCTTTACGGCAGCCCAATGGGCCATAGACACAATGGTCAGGAGGGGACCTCAGTGACTTCTATGGGAGAGTTTTCTAGGCCTGCTCTGTGATCTGTGCGGAGGACACTGTAGATAAGCTCTGACAATTACCTATTGTGAATAGTGAATCCTGCCTTATCTCTACACAGAGGTGATATTATTAAAAGAAGGATTAGAATGACAGATAAGCAATTAACTGCATGAAAGGGACCTGTACAGATCAAGAAGTGGCGCCTATTATTAGGATTAGTGGCCAGTGTGAGAACTGGGGATTTTATGGTTTTTGTTTAAATATAGAGATTGACATGTCATTTTCTGAAGACACATTCCAATAATATCTTAACCTCTGTGTTGGTGAGACCACTTCTCTTGGTAAAGTTATTTCATCAGGACAACCTATGTCCAGATGAATGCTATAGAGAAGAGGAACCTGGGAACCCTACTAGATCCTTTGCAACAAGGGATAATTGGGGTCTGAGCCATCGGACTGGATGGGTCTTGTCCTGATGCATAATCCCTTTCAAGCACTGAATGCTATTTGCAAAATTCTCCTGGGAAACTATCATTAAGTTTAAAAGTAATATCATCACCTTTAACATAAAAGGAAGGTATTTCATAAAAATGCATTGTATACAAATTCACTTCTTCAAAGTCGTGACTTAAGCATAGAACGTTTAAAGGGATTTTCCAGGGAGTACCTTTAATTTTACGTAGCCCCCTTGCATGTTTGATCTAATGGAAAAAAAACATAGTAAGGTTGGGTTTGCATTAGCGTTATGCCATTCCATTATAGGTTCAGTTTATAATGGAATATAATGGAATGGTGGATCCGTTATGCTTGCCATAGACTTCTATTAGGATGAAGCAAAACATAATGCCTCTTAAAGGCTTCCGTTATGCATTCCATCTGGCCATTCCATTATATTCCATTATAAACGGAACCTATAACGGAATGGCATAACGCTAATGTGAACCCACCCTTACCTCATCCCCACTAGCCCAATATTGTACCCTGGGTGCGTTCTGTGATCTTCCGGTTCTCCGCCTGCTTACTTCCAGCCAAGCAGTGGACATGGTGGTCTTCAGACTGGGTTTATCAGGGACTCTAAAAGGCACATGACCCAGCAGTGACAAGCTGTTTGGGGACATGACACAGCTGAGCTAAAAATCCTGGAAACAGGGACTTTCATATGAACGTCAAACTATTTCCCTTTCTCTGCCTTCACCCGGTTCAGTTAAAATGTTATATTTTTGTCATGTGTCTGCCAAATATGTGCATGAATTTCCTTCTATTTCAATATCTGGTGTAAAAATGTCAGATAAAGTTGAGTAGAAAAACACATATTTTGTATGCATTTCAAATCACCTTCACTGAATATCCCCAAAAGTGCAGTTTGGCGTGCTTGACGGCCACTCCTGTTGGGGGAAATCAAAGTTTAGAAGAAACCTAGAGTTCTCTCCTCTAGAACACAACTGGCAAAGTGTCAACGTCTAATGAGACATGGGCCAAACATGATTTCAATAACAAAGAAAGGTCAATGTCAGCAGAATGTAAAATTTATCATTGTGATCTGCGTGACCACATGTTTGGAGTCAATTATTGAGGCTGAGTGTGGTGTAAAAGAAACCACAAGCCAATTTCATACTGTATACACTCCTCAACAATGAAATAACAACACCTAGAAGGGAAAGGCATGGAATTATGGAAAACCCAAGATTGATAGATGTATTAATCATATGCAAATGATAAAAAACAAAAATGAAATCTCAATTTATTTGATATCAAGTATTAGGGCCACGAGCAGAAATACACACACTTATACACCTTGGCTTGCTATCACTGAGGTTATTAATGGTTGTCTGAGGAATGGTCTACCACGTTGAATGCCCTTGGCCACACAAATCTTCGAGATGTGCTGCTGGTAGCTCCCTCTGCCATTACTTACTTATGACATCCTAGGTGTGAGATGTGAGGAAACCACACCATAATGGAACATGGAAAAAGTAAAATGTATTGTGAACACACCCTTAGAAAATTTCCTCCAAAAATGGAAATGTAATAGGTTCATCAGCTTCCTAATAAATTGCTATCTAATGTGCGTGTCAAATAAGGAAATAAAGTTGTGAGTCATACCGGGAATATGGAACTGATGTGACAATCTCTGTACAACATTGTGGAATATGTTGGTACTATAGAAGCAACTGAAATAAATACATAATGATACAAGCAATGTTCCTGGTGGAGTTTCCAATCGATTCAGATACCTCAGGCATGTATTCTATGTTAGAACCAATTTCATAAAAGGTCTACCAACAAGCTTAGGCCGGACACGTCATCTTTCCCTTCCAGTAGTATAAGTCTATGCATTGATTTATCTCTACATGTACACCACAACAAATGTAGGGCTTCAGCCTTTGTGCTCCTCAAGGGTTGGAAACTGGCAATCAAGCAAGCAAGAAGAGGGCCTTCCTGGTTTAGGGTTGGTATGGGGGGGGGGGGGGGGTTAGGTCTATTTTTAGTCTTGCTAAGTTTTGCTGGGTAACATGTAACTCAGGGGACACATCACCCTTGTGGCCAGTCATTGGCTGCAGCAGAACTGGTGACCCCTAATCCCCTCTGTTGCCAATCAGGGAACCGGAGGGCAGTGGATCAAAGGAGCCAAAACTCAGCGCTGGAGAGGAGACCAGGTAAGTATGTTTCTCTCCATAGGTCTGACGGGAAAGGGTAGTTGACAATTGTTTCAAAGCTGGACAACCCATTTAACGTCACAAGGCAAAAAAGTCACAAATTTGAACACAGGCTACATGAAGAATTCCTATATGGACTGGAATCAATCTATGCCTAGTGCTAGCCTTTGCTGTTCTTTATCTAGAAGATGTAGGCACATGTAGATGATGTGTATAAAGCACCTTTAAACATTCCAAGTTTCCAAAATTTACAGTCTTTGACTCCCAAAAAAGCTGAATAAAGACCTGAGCTTAGCTTGTCAGCCAGTGTGTTAGTGAATATACTATAAATTGACGCCTGCGAGTCAGAATGTCTCCAGATTGAAATAAACCTTTTTTATAGACCCCGTGTTTGGCCCTAATATAGAATTCACATTGGAAAGGTTTTGAAATTTTCTTGGTCATAAATAAACCAGGCTGATATTTCTATTATTACCATACTGAAGTGTGAAATACCTGTACATTGAGAACAGCTGTAATGCTGGATGGGAGCTTCTCCTAAGAACTGTCTGAATTTATTAGGGCATGATACGGAAAGTACGGGCACAAGTAGGAAAATTTACTAATCCTGCCTATTAGTTAGACAGTGAGCTTAGACTAGACAGTCTAAAAATGTGCAAGATTTCTCACACTTGCTGATGCTGGATGATAAATCTGGTGCATCTTTAGACTGTCTACTTTTAGTTTAGACCACCTTTTAATTCTGGTGTAATTCTAGCATAGTGTTGCAACTCGCACTTTTTTATAGTAAATCTGCCCTTTCCCATTTTTTAGTATATTTTTTTTTAATGGTAATTGTTGACCCTGCTCTGACCTCGGAACTGTTTCATGGATTCGTATGAACTCTTCCTGCCCTACCTTGGCCTGTTACTGACTATGAATTAGCCTGACCCCTCGGTTCCTTCCAATGGTGTCTCTGATCCCTGTCGGTTAGCTGTCAACCACACCAGGATTACTCCAGGAGGTTGCGGCCTGTTGGCTCCCCTGCAGAAAATCCCAGATCCCTGTATAGGGGTTAAAGGGTGAAAACCAGGGGACTGCCAGGATAACTCCCTTAGACATAGATCAAAGTTAAATCTGTTGGCTGACACAGTGGTTCCACACCCACTGATCGTTACAAGCAAATAAACCAGTATGCACTAAACTGCTAAATTGTAAATAGTCAGTATGGTTTGTGGCCAAAATACACCAGTCCATAAAGGGATTGCTTCATCATGGCAATTCTTTTTAAATTGAAGTGGCCTGCAGCTCAGCTCCCAATCACTTGAATAGCAGGATCAGCTACAGTATCCGAGAATGGCCGCCACACAGTGGCACACTATTTACTTCCAGAACTTGCAACTAACACTAATAGCTGATGGGTTGGGGGTCTCAGGTGTCCGAACCAACCCATCTGATATTGATTACCTTTCCTATGGATCATCACTAGTGTTGAGCGAATCGAACCCGACAAAGTGGAATTCTATCCGAATTTCAGGTTAAATTTGATTTGCCGAATTTCCTTGTGCTTTGTGGTAGCGAATTGATTTTACCTGAAAAAATCATACTTATGTAACTCCTCCATTTGCTCGTGACGGGTTGGCCGTCGTCATCTTGACTGAAGATCTTGCACAAAATCCTGTGCGCGGCAGAGTGATGACGTCAACTTTGGCCGCTCAAGATTTTGCGCCAGATATTTGATCAAGATGGCAGTGGCCAGCCCATGGCGTGCAAATGGAGGAGGCAAGTATTATTAAATTTATTGTTCTGTTAATTTTACACTGTGTTTTTACTATTAGATGCCGTGATCATGTATGATTGCGGCATCTGAGGGGTTCAATGAAGGCCAGCGGCACAATTGCAGCTCCCTGTCATAGCACACACACTTTGCTCATCTCTAATCATCACTGTATTGGTCTCCGAAAACCCCTTTAAGGGGATGTGAATACATAAATCCTGGGCAGCTAGAGCAGGAGCAATGCAGAACTTGCTTTTTAAGGCTTTTATTAAAGTTGGGTCACTAATGTTAGCCATCTTTTATTGAAATGAGAGATCCAACATGCATCATATAAGGACCAATAGTTGCTGCCATCATGTAGAAATGTTACAATTATGTGTGTTTACCCAAAATACATGCATTTTTCTATTATTCTTACTATCATAGTTTAATTTATTATGTATTAAGAAATGAAAATAATGAACCAATTTTGAAACAAATGGATTATTACATAATAATATATTAAATAATTAGCATCCGTTCTCCCATTGTTGTGTTTATTTAGCTTGCCGCCATCTCCATACATCTAATTTCCTTTCCCGTTGAATGTTTATAATGAAGTCACGTGACGTCGTCCTTTTCAGCGCCGTGATCAGAAAAGCTAATTACAATAAATGACTATTTGGAAGTAAAGTGAGACTTTCACATCATCTATAAGTATTTAAAGGAACACAGCCTCTGGACATGGAGTCGGCAAAGCTTTGATGATTCATTTTGGGGGGAAAGATTGACATGGGAAGTTTGTTCATTTAATGGCTGCTTGATTCTTTGCACCTAAGCACTTTACATGTCAGCGATGTGGAATAATATAACATTATTTGCGTTGTTCGAGGTTCTGCCCTGATAGTTAGATTCCTGTGGTGACCGAGTGAAGTTTCTCAGGCACTGGGCACATTTATTAATCAGAAGTCCCACACTGCAATTCTTTGTCTGGGCTCACAACAAGCTCTACTGTATCAGCAACGTTCCAGGAGCCATGCTTTCATTATATAATGTTACGTAGATTATGCTATAGAAAAAAAATCTGATTTTGAGACAATAATAGGCTTTTCTGTGTGTATTTTGAAGATTTTCCTTTCCAGTGGCAATGTGGTGTCATGCTATGGAGCTGTAGGGGGAGATTTAATAACGCCTACGTTTTACACTCTGGTCTTATTCTATCCTCTACTGGTGTCAGATGCTCTAGAATTATTACGAGTCGTACATCTGTTAAGAATTTTGTCACATCTGTGCAGCCGTGCACCAGAACCCAAATCTTTGCCAGCAAGGGAGCTGATGTGGATTTCAGATTACATCTATGTCCGTTTCCTGGCATAGATTGTAATAAATGTATTGGGTCGGATTTAGCCAGCGCTCACTACCCATTCTCTACCTCGCTTCACCCATTTTTTGGAAAAAGTGAGCAGAGCAAAAACCACCTTCAAAAGCCTCAAAATTTTGTGCAACGGGACATGCACCAAACTTTGCGACTTTTTTATGTCAGTTTTTGGTGTAAAGGGGTTTATAAATGCCCCCCAGTGTACAACTACAACACACCCGGAGAGGAGTATGATAGGGAGGAAGACAGGAGAGGCATTGATGACAAGGGTGGTAGTAGTTCCGATACTCACGGTGGCTTTGTCCCTCTCCCTTGCTCCCTTGCTTACAGTGAAGAGGAGGCAGCAGGGTGATGGGTGTAGTTTTTCCCCGGGGCCTGTCCAGGTTGAGGTCTCCTTCCCAGTGGAAAGTGTGGTGCCTTTGGTGTCAGAGTGAAGTTTAAAGGGGTTTTCCGAAATGTTACTACTGATGACCTATCCTCAGGATAGGTCATCAGTATCTGATCAGTGGGGGTACAACACTTGGGACCCCCCGCGATCAGCTGTTTGAGAAGGCACTGTTGCTCCAGTGGACACAGTGACCTTCTCGCTGATTTTTGTGGGCTGAGTGATGACACGTTCTGTGTTACATGGCTTAGCAGCAGCTCAGCCCCATTCAACTGAATGGGGCTGAGCATGATACCAAGCACAGCCACTATACAATGTACGGCGCTGTGCAGTAGCGTAACTAGAAATTACTGGGCCCCACAGCAAATTTTTGAATGGGGCCCCCTCCCAAAGTAAGTTTTTCACAACCCCTTCCTTTCATGCTGCCCCCTTTCCTGTGGCTAGCAAATATCGCTCTCTCAGACCAGGCCCAGTAGCTGTTCCATCCGTTTTCTACACTGTCTATACTGCCACTGTATATTATTTCATTGTGTAATAATGTTCAGGGGCCCTGACAAAATATTTTAGTACTTCTCCTCCTCTTGGATGGGCTCCTTCTGGGTCAGGGCCCCAAAGCAGCCGCTTCCCCTGCTTCCCCTATAGTTATGCCCCTGGCGCTGTGCTTGGTAAGTGAGGAGAAGGCTGCGGTGCGGTGCTCTCAAACCGCTGATCAGCGGGGGTCCTCCACCAATCAGATAGTGATGACCTACACTGAGGATAGGTCATCAGTAGTAAAATCTCAGAAAACCCCTTTAATGACAAGAGACTAGATGAGGAATTGCGCTGGAGTTGCAAGTTAACATTTACCAGAAGTCTTTACTTTAGAGCATGTTGTAAACAATCAGCCACATAAAAATGGAGGCACAAATCCTGGACAGTTTTAACAGGCCCAGGACTGAATCAAGGGGGTTATCTATCTTTGAAGATGCCCTTATTCGTATAACACTTTTCTGCATTCCAATCCAACCTAGTGGTGCAGTTCTCACAAAACTTGTCTACAATTCCCACTGAGGCATGTTGACCCTCAGAGAGAAACACAGTCTGTCACACTAGTATAACATGGAGCTGCAAACAGTTATGCCTGGCTATGGGCTGTGAAGTCCAGGAGCCATAAACATGCGTTACTTTCACAGACTAACTCCACGCACCGTCATTTTTGGCTGATCAACCATCTGAATAGTTCTTTTCTCCTCTCAGTCTCATGGGTTCTCTGGAGCCTTCCTAGGTCCCAAAATGATGACTGTGTCACTGACTATGACCACTGACCACAGGGATGCAGACAGCTGGAAGTACCAATTCGCTCCACAGGAAAGAGCCAAGCCCAGGGTTTAGGGGGCTCCTTTCCTGGAAACTAAAATAGGAGGTAAATGTCGCACTAGAATATAGAATTTCAGGGAGGAGGTGCACTACACAGGTGGAGTCACTCGCTCCACACAAATTGTGAAGGAATGGAAGAAAAATAGTGTGGCACTCTCTGATATCAAGGAGCATATAGAGGGATTAAACCAGTAGATATTAATTAAATAAAAATAGGATAATGTAATATAATATAAAATGTATGGTTAACAGACCCAAATGCAAAAAGCAAGCCCGATTGTGAATGAGCCTCAAGGTTACAAAAGTACAGAAATGGATGCAGAAAAAACTGTAAAGGATAGTCTCTTGTTGTAAAACTCATTGCCAGTAAAGTCAGTTGGATAGTGTGTCTGGAATGGCGTCCCACTCCGACACTTAAGGTAGCGGCGTCCCGCTTAAAGTCAATAGAGCGATCGCTGAGCAATAGCAAATTAGAACAGTCTTACCAGGGTCTCGAGGTCTAGGGTGGCTCTCTGTGTAGTGCAAACTTGGTAGTTATCATCCACACTCCGGTATCGGGAGCCCTTCAGTTGAACAGAGTCCGCTCGCATGGCAACTGCTGCATGTAAAATACCTGCACTGTAATGCCGTGCCGTGTTTTATCGCTTTATCAAGCTTGTGTTTCTGCGGGTGCTTCTGTGGATAGTTAATATATCCTCCTCCGACCTCTTCACTGTTCGCTGTTCATTAGCGTAGTTGCTGGGGGGGTGAAACACCAGACGCGTTTCGGAGTTACAAACTTACCCCTTCCTCAGTGGAGGAAAGGGGTAAGTTTGTAACCCGAAACGCGTCTGGAGATGACTTTGGAGACAATCATTCATCACTAGAGTCAAGGTGATTCCAAAATATCTGATTAGATCTTGTTGATAAGATTGATATGTCTTGTGGGTTGATAATAATTTATGTCATTCATAGTGGACATGTTTTGGTACAGAGGCTGGACCCTTAGCTGCCAGCTGGGTCCAAGAAACTTCAGTCGCATGGTTTAAATACCTATCTCTGAATCTGTTTCTTAACCCTTATGCTTTACAATAAATTATCTTCCCTCTATACCTAAATATCACACCTCATGACCACACCATAAGGTCATTTTGTGAATGTTTGTACAATATGGCCTTTGTGACTGTGTATCGTGTGCAAATATGTATCCAATCTGCCGAGATGGGATTTTCCACCGCTAAAAAAGTATGTTTGCTTACACAAATCTTCTTCTTACTAACTGAATTGCTGGAAGGTTTGAAGAATTTGAGTTATAAATGCCATCATTCGTTTGTTTGCTGCACTTACAACAGTTTGGTTAATCTCCCTTTCACTTTAGACTTACTTCATTTGTTAAACCAGATGTTCTCAAGATGCAAGGAAAGTCTTTGGTGTTTCTCCATGGACCAAAGCAAATAACAATGGCATATGGAGCTGTTCCAATGTCTTTCCATGCAAAGTAGTCTCAGAACAGTTCCAAATGCTGAAATTTGTCACGGTATGTTATTAATAAAGCCTTACCTGCCTCCAGAGCTCTAAACTCCACGCCACGGGTCTGATCCTGAGCTGCGATCAGGTCAGTCAATAAGGGTTTCATTCCTGTATGTGTCACCCAGCTCACCAGGCACAGTGCCACACAGGGAAGAAATCTGCTTCACACAGACTCGTGGCCCCTCAGTCCTCTTGGCTGAAACCACACCGAGCCTCTGCAGGCCTCTGTTTCCAAGTCCTCCCCCTTGGACTCATACACTGAGGGTTGGTTTATCCCTCATGGATTACAGCCCAGCTGACCTCACCTGTGATCACCTCAGGTTAAGGCTCCATACACATGTACGCAATTCTGTCCCGCATTTTGCGGTACGGAATTGCGGACCCATTCATTTGTATGGGGACACACTATGTCCCGCCCGGATCTGGAATTGCAGATCCGCACTTCCGTTCTGCAAAAAAATCGAACATGTCCTATTCTTGTCCGCAATTGCGGACAAGAAAAGGCATTTTCTATGAGAGTGCCGGTGATGTGCGGTCCGCAAAATGCGGAACGCATATTGCTGGTGTCCGTGTTTTGCAGATTCGTGGATCCGCAAAACACACACGGATGTGTGAATGGACCCTAAAGAGAATCCTTGTACTGGACGGGTGTGGACTGGGAGTGTGGACTGAGAGACTCCCACTACCAACCTGTCTCCAAGTCCAAAAAAATCCAGGCCATCCAACTTTAAACTATATGATCTCCAGCAAGCTATGCCTTAGTTATCTCTCCCCCATATATATATATGTGCATGTTTTTATAACTGTTGTGTAATGCTTGATGAAGAGACTCTCCACGTCATTAAACCACCAGGGAAGATTGAATGAGTAGTAAATATTTTTTTTCAAATTTTCTAAAAAATATGGTTATTCTATCTAGGGTTCTTTAAACAACATTTTTTATTAGACAAAGGATCCAAACTTTTTGAAATCCTACCACCTTCATTTAAAGGAAGACAAATATATAGGACCGCGCTGGCTCTCAGAATTACCACTTAATCTTCCCTATATATTTGTGGTGTGAAGCAAATAAACACTATGTTCTGTTGTAATAGTAATAATGATGACTATCACTGATCACTATAGTTCTGCTTGGCAGATGGACTGGATGCTTCCCCTACTGGAGTGCCACAAGTACATTAACACATGCAGGAGTATCACTCACCTGTCTCCGTTGCATGGGCGATCCTGCGCTTCCAAATTGAGAGCGGAGTCTAGGTAGGGGAATCCCTTCTGCAGTCTGGTGAAGAAAGAGATCTTTAGTTCCCTCAGCCGACACGCATGGTCCTGGCAGGTGACGCACGCGCACGTGGAAACCAGCGTTGGTAGCGATGGAAACTTTGTGTGACGTCACACCTTAAAGCTTGTACGGAAGCACTGGTCACAATACCTCCAGTGCAGGCTTCCGTACAAGCTTCAAGGTGTGACGTCACACGAAGTTTCCATCGCTACCAACGCTGGTTTCCCCTGCGCGCATGCGTCACCTGCCAGGACTGCGCGTGTCGGCTGCGGGAACTGAAGCTCTCTCTCTTCACCGGACTGCAGGAGGGATTCCCCTACCTAGACTCCGCTCTCAATTTGGAAGCGCAGGATCGCCCATGCAATGGAGACTAATGATACTCCTGCATGTGTTAATGTACTTGTGGCACTCCAGTAGGGGAAGCGTCCAGTCCGTCTGCTAAGCAGAACTATAGTGATCAGTGATAGTCATCATTATTACTATTACAACAGAACATAGCGTTTATTTGCTTCACACCACCAATATATAGGGAAGATTTAGTGGGAATTCTGAGAGCCAGCGCGGTCCTATATATTTGTCTTTGTATACACAAGTTACTTTTTTGAGGACATTTAGGCAATTAACCCTCTTGGTACCAGCAGCAGCACTAATATACAGAACCCCACTAATTTTCCCCAGATCACCACCTGATAGGTAGCGCGGGTTCCCATCTACACTATATCCTCATTTAAAGGAACACATGGAGTTGATTTTCCTTTTTGACATGTTTCCGCAGAGGGATTTCCAGTGTGGAAACGGTTGTACCAGATTTGCCATGGATTTTGCCTTATACATGGCAAGGGGCTAAATATGTGGTGGAGATCCCCAATATAAATTTACACGTTGCATCGTGTGGTGAGATTTTATATAATTTTTTTTAATCTCACCCACTTTGCTGGGTCCTTAAAATGCTGTCACCATGATCTTTAACTATTATCTGCAGGTCTAAATAAGTAGTACTGCAGATATTTTCCTACTGCCCTCTGCACCCTCTGTCAGCTATCTAAAATGCTCTGTAGTACATTGTCGGGACTGGTTTGCACAGGAGTCCTCACCATTATGTATTATGTATTTCAGTATGGCTTTAGACTCTGACAGTGGGAGGACAGGGAACAGTAGGAAAATAAAAAATTGTGATCTGGACTCCGTATCTGCAATATTACTGATGTACAGTATTACTGCAGATAACAGATCAGGGTGAGAGATTCTCTTTAAGCACACATATTATGGTATTGTTTTCTATAATGGCAGTCAGTGTCAGATACATGTACAGTAGGTGCATACACAGATCTCATAGGGCCCCACTGCAAAACATAGTATGGACCCCCACCCCACCCAGTTTCCGAGTATGCATGTGTCAGACACTTCCAGGCAATTCGGAATGCAGATTGCAAGGTCCCAGATTTCTGATGAATTTATGTTTTGTTATTTTATTAAAAGAAAGAAATTTTAATTTTTTTAAGCAAAAAAAATTCCACCTCATCCATTTTATCCTACTTCTATTTTGGAAAAAAGTGCTTCATAAATAAAGTACTCATTTTAAACACCATTTTCTTAATGGATTTACACCAGACAACCGGCATGAAGACACTGATAAGTTTTAACTGCTTCCATCATGGTGTATTATGTAACTCTCTGCCTGAAGCCCCCACTAGATGGAGCTCAATGCATAGGAATCTAAACAGGTACCATTGACTGACATAGAAGCTGTAAAATCTCTTTGCACTGAGTTCCACCTAGTGGTGGATGCAAGAAAATGTAGTCTTTTTATGTCGGGAACAGAAGAAAGAGTTCAGTGCTTGGCTTGTTTCCTCCTGTACCTCATAGCAGTTGTGCAATTGTGCAGTTGTGCTTGGAAGCAGCCATGCTTGACTGAAGAAAAGGTGTCTGTAGCACTCCTCAATATACCGCATTAGTGGTTGTCGAGAGGGAAGGAAATAATTAATTAGAAAGATCATAGTGGAGTAAAAAAAGTAGATGTGACCCTCAGCGATTGGTCAATATTCCCATTCTGAAGCTTACTGGGTTCCCAGTGGTCTCTGCTTTTGGTTCATTCTTGGCACACAGGGAATTCTTGATGTTTGCTTAGCCAATTACTGTTTTTGCTAAGATACATAGTAACCTTGTTTGTAAGGCTGAGAAAGATCTGGCGTAAGTTGACAAGTTCAAACTATTATTGTCCAATACTGATACATAAGGTGGGCAGTGGGCACACATTAATTTAGAGAACTCAACAGCGCCGTTGGGATTTGGAGCCATCAGGCAGGAGAGTCATCTAGTGAGGGCCATGAATTGGCCATCACTACTATATATTACACTCTAAATTTACAACTATGAGATATGTAGGAGCTGTACTCAGCTTTTTTTCTGTAAATTTATTATTTAGGAAAAATCCCTTTATTTCAAGGTGATTTACACCACGTCAGTAACTTTTACATCTGCAATGTATAAAAGAAAAGTACTCTAAAGGATTGTGAATTTAACTTTTTTTTAAAACCCATCAACTTCTTTCTTCCTACTTTTCTTTCATTATATAGAAATGCTATTGAGTACAAGTCCGGATAACTGGACTTCTTCTATAGCCGTCACCTTTCCCAAGTCCTAACTGTGGTTCTTGGTATTCAGATACAGCCAGGATTTACAGTAGGGCTGAACTGTGCAAAAACAAAATACTGTGAATAAGGCACATATCAACACAGGCAGAAAACAGACAGAAAAAGAAACTCACTGGTGGATGACAGGAACTTAATACTGAGGGTCATGGAGGCAGAATATGATGATCCGGCAAAGCAGCGGGTGGCAGACATATGCTATACAGGTACATAGCGGATGAATAGGAGTGAACAGAAATGGGAGCAACACGGAACTGACACTATTTGAACTCAAGTCAACAAACCAGTCTGAACAATACAACAGCACACATTCTATAACTGGTGACGAGAATGGAGTAACGCTTGGATATATAAATGCTTAACAATCAACAACTCCACCCTAATCAATCGTGCAAAGCTAGGTGATAACCAAACCTAGGTTCAATTGCTGAGTTGGTACAAACATATTTAGTAACTTGGTGCACATGAATCGTTAGGGAGACCCCTGCTGCTCCTAACACCAAAGTGAAGTTTCATCAATTACTTTATTGAATACTGGAATGTGATAGCACATTCATGCATAATGGCATTTCTAATAAATTGTATTGTACAGCCACATAACCTATATAATGTGACATCACCTTCAAAATAACCCATGTTACTTTGACAGAAGAGAAGTAACCTCTACTCGTATTACGTGTTGGCTAGAATAATGAAGGGAAAACAATCTTAGGGAATTCAGTGTTATAAAATAATATAAATTTAATCTAAATGTTATGATGAGAAAGAAAACAGAAGACATCTAAGATTAACTAGGTCTACATGTTCACCAGCTGCAGATATGATAGCATCTTCAATAGGTGGGTTTGTTGGGTCTTCTAGACACGCGATGCCAAGTGATTTATAAACATACTTCATCTCATCAATTTTATTTGCTTCAAATTTCTCCCATTGATGTCCATTTACATTAACTCCAGTCAGCTCAGTGGGGTCCGAACCGACAGCATTTAGTTCCAGTGGTCTACGTCTCCACAACAAAAACGCCAATGTATCTGATGGAATAATGTAATGTATACCTCTGGGTTGGATCTCCTGTGTTGTAGTGCACATTTCTTTAAATATGGAGTTTGTTTTAGTTTGTCTCACTGTATTAAAGTCTCAGATTAACATATGAATGTTTTTGTAAGAACTAAGAATATATTTAATGGTAAAATAATATATAAATTGAATCTGTTGTTTAAGTACCGCGTCCTTGTGATATTTACGTGTGCGGACACGCTGCGAACATGTCCTATGTATTTGTTGATAAGGTTATGAAGAAAAAAATAAATAAATGGGATTAATCTGTGGTAAAACCTTATAAGATGTAGAAAGTCCGGTCATGAACATATACCACAGGCATTCTGAGATCAAGACCAAGAACTATATGAGTCTCAGATGGTCACTAATGTGCTGACTGATAGCAGTGAATGGTCATCAGTTTACATTAAAATTGTTATAAAGTTGATATATCACCTTAAATACCACTGTTGAATATATGATCTAGGTTAAAATAATTTATTGTATTACATTTTCAAGAATGCTGCTTTTATGCAGTTTTTTCTTTTGCATTATTTTTTATTGAGTTGATACAACTTTGTTTATCCAGGAGTCTCGAAAAAGGCTGAAAATAGTTGCTTTCTTTCAAAAACATCACTACACATGTCCACAGGTGAGATTCAATTCATGGACGGATGTCCTGACATTTCCCTTTAGAATTTGATGGCATAATTGAGTTGTACTGTTCCATCAATGATGGCAAGCCGTCCTGGCCCAGATGCAGCAAAAAAGACCCAAACATGACACTGTTTTTTGTTACAATGCAGTGTTTTCCTGTCTCCAAACATAACGCTTTTCATTTAAACCAAAAATGTGCTACTTTGATCTCATCGCCACAAAACATTGTTCCAATAGCCTTTTAAGGTGATATATCAACTTTATAACAATTTTAATGTAAACTGATGACCATTCACTGCTATCAGTCAGCACATTGTTCCAATAGCCTTCTGGCTTGCCCAGGTGATCTTTAGCTAATTGAAGTCAGGTGGCAATGTTCTTTTTGGAGTGCAGCGGCTTTCTCCTTGCAATCCTGTCATACACATCAGTGTCGCCCTAATGGTGGACTTATGAACATAACATTAGAAAATGTGAGAAAGGCCTTTAGTTGCTTAGAGGTTACCTTGTTTTCCTTTGTGACCTCATGACCTATTACACTTCGTGCTCTAGGCATGATCTTTGTTAGTCGATCACTTCTTGGGAGGGTAATAGTCCTGAATTTCCTCCACTTGTACACAGTCTTTCTGACTGTAGGTTGCTGGAATCCAAGCTGTTTAGAGATGGTTTTGTGACCTTTTCCAGCCTGATGAGCATCAACAACTCTTCCTCTGAGGTGCTCAGAAATCTCTTTTGTTCATGCCCAGTGGCATAACTAGAGTTCTATGTGTCCCAGGGCCAACTTTGAATCCCCCCCCCCCCTGGACCTGACCACCAAATTCATTCCCTCCCAACTCCACCCCACAGTAGCACCCTCTGCGACCGCGATCATTACGCCCCTGCTCCCATTAGTACAGAAATACAGGGAAATATAGCCCCACATACCTCTTACGTCCAGTGACGTCTCCTTTCATGTAGATGTTCTCTTTCCTCATCTTCTCCTTTCAGACCTTCAGACCAGACCACCATTTCTCAGTCATTTTTTGTCTTTGCAGTTTGACAAGAAAAAAAAAGAAAATCTTAGTTTACCACTTTCCCATCATCCTACCATCTTTTGGACAATTCATCCCACTACCCCCAATACTGTGCCGCTGTGCTCTCCAATACTATACAGCAGAAACAGATAAACCCCCTGATAATACTAGTACCACACAGAGCCCCTCATATAAAATACCCCTTCTTTGTGGCCTCAGTAGAAGCCCCCATAGTGCCCCCCAATAATGTGCCAGTAATAAGTGCCCCACAGATTCCCCCATAGTGCCCCCCAATAATGTGCCAGTAAGAAGTGCCCCCATAGATGCCCCCCAATAATGTGCCAGTAAGAAGTGCCCCATAGATGCCCCCCAATAATGTGCTAGTAGGAAGTGCCCCCATAGATGCCCCCAATAATGCGATAAGAGGTCCCCCATAGATGCCCCCCAATCATGTGCCAGTAACAAGTTCCCCCCATAGATGCCCCCAATTATGTGCCAGTAACAAGTGCTTCACCTCCCCCAATCATGTGCCAGTAACAAGTGCCTCTACATGCCCCCCCATGTGCTAATAACAAGTGCCTCTCCATGCCCCCCATGTGCCAGTAAAAAGTGCCTCTCCATGGCCCCCCCCCATCATGTGCCAGTAAGTGCCTCTCCATGCCCCCCCCCCCATTATGTGCCAGTAACAAGTATAGTCCTGTATAAAAAAAATAAACACTTATACTTACCACCATGACAGCGATGTTATGCAGGCCTCTTCCGGCCCGTGTCCCGCGCTGTACGGCTCAGGTGGCGCAATGATGTCATCACGCCGCCTGCACCGGCCTCTTATAGGCTGCGGGCCTTGTGCTGGCAGCCTATCAGAGGAACAGGGAAGGGAGACGCCTCCCTCCCCTGCCCGGCCGCAGCACAGCCATCTGTATCGCTGTCCTGAGGACGGCGATACAGATGACTATGGAGATGAACGCTTCCACAATGGAAGCGCTCATCTCCCTGTGTCCTGCCGCCACTGCTGCCAACCTGCCCCCCCCCCATGTGCTAATAACAAGTGCCTCTCCATGCCCCCCATGTGCCAGTAACAAGTGCCTCTCCATGGCCCCCCCCATCATGTGCCAGTAAGTGCCTCTCCATGCCCCCCCCATTATGTGCCAGTAACAAGTATAGTCCTGTATAAAAAAAATAAACACTTATACTTACCACCATGACAGCGATGTTATGCAGGCCTCTTCCGGCCCGTGTCCCGCGCTGTATGGCTCAGGTGGCGCAATGATGTCATCGCGCCGCCTGCACCGGCCTCTTATAGGCTGCGGGCCTTGTGCTGGCAGCCTATCAGAGGAACAGGGAAGGGAGACGCCTCTCCCTCCCTGCCACACAGCGCAGCCATCTGTATCGCTGTCCTGAGGACAGCGATACAGATGACTATGGAGATGAATGCTTCCACAATGGAAGCGCTCATCTCCCTGTGTCCTGCCGCCACTGCTGTCAACCTGCTCAGATTAAATTATTGCGGCGGCGCTGCGGGTCCCTTTCACTGCCGGCCCGGTCGCAGTCGCACAGTCTGTGACCGCGGTCGTTGCGTACCTGTTCATGCCATGATGCATTTCCACAAACATGTATCAAAGATAAGACTTTGATAGATCCCTGTTCTTTAAATAAAACAGATGGCCGACTCACATACAGGTTCACATACTTTTGCCACTCGCAGACATGTCATATTGGATCATCTGATGGTGTGAAAATCTGATGTAATTGTAGGTCAAATTTATGGAGAAATATAGAAAATTATGAAGGGTTCACAAACTTTTAAGCATCACTGTACAGTACCTGTCATTTCAGCTATTTTTTATGAATACTGTTCCATATGTGTATACATGAGAGGCAGCACTATATCTGACTATTATATGACTTTTATGTGCTATTTCTAAGCAGTTTTCACACGCATGCTGCATCTCTAGTTCTCAGTTGTCCCTGGGTGGAGACTAGCTGTAATGATGTCTGCCCAAAAAATACATATGGAATCAGCCTCTCAGACTCTCTCTGAAGAAGCACCACATAGGACATTATATAAAAAAGTGTAAATGATGCACCTTGGGTGATATAGATCACTACTAGCTGCTGAATCTGTTGAATCATGTCCGTGTTACTGTACAGTATGTCTGTTTCTCTCTGCACTTCTTCTGTCCTCCTCCACCCCCTCCATAGACTTCTATGGGATGATGTCATCTAATCCTTCAGTGAGAAGGCAACCTATTGTTGTCTCACAAGATGGACTGCTCACAAATTTCAGAGAGAAAGCTAGTTCAGAAAAAGGGAGAGTGACAACTGACAACTCTAGACCAAGGCAATTTTTCTCTGTTAGGATGGATTACAAAGTTTGGTGTATACACCTTGTTTTATGCAAAGTTGTGTGAAAGTACAGTGCCAATTTAAATGTAAGATTTTTGGTGGCCTCAAGCCTTGAGTGCCAGGCCAATACTTTAGGTTGATTAGGTTTGAAGATCCACTGGAGAAGGGACTGATGTGATTGTTTCATTCTCAAAGCCCTGTGGAATACAACAGCACTACATAAATACAGGAAAATAATAATGCGCTGAGACATTTTACAAACAGACAAACATGTGTAACATCTGGGCCATCATATTTTTCCGTTTCATGCATGTAATAATAAGAAATGTCTGTTGTAAAGATAGTGTTAAAAGAATTGTGTTAAATGAAATGCAAAATTATATACTATATATATATACTGTATATTCAACACAAGATGTCACCATGAATTGCAACCACAAGTCTAAAGCAAAAACATTTCGGCGAAACCTGCTGATTTTGGTGAGACCATACAACCATCTAATGTTTATTGGGGTCTTCCAACTTTTCCCCGACAGCAAACATTAGGGGACATAAAGATTCAACTGCTCAGTCCTTTTGTTCTCAGGGAGATAAGTTACCACCAGGAGAGTCTAAGAACAGCTTTCTCCCCTCTACCCATTCAGTACACAGTAGAGATAGTTGAATCCTCATCTATCTCATGTTTATGGCCAACCTTAGGCACCATATTAAAAGAACAGCAGGGTCGGACTGGGGTTCCTGGGAACTACCAGAGGAAATTATTCTTGAGGCCCAACCTGTATAACATCAATAAAGTTTAATAGGTTTTGCATCACAGAAATAGACCCTAGAGGCGAGTGATATGCTCCAAAGGTAGCCAAATGTTTGCTATTTTTTACTGGATCTTTGGGCCTATTATGATATCAAAGCCTGGGCCTACCCAGGGATCCTCTGGTGCTCTGGTGGGCCAGTAATTCCCTGGACACTAGCTCAGAGAAAAAAATGTAAACGTTATCTGTTGGGGTCTCAGGAGAGTCATTAATGGCATATCACCGACTGATGCGACCCCCAAAAACATTGCTATAGTGAACTGGGAAAGATGAAGAAAAGTTCCTTCCTACTTTGTCTCCGGTTGGCTTTATTAGGCTTTTAGCTGAAGGCCATACACTCAATATGATCAAAGTGTTTAGAGCTATATGTTATCAACCCTTTAAATTCAAAGTTATAGAACCCCAATATCACCAATGTGAAAAAGTAACTGCCCCCTTAACTTTGCTCCTTAAGGGAAGTCTGTCAGCTTCAAAACATAAATTTTTATCTTCTTGTCTGCATTCCGATGCTGTGCCCCCCCAACCAGCAGTAAACTGCATTGAGAGGACTCCTCTGTGAGTCCTCTCCATGATGTGTGTGAGCACAGGAGTCCCGCCAATGCTGGTTTGTTGGAGCACAACATCGGAACGCATGTGAGTATGAAGATAAAAATTACATAATTGGACTTGGTATCACTTACATTATATTCTGCTTACTCTAGTTTGGGGGGAAGGGGGTGTTTTGGATCTGACAGATTCCCTTGGAAACCCATTATTCTTTATTATACAGTTTGTGCATTCAATGCTAAATGTCATAAATTCGACGACAGACAGCCTCAGCCTTGGAATATGGGATAACGTTTGGCGTTATATGATGATTAACGTCTTAGTGAATCTTTTTGACATCACACATTTTCTCATATTCTTGAAGGTTCATCCTCCTCTTCATGACGGCCAATAACAAGAATAATACAAGGGTGAACGCCTTTCAAGGACAAGTGCTGCATCGCAACGTTTTGTTTGGGCAACTAAAAATAAGTTGGACATAAGAATAAAGCTGAATCCAAATTTTATTTTCCCAGAGATTTCTGAACACTAGATACAGAAATGTTACTTACAACATGAATATTTTTTCGAAATGTATCCACAACTTGGCAATATATTTTACAGTCAACTCATGTTTCCATTGTAATTATACTTTAGGGTAGTGGTCCCCAATGGAGGGCTCTCCAGCTGTTACAAATCTGCAGGCTGTTGTGGCCGGGTAGGAGTTGTAGTTTTGTAGTTCAGCTGAGAGTCATAGTTTGGGGAACACTCTTTTGGGCAGGGGGTTGTCTGAATAGAACATGCTTTGGTCACACTGTTAGCGGTAGTATATATTAGTTTTGCACATTTATGTTTTTCAGCACATTTTTCTTACTAATTGCCATATTGAAATTCCTTAGGATGTCTCTCATATTCTATGATATGCTTTTAAAGGGACATGACAGATTTTCCCCTGCTGTATTTCCTTTGTTTGCATAGAGGGTCTTATGTCCTATACACAAATCTCTCCCAAGAGGTAGCAATATGTCTTGGTATTGTAGATCTCTCACAGGCGGACATCTGCTTCTGTAGTTATGCAAGGAAGTAACTGCATAAGACTCAGTATAACTCTAATAAGCACTAAACTTTCTATTGTATGATTGCTTGGTTGAGCATCTACTACTCTACTTAGGGATTATAATGAACAAAGGCATATAAACCTACATGGAGACCATAGTATGAAGCTGCATAAAGGCACTGTCCGGTGTAACATGTACCTCTAGTGTACCCTTTTGTTGGAACTGTAACACGGTTGCATGCAGGAGCCCTAAATCTTGATCATCTGTAGCTGCATTCTTTGTAAGCTATTAGTTGCCTACTTAGAAGACATCATGCTCAGGATGATGAGATTGGGTAGGTCAGGAAATGTAATATACAGGGCCTGTAGCTATGTACTATTTAAAGGTTATGGACGAGGTTCTAGTGGTTATCTTGAGATAAAAACTGATTTGAGACTGGAGTAGAAGTCTGGCAGATTAATGTCACATTCAGCAGCACCACCAGCTAGGTGAAGGACTTACACAAACTCTGTGGCACAACATTTTTAATGAAGACTATTTAGAAATGTGATACATTTCTCATTCAATAAAAAATCAGACCAAAGGTGTCCATAGCCTTTAAAGCATACCTCCAAAAATGACCTCTTGCCGGTGCTCCAGAATCCTAATGTCCAGTGAATATATTCTTATAGTCTTGGAGCTCAGTCCTTCATGCTCTATACTGGTTAGGCTACGTTCACATGTCCAGCATGTAAATCCGGACTGGTAGTCTGTTCTGGCACACTACTGGAGTTACCTGCCCTATTAAAGGGGTTGTCTGGGTTCAGAGTTGAACCCCTACCTAACCCCTTCTTCAGCCCGGCACCCCCTCTGAGTTGAGCTTCGGAGAATTTCATTGGATTGGATTGGACAGGGATCCGGCATAAATGCCAGCTTGTTGCTAGACTAATACCACTACATGGAAATTCGGTGGTACCCAGCAGTGTGCGCCACTGCCCAGCTATACAGGATAAGGTACTTCTGGTAGCCTGTTCTTCAGAAGGAACAGACTACCAGATTTATATGCCAGAGATGTGAACGTACCTTTACTGAAATAGTATAAGTAATTTTCTGGCAGCTATCATTGTCAGCCATATTTGCTCTAACTGAGCATATATCTTGTCACAGAGCCAATTACAGTAGATGCTCACTCTGGTCTCCAAGTCAAACATAGTGAAAAAGCCATTGCTGCCACTGTGCCTATGAGTGAACTAGGACTAGGTATCGCTAGCCATGCTTTGTCCATAAGGGTAGTGACAACCAACCAGAACGTTTGGCGGTTTATAGCCTATACCTTACACGGTTTCTTTTTTGTTTATTTTTTTTGCTTATGAACAAGTTGAAAAATAAGAAATACTTGGAAGAGTGGTAATATGGGAACAACAGTCAGGAGGGAAGTAGCTAACTTCTCCTAATACTTAGATTGGAATAGACCCTATTTTCCAGAAACTTCAATTAAAGGCCTATCAATGGCTGATCTAACAAGTCCCCCCTTTAGGTTTCTACCAGACATAGCAGCACTTCCATACCTTGTACAACATCCAGTGGGCTGAAGCGCCCGTAGTTCGGTGAAGTTCTAAACCCTCACCTGTAGTTTTCTGGGTTCATTCAATGTTCTTCCAGACACAGTACCACCTCTGTACCTGTGGATGTGCCTGGTATTGCAACTTAGTGGACTGAACAAGGCCTATCTCAACCTAGAAGAACAGTGAATGAGCCATAGCATTTAAGCGAGCACCACAGCTCCACCACTTGAATTCTTAGGACCCTACCAATTAGATCATGATGGCCTACCAAAAATTCTACGGTAACTCATGTAAGGCTACTTTCACACTGGCGTTTTTGGGTCCGCTTGTGAGATCCGTTTCAGGGCTCTCACAAACAGTACAAAACGGATCATGCATTATGAATGGATAAGGATCCGCTCAGAATGCATCAGTTTGGCTCCATTCCACTTTGGAGACGAACACCAAAACGCTGCTTGTAGCGTTTTGGTGTCCGTCTGACGAAACTGAGCCAAACGGATCCGTCCTGACACACAATGTAAGTCAATCGGGACGGATCCGTTTTCAATGACGCAATAAAAAACGGATCCGTCCCCCATTGACTTTCAGTGGTGTTCAAGACGGATCCATTTTGACTATGTTCATGATAATATAAACTGATCTGTTCTGAACGGATGCATGCGGTTGTATTATCAGTGCGGATCCGTCTGTGCAGATACATGACGGATCCGTGCCAGACGCCAGTGTGAGGGTAGCCTAACCAGTAGGTTTTTCTCATAACAGATACTGGATTATTATATAATACAACCTCCCAAAAAAGGATTACAGTAGGAAAACTGGAAACATAATTATCAGTCTTGGTCGTCATTCACATAAATTGCAGTATGTATCCACCGTGACCCAAGGAGCAATTTGTTTTCTGAGAATGGCAGTACAACGACACATAAAATACAAGTCTGACTTCTTAATTTAACGCATGTGTTAAAAGCTGAAAAATAATAGTTGATAAAAGAACAAGCCTCAACGTATATAGACCATGCTGGAAATGATCCCTCAGTCCATAAAAATACATGTTATTTTCTTTCATTCTCATTGTAATTGCTTCCTTGGATCTCTGCCTGTTAGACTGTAAAAAGCCCCAACTTTCCGAACCCTTGCTCTTTAATCCCCAAGGCAGCTCTACTAAAAACAAAATAATCCAGATGAAAAAAAATAAAAAAATGCTTGCATGCTTTTCTCACACTTTCTATTTTTTCTTTTACTTTAAAGTTTTGCAATTAATTTTTTTTACTATTTAAGCAGAGATGTTTAAGACGTTAATGGCAGCAGGTTGTTGGAGAGTCACGTACAATCTGTCATGACCCGCAGCCAAGACGGGACGATGATGGGTCAGTGATGAGCGGCAGGGGCAATATTCGAATTCAAATTTGAGAATTCGCTATTATTTTCTTGATTGCGAAAATTGGCAATGTAATATTCGCGTATTGCGCGCGCAATACAGGTGTGGGTCACTATTGCTACATTTTTCAAGCTGCTATATTTTTCCGGAGACTGGAGAAAATGATTGGCACGGCAGAACATTACAATAGCTTTATATGCAGATAGAGTGCTCCGATATATTCGCGATTGTGCAAATCGGCAATTAGTGATGTGCATATTTTTGCGCAATATGTGCAACTTCACAGTATATCAAGTCTGACTACATATTAGTGATTGGTGCACTAAGTATTGTTGTGAACTTGCCTGTAACATGTATGTATGGACAGCAGAACCTATCACACTACCTAACACCCTGCACTGGAACCGCTACACTATATCACTATCTAACCTACACTGACTATCTCCCACTAACTATCTGTATAATATATATAAGCTAACTAACTAACTAATGTAATGTGACATCACAGCACTATGTCTGTAGCATGCATGTATGGACAGCAGAACCTATCACACTACCTAACACCCTGCACTGGAACCTATCAGCTACACTATATCGCTATCTAACCTTCACTGACTATCTCCCACTAACTATCTGTATTATATAGATATAACCTAACTAACTAACTAACTAACTAACAAACTAACTATCTAATTTAATGTGACACAGCAAAGCACAGAGCACAGCAATGACACTGCTGTCTCTCTCTCAGAACTGAAAATAAACGTCAGAAAATGGCTGCTAGGGAGGTTCTTATATAGTAAGGGGCAGGCAACTTTCCTATTGGTTGCTAGGGATGTTGCTAAGCTCTGATAAAGACATTGCAGCCTTCTCATTGGCCCACAAGCAAGAAGCAGAGAGGGATCATGGGTTCAGAGGGAAAAAAATGTAGCATATTCGCGAATACGAATATATAGCACTATATTCTAAATATTTGCAAATTCTTGAAGTGGCGATATTCACAATAAAAATTTGCGCCCAACACTAGTCAACGTTACTAACTGCAGTGCTTTTCTGATACCGCCGACTGTACAATGTCAGACTATATAAGGGCAACCCACCCCTACTGAAATGGAACAGTGACACCCAGTTATCAAGTATTCATATATTTCCAGCAGGAATAAAAGAGGAATAGAATAAAACAAGCCCAGCTTTATATTTCATGGAAAATATTGTATGCTACAGCAGAGAAAACAGTTTCAAAACTAATAACGTAATGGTGAAATGATCCATTTACTGTATCTCGCATGTGAACCCACTTTCGGCCTATGTTCTCATTCATATGTTATGACTAGTCAGGGATCTTGATTAAATCATTGAACGGCTGTCAATTCTACTTAAAAATTCGATGAAGGGATTCCGTTCACATCTATAACTCTGTAATATAGTACATAGGGTGAATAATACGGCACATATACATACACAGAGTCCAATCTGATAAACTGACGTGAAATGTCTCAGTGCGGTCGAAATATTTGGGAAAAGCTTTCTCAGAGTTATTCCACCAACTGCGCCTGAGTTTATGTAAACACATGTCCCGTGTATTTAGACACATTAGTCCGCGTTTTACGGCCCAGTCATCACATATGTGGCCCTCACCCATTCATCCTCATCAGTGAATTAAGCGTAACCCTTATAGAATGCATTTGATTTGCAATTTTCCAATATTTTCAAGATCTCTGCTTGCTTTGATTGAATGGCAGTTTTCATCAACTAATTCCATTGGGGGAAAAAAAATCTATTCTGGTCATGTGACAATCTCAACAGTGCCTGACTTGTTACAAGGCAGAGCTCAGCAGTGCAGGTTCCTATTCGGTGACGGCAAGCAGAGATCTTAAAAAAATACAAAAGAGACAATTAAGAGAGATACATTGACCAGTTGGGGGTGTGTCCCTGCATAATCTCATTGTCCAGTTAGTGCTGCCAGAGTCAGACTGTTTGGGGGCACACCCCTTTGACTAAGAGAATGGTAGTTGTCAATTTTTTCATACATTTCTAAAATGAATAACAGAGGAACAGTACATTGCAGCACATTATAAGAAAATGTGTTCCCGAATTATTTCATGGGGAACACATGTATTTACTAAAAAAAGACATCAGGTGAGGTGACAGGTCAACTTTAGACTCTATTGACCGCAACAAGAAAACCCTTTAATATGCAAATTAGCAAGTGATTGCAGAAGTACAGAATTCTGGGTAGAAGTAATAAGGGTATAAAAGGGTAGAAGGGTATGCTTTACCAGTGGGATTCCAGGACATGTCAAGCTAATGGTCTTCATCCGGTTTCTTTCCAACGCATCATTGTCTAGCCTCTGGCAGTCAGGACCTATTGGGAGTAGTAGTCTAAGGCTGGAGAGCCATAGGTTTTTAACCTCTTTAACTTTAATGTTTTTAACTATAAACTTTAAAGAGAATTTCAGCGATTTTCATATTGATGGACTATCCTCGGGATAGATCATCCATATGAGTTTGGCTGCGGTCACATGGGCTGGGCGCAAGTGAATGGGCTGAGCTGCGATACCAAGCACAGTCACTATCAAATGGGCGGCAATGTGCATGGTGAGCTGTGAGGAGGCTTAGGAAGAGGCGGAGCACTGCGGCCTCTTCAGTGGATCGGCGGTAGTCACTGGAGTAGGACTCCCACCGATCCCATATCGATGACCAATGCTGAGGATAGGTTATCACAGACTTGGCTACATTTTATTTTCTAGGGTTTCATAAGAATGAAGACTGAAGGGTTTCATAAGAATGAACTAGTAGACTTACTGGAGATGATCATATTGATTCTAAAATGAATTCTTCCCACCAAAAAAGTGAGAAACAAGAGAGAGAAAAAATTTGTTGTAAGAGATCCCAAAGTGTCTTACACAAATTTTCACGCCAATTTGGGCACTTTTAATCTGGGTAGAATTGATTCACACCCGGAATAAATTTAGTTTACCAATTTGGCCAAATCAAAGCCGAATCGAATGTTGAATAATTCTCTGATCTCTAAGATTTACCAGTAGGATGTAAAGTCATATATATCCAGTGTATCAAGATGTTAACATGTAGTGTGCCAAATTACAAATTCAGCTCAACTACATTTGACAAACCTTGCTGGTTCAGAACATCAAGCCATAATGGGGTATGGTCATCATGTGGAAAAATGTTAAAGTCAATTTTGCTCAGGTGCTTTGTACCACATTTATCAAATGTCATATGTTGCTTTAACGTTTGGAGCATTTTTAAAAATGACACTTTTATCTGAGCTGTTATTCCAGTTTTTATGTCACCCCCTCACTGGAGGGAGATTGCCCCTCTTTTATGACTTTTTGAAAAAGTCACATTTGATAGGCCTGGTATATATCTACTCGCCTTCCTAGCTATATCCAGTTTTCCACTGCTTTTTGAAAGTTGCACAAGTAAAGTAAAACCACAAACAGTCACAAACTTGTGCGCACCAAAATTATTTGTGACTTTTTTACACCAGAAATCTACCATGCAGGGCCTCCTAAGTCCCCTATATGTCATCTTAGCCTATGTTTTCTAACAGCATTAGCAGCAGTAAATCTCAATCTAAATAGTTACAGAACGGCAAACACAGGAGGCCAGACAGTCATCACAAAATTCTTCATTACAACAGCGGTAAACCTGCCAGGACATTGTTAAGACGTAGAAGATTATCGTGTTTTACTATGACCTCAACCAGGACTGAAGATGAAGAAAACTAAAAGTGTAAAATGACTTCACAGAGAGAAAAGATCACAAATGCTGATATTCAAAGTAATATGATTATGTTGTATTTGTATGTTGATATTGTATCATCTACAGTGTGCCCCTATACATAGCCACAACGTGCTCTCTGTACATATCCAGTCATAGTGTGCCCTCCTAGATAGCCAGCAACAGTGTGCCCTCCTAGATAGCCAGCAACAGTGTGCCCTCCTAGATAGCCAGCAACAGTGTGCCCTCCTAGATAGCTAGCAACAGTGTACCCTCCTAGATAGCCAGCAACGGTGTACCCTCCTAGATAGCCAGCAACAGTGTACCCTCTATACATAGCCAGCAACAGTGTGCCCTCCTAGATAGCCAGCAACAGTGTGCCCTCCTAGATAGCCAGCAACAGTGTGCCCTCCTAGATAGCCAGCAACGGTGTGCCCTCCTAGATAGCCAGCAACAGTGTACCCTCTATACATAGCCAGCAACAGTGTGCCCTCCTAGATAGCCAGCAACAGTGTGCCCTCCTAGATAGCCAGCAACAGTGTGCTCTCCTAGATAGCCAGCAACAGTGTGCCCTCCTAGATAGCCAGCAACAGTGTACCCTCTATACATAGCCAGCCACAGTGTGCCCTCCTAGATAGCCTGCAACAGTGGGCCCTCCTAGATAGCCAGCAACAGTGTGCCCTTCTATACACAACCAGCAACAGTGTGCCCTCCTAGATAGCCAGCAACAGTGTGACCTCTATACATAGCCTATAACAGTGTACCCTCTATACATAGCCTGTAACAGTATGCCCTCTATACATAGCCTGTAACAGCTTGCCCTCCTAGATAGCCTGTAACAGTATAACCTCCATACATATCCAGTCATAGTGTACCCTCCTAGATAGCCTGTAACAGTGTGCCCTCCATACATAGCCTGTTACAGTGTGCCACTATTCCTAGCAACAATGTGCCGTGCATACATATTCAGCCACAATCTGCCCCCCGTACATAGCCAATGACAGTCTGTCCTCTATACATATCTAGCCACAGGGTGCCGACATACTTAGCCAGAAACAGTGCGCCATTGCTTTTGTTATTACTAGTATTATTACTACTAGTATTGCTTATTTCTTCAGTGTTTTATTACTTGTATTGTTACATATATTAAAAAATTATTGTTATTATTTCTTCTTACAATATTCACATTTTTTTTCAATGGTTTGATTTGTTTAAGGGCATGGTTTATAACTAAAGGTTAACTGCTCTTGTGTATAAAATATTATCAGGGTAACTTTATATTTCCTAACAAGCAGCCGGCAGAAAAAGGAAATTCATTAAGGAGCCCTCATAAGTCAAAGCGGGGCAAACCATCTGTAAAATAAATGTTTACTTTTCCCATGGGCAGATTCCAATCCGGCACATTAAAATAAATAGAAAAGCTTAATTGTGGAATAACATGTTATCATTTATACATGTGACATCACCAACACCATAGAGCCAGGGCCCATAGACGCAGCTTTAATCAGCATCGCTTTACAACTTTACAGTATTATTCCTATTATTTATACACTTCTAAAATGATTTTTACATGTAATTTTCTTGTTGTTGCTTATATAGCTTTGCCATATTCCATATCAGTGTGCAGACATATTTGTCACCTTCACATCAGTCTCTGTCCCAAAATGGACTCGCAATCTACTTTCCCTCGTCCTTTTACAGGATTAGGCCAATTATTGAGAATGCTAGTTCCTGATAATTAGCCCGAGTAAGGGTGCCTTCCCGCAGGGCAGATTTTGTTGCAGAAATTTCTTCAACTGACTATCAGTTTCCTTCTTCTAAATGGGGTTGTTTTGGCAAAAAGACCTTGGATTTCTGCAAGATCCATTCAGGTGAATGGAACTTATTTTCAGATATTTCCACCAAAAAATCATTCCCTAAAAGTCAGCAAAAAAAATAAAAAATCAGTCCCTAAAGGTGCTGCAGATCACCCAAAAACAACAAATACCCATATATTTATTTCTATAGGCAGCCTTGGCCTCATTAAAGGGGTTCTCCAGGAATGGTTGAACCCCCTTCCCAACCAGTGCCGTACCTGTATGGGGCTGGTCAGACCTTTAAGGATGGCAGAGGCTAAGGAGCAGAGTGGGCATGGTAGACACCGGGTTTCTGTTGTTTCACGCAGCAGAGACTCGGGGCTATTGTCTTTGATCGGCTTCAAGCAGCCTGTCCTACAATGTGAGCAGGACTAGTTAGGGGGGCGGGAGCAGGTCCTAGAATGTAAACAGGACTGGTTAGGGGGAGAGAAAGCAGGTCCTACAACGTGAGCAGGACTGGATAGGGGAGAGGGAGCAGGTCCTAGAATGTAAGCAGGACTTGTTAGGGGTAGAGGGAGCAGGTCCTAAAATGTGAGCAGGACTGGTTAGGGGGAGAGGGAGCAGGTCCTAAAATGTGAGCAGGACTGGATAGGGGGAGAGGGAGCAGGTCCTATAATGGAATTAGGACTGGTTAGGGGGAGAGGGAGCAGTTCCTAAAATGTGAGCAGGACTGGATAGGGGAGAGGGAGCAGGTCCTAGAATGTAAGCAGGACTTGTTAGGGGGAGAGGGAGCAGGTCCTAAAATGTGAGCAGGACTGGATAGGGGGAGAGGGAGCAGGTCCTAAAATGTGAGCAGGACTGGATAGGGGGAGAGGGAGCAGGTCCTAAAATGTGAGCAGGACTGGATAGGGGGAGAGGGAGCAGGTCCTATAATGGAATTAGGACTGGTTAGGGGGAGAGGAAGCAGTTCCTAAAATGTGAGCAGGACTGGATAGGGGAGAGGGAGCAGGTCCTAGAATGTAAGCAGGACTTGTTAGGGGGAGAGGGAGCAGGTCCTAAAATGTGAGCAGGACTGGATAGGGGGAGAGGGAGCAGGTCCTAAAATGTGAGCAGGACTGGATAGGGGGAGAGGGAGCAGGTCCTATAATGGAATTAGGACTGGTTAGGGGGAGAGGGAGCAGTTCCTAAAATGTGAGCAGGACTGGATAGGGGAGAGGGAGCAGGTCCTAGAATGTAAGCAGGACTTGTTGGGGGGGGGGGAGAGCAGGTCCTAAAATGTGAGCAGGACTGGATAGGGGGAGAAGGAGCAGGTCCTAGAATGTAAGCAGGAATGGTTAGGGGGAGAGGGAGCAGGTCCTAAAATGTGAGCAGGACTGATTAGGGGGAGAGGGAGCAGGTCCTAGAATGTGATCAGGATTGGTTTGGGAAGGAGGGAGCATGTCTTAGATTGTGAGAAGGACTGGTTAGGGGGAGAGGGAGCAGGTCCTAGAATGTGAGCAGGACTGGTTAGGGGAGCAGGTCCTCACTACGCACTATGCTCTGCAAAAGAAAGTTACATTACTGCTACACTTACTATATGAAAATTGGATATTTGTGGTCAAGAATATGTCGGACCCATCTACCAACGACAAGGTGGCTTCTATCAGACAGAACCTACATTAACAGTCTTGCCTTTCTTAGACCGTGCACTTCCATCTATCTGCCTGGTATGTTAATCAGAGTATCCCATAACTAGATTTTACATCACCTTGAAACTTGTAAGCCAAAAGCCCAGGAGAGGAAAGACTGTTTGTGTAGGTCCCATGCCCGACATATTCTTGATCAAAATTATGCACAAAGAGCTTCTAATTTTCATATAGCATGTATAGCAGTAATGCAGTTTACATAATTCATGTTTTGCAATGTTTGCATGTGTCTTTGTGCATAAAGCAGTGTGCTGCTACTTGTAGTCCTTGTTTGCTTTGTGCATTAGGCACTACGCTCTGGCACTTGCATGTACTACAGATTGGTGACCATTGCTGTCAGGCTCCTCAGCCCTAATGGCATATCATAGGCAGTAGCGCATCATAGCCACTTATTGCAGTGTATTATTTGGTAAAGTGTCACCACCTCACCCCACAAGGCAGCTCTTCAGGTGGTGGCCGCCAGTCCTATCACATTCTAGAACAAATTGGAAGAGGCCCTTTTAAATCATTCCCGGAGAACCCCATTAAACTGTATGGCAAGTAACAAATAACAAAAAAGTTTTGCTCATTTCTCATGATCCCCCGCTGATTCCATTCTGCCACTGGTTCAGTTCCCGCTGCTTTGCACTTTCTCTCCCAGCTCAGCAAGCTGTAATGGGCAGCCCCTCAGTCAATAATTGGCTGAAATGGGTCTTTGCTAAGGATGCAGACTGGCCGAGTGAGTCTTTCCTAGCGGTTCTAGCATATCAAGCCAGATCAGGAAGTGCAGAGCAGCAGAGACTGGAGCAGTGTCAAAATGATAGCGGCAGGGAATCGAAGGAGGTGAGTAGAGCTTTTTTTTTTTCTTTTGTTTTAATTCTCCCCGGAAAAGGTCTTTAAAAAAAATGGGTTAAAAAAATGAAAAAATGATGTTTAAAAAATACAATATAACATAATCAAAAAATTAAAAACCAAAACAATATAAGCAATAAATTGAACACATTATCTAAGGTGACCAACATTAAGTAAAGAATTTTTTTTACATTGATTGGGAAATATCAGAATGTGTGGGGACATGCAACATGGCAGCACGGTGGCTCAGTGGTTAGTACTGGTGCCTTGCAGCGCTGGGGTCCTAGGTTTGAATACCACCAAGGACAACATCTGCATGGAGTTTGTATGTTCTCCCCGTGTTTGTGTGGGTTTCCTCCCACTCTCCAACAACATAGTGTTAGGGAACTTAGATTGTGAGCCCCATTGGGGACAGCGTGATGCGATGTTTGAAAAGTGCTGCGGAATAAAAAAATAAAAATAAGAGGAATGGAAATAGGCAGTTGTTAATTTATTCATGCATTTCCAGGAGGAATAACAGATGAGAGCTACTTTCATAGAAAAGATTTCCTGAAGTGATAATTACATTGGGAATACTAGTAGTTTCCTCAGCAGACAGGAGAGCCGTCAGGCCCTATCTGAGTGATGAAGTGGTCACCTTTAAGAGCTGAAGACACATGAACCTTTCCGGCATTATATCATCTGTAGTGTTCCTCTAAGGGATAATATGAACAATGTAACACAAGATGAATCGTTTCAGAAAGAGCTCAAATGACAGAAGATAATGCTTTAGGTCTGTGATTTCTAGGTGATCTGATGAAATATCATACGCTGTTAACATCACTTAGTACTTTATGGAAATAGATATAATCAGGAGAGTTCAGAGAGGAGCCTCAGATAATTTCCGGCAGAGCCTTCTAGACTGGATTTGTCAAAATAGAATTCTATAAATTTGAACAGTTGATTTCAATTTTTTCAATCCTGAAAATGTTTACAATGAACAGCTTGCCGGATCCGTGCTGCCGCTAGTGCACCATGCCGCCGGAAGTCTGTTCCAGCCCTATTGACTATAATGGGGCTGGGCCGGAATAAAACTACAACATTTTTTTAACATGTCCTAATGGGTTAAAGGATGAGGATCCTGAGTAGGAGACTCCTGTGTATATATATATATATATATATATATATATTATTTATTTATTTTTAATGTGGTTTCTCAATCAGACAATCCCTTTAAATGCATAAAAACTGAAGTTGTACCTATAATATATGTTATGAAGCAGCCAATGATGAATTCCATAGAAGCACATGAACAAGCCACTGAGCCACCCTGAGGATCTCTGAAGACTGATGAATCATCTGCAAAGGACAGAACTTGTACTTGGTTTCTCTTGGGACAAGGAAATTCATTTTTTTCCCCCAAAAACTTCCAATCTATTCCAACAAATTACAAATGATCAGTTTCCTTCCCCCCTCAGCCCTTCCTATGTGATGACCTTGTTGTAATTAATCAAGTGATTACTGTCTGGGGTTATTTCAATGATTAACACTACACTGTGAACGCAGATTCATCACTGCAACCCACAGTAAACAGAGCTGATAAAGATATCGTTCGCCCCGTATCCTAGAAAATAATTAAAGGGGTTTCCAAGATTAGGAAAAAGGTCTTACCCTATGATAAGAGAAATATTGTTCCTGGGGAAAAACAAAAACCCTGGAAACCCCTTTAGGTTAGGTCACCATGCTTATAGTCCTGCTTTATCACTGTGAAATAATACAGAATTCAAAATAATTATACTTGCGTAGAAATCTTCCTACGTGGATCTCATATGGGATATCTGTCACTGTAATCCTGCCTGTAATGACAATGAGATGACTGCTGAAAAGGGATATGTACAGATCAGTGAGTGCCAGTGGCACCTTTTATTAGACTTAGTAACCAGTGTGAAAAGTACAGGATTTTATATATATTTTTTTGTTTTGTATGTTTTTGTTATAGATATTTAACATCATCAATAATTATTTAAAATATATTTAGCATAAACACACGACGGGCAATAAACAATAGTTCCTTTTCTGACTATACATTCCTTTTAATGCAGGGTTTTTTACAGTGACTCTTTCTGGTTTCTTATGGATGTATATGTTATTCCACAGCTGGAGAACTATATTGTGGACAATATGAAATCTGAGATGGTCCAGATGCAGCAAAATGCAGTTCAGAACCAGACAGCAACCATGCTGGAAATAGGAACGAGTCTTCTAAGCCAAACAGCAGAGCAGACAAGGAAACTTACAGACGTGGAAACACAAGTAAGCAAGCTGGTAACTATAAGAAACATGCTTGTCACCTCCAATGGAAGCTATGCGGGAGGCTGGCACTTGTCACATCCTGACAGTCTTGATCTAGTGTGTGGTGGAGAAATGCTGTTTTCTGGTTCTTAATATTGAAGCTGTGACGTCTGTGATTGTTTTTTTTATTTTTTATTATTGTTTATTTATTTTTGTTTGCATGTTGGGAAGAGTGATTAGAATTCATGCACATTGTGCTTACTAATACATTGAATCGATTTGTAGCCAGATCATTATGAGTGCACTGATACTCACAGTAAGGCTACATGCACACGCAAAACATGGAAGCTGCTCCGCATTCCGTTCCGCAATTTGCAGAATGGAACGCGGCCCATTATAGAAATGCCTATTCTTGTCCGCAAAACGGACAAGAATAGGACATGCTCTATTTTTTTTGTGGGGGCACGGAACGGAGCAAACGGGTGTGGACAACACACGGAGTGCTGTCCGCATCTTTTGCGGCCCCATTGAAGTGAATGGGTCCGCGCCCGAGACGCAAAATATGCATCTCAAATATGCATCATATCCTAATAGAGTGAGATTACTGAGGTTACACGAGATGTGCGGCCATGTTGATCTGCCGGCAAAGGGAGCAATATCCTGAGCTGGACAACGCCTTTAAGCAAATAATTATTATCCATTAGTAAAAAACCTATATAGGAAGTTGGACAACATCACACCACCAATCTGTACCCAGAGACTGTCCAACAACTAAAGCTATTACACCTACAGTTACTCTATATGCAAAGTACATAGATAGAAATATACACCGATCCTATCGAAATATATTTATTTTATAGTCCGCAGCGCTTTACAGACTTTGCATCGGGCTGTCCCCAATGGCGCTCACAATCTAAGTATATTCCTCTTTATTATACACGCACAGGAATTTAAGACAATGTAATGCTGGTATTACACAGTCTTTTTTTCTGGCTTTATTTTTAGCCATTTTGCATATTTTACTGGTGTTTTTTTGCAATGTTTTCTATTTTAAAAAAATGACAGCTTCAGATGTTACACAGAAGTCTATGGAGAACATTAAACGCAGAACAAATAGTGTTTTTTTTATAGTGGTGTTTCTAATCCTTGAATAGTGTTTTTGGCTCAGTAGCATTTTTACAATGCATTGTCTTACTTGCTGGCATTACAGGGGAGTACAGATTTGCTATATAAATAGGCCAAGCACGCAAAAAAGTAATTAAAAATGTCCACTACATTACAAAATGCTGTAAAAGACAAGCATATTTAAAAATGTTTTCTTTGAGAGGCCACACCCTATAAAAATAACCAAATCGCATGGGCAGTGGGTGTGGAGCCATTGTACCAACTAAGGCTGAGTTAATTTGATCGTTTAGCTTTTCGTTCTTCTGATACATCAGAAGAAGATAAAAAAAGACAGGATCATGTAAAAAAAACAGATCCTGTTGAATAATTTTTTTTTACAAGATCCGTTTTTTTTCTCTTCTTCAGACAGATCAGAAGAATAGAAAGCTAAACAGTGATCTGGTCTTCTCTGGAGCCACCAGGCCGCTATCTCTTGAGATAGTCCTGGTGTTTGGCAGCTGAGCCTTGGCGGTCAGAGACACTGGTACAATATTCATGGTCCGGTAAAAGGCCAAACTCAAGCAGGCAGCTTACAAATAAATCCGCAGTTCGAAGTTAGGACAGGCAGCAATAGAGCAATACAAGAAACAGGTTAAAGTCAGGGCAGATGAATAGAAGTCAGAGTCAGTTATCAGGCTGGAGTTTGGAACACGCGTCATCAGACAAAGGATCACATCTTTGCTGGTAACTAGAGACTCTGATCCTAAAAGCTCAGGCCACTATAAAAGGTACCTTAAATACCCAGGGACTTTAGGTGCGCCCAAAGAAACGGGGCTGGAGGCCTTCTACAGCATACACAGAAGACGCTGGAGCCCAGGACTGCTGCTAGCAGAGGACAGAGAGAGCGGCCTGCAGCATCCTAGTAAATTGAGGGAACAGCTGGGTGAGAAAGTGTGTCCTCCTCTCCAGCGCTGACTATTTTCATATATTACAGCAGGTGGTGGCACCTGCATGGCTGGCTCTGCAGTGAATGGAGAGGACGCTGCACCTGCACGTTGTTCTTCACTTTGTAAGCACCCTCCTGGAGATGGAAGTGGATCCCAGAGGTGGGTCCCACTCCTCTCTGATGGCATACCCTAGCAATATGCCGTCAATGGCCCAGATGGGAATACCCCTTTATTCTACATGTTGATCCAGTTTGCATTCAGGGTAATTTTGGGTGTAATAAAAAAAAAAAAAAATACTAGATATTAGCCACCCGCCACTATAATCCAGAATTTTTCTTTTCTTATGCAATGTACAAAACTATCTGCTATAGGATGGATTCTGGAAACGTCTGTAAGCTCCATGGTTTCCAAAGAAAATATGAGAAATCTGTTATTAAATATTAGAATATGAGAATTCCGAAATATGAAAAATATGAAAATATGAGAAATCTGTTATTCAATTGTTTCACCAAAATAATTAAGCTGAATGTGGGACTCGCAGACCGAGCTATGTCAATGACGACCCGTGCTAGTCCTGACTTTTACACGCGTTTTGGTTTCCTTTCAGCATTCTGGTTCAATCGCAGCAATTATTTTATCATTTAGGATGAAATTCCAGTGTTTTCTAGTTCCCCAGAGCCCTCAGCTCCATTAATTCTGCTGCACCAAACCCCACTGCAAAATAAAAATGGCTGTCAAACCTCACGAGTCTCATGGGCCGATATGAACTACCTCGTCATCAAATACGGCTTTCTGTAGGACCACCATGAAATGACCAAGGAGGATCTATAACTGCAGGTTTACAATAACATTTACTTATGGTTCAGTGGCATACAGTCAAAGCTTAGGACTGCCATAACACATCCTTACACTATCGCGCTGGGCTTGTTTGCTTTACATCACGTGTTAGGTTAGATTTTTATGTCACTGCACTAATGTAAAATGACAGTTTGATATATCGCAGCTATTTATTCTCTTCTTTTTTTTTTTCCAGGTTCTCAACCAGACGTCCAGACTAGAGATTCAGCTGTTAGAAAACTCCTTGTCGACCTACAAGCTAGAAAAACAACTCATTCAGCAGACGCACGAAATTATAAAAATCCATGAAAAAAACAGGTAATTCAATCTTCGACAAGATGTTTACCAGTAATTAATATTCGTTATTACCATCAATCTCAGGCTGGGGCGCCATAAATTGTAGCAAAGATATCTTAAGAGAACAATCAGCACCAAATTTTGGAGTGGACTTAAAGAAGACCTTTCACCTGAAAATGCATGTGAAACTGAAGACATACCCTTACTTGCCTGTCCCTCATGGTGCTTAATCAGCTCTTCTTTTTTCAATATATGCCCCCGTTTGTCCGCGGTGCCCCCTGCAATAACTCCCGCCGTGTATGCTAATGACCCATTCGGCTCAACTGGGCGGGTCTGGAAAAGTTCTCCCGGGCATGTCTTTCTTCTCCCTGGCACGGAGCGCATCCAATCAGTGCGCTCCGCTCTTAGCCAGGGAGAAGAAGCTCCAGTTCTCGCGAGAACAGGAGCAATTTCATCCATCCTGCTTCCGCCTCCGACACTGCTCGCCGCGGGAATCCAAGATGGCACCGGCAGCAGGATGAATGAAATTGCTCCTGTTCTCGCGAGAACTGGAGCTTCTTCTCCCTGGCTAAGAGCGGAGCGCACTGATTGGATGCGCTTTATTGGATATCCTTTATTAAGGTCCAAAATTCTGTGCAGATTATTTTCTTAAAATCTCTTTACAGCGAGTGGAGCTCCATATGTCTGATACTCAGCTCCATATCAGCTGTACACAGATTTAAATGAAAACGTTTTTGCAGTCTGCAGCCACCACTAGGAGGAGCTCAGGAGCTTACTGAATACTGTGCTATTAAAGGGGTTGTGTCATCTGGGACTTTAATGGCATATCGCTAGGATAGATGCAGGTCCCACCTCTGAGACTCGCACCTATCTCAAGAACAGTACATGCATTTCTATGGGAGTCTTGAAAACATCCACGCAAGCGTGCTCGGCTCTTTGAGGCAGTGCCATAGAAATGAATAGAGAATGCACTGCGCAAGAAAGGCCACCACTGCATTCGCTTCTATAAAAAATGCAGAGGATAGCCAAACCAGCGCTCAGCTATTTTTGGCAGTCTAATCGACGTCAATGGCAACTTTTCTTCTCTTACTGAGGGGGTGCTGTTCTGGAGATAGGTGAGTCTTATAGGTGGGACCCACACCTATTTTACATTGGAGGCAAATCCTAGCAATATGCCCCTAATGTTTGGAGTAAAATGGAAAAATCTGCCAAAAAAGGAAATTCTAAAATTTTATTTACATTTTCCTTTAATTCTTGTGGAACACCTAAATAGTTAAGAAAGTTTGTAAAATCAGTTTTGAATACCTTGAGGGGTGTAGTTTCTAGAATGGGGTCATTTTTGGGTGGTTTCTATTATGTAAGCCTCACAAAGTGACTTCCGACCTGATCTGGTCAAAAAAAATTCAAGATTTGCTTCTAAACTTCTAAGCTTTCTAAAGTCCCAAAAAAAGAAAATGTCATTTACAAAATGATTGAAAATGAAGTAGACATATGGGAAATGTACAGTAATAACAATTTTAGGAGGTATCACTATCTGTTTTAAAAGCAGAGTTAAAATTGCGTTTCGGATAAAGCAACCCCTTTAACCCCTTCAGGACCCTGTTATTTTTCAACTTAAGGACCAGGCCATTTTTTGCAAATCTGACCAGTGTCATTTTATGTGGTGATAACTTTAAAACGCTTTTACTTATCCAGGCCATTCTGAGATTGTTTTCTCGTCACATATTGTATTTCATGACAGTGGTAAATTTGAGTCAAAATATTTAATTTTTATTTATAAAAAAATACCAAATTTACAAACAATTGTGAAAAAGTCGCAATTTTAACTCTGCTTTTAAAACAGATAGTGATACCTCCTAAAATTGTTATTACTGTACATTTCCCATATGTCTACTTCATTCTCAATCATTTTGTAAATGACATTTTCTTTTTTTGGGACTTTAGAAAGCTTAGTAGTTTAGAAGCAAATCTTGAATTTTTTTTGACCAGTTCAGGTCTGAAGTCACTTTGTGAGGCTTACATAATAGAAACCACCCAAAAATGACCCCATTCTAGAAACTACACCCCTCAAGGTATTCAAAACTGATTTTGCAAACTTTCTTAACTATTTAGGTGTTCCACAAGAATTAAAGGAAAATGTAAATAAAATTTTAGAATTTCCTTTTTTGGCAGATTTTTCATTTTAATCCAAACAAAACTCAATATTTATTACCCTGATCCTGTATTTCACAGAAACACCCCATATGTGGTCATAAAGTGCTGTACAGGCACAAGGCAGGACGCAGAAGGAAAGGAACGCCATATGGTTTTTGGAAGGCTGATTTTACTGGGATAATTTTAAGTTGCCATGTCACATTTGAAGACCCCTAGAGTAGAAACGGCCATAAAATTACCCCATTTTAGAAAGTACACCCCTCAAGGTATTCAAAACTGATATTACAAACTTTGATTTTCCACAAAAATTAAAGGAAAATGTAGATGAAATTTCAGAATTTCACTTTTTTGGACGATTTTCCATTTTAATAAATTTTTTCCAGGGCAAATTTCACTGGGATAATTTCAAGTTGCCATGTCACATTTGAACCATGTCACATTTGAAGACCTCCTGATGCACCCCTAGAGTAGAAACTTCAAAAAAAGACCCCATTTTGGAAACTACGGGATAAGGTGGCAGTTTTGTTGGTACTATTTTAGGGTAGATATGATTTTTGGTTGCTCTATATTACACTTTTTGTGAGGCAAGGTAACAAAAAATAGCTGTTTTGGCACCGTTTTTATTTTTTGTTATTTACAATGTTCATCTGACAGGTTAGATCATGTTATATTTTTTTTATACAGCAGCTTCTTAAAGACGCAACGATACCTAATATGTATACTTTTTTTTAATCTATTTAAGGCCTCTTTCACACTTGCGTTGTTAGGATCCGACATGGACTTCTGTCGCCGGGAATGCCCGCCGGATCCGTAACAATGCAAGTGAACTCAAAGCATTTGAAGACTGATCTTCAAAATGCTTTCAGTGTTACTATGGCAGCCAGGAGGCTATTAAAGTCCTGGTTGCCATAGAAGTAGTGGGGAGCGGGGGAGCAGTATACTTACCGCCAGTGGGCACCTGGGGCGCTCCAGAATGATGTCAGAGCGCCCCATGCGCATGGATCACGTGATCCATGCGATCACGTGATTCATGTTTGTGGGGCGCCCTGACGTCACTCTGGAGCGCCCCGGGAGCCGCACGGGCGGTAAGTATACTGCTCCCCCGCTCCCCACTACACTTTACTATGGCAACCAGGACTTTAGCGTCCTAGCTGCCATGGTAACCATTCAGAAAAAGCTTAAACGTTGGATCCGGCGATGCGCCGAAACGACGTTTAGCTTAAGGCTGGATCCGGATTAATGCCTTTCAATGGGCATTATTTCCGGATCCGGCCTTGCGGCAAGTGTTCAGGATTTTTGGCCGGAGCAAAAAGCGCAGCATGCTGCAGTATTTTCTCCAGCCAAACAACGTTCCGGTCCTGAACTGAAGACATCCTGATGCATCCTGAACGGATTTCTCTCCATTCAGAATGCATTGGGATAATCCTGATCAGGATTTTTCCGGCATAGAGCCCCGGAACTCTATGCCGGAAAAGAAATACGCAAGTGTGAAAGAGCCCTAAGTTTTACACAATAACAGCATTTTTGAAACAAAAAAAATCATAAATACCAAATACGAGCGTAGGATAACCGCTCCAATACCCTCATCAAATTACACAAAACAGTGACTCCGGGTTATATCAAATGTATAAATATCTTTATTCCACAATAGATTAAAAAGGATCTAGTCCAAACAACATAAAAACATGTGATTGGTTGGTGGTACAAAACACAAAGGATACTGGACCCTCACGGAAGTAGATATCTGGCGTATATGATATCAGGATGTAGTCATGATCATCAACAACATTACATATGGGATGCTTGTATTGATTCTGACATAACAGCAATAGACATCTGCTTACTAATAATTTGCCTGCATACATAAACAACAGTACTGTCTATCCTCATAAGTGAGCTTAGAATATCGTATACCTCACAGTGCATCATTGGCAGACCTTTTAACGTGGTAATTGTAACTTCAAGTCATCAATCGTATCAAGCAGATAATAACCCATATACAGATCGTACTTGATACCTCTTTTTGATGCCACACCTCCCGTGTCCCGACGGGCGTTTCGCCCTCCTGGCTTTCTCAAGGGATTGTGCATGTCTGTGCATTTCTTATGATCCGTGTGGAAATATACAGGGAAATCTATTGCTTTATAATAGCAGGTGACAATAATTATTCTCATGCTGATAAAAACCCATGTACAACGCATGTCTGGGGAGTGTCTTCTTCTATTGTACAGGAATTGATCAGCGCTAATGAATTTTTAAAGTATATTTTTATCACAGCTCATTGTGCCCCCCTTATCACAATCTTACATGGCCCCCATCAAAAACAAAAATCTAACACACCTGTTGGTGTATCGGCGGTGGCGTCCGTTTCTGACATGAAGTGACGCGTGCGTTTCACAATGGAGCACACGATGCCGTGCACATACAGCCGGGGTCTGGCTATCAGTGACTGCCGGACCCCTGTCACTGATCGGGCGGGCACAGCTCCTTCCCCCCGCCTGATCAGTCCGCCTTACATGTACGGCGCTGGTCCTTAAGGGGTTAAATTCAGTGTATAAACAGTATACAGTAAGCTTATTAGTTCCCTCTAGTGGTGGCTGCTGGTAGCCAGAATGTTATCCATTAAATTTGTTTATGCAAAGGATTTGAAATTCTGTACCAGAAAAAAAAGCAGATCTCCAGTCACTTTGAAGACAGATTAAGTAATTAAAGGGGTTTGCCATATATAATTTGCAGTGTTGAGCGCGAATATTCGAATAGCGAATTTTTATCGCGAATATCACAACTTCGATAATTCGCGAATATTGCGAATATAGCACTATATATTTGCAATTTTGAATATTCTTTTTTTTTTTTTAGCCGTTAATCCTTGTTGCTCTCTGGTTGTCTTCCCACTTCCCAAAAGCTGTTCTTTACCTGTCCAGAGGATTCCTGGCTCCCTGCCCGCTTCAGTTAATGCCTGTGGTTGCTTCTGCCGACTTCCCGTGTGCATGGAGCGTCTCCATCCCTATGGGAACGCCTCCATGCTAAAATGTACTGTCAGATGTGAGAATCACGATCTCACAAATTTGACTAAGTTGTAATCGCAATGCGATTAATATAACCTGAATTATTTGCATTGCGATATTTGTTATGTTCTAGCAATACAACCATTAGTAACCCAGCTTTAAATTGAATTCGCAATGCGAGTATATGTTCGCTTCACGAATGAAACTTAGAGTTGGGTTCCTAATGGTTGTTGCTAGAATATAACGAAGATAGAGAATATAGTGCTATATTCGTGAATTAGTGATATTCGTCATCTTCGTTATATTCTAGCAATACAACCATTAGGAACTTAGCACTAAGTTGTAATCGCAATGCGATTAATATAACCTGAATTACTCGCATTGCGATTACAACTTAGATCTGAGTTCCTAATGGTTGTATTGCTAGAATATAACGAAGATTGAGAATATAGCGCTATATTCGTGATATTCGTTATCTTCGTCAATTCTAGCAATACAAGTTACAACCATTAGGAACTCAGCTCTAAGTTTAATTCGCGATACGAATATAAATTCGAATAACATTCGCAATATATAGAATAATGAAGAATATTCGATTTGGACGAATATATGACGAATATTCAATCGAATATTTGCGAAATATCGTGAAATCGAATATGGCACTTCCAGCTCATCACTAATAATTTGTACAAAAGACTGGGTAAGGTGGATACATGTAACTTAATAATAAGTAGTGTTCAGAATTTCTTAACTGTTCTTTAGCTCTGGGAAGCACCGCTGCTTGTCATCCAGGTCTTCTCCAAGGACAGCCCTGTAATGCCTGATCTGAAAATGAGGGGCATGTGACTCAACCCCCCTCTTTAAGATCATCAGAATAATTTTTTACTTTCATTATACACTTTGTTGCTTTTTATTGTACAAGAAAGATACAATACAATGTTATAGGAAACAAACAATTGTTGTCAATCATGGTTCCAAGGTCAGCTCGAAATGGTGTTGTCCTGCTGGATCTTTGGCCCTATGATCCCTGCCAGCCATTTCCAAGCATACCTCTTCTGCTGGAACACATGGCCTAAACATTATATAACACTACATAATATATAATATACCAGAAACTGCAGATGCCCCACAGTCTGTGGTACTGCATTAGCAAAACTCTTAGACTTCAATTCACAAGAAAACCACATATAGACACATACAGGAAAGACATCTCGTGACACAATATTGCAATGTATTTTTTTTTTTTTTACAAAGCTGGTCATCTTGACATTTTACAATATACTGAGCCAAGGGGAAAAGTATGTGAAATGATTAGGTATAATGATGAGGAAAAATGAATTAGATCTTTCCTAGAACACTTCTGAAAGTTTTTCTCTAAAATGTACGTCCAGCTTTCAGCGATCTCCATCTTGAGTGTCAGTCACTGTGTAAAATAAGAAGGTTTATTATTGTAATTTATTACATGACGTATACATCTTGTAATTTGGAATATTTCCTTTACACTTTAGTTGGATCTTTCATATAGTTTTCTTTCAATCCCCCATGGTTAGCCTAGTATTGAGAATCTGTACAGTATATCCTACTGACAAAAGTGAAGACAGTATGAGATAAATATAATGAAGGAGTGACTTAATGATTTGGTCGGTAGATTGATGGCAGGAATAACATGTTCTTAACAGATTTCTCATGTGGAATCTGCCTAACTGGAAATGACACAAACAAGTAATTCTTAATAAGAAAACTTGGCAAGACGTGATAAAAGACAAGGCCAAGACTTAGTCTGCCCACAGTATTATCCAGCCAGCAATTTAATATGAGATCTTTTTGATTGTCTTTAGATATAAAGTCAGGATTTTTTTTTTTACTATTTGGTTAGCTTGTGGGCCTTAATACAATATTTGAGACAACTGTCTTGTTCATAGTCCTGATCTCCTCATATCGAGCAAAGGGACTTTTTGGGCCCACATAGACTTCAGGGTCTGGGTGCAACCATAACAACTGCACTTCCAATAGCTGAACCCCTGCACAAGAGCTGCACAAAAGAAGTTGTTATTTTACTCTAGTTTACTATTTTTGGTGGAAATGTTCTTTTATCAAGTAAAAATGATATCATTCTGGCTGATTGTAGACACCCCTAGGAGGAGCTTAGGAGCTTACTGCATACTGTTTATATATTGTAGTCAATAATAATGCAGTATCCAGAAAGCTCTTAAGCTCTCTCTAGTGGTGGCTACAGGCAAATAGAAATGTATTTAGATCTATAGCTAAAAAGGGAATTATGAGCTGTGATAAAAATATACTTTAAAAATTCATTAGCGCTGATCAATTCCTGTACAATAGAAGAAGACACTCCCCAGACATGCGTTGTACATGGGTTTTTATCAGCATGAGAATAATTATTGTCACCTGCTATTATAAAGCAATAGATTTCCCTGTATATTTCCACACGGATCATAAGAAATCCAGAAAAGAGCTGAAAGAGCATGTCAGCCCTGCAACCAGACAAAAGCCATGCATACAAAAGATTGACAGCTGCTCACACTAGGTGCTTTGTCCCAGGGATGTGTATCCAGGCCAAGGAGGAGGATGAAAGCGTGATATTCACTCTTGCAGAACTTGTCAGCAATTTTTCCTACCGCCCAACGTATTGTATCTTCTCACTTGCTGTAAATTACTATGACACAATCCGATGTGAAATGTGCCACTCTTGGAAAGGTATCCCTGCCCATGCTGGGAATTTGCAATTTGTGCAAACGGTTCTTTATCTATAGACAAAAGTACGTGGACACCTGACCACCACACTTATATGAGCTTGGCAGATATTTCATTCCAAAATCATGGGTGTCGATATGAAGCTGGTCCCCCTCCCAGTTTCTGTTGTGGCTATAAAAGGCTCCACTCATTTGGGAAGGCTTTTTACAAGATTTTGGAGAGTGTCTGTGGGAATTTATGCCCATTCAGCCAGAAGAGTATTTTTGAGGTCAGGCAGTGATGATGGATGAGAAGGTCTGGCTTGTAACTGGCATTCCAGTTCATCCCAAGCACGTGGTTAGGCTTGAGGTCACAGCTCTTGCACGCCATGCATTATGGGGCACAGTTACGATAGAACAGGAAAGGGTCTTCCTCAAATTGTTACAAGAAAGTTGGACACAAAAAATTTCAAAAATGTCTTGGCATGCTGTAATAATAAAATTACCCTTCCCTGGAAATAAAGAGCCAGCCCTTAAATAGTCCTGTACCATTGTACTTCATCACCTAATTCTAATGGCAGCATTATGTATTGTATTCCGGTAGGTAGTGGTCTCTGGACGTCATCAGAACCATAATATGAGACTGCCAGATAGTAAAACCATGATTCCTCCCTCCAGAGAACACGTTTCCTCCACTCCAGCGTCCAGCGGCGGCATTACGCAACTCCAGCCCATGCATTTCACATGGTTATCTTAGGCTTGCATGCATTTAAAGAACCCAATGTACAATTCTTGTGCCGATGTCACTTTCAAAGGCTATGAGTTATGCTAAAGATGACATGAAATATTTTAGGTGCCATGCACTGTTGCTTATAAGTATTAAAAGGTGATAAACCTCATTTTCACCGTAGGCTGCAAAGTGAGATTTTTGGTGCCTAAATTATTGTGCTGATATCTAGTGGCCAATATCATGAATATTTTTTGGTCTCTTTTTCTAGTTGTGAGCGGTTTTCTGGGGGAGAATTTAAAAAAAAAAAGTGGGGCTAGATTGGGTTAAAAATTTCAAAATATAAAACATTACTCACCATACCGATCCCATGCAATCTCAGCCAGTGGTTAACTGTGTTGTCAATTCCAGTCATTTCCTGTGTTTCGAGCCAGAACCAGAAAGTGGAGAGCAGCGAAGACCAGAGCAGCATCAGAATGAGTAGTGTTTATTTTTTAAGTCTAACCCATTCTTTCCCCTCACTCTTCTCACTCAGGAAAATACCTTGAATCTCAGGCCCTTTGCATAATATGTTTTGCATATTAGAAAATTCCATTTCCAATTTTTCTAGAGCAAGATTAATAGCAAAAATTAGATCTGATTGGCTTCTATGTGCAGCACTGATCCTTATTCATAATCTTCTAATTTTCTTATGCAGGAGGCCCATTGCGGTTTTGGCCTTTGTTTCTTTTTGTTAGTTACTTTATTGTGTTGTACTATTGAAAACGTTACTGAAATGTATTTAAATATAAAACCGAATTTCTAAATCACTTTATTAAAAAAATCTGCCTGCATCCATCTGAAAAAAAAAGCTAAAAAAAGTCGTGGCCACTAGAGGACTCACATCCACCTAATTTACAGTTCACTCCATATTGTAGGGCAAGATTTTACAGGAAATTGGGGGGGGGGGGGGGGTCACAGCTAGCTGAGATCATGATCCTGATAAAATAAAATTATAGGAGCCTCCTGTGTGTCTGTGCTGGCAGAAGGAAGACACCCTCTGCTTCTGAGTGAAATGCATCTAGCTGTGCAGCTGAAACTAGGATTAATATGACTGAAAAAGACTTTAGCGAAACTCAAAAAACACCTGTTCCATCGCAGCTATCATTATACAAAGAGGCATTATGCAAACTTTTTTTTTTTTTTTTGCTCAGGTATGCTTGAAGCTGGCATACTAGACGCAGTCCATGGACACCATTTCTAGAAAACAAAGCAGATTCCTCATAAATCTACCACTTTTGAAAACATAATTAAAAAAATCTGTGTTTGATATATTAATAGTGACAAGAAGAATCCGTCAGTATGTCAGTATTCAGCACAATGCAATTTCATTTTGTTAAACATTTCATTAGAATCTAGATGTCTATCATTAAAATGTCCTAATCATGTTTTTCTAAATGATATTAAATTCTTAATATGTTTCAAATTGGTTCCCAAAGTCATGATCAAATCTATAAACGTTCGGCTTTTATGGAAGAATAACATTGGGATCTGGAACTTTCAGGGAGTTTGACCGTTCAAGGCCAATAAAAATATGATTCTTAGTCCATGAACTAAAATTATTTCTGTTATCAATGATGACTTCAAAACCAGCTTTCATCTCTGTCCAAATCCCCGAGGGCACCCAGATAAATGCTTGCCATTTCTACATCAGTAACTGTAAATGTCTGATAGATTTTTGCTCATGAAAAATGATTTTATTATAACTTAGTCTGAAATATATCCACTATAATTATTTTGGCAAATCACACAGCAGATCACGTTCATCAAACCATTAGTTTTGGAAATGATGAACGTTCAATATTTAGTTTCATAACTAGAGTTAAACTAATATTACTTACATTATGGTTAAAGAATTATTTAATATATGAAATGTCTATCCACCCTTAATATAATTCACTTTGTGTATATAGATTTGTTTAATACAATAGAACTTGTTTAAGACAGCCACCCAAAATTGCATTGAAAATTGGTCTTCTGGGGGTGGTCTCAAAGATGATGTCCAGTGTGCATAATATATGGTGAACTGAAATCTGGTGTGGATATGGTGGTACGCTTCTCAAAGAGGTCATCTAGTAGAGAGGTTTCCACTGCGTATGAAATGTCTACGTATGCGATGTGCTAATGTCAGCTGAACATAACTATAATTAGCGCCTGCGCCGAATACTGAACGGGACGGCGCAGGCGTGAGATTTCCGCAGAATACACGGTCGGCGGGAGGAGAGCAGCGCTGCCTGGCCCTGTCATTCAAGGGAAGAAGGGGGTGAAAAGAGATAGGCAAACTGAGCCTCTATGAGCAGGTCCAACGCCACCCAACCCCCCCCCCCATCCCCCCATTCCCCCCCCCCCGCTCTTAGAGGCTAATTAGTATATTATAAAAGTTTGTTTTTCTCTAGGTTTTTAGGTGAAAGAAACCCTATGGGTTGTCCACGAATACATAATGAGTAATAATAATAATCATAATATAATAATATTAATAACATAATTGTGTAATATACAATAAATATGAACATAGTAATAACAGGTGCCAGCAACCTACCTCCCCTACTGAAAGAATTATACTTACCTGATCTCCACCACTCCGGTCCTCCACTTTGACTCCTGCACCTCCATCTTCCGGTTTAGGGTTTATTTCTTCCTCCTCGACATGGGCACGGTCACCTGATCCACTTCAACCACTGGCTTCAGCAGTGACCTGTCTCTTATGCAGCTGAAAAGGGTCAATTGACCAAACCCATGCTGTGGTAGTAAAAACCAAACCCCAGACTGGACATTGGAGATGTGGGAGCCAGCACAGAGGACTGGAGTAACGGGGAACAAGTAAGTAGCATCTTTTCAGTATGGAAAACATCCATTTCAAGACAACACCTTTAAGGTTGTGCCTGGTACTGCTGCTTGGTCCCAGTTGGGACTGAACTGCACTATCAAGCACAGCCACAGCCATATGTATGGTGCTTTTCCTAGGTAAACTATGAAGGCAACACTGTGCCCATCGGAAGAACCTTATCCCCTAAATGTTGGGAGTTGGCCTCCACTTATCAAGTACTGAATTCCATTGATACGGATAGGCTATTAATATTAAGGTCTCAGAAAAAACATGTCAGCTTTAGACAGGGTTAGACTGGCCTAGCAGAGAATTATCCAAGGGGCCCATGCTGTGAAACCATATCGGGCTCCAAAGATCCAGGAGAAAAAAAACACACATTTGGCTGCCGCTGGAGCCAATAACCTTCCACTAGCGTCTATTTCTTTGATTCAAAACCTATTAAACTTTATTGATGATATAGGGCTTAAGAATCATGAATAATTTTCTCCGGTGGGCTCCAGGGACCTCAGTCCGACACTGGCTTTGGACAATCTTTTTTTGTTAGATAGGTCCCGAAAAAGCAAGTTGTCATCTGGTGGGACCTCCAGTCCTGAACACCCGTCAGCTAGAGATGAGTGAATCGAAGTTGACGAAGCGGAATTAGATCCGAATTTCAGGAAAAATTCTATTTGCACCGAATCTGAATTTCCTCACGCTTCGTGGTAACGAATCACATTTTTTCCTAAAATGGCTGCTGCACGTGTTAGGACATGGAGCAAGGAACTCTGGGAATGAGGGATCACCCACAATGCCATGCATGCAGCCAATCATCAGCCAGTCAGCCCAGATGTCACAGCCCTACAAATAGCCTCAGTCATCTAGGATTCAGCCATTCTCCAGTTTTCTTAGTGCAGGGAGAGACGTCAGTAGGCGCTAGGGACAGTGCTAGGAAAGACTTTAAAACTTTTATTTTACTGTATAGAAGTTCAGGGAAAGGATAGGGAGGAATCATTCCACAGCATTTACTGTATGTTGAACAGGGTTCAGTAGGGGAGGTTACAGCCTGGGTAATAGGAACAATCCTATTACACGTTGCTGCACTGACTGGGGATCCAAATTGCCCTTATACAGCTCTGTAATTCCAGCAAACCCTTCTTATTATTGTGGTGCAAGTGCTGCTTGATACAGCCATTAACAGGCTAGGAAATATTTCTACGTCTTATTTGGCCTTATTCGGTGCAGTTACATGTTCTAAAGCATTTTTTGGCTTGTATTAGTGGGAAAAAGGGCTTATTAGCCATTGTGTGGTGAAGTGAGAAAATTACAGCCCTTTTTGGCGTGGCAAAAAAATTTATATATTTGCCGTTCAGCAGTGCAGTTATATATTCTAAAGCCTTTTGTGGAGTGTATAAGTGTAAAAAAGTAAGGGCCTATTTGCCGTTCAGCGGCACAGTTATATGTTCTAAAGCCCTTTTTGGCATGTATTAGTGTTGTCGTTGTAGCATGCGGGGGCACTGTCATGGCCTCTGTTGTGTGGGCTCCGAGACGGTTGCCACTCATGCTGGTTGCCTGGGAAAATGTGTGGTTGTTTATGCATGTGTGGGCGCTTTCACTTTAAAGGGCTTCTGCCACCCCCAACAGTGCAATTTTCATTAGCCAACATTAGCTATTTGCTAATGTCAGCTGAGTGCAATCATACTTGTTTTACCTGTCATCGCCGGTTCTGGGAGACGGTCGGTGAGAGGTTCCTCCCTGTCTTGTGTATGACGTTCTTTGTTTTGGTTTCACTTTGCTCAGTTCCTTTCTCTCCCTCAGCTGCCTCTTATCTTGATTAATTGGCTTTCTTTATATTCCCTCCCATACTGCGTCTCCTTGCGGTTTATATTACTTCCTGGATGAAGTGTGTGCTGCTGGAGGCTGCAATTGTTTTGCTCTACGATAAGTGCATTCTGTTTACTTTGTGTTTTGCTTGCTGGCTTGATTCTAGGTGACCCTGACTCCCTCCGTATTTTGTGCAGGGAGCCGGTGGCCGTTCCCCTCACTACTATAGGGAATTCAGGTGTCACTCAGTTATAGGTACAAGGGCATGTATTTGTCTACCACCGGGACCTGTACATGTGCATAGCAGTTTGGGAGAGTTCTTAGGGATTTATAGGGCCCTCCTATATTTTCCTTAGTTTGGGATCAAGCCAGTCTGTCGTTATTTATCAGTTCCTGCTAACTGTACTCCATCATACTTGTATAGACAGTGATCTGGAAATGGCTAATTTAAAACTTAGCTTTTACTATAATTCTACTAAGAGAAAGTCCCAATAATAGTTATGATAACAAAAATAGTCCTTGGATCCCAGCGATACACGGGATACTTGTGCCAGCTAGCGGAGATAATTGTTCCCTAATTAGTCTGGTACACTAGACAAACAGTCACCAATTCTTTCATTATAGAGTCACTGAAAGAGGAGGTAACTGTAAACATAAACATAAAACAAAAATGCCCTCAAGCCTCTTAGAGTGAGAAAGAGGGAGGGAGGAAAAGCAGAAAGAGTTTTTGTGCACAATATTCCTGTAGATGGGCATCAATAGAAGAAAAACACACCTAGAATAAACACAGTATGATAAGTGTTATTCCACCCAAAAAAATAATAAAAAAAAAATATATTTGAGGGTGTAAAGGGTGCTCGGCGGCACCATAAACCAGAGGTCCTACCACATTGTTGATAGGAGAGTTTATGGAGATGTGCCAGCTCGTGTTTCTTCTTTGCAACAGCCCTGGGGGGTCCGGTGCTCGGGGTGGTCCGGCTTTCTGTAAGGCGATGAAGGTATCGATAGGAAGGGGGGATAGTTGTATGATCCCTATATTGCCCTAAAATCCACCAATCACCCTAAAGAAGCTACCCACGGAGTATCCCACTAGCTGGGCCCCCATCTGGAACCTATCCCTGGGTCTAACCTTAGAGACCTGCCCACGGAGTATCCCACTAGCTGGGCCCCTGTCCGGAACCTCTCCCTGGGGCTAACGTTCCCTATAATACCCTAGGTCCCGACATGCACGTTTCTGAGGGAACCTTCCTCTCTTCAGGGGAACTGCTGTTATGGGCAAATAAAACTAAAGAATGGTGGATGCCGATCCAGATGATATCGACATACACTAGACAGATGCTGCACTGATGGTTGCTAAATAGTCAGAATCGCACAGATAGGTGCAAAAGGCTATAACGGAACGCACAGGTATAGATGTTACCTGTTAACTGTACTCCATCCTTGACATTACCTTTGTCTGTGGCTTATTTCTTGTAAAAATCATACTTTTATAATATGCAAATTTCTTCACTACCAGCAAGTTGGGCGTGTACTTGCTGGTAGCTGCTGCATCCTCTGCTTTTAGACACGCCCCATCTCCTCTTGATAGACAGGGCCAGCGAGCACTCTCCTCCTCCCGCTGTCCCCGTCTGCTTCTGAATTCTTGCGCCTGCGCCATAGCGTTCCTACGTAGGGTTCCCTCCAGCATACCACTAGTGCAGGGTATGATGGTATTACGCATTTCTGTACCTAGTTGCCTGGGCGAACTGAGTCACACATGAACTGGGGAGGAACTGCTCCGTGTACTTCATCAAGAAATCGAATCCCGGCTTTCTCCGCGTCAACTCAAAATCAGAACCATGGTGACCAACAACGAGAAGGACATGGTGTCGGCGCTGCGTCAAGGAGGGCTGAGTCATGCGCCCTGCATGGCACGTGTGTTCAATCTGGTTGTCAGGTGGTTTGTGAAGTCTTCCACCCATCTGCAAGACATCATAAAAATGGGCAGGAAACTTTGCATGCACTTCAGCCACTTGTACACCGCAAAGCACATCCTCCTTGAGCTGCAGCAGCAGAACAGCATCCCCAACATAGGCTGATATGCAACGTTTTCACCCATTGGAATTCCACCCTCCATATTTTGGACCGACTATACGAACAGAGAAAGGCCATAAACGATTTATTGATGATCCGGGCGGACAGGAGTACTCCCCTGTGTAACTTCGATGTCAGCCAGTGGCAGCTCATGCGTGACACCTGCCATTTACTCAGGCCCTTTGAGGAGGCCACGTTATTTGTCAGTCGCCAGGACTACGGGATGAACAACGTCATTCTACTTCTTCATGTCCTGGAACAGATGTTGGTAAATATGGCTAGTCAGGGGACTGGAGACGTGGCGCCTAGATCTCACGGCAACATGAGACATGTGGGGGCTGAACTGGAGGAGAAGGAGGAGGAGGACATTGGAGCACAAGCAATGTGTAGTGAAGTGAATGGTTTTTCTACACAGGTGACAGGAGAGGAGGAGCAGGATCAGCCAGGGGAGCTACAGGGTGATAAGGAAGACGAGACAGAGGACCCAGACACACCATGACAGTATGCACTGCAGATGGAGGCAGGGAGTCCCTCCGAGTCACTTGCATAAATGGCCCGATGCATGCTCACTTGCTTGCGTAGTGACAGCTGAATAGTCACCATTCAGCAGAGGGATGACTTCTGGCTCTACACTTTGTTGGACCCTCGCTACCGGTCCAAAATGGGGTCCTTTTTACAGCCTCTGAAAGGGAGGACAAACCAAACTACATCGCTCATGTTTCTTTGCCATGGCTGCTGTGGCAGAGTGTGGGGGGTAGGAGCACACTATGTTACCTTGCCACTGTGTGGTCTCCTGATGCTGCTGCTACCTCCACACTATGTCACCTTGCCACTCTGTGGCCTCCTGATGCTGCTGCCACCTCCACATTGTCATTGTGCCACCCTATGGCCTCCTCCTGATGCTGCTGCCATCACCGCCACAATTTTTCATTGTGCCACTCTGTGGCCCCCTGATGATGCTGCCACCTCTACACTGTCATTGTGCCACCCTGTGGCCTTTTCTTGATGCTGCTGCCACCACCTCCACACCCTGTCATTGTGCCACCCTGTGGCCTCCTCCTGATGCTGCTGCCACCTCCACAATATGTCATTGTACCACCCTGTGGCCTCCTCCTGATGCTGCTGCCGCTATCTCCAACCTCTGTCATTGTGCCACTCTGTGGCATCCTGATGATGCTGCTGCCACCTCCACACTCTGTCATTGTGCCACCCTGTGGCCTCCTTCTGATGCTGCCGTTCCTGCCACCTCCACAGTCTGTAATTGTGCCACTCTGTGGTCTCCTCATGCTGCTGCTGCTGCCACCTTCACACTGTCATTGTGCCCCCCATGGCCTCCAGCTGGATGCTGCTGCTGCCGTCACCTTCACACCCTGTGGCCTTCTCCTTCTGTTGCTGTCGCCACCTCCACTCTGTCATTGGGCCACTCTGTGGTCTCCTCATAGTGCATTTACCTCACTACTATGTCATAGGGCCACTCTGTGGACCTCTCATGCTGTTCCCACCCTCCCCACTATATGATTGGGCCACTATTTTGACTTTCAGCCTGGCTGACGTCATCATTTATTTAATCCTTCTTCTGATTTGTCAGAAGGAAGGAAAAATTAGACGCACAACGGATCCTGTCTATGTAACAGCTGTAAGGCCTGCATGACATGGTCCCTAATTTGCGTCAGAATTGGCTTATGATTTGGTAGCCAAAAGCAGGAGTGGGTACAAAATACAGAAGACATGTAAATATTGCATTCACATGTCATCTCTGTTTTGGATCCTGTTTCTTTTAGGCTTTAGCAATACTGATGGATTACTGACCAAATTCTGACCGAGTGAAGACGGATGCTCCACAGACAGGATCTGTTTTTTGGGGGTTATTGTTCAGATGGATCAATAATCAGTGACATCAACAGAAACTTACTGCTGACACCCTCTCCACTCTGTCGGGGTGGGGGGAGGGGCTCTACTTGTATAAGCGTTTAAAAGAACAGGTTCTGTAGACATCTATGTGGAATCAGCTGCCAACGATGTAAAAGGAGTGCGCCTCTACTAGACGCCAAAATTTACCTGTAAGGCTGGATTCACATGTCACACGGATGTGAACTGTCCATGGTAACCTGGGCTGGATTCCTGCCTCTTTTGGCCCTGTCTCTGCCCAAATAAGCGGTATGCTGTGATTCTAAGAGCGACGCCTGTCATCTGCATGTCATACTGACTCACAGTATTGTTTCACTACCACAGCACACTCCCTATGCATGTTACTTCAAGGCACAGTTTTCTACACCACTATAACGTCTCTCTGCAGCCAGGAAATAGCCGTTGCCGTTTTTAACGCGATTCGCCGCAAATGAATTCGTATCTAACTGAATTTTTTAGAATTTTTTTTTAGAGAAATTCACTCATCTCTACCTTTATCAAGTCTTAACTTACCTTGTCGTGCCACTACAGGAGAAATTAAGTATTACCTGTTGCCTATTCTCCAAAGAATGAGATGTGCATTGCACTCTTGGTCCTATAAAGGGGTCCCAAATGAGTAACTTTTTTTTTTACTTCAGATTTCACTAATAGCATATTTTATATGAATTTTAGAGGAACTCCATTTTTTAGCCCTAACCATACAAATAGTTGTAGCAGGACTGAATAGCAATGACAGCTCTCACCATACATCAATTTATGGCAGCATAATTTCTTTTTTCAGTGGGGATCAGTTAAAGCTTCCATTAAAGCCAGTACAGAAAAATGAATATAAATACCCTAAAACCACTGCCATTGTATGCCCATAGACCAGTTTTCTAGGGGCATGTTGACTTCTGCTAGTCAAAAACTCATAAATGCTAAAACGTAGCCACCACTAGCACAACATTAAATCAAAAGAAACAGCAAACATGCCCAACACAGGATCAGGGGTCATTATAAGAGATGGAGGCCACCCAAAAATTTCTCTTAACCTCATCTCTTCGACTGGAGAACTGGAAGAAGTTAATAATATTTTACTATTATTTTTTCTCTATATTTCCGTAAGTAACCCTGAACCACTTGTTTGGTTTGGGATGTATAGACCTCTTCTAAGTATATAAATACTTCGGCCGTGCAAACTATTGTTTTAAAGCAGAAGGTCTGGTGCCCAGACAACCCACATTCCATTTTTAGAGCACCCGGGACATCTAGCAACTTGTGTGTTCTCTAAATCTGTTTCCTCTTACACAGATTAATAAAGCAAACATGAAGTAACCCCTGAGATGGGAGAAGCTTTAATAAATGTTCAAGCGAACACAATTCATGTTCTACGTGAATGTCATATGTCGTTGACAGGTGATAATCCGTAGCCGTAGCTTTACAGGAGATAACACTTTTGTATGTATCAAATGTTTTCTGAGGGGCACAATTTAAATCAGTATGATCAGAATAAAAATTATATTGTTATTTGTTGAAATCTACAACTAAAATAGAAAATTAAATCTTACTATGAACTCAACTGTTTTTCTTTTTGGGTAACAACAATATATATGTCAATATAATTACTGCTGGTTCTGAAATTCTGAAAGTATAGAAAATTCATACAGTATGCACTTTCTAACACCATCATTTTCAGGGCATGTGGCTCAAGGGCAGGGTGAGACACCAACTTGCCCCTTAAAGGCTATGTACACCTTATGGGACAAATTTTTTCATGATTGCATTTTACAAATTTTGGGGTAAAAATCATTTTTACATTTGGTATTTATTAAAAATATTGAGCCATTCTGTCACAAAGGGTTAACTGTTTTTTTTAGCTGTGTGAATAGTACTTTCACTTTGTGCGATCACCTAATAACCCTTATCTCTAAATTACTAAAAGGTCATAAACACTTATTTAAGCCACATTCATATCAGTAAGATAAGAACTGAGCTATATTGAGTGTGTAAGGTCAGATATCAGACATAAGGAACTCGTCAGCTCAATGCCTGACGGAGCAGAAAGAAAATACAGATCCTGCCGTGCAGGGAAAATGGCTCATCATTTTTTCTAAAGACCAATTGAAAAAAAAATTATTAGCTCAAAATGTGAGTACAATGTAATAATAAAAAAATGCCACCAACGGTATACATAGCCTTTCACCCTGCTCCAGTGGCGTAGCTATAGGGGGTGCAGAGGTAGCAGTCACTACCGAGCCAAGGAGCCTGAGGGAGCCCAAAGACCCTTGTGCCACATAAGAAGACACCAGTATTATAGAAAGTGTATGCAGGTCAAGTTACACCTCTTTCTGGAGAGAAGAGGTTGGGACAAGAATTTGGTATGGGGAAGGGGGTGCCATTCCAATTTTTGCCTCAGGCCGTGTGCTTTCCTGCCGCTGGCCACAAACCACTGAGGGAAGGGGGGCCCAAGTTGAACTCTGGCACCAGGGCCCATGAGCCTTTAGCTACGCCCCTGCCCTGCTCACAATATATGAACACAAGGCTACAGGACCAAACTACATTTTTGCCCCAGTCAAGAAAAGCCAAGCTAAAACACTGTTGGCGAAAAGACGTTCTGGAGTCAATGAAGGCTCTGTTCACTCTGTTCTGTTCAGTGCACAAGTGATGATACCATGATGGATCAAATTTACAATGGATTAAAATGGTGCCCAACAAACTTAAAACGTTGTCTATTGGGGTTCCTCCAAGGTTTCCCATACTTTGTTTGCTGCTACTCTATTTTTGCTATCAAAAGTTAGAGAAACCCCAACAGAAGTATGAACTTAGCCGTAGATATCATTCTGGATAAGAAAAACCTGGCTGCGTTAAACAGCTCCACACCTATCCATGGTTTGTGTCTTTTATTACAGCTAAGCTATATTGAAGTAAATAGGGATAAGCTGAAATACCACTTACAACATCTAGACAGATGTGGTTCTTTTTCTCGAAGAAAGCATTATGGAATTCTTGAAGACTCCTTTAACATTCATGGCCAAGCAGTGTCCAGACTTCTCTGATGCCGTTTATCTTGGATTGCCATTGGACAGATGAAATCCAGTCAGTCAAATTAATTTTCCCTCATTATCATAGGCATGGTTAGTAAATCCAAAATCATTAGGAACCTGTCAACCAATTTTCAGAATGTTCTTTTACAACCAGTGGCTTTCTTTGAAGTACTGTCCTCTTCTTATGGTCCTGGGAGCAACTAGCACCAAAAAAAAAAATGACAACAGGCAGTAACTTAGAGGCAGGTTCGTAGCGTATATCAATAGCCTCCCAAATGTAATATTCACAAATAATCTAATAAACTAGACAACAGCCCTGGTGCTTCTACCATGGTGGTGGACATATGCCTTTCCAGTGTAACCATGAAGATGGTAGGACAGTGCTGAATTCTCTCTCCCCCAAACTCTGTAATTATTGCCCCCATCAGGAGTCATGTGGGACATTTGTTTAGGGAGGGGAAACTAAAGCAAAAATGAACACTAGCTATTGAGTGCCTCTTTGATTATAGTCTTCCCCCATATCAAAATGTGTACATAGAAGGACTATGGGATATGTAAAAACGGTGAATTTAAAATACACAAATTAAATTATGCAGACATAAAAGAGTTAATGTAAAAGTCAGCCGGAAGAAGGAGCCAGTACAGTTCCAGATATTAGAATGAATTTTCGTAGATGGTAGGGGGTAGCTCATTAATGGGCAAGCACCTCTCATAAAATCATTTGATTTAAGCATTTTTCCATATTGGATTTCATTGTGCAGAATAACCATATGTTCTTAGTGTTATTGTCTACTGGAAGAAATTTCTAGGTTTCTTAGTCATGGTTTGCTGCAAAGTCCATAGGAAGTCCTCACAACAGGGGGTTTACAGTGTAATTGTGCTGTACGACTGAAGATTTATGGTCCTCAATGGTATGGGGCTATTCTTCTAAGCAGGTGCCATTGTTCAATGCCCCATACACCTGGAATTTGTTATGTATGGATTATAACTATATGGATATAGGTCGTTTTCTGCAAGTGATGCCCCTGCTGGGATCGTAAAGGAGGAATGAAATGAATGTCTGTCCTCACAAATATGGGATACGGTTATGGGATGATATGAGGTGTCCAATGTTGTCTTTGTCCTACTGGGAAATTGCTTTGGATGTCTGGAGAATGACTCCTAGAGAATGAATAGTACACCAGTGGATTATACTTTATACCTGCAATTAAGCAATGAAATATGTTATGATCTGGGCTTTTATGCTAAGAGTTATACACATAAATCAGAGGCTTACAAGAACAGTCCATTGTTAGATTTATGTACCAAGGTCTCGTATACTGGACATGGAGGCCTTCAATAGCCTACTGAAACATAAGTCTTTAAAGGGGTTTTATGGGATGTTCATATTGGTGGCCTGTCCTCAGGAAAGGTCATCAATATGAGATCGGCGGGGGTCCGACTCCTGGCACCTCTGCCAAACAGCTGAATGCTGCAGCCTCCTTGCAGCTTCACTTGAATGGGACTGAGGTGCGCTTAGGTCATCTAACCAATAAACGTGGACCATAAGAACACGGACTGATGTCACATGGCCTAGGGACAGTGAAGGCAAACCTTCGGCACTCCAGCTGTGGTGAAACTACAACTCCCAGCATGCTCCATTCATTTCTATAGAGTTTTGAGAACAGACAAGCAAGTGTACCTCTTGGGAGTTGTAGTTTTACCATGACTGGAGTACCGGAGGTTAGCCATCACAGGTAGGAGCAGGACTAAGCGCGCACAGAGCTCCAGCCTCTCCTAACAGTTGATCGGCGGGGGTGCTGTTAGTCGGACCCCAACTGATCTGATATTGATTACCTATCCTGCGAATAGGTCATCAATATGAAAATCTCAGTGTTTGAGCTTCTGAACACAGACTAGACTCATACAATAGCAACTAACTTCGAGGATAAGGCCCTTTGAGATGAAAAGCAGCATTAGTGATTAGTCCATTTATGATGGATATATCAAAGTGGAAACCCATCATTTCAAATATCTGATTACCTTTTCTTAAAGCGAACCTGTCACCTGGAATTCACTTTATAAACTATTAAAAGTACCTTATAGTTCATCACAAGTGGGTTGTCAAACAGTTTTTTCTGCGATCATTATTCATGAAAAAATCGTCTTGTAAAATCCTCTCCTTCAGCTTCCCAAGGCACGATAGAAGTCAAGAGGGCAGCGCCTCCTTGACTCCAGGCTGTGCCTCCCCTGCCCTAACCCCTCCTCTCTGCAGTATAATTGACACTCGGCTCAGTCGCCGGCCGGCATCGATGGGGAGCATGCGCTAATCAGTTACAGAGTCGCACTTGTGTATGCGCAATACCCGGGATCGTGCTGCTGCTGAGGCCGACAGCGCATGCGCCGCCTGTACAAGCGCCGTCCCGGCGACTGAGCCGAGTGTCAATTATACTGCAGAGAGGAGGGGTTAGGGCAGGGGAGGCACAGCCTGGAGTCAAGGAGGCGCTGCCCCCTTGACTTCTATCGTGACTTGGGAAGCTGAAAGAGAGGATTTTACAAGATGATTTTTTCATGAATAATGATCGCAGAAAAGCAGAAAAAACAGTATGAGAACCCACTTGTGATGAACTATAAGGTACTTTTAATAGTTTATAAAGTGAATTCCAGGTGACAGGTTCGCTTTAAAGAGCGTCTTGACTGTAAGAGGAAATATTGACATGCTCATCAGATCAAGGGCAAAGGTATTCATCTATGGCCAACTTTAAGGAACTTTACAGGCAAAACCATTGCACTGTGTTATGCTTAGTGTAGATGATGAGGGGGCGTAAGGATGAACGATATTCCTAAAATTAGTTTTGGTGTGAGTCATCCGAATCCACTGAGAAGTTTTTTTTCAATGCCTGGAAAATCTCTCTAAAAAATTAGTCGAATTTCGATTCTAATGAATCAATTTGCTCATCTCTAAGATCATGACACAGGCTCTTCAGACTCTGCACTAATGGTAGATTTTCTATTCAATTTGCAGTACCTAATTATGGGGCAGTCAAGCCCCGTTCACTCCAGTTCACCCCTTGTGAGGCACAAAAAAGTGTCCAAAAAATAAAATAAACATTGAACATGTACCCTGATTTTTTTTGATGAAACCCCGTCCCACAAAAATATTCTACAGTTTTCAAATCTGCATCTGGATCCGGATACTTTTGTAACTGCATGTGATTAAAAATGTATTATAGTTGCTGAGTTATTCAATGAAATTCATCTGCACATTTTCATTTTTTACATTACCCATCTGACAACCCCTTTAACCACTTCAGCCCCCCTAGCTTAAACACCCTTAATGACCAGATCACTTTTTACAATTCCGCACTACACTACTTTCACCGCTTATTGCTCCGTCATACAACTTACCACCCAAATGAATTTTACCTCCTTTTCTTCCCACTAATAGAGCTTTTATTTGGTGGTATTTCATTGTTGCTGACATTTTTACTTTTTTTGCTATTAATCAAAAATTACCGAAATTTTTGCAAAAAAATGACATTTTTCACTTTCTGTTGTAATTTTTTTTTAAAAAAACTACATTTCTATATAAATTTTTTGCAAAATGTATTGTTTTACATGTCTTTGATAAAAAAAAAAAAGTCCAATAAGTGTATATTTATTGGTTTGGGTAAAAGTTATAGCGTTTACAAACTATGGTGCAAAAAAGTGAATTTCGGCATTTTGAAGCAGCTCTGACTTTCTGAGCACCTGTCATGTTTCTTCAGGTGCTAGAATGTCAGGATAGTATAAATACCCCCCAAATCACACCATTTTAGAAAGAAGACACCCCAAAGTATTCGCGGAGGGGCATGGTGAGTTCATGTATGATTTCATTTTTTTTCCCAAGTTAGCGGAAAATGACACTTTCTGAGGAAAAAAATAAAAATAATAAAGTTTCCATTTCTGCTAACTTCTGGCAAAAAAAAAATTAAATCTCCCACGGACTAACTATGCCCCTCAGTGAATACCTTGGGGTGTCTACTTTCCGAAATGGGGTCATTTGTGGGGTGTGTTTACTGTTCTGGCATTTTGGGCGGGGCTAAATTGTGAGCAGCCATGTAAAACCTAAAGGTACTCGTTGGAATTTGGGCCCCTTTGCGCACCCAGGCTGCAAAAAAGTGTCACTCATGTCATATCATTGTACTCAGGAGAAGTAGGGCAATGTGTTTTGGGGTGTATTTTTACATATACCCATGTTGGGTGAGAGAAATATCTCTGTAAACTGACAACTTTGTATAAAATTTTTTTAAAAGTTGTCGTTTACAGCGATATTTCTCACACAAAGTATGGGTATATATAAAAATACACCCCAAAACACATTGCGCTACTTCTCCTGAGTACGGCGATACCACATGAGTGACACTTTTTTGCAGCCAAGATGCGCAAAGGGGCCCTAAAACCAATCAGTACCTTTAGGATTTCACAGGGCATTTTTACGCATTTGGATTCCAGACTTCTTCTCACGCTTTAGGGGCCCCTAAAATGCCAGGATTGTGACAAAAAATAAAATTTTGCATGAACTCACCATACCCCTCACGGAAAACCTTGGGGTGTCTTCTTTCTAAAATGGGGTCACATGTAAGGTGTTTGTACTGCCCTGACATTTGCGCGCGTTCACAGCAGATCTCGCCTCTCGCGAGACGACGCACGGATGCGTCCAGGAGGAACAAACTTGCCGCCGCCTGGACGCATCCGTGCGTTAGGCGGTCGGCAAGCAGTTAAACAGCGGCATAGATAAAAATGATTGGGCCCCATAGCAAGAATCTGAATTGGGCAACCATGTCTGGATGAGCCAGATCCGGCAGTACAGTGATTGTCATTGTTGTGCTCCTATTACAGAGCAGAACAGTGAAAGTCTCTTGCGCAGATGTGAACAAAGCCTAATAAACACCTCAGCTGCTACAGAACATCATAATCGTGATAAGAGAACTACAAGTCTCATCGTTATCAGGTTAGGCCTGTTTCATACTGTCGGCACTAGTTCCAGTAAGCTGTTCTGGCGGAGTACGGAGTGCCGGAGCTCACTGGGTACAATGGGGCCAGCGGGCACTCCGATAACCTCTAGCAATGCTGGAACTACTGCCGGCAGTGTAAAACAGGTGAAAATTAGTGGGCCATACATAGAGGGGTAAAAGAGGAGAGAACTACAACTCCCAGCCTGTTCAGGCTGCTATTATGGAACACAAGTTTACATTACAGGGAGAGGGTATAAGAGGAGAGAACTACAACCCCCAGCATTACCAGACTGTCATTATACAGCATCAGTGGATAATATAAGAGGAGAGAACTACATCTTCCAGCATGCCCATAATGTTATTGTAGGGCATCAGTGAACATTGCATGGAGGGGGATACAGTAGGACAAAACTAGAACTCCCAGTATTAGGATGTTATGGGCTATCCCAGGACACTAATGACCTCTCCTCCAGGGACTCACAGAAGTTCCACGTATCATTATTTTTTCACTTCACACATACTTGCTACTTTGTGTTGGTCTGCCACATAAAATCTCAATAACATACATTAAAGTTTGTGAGTGTAAAGTGAAAAAATGCGGAAAAGTTCAAGGGGTCTGAATACTTCCAGGCACTGTAGTGGCATGGTAAATTGGGGAAAAAAATCACCAAAAACTCTTAAAAACAAAACTTCATTTCAACAATAGGTCATTTTCTCTTTTAGAAAATTCATTATTAAGTGACCAACGAGATAGGAAGTATTAGATGCTGCGCGGCTCATTACATATAGCTCTGCCGTGGAGACTCTGTACCTGATTGCACTGTCAGCAAGTCCCTTATTTAGTATGTGATGAGGCTCCGGTGGATTATATGGAGCGCAGTGTGTAACGTCGAAGCCTTGCAAAGCAATTATGTAGCATGGGGAAAAGACAATCTGTTGCATTTCAGTAAAGAGGCTGAAAGATATGCACTAATACCCTGCCAAAGTGGGAATAAAACAGCTGGTTTTGATATGTGAGCAATAAGGGAGTATGGGCGAGTGAGTATGCAGGAAAATAACGGAGCGTCATCACTTCAGAGTGCTGTGACCGTCCTCTGACTGATGTCAATGGAGTTGGCTCCAAGGCTCCTTACAGAAGTAGCAGTCAGCGAGCCTGTGTTTTACAAGGCACATCCCGTAAGTTCAGAGAGGAAAGGTAATATGGGCTGTGTTACAGTTTGTCATATTCTGGAAAACATAATAGGGGATAAGAGCAAGCCAGAAAACTAATGGGACCCCAGGGGAACTTCAAATACTTAAGTCCATCTCATCAAGGAGCAGAAGAAAATGAGATTCCAATTCAAGATGTAAATTCAAGGTCAAAAATGGAAAACAATGCATGTGCAGCGATGGCAGTGGTAGGGGCCCTAACAGGGCTGCCATCAGAAATTTTGGGGCCCCTTACACAGCTCAGGGCCTGGGCCCCCCACCCCCACTCCAGTGGCGGATCCAGAGCCTAGTCTCAGGAAGGGCAATAGGAGATCACAGAGCCCCTGTGTCCTGCGGCGCATGATCACGCGAGACCCACCAGAGGTCACAGGTCTCACAGGATAGCATGCCAAAGTGACTGAACTCATGCCCGCTCAGCCTGCGAGTACAGGATCAGATCAGCGACACAAGTCAGGGGCGGACTGAGAACCCTCAGGGCCCCCGGGCAAAATAAATCAAGGGCCCTCTTCCAGGCCCCCCCCATATCCCACCTCCATCCCCCCGGTCACACCACGAACATTACTTGATCCCATTACTACAGAAATACAGCGCCCCATACCTCTTACATCCAGTGACGTCTTCTTTGATGGAGATGTTCTCTGTCCTCGTCTTCTCCTTTCAGACCTTCAGACCAGACAATAAAAAAAAAATCTTAGTTTATTACTTTTCCATTATCCTCCCATTTTCTGGACAAATCATTCTACTACCCCCAATACTGTGCCCCTGTGGTCCCCAATACTATACTGCAGATAATACCCCTGATAATACTAGTACCACACAGAGCCCCCCATATAAAATACCCTTTCTTTGTGGCCTCAGTAGAAGGCCCCATAGTGCCCCATAATAATGTGCCAGTAACAAGTGCCCCCCAAAGATGCCCTCAATCATATGCCAGTAACAAGTGCCAAACCCCCATGTGCCAGTAACAAGTGCCAAACCCCCCCAAGTGCCAGTATCAAGTGCCTCCCCCATGTGCCAGTATCAAGTGCCTCCCCTTATGTGCCAGTATCAAGTGACAAAGCACCCCCCATGTGCCAGTATCAAGTGCCCCCCCCCCCCACATGCCAATATCAAGTGCCAACCCCCCCATGTGCCAGTATCAAGTGTCAATGCACCCCCCATGTGTCAGTATCAAGTGCCTCCTGCTCCCTCCATGTTCCCGCCAAACCGTAATTTAAACCAGGAGCCAATAGCCTTTAGCTATGCCATTGGAGCAAGACTAGAACATGAACACAGGAGCAGGACTGGATCATGAACACAGGAGCAGTATAAAGTGCCTCCTGCTGCCCCCAATCCTCCATGTGCGACTGTATTTTTAAAAAAAAACTAAAGACAACACTCATACTTACCTCCACTCCAGACTGTGATGCAGGCCTCTTCCGGCCTGTGTCCCGCGATTACGTCATCGCGCCGCCTGCACCGGCCTCTGATATGCAGCCTTTTAGAGGAAGAGGGGAGAGAGACGCCTCTCCCTCCTTTGCCCTGCCGCAGCTCAGCCATCTGTATAGCTTTCCTAAGAACGGCGATACAGATGACTATGGAGATGAACGCTTCCACAATGGAAGCGTTCATATCCCTGTGACCTGCCGCCGCCCACCTCCCAGCAGAGCCAGCGCAAGGCCACAAAAAAAAAGGCTCAGGACTGGCCGGGCCCCCCACAGGGTCCGGGCCCCTTTACTGGGGTACTGGCTGTACCCCCTGATGGCGGCCCTGGGCCCTGATGAAGTGTTGTTTCACGGTGCACTCCCTCAGGCTGTTGATCATTGGGGATCGGTGCAGTGGAAGTGTAGTATTGAGGAACAAGAATTAAACATAGAACTTCAAATGCAGACGATGTTAAGGAATATTGGAGGCAAGTTGGATGGCTGCAGTGAAGCACTATACCGGCCTACTGGTAATCTGGTGATGGGTGTCTTGTCTGTAGTCCCTTGCTTCACAGCAGTGTTGGCAGATGCCGGATATAGAAGTTCACTCAGCTTTCTATCTTTTCAAGGCTTCACTCGAGGACAATTTGAGTAGTTCTCTCTGGAGAATCTGTAGCAGGAGCAGGAGTAGGAGCTCAGCAATGTGCTTCCTCTTCTTTTCTTTCTCTGGACAGGAACTCCTTGCAGGAAGCAGGACCAGCCCACTTCTACCAGGAGAGGAGGAATAGGGTGGTTATCGCATTAAGAGAAATACTAATGGACTGTCCAGGATTACAAAAAATATGTCTGCTTTCGTCTAAAAACAGCAGCACACCTGTCCACAGGCTGTGTGCATCATTGAAGCTCAGTCCCATTCAATACATTATATAATGGAGTTTTCTTTCTGTACCATAAATAGCTAGATTCGGGGGGCTCCCAATAATAAGACCAGCCCTAAAATATGTCCTACCAGAAATTATTTGACAGCTTGGGTGGTCTTTGTTAAGCCCTGGGCTGTCACTGTAAAACAGGCCTTCCCTAGGTTTATATTGACTATAGAGTTTAAAGGGGTTTCCAGGATTAGAAAAACATAGCTGCTTTCTTCCACACCAGTCCTGGGGTTGAGTCGGTGAATGAAGCTTAGCTGCAAAGCCACTGAAAACAATTGGCTGCAGCGGCGTCAAACCAGAGGTTTACATCCAGGGACCCGGGGGGGCTGAAGAATGCAGGCTGGTAGCTGGCATCGGGAAATAGGTCAGTATGCTTCTCTTCGCAGGTCTGGGCAGGAGCGGGTGGGCTCGCTACCCCCCTCCAAACATGCACAACCCCTTTAAAGGTTATAGTTGGGGTCAGAACTTTCTGTCAGTCTGTTACAGCCATCTGTTTTCATTCTTTTTTTACCATATATTACAGCATTTTGATTTTGTTGTTTCGTACAGCTTGTTGGAGAACAAGATTTTGGAAATGGAAGTCAGACATAAAGTGGAACTGGATACACTGAAGACAGAGAAGGAGACATTGCAAGGTCTGGTGTCCAGACAGAACTACATCATTCAAGAGCTGGAGAAGCAGCTGACTAAAGCCACCACGAACAACAGCATATTACAGAAGCAGCAGATGGAGCTGATGGACACCGTGCACAACCTGGTCAAACTCTGCTCCAAAGAAGGAGGTCAGTGACATTTTAGCTTTAGGTCTCATAGCAGGAGGTCATCTACTGAGTGTATATTAGGGATTTGCACACAATAAAACTTTATGGGGAATAGAGGTAACTGGTGAGGCACGTTCCCAAGTGCTGGATGCCAAAAGAACCACCAATAAACCATTCTATCTTGTCTCGGTACTGGAATAGCATAGCAAGAAAAGTGTAGTTATGATTGATAGCAAAATTGGGTCTCTGGCAGCAAATATTCCCAGGACTAAAAATGTATAATCCTTGCCGATTCTCATTTCTTTTTAACCCCTCAACCAGGAAATAGATGATGACAAGAGCTCACTTACCGTAGACCAGGCACAAAACCAGCCAGGCTGCAAGAAGATCTTCAATTCTAGAGATACATCTTTGTCCTCCCAATCTCAGCTTGGAATCCAAATCAGAACCATAAAAAACATTAGAATTAGAGAAATTCTGAATTCTACCGCTTGTCAGGGTATAAGAACTACGTTGAGGAACATAGTGTAGTGAATCTTGCCCTTTCGGTGGACATCTAGCTGTATTCATACATACTTTCTTACCTACTACTAGAATAGTCATAATGTGTTTGCTTTTTACTATTCTTTGCTTCCCTATTTATTTAGGGCTGTTTATCCTGCCCGCCCAGGTACAAAGAATTAGAATAAGATATCTGATTAATATATCTGATTAATATCTGATTAATATAGCCGTGTATACAAACCTAATGAAACATGAGGCTCTGCATTGCCCGCACACTGCAGCACTGTCATTTCCAGGCCAGATGAATAAATCAGTTGCACTTTTTTGAAGTTTATGCCGAGTCCCAGGAAATAGTAGATGCTTGTAGTTTACTTTTTACTGTTTCTTACTGTCAGAGGAAGTATTAGATCTCAACATTACTGTCTAATCACAAAGCTACAGGCAGTGATACATGAGTGGGGGCCAAGGTTCTCTGCACTAACCGGACATTTCATAGGGAGGAGCTCCATCTTACAATCATGAAGAAAAGAGGGGTGCCCGTAAGCATAGCTTAGTTGCTTTTCTGAGAACCATACTCTTGACAATCTGAATAGTCATAGGAGGTCATTTACTATCCAGAAATATGCCTATATTAGCTGTATTTCTGGCGGAGATTGTAGAGCAAATCTTCTACTTTTCTCGGCTCGTGCCACGTCTAAAAAAGGGGTCGTGGCATGGCAAGGGGACAGGCCGGTAGGCCGTCTCATTCATCATTTTCTATGCCTATTTTAGGCATAGAAAATGGTCTAAATGCAAGACAGCCAGGCAGCTGGCTTACATTTAGGCCGGTGCTGGATATGCCGGAGTCATGTAGAGGCCGGCGCCTCTTCATAACTTCAGCAGATCCACCTCCAGATATAGGGGTTAATAACCAATGTCTAAAACGCCGGTCTTAATAAATGACCCCCATAGTATCTGCCATAACACTGAAACTCTCAGTTTCTATTATCCAAAGGGGAAAACTTTTTAAAAGGGTATTTCCTTTAACTATCTGGAACATCCCTCCACAGGTTAGTTAATAAGTGTATGATTGCTGGGGAATTGTGAGGACCCCAACCATCACTAGAACAGAATCCGCAAGTTATGGACACAATACACCTTCGTCTACGCGTTTCGGATCCCAGTATCAAGATCTTGATATTTTGATCTGAAAAGCATAGACGAGGGTGTATTGTGTCCATTGGATTTTAATCACTGGAAAATAAAGGTCACTGCTTTTATTGGAAGCTGGATCCACTTCTTTTATTTTCAAGTTGTTCAGCATGCCGAGTCTCAGGCATTTCCGTGCTTCCTGGGAGGATAGCAGGTGAGTGCTTTTAAACTTCTTTGGACTAGGATTAAGCAGAATTAACATTACAAGGAAAATACATGGATTATTTGGCGATGCAGCGGCAACAGCAACACTGGAATGCAGACACAGTCGGTTAGGTAGTCAGTGTTAAACTAGCAGCCTGTGTCCACCGCTCCTCTTGCTATGTGTCTGACTGTCTGGTCTGTATGTCTGAACAGGAGCTTAGTTGTGTGTATCTCACCTCAGGTTCAGCACAGCAAGGCTTACATCCTAGGACAAAAGTATATTTGTTGGTGGCTCACCAAAACGTATATCAGGACCTAACGGTGCTCGCCCCTTTGGTTCTCCCAAATGAACCGTGAAACAAGGTACTATATTAAAACAAACAAATAGGTGGGGGGCACTCAGTGCTCTGACAATATATAGATGCAGGAGGTATGGTAATAAATTGGTCTTTTTATTCTAATATCATAAAAAAGTGCTGTTCTGGACAGGATGTTTCCTTACTGGTGAAGTGATAACATATGTATCATAGGCAGAAAATATTGCTAATATAGTCTGGTGTCCTGTAAATTCATATATATTGCTATTGGTCAGCCTAAGGTGTGGACGAAGCAGGGGGAAGCAGCACGACACAATAGGAACGTGTGGACTTGATCTACGGTCGCACGTTGCTATATTTGATGTGTGGGGCTTCGTCCACACCTTAGGCTGACCAATAGCAATATATATGAATTTACAGGACACCAGACTATATTAGCAATATTTTCTGCCTATGATACATATGTTATCACTTCACCAGTAAGGAAACATCCTGTCCAGAACATTATTTTTGTATGATATTAGAATAAAAAGACTAATTTATTACCATACCTCCTGCATCTATATATTGTCAGAGCACTGAGTGCCCCCCACCTATTTGTTTGTTTCAATAAGGCTTACATCCTCTCTCCTTCCTCTGTGGTTTGCTGTCCATCTGATGACTAGCTCATTAGTACGGTTGAGCGAACCTGAACTGCAAAGTTAGGGTTCGTACCGAACTTTTTCACTGAAGTGGTTCGGGTGATTTTATTATAACATGGTCATAATGGTAAAGAATAGCTTTCTTAAGACAGAATGCTAAATAAAATGGCCAATAAGGGGTTAAAAATAATTTTTAAAAACTCCCCTCATCCACTTAATCGCACAGCTGGTATCCTCTTATTTCTTCTTTCTGCAGGATCTGCAAAAGGACCTGCGACCGCGTGGTAAGCGTGGTGACGTCATTGCAGGTCCTGCTGAATGAAGATAGAAGAGGATAGCGGCTGCTCGATCAAGTGGATGAGGTAAGTTTATTTTTATTATTTTTAACCCCTCAATGGCCACTTTATTTAGCATTTTGTCATGAAAATGCAATTATTTTCCGTTATAACCATGCTATAACGGAAAATAATAAAGGGAAGTTTGGGTCCCCATTGACTTTAATGGCGTCTGGGTTCGGGGTCAAGTTCGGACTTTGACCTCAGCCTGTTCCTGACCACAAGCTAGCCTGGTTCCTCTGGTACTCTGCTGTGGTGTGCATCATCCCTGTGGGTGAGCAACCTACCACTCAGGGTGGTTGGCACAGTGGATCCACATTCACAGATTGTAAAAGTCGAGCTGTCCAAGAACAAATAGGATAGGTTAGCAGAGCCAAAGTTCTTTACTAAGGAAAGCAGACGTGAGTTTTTACTACTAAAAAACATAATTAATTGTCTTAGGGCTCATTCAGATGGCTGTATGTTTTTTGCTGTCCGCAGAAATGCAGGTCCGTTTTTTAGCGGACAGTTCAACATGTCCACAAAAAACGGTTTGCATTTTGCATTTTTGCAGACCCATAGACTTCAATGGGGCCACGTCCTGATTTACACCAGCAAGTATGTTTTATTTGTTTTGCGGGGCCGCGGAACGGAAGAAAAGATGTGGACAGCACACGGTGTGCTGTCCGCATCTTTTGGGGCCTATAGAAGTGAATGGGTCCGCATCTAATCTGAAAAATTGCGGATCAGGTGCAGAAAACATTATATGGTCGTCATGAGCCCTTACTGTGGAAAGGAGAGCTGAGTTTGTAACTGTGGAATAGCAGAGTTGCAACACACAGGGAGGGCTCCGGAAAGCCAAAGTTCATAACTGGGGGATTGTCAAAGTCCAGAAGTCCAGCGCAGGGTCATTTTCATGCGTGGGAGCCACAAACAAAGACAACAGGAGCTGAAGTGGAGGCCCTGGGGCTGTAACCTGTAGCAGGACATGACCTGGCACTTGTAGCCTTTGGCCAGTGGTCAAGAATGTAACCAAGGGTCATAACCAGGAACAGGGACAAGGCAGAACATAGTGAAAGATATGCATTCGTTTCACAAATAGCAGGAATCACTTGAAACGAGAAACGTACCTGAAGCAAACGTTGAACAAGGTGGTTTGAGGCAAAGCCTACAAGAGCAAAGGACCAGAGGGCCCCATCCAAGAATGCACTTAGATCCATAGATCCACCACGCCACTCATGAGGGAACTGGCTCGGTATATGTAGCAGATCTAGATTAAGAAACAGCATTGCTGCTACAGCAGGGTGTGAAGAATGAGCATAGCAGAGCTGGATTTGTAAACAGGATAGCAGAGTCGGAGCAGACCACCCTAGGAGAGCTGGGTTACGATGCTAACAATGCAGTCCAGGACAACTCAAGTTTTTATTTTCCGAAAGAATCATTAACCCTACACCTCCACTAACATGTATGCTAGCTATGATTTTTTGACCTACATCGTCATATACATTTATTTTACGTCGACTACATCTGAGCATGAGTAATATATCTAAAGGAATGGCGCACATTACATTTGATAAAACAGGCTCGAGCTGTATGATTTATTTGGACTAACCTCAGGTCAATTACATAAATTCATATACCCCCTTATCTCAAGAAATATAGAATTGTAAAAAGGATATGGTGTATAGCACAGTGAAATAATATGGCTGGGTCACCACCTAAAAAACAATCACTCAGCAGACACAAGTAGCCAGTTCTTCCACTTCTTTTTTTCTAGGAACTCTTCCAAAAGCCTAGGAAAGTATCGCCATGTGTTTTACATTTTATTTGATAAAGGAAAATTGCTCATTTTTTGCTGTCACAGTGATAGATTCATTCACTCAAACATGATGAAACACCCCACAAACATTTATAGGGCATTAGTTGTGTAGCCGTTATAGGCTGCTGGTCAACAACAATGCGTGCGATTGTCTATGGGAGCAATTTGTATAAGCAGGCATCACCAGCTCCACTACTGTACAGAGGGAACGCTCCCAGACAAAAAGGGTTGTGTCTCCTATGTATACGCATCCCTGGCATCCAGTCCAAGACACTGCGTCTATTACTCCCTGTGTACAGTATGTTCTTCTAATAGAATGCATGGTTTGTATTTAAATATATGTGAGAGACAGATAGACAGACAGAAAGACAGACAGAAAGAAAGAAAGAAAGACAGACAGACAGATAGATAGATAGATAGATAGATAGATAGATATGAAATAGATAGATAGAATACAAAGATAGATAGATAGATAGATAGATAGATAGATAGATAGATAGATAGATAGGTGGATAGATAGATATGAGATAGATAGATAGATAGATAGATAGATAGATATGAGATAGATAGAGAGATAGATAGATAGACAGACAGACAGATAGATAGATATGAAATAGATAGATAGAATACAAAGATAGATAGATGGATGGATGGATGGATGGATAGATAGATAGATAGATATATAGATATGAGATAGATAGATAGAATACAAAGATAGATAGATAGATAGATAGATAGATAGATATGAGATAGATAGATAGATATGAGATAGAGAGATAGATAGACAGATAGATAGATAGATAGATAGATAGATAGATATGAAATAGATAGATAGAATACAAAGATAGATAGATAGATAGATAGATAGATAGATAGATATGAGATAGATAGAGAGATAGATAGATAGATAGATAGATATGAAATAGATAGATAGAATACAAAGATAGATAGATAGATAGATAGATAGATAGATAGATAGATAGATATGAGATAGATAGAGAGATAGATAGATAGATAGATAGATAGATAGATAGATATTAAATAGATAGATAGAATACAAAGATAGATAGATAGATAGATAGATAGATAGATATGAGATAGATAGATAGATAGATAGATAGATAGATAGATATGAGATAGATAGACAGACAGATAGATAGATAGATAGATAGATAGATAGATAGATATGAAATAGATAGATAGAATACAAAGATAGATAGATAGATAGATAGATAGATAGATAGATAGGTAGATGGATGGATGGATGGATGGATGGATAGATAGATAGATAGATACCTTCACCTTTAAGAAGACCATCCGTGATACAGGTGAAATGGCACTACGATAGATATTTATTATGTACGATAGATATTTATTATGTACGATAGATAGATAGATAGATAGATAGATAGATAGATAGAATGGATAGTTGAGAAAAGAAAGAAAGAAATAAGATATGAGATAGATATTCAGCAAGCCCATGAAGAGCCAGAGCAGAGGATGGGAGTGGTAGTAGCTCTGGCTGCAGAAAGTCAATTATAATGGCTTTCCTCACACAGTTCCTCCATTGGGCCTGTGCAGTGAAAGCAGGGTGCTCTCTTTCTTCTCTTGGGGCACTCCCCAGTGTTCGGGCTCCTGCCTGATGGTAGTTTGGGGTGCCCTTGGTGTCAACATTTGCATGGGTGCATGGCAGGGCAAGTAGGGTATGCAATGGCCGGCGAATCGTGTAGGATTCAGTAACCCGGCTGGATTTAACAGAAGAAACTGTTTATTTTAGTGTAAAATGAGGGTTGTAGTACTTCCAACCAGTCTTTAGAACACAGTTCCGACAACGCACCGTCCAAATCTTCCCCAGATGGTTTTCTATGGGTATAGGCCAGGTATGGAGAGAGATACCGCAGTTGTCAGACGACAGCTAGTGACGGTGTACGGGCACCTTAGACGTTTTGCAGAATATCTTTTTTTTCCGTTATAGAATGTGTAGGAGCAATAAAAAATTAGTTGTGAAGGTGGATCTTATCTTTAGGATAGAGGGCACTGAAAAATAGTACCATCAAAGAGCACAATGGCGATCCTTTCCCCAAGAATTTAGATGAAGTGCCCCCTATTAAAAGATACAAAGTAAGAAGCCCCTCGGTGTGGTCCGAGTCAGAAAGTGACTTCTCACAGACACAGCAAAGACCAAGACGAAAAGAAATGTGAATAAGATCGCAATGTTGGTCTCAGTCCAAGCGTGGATGTCTCTGCTCTTCTTCTGGCGAGATCTTATTATGGACACGGAGTAATGACGAGACAGTGATTTACAGTTTATATTAAGGCTGAGTAGACTTTACACATTTCATTCCTTGGACCCATATGAATACTTTTTAAGCACATGCAGTCTTTTTTGTAGAACAGCCGATCTGCGCCCAGCAGCTTTTACCCATAGCATTCATAAATATTTTCAGGAGCGAGGAAGAGGATCCAGCTCTGACTTTTACCTTATAGTTTAAAGGGATTGTCTATTTTTGGAAACCTCATTTTCAAATGGAAGGGTTAAAAAGTGGACCCCCCCACCTCCCCTTTCACTTATATAATAATGATGCCATACATAGGGTTGCGTCAGATAAGCAGATGATCTACGTGTAGAGATGAGCAAATCAATTTGTTTCAAATCAAATTCAACCTGAATTTGTCAAAAAGAGAGAGAACCGGCCAGCCAAAATGTAACATTCCCCTGGGAAAAAGATCTACAAATCAGTCTTCCCTCTAAATGGATAGGAAACGGAGTGTCTCACACCACTGGGTGTAACATAGCTGTCCAAACTCAATGCTTAGCCTTTTAAACAGGACTTAAAGGGGTTATCCATTATCTACAACCCCCCCCCCCCCATGTGCTGGGCCCCTCAGTGGGAATATACTTTCCCCGCTCCCTGCGTCGCTCCTGGACCCCGCACCGCCACTGCCGCTTCTCTCTGTACACGGATGAAAACATCCGGTGTCAGGGGGAGGCAGCGAATGGCAGGCGGGGATGGGGATGAGCCTCCCTAAGCTCACCCGCTGTGCTATATTCCCATGGAGGGGCCCGGCACATGGAAGGGCTGTTGTAGATACTGGATAGCCCCTTTAAGGCATAACCTGGATAATAGCCAAGCCAGTATCTCAGCTTTTTCCGAATGATTCCACTTATAAGCAGAGAAAATAGGCTTTGCTAGCTGAGAGGCCTTGTTGGGGTCTGGCAGGGTACTCTTTTTCATTAAGGAGAGAGCTTATTATGCGTGAGAAATATTATCAACCACTTGCCCCCTTAAAGAGAATCTGACACCTCTCCTGACATGTTTGTGTTAATCAATTATCGTATTCATCATAATTTAACATTTCTGGAGCTGTGTTGTTCCAGTGCTCTGTTAGTACTCTTGGAAATGTGTGACTATATTGACAACGGTGTGTACCTAGCAGCACTGATTAAACAGTATCAGACTGTGTAGACACACACCCATTGAAAAAGGGAATGGTAACATCCAGTTTTCAATTTATTCATACATTTCTCATAGGAATAACTGAGTGATGACACAACACAAAGTTCTCCTGAATTTTTATAGTATGGGGAATACAATTATATACTATTATAATAATATACATATACTAAAACAAACATTTCAGGAGAGCTAACAGATTATCTTCAATAGTGCAGTCTTTTAAAGCACCAGACAGATTCCTCCTTAAAGGTGTTATTCGATACTATAAAAATGTATAAATATACTTACCTGACTCCCCGCTCCTGCTCCCCGCACCGCCGCTGCTGCGTCTCCCTGTGTGCGGATTTAAACATCCGGTGTCGGGGGGATAAGCCAATGGCAGACGGGGACGAGCCTCCCTAGCATGGCGGGTGACGCTAGGGAGGCTCGTCCCTGTCACCGCCTGCCATTGGCTGCTCCCCCTTGACGCCAGATGTTTTCATTCGCGCATGGGGAGAAGCACCAGTGGCTGTGCAGGAACCAGCAGGGGCGCAGAGAGCGGGGAGCCAGGTAAGTATATACACTGTTAGGGGTCTGGAATATGGGGGGCATTTTATAGTATCGGATAACCCCTTTAATTAAGCTGCCATATGTCCCCTTGTGAAAAATATATCATAAAATTGCCCCAGGAAACTAACTTGGTCCAACAAACCTGGGAGAGGATATTTTTTCAGGGGTTCCCCTTTGGTAATAACGTTGGGAACCACTGGATTAGTATACACCATTGAATAGCTTTGAAACTGGAGCTTACTGGTGAAGGCCCAAAACAATGCTAAGACTGTGAAGGTCCTGTCAGTGAAACCCTGACCTGTCACGTGGGACAATAAGCCGTGTTGACAAATAGTCTCTCTTTGTAGATCACGGAATCAAATCGGAACGGCGTGAAAAACACACAGGGATGAAAAGGACAGAAAACGTTGGGGTTAACGCCATGCATCACATCTGCCCTGCGTCTGTATATAAGAATAAGGCGATACAGCCGTCAGGTGCGCCATCATGTCACCTAATAGATATGAATGAAGCCTGCGGTCATACACTGTCCATTGTCAGGCAGTCTGAATGTCACAAGAAAAGTAATTGGCAAGAATCGCAACCTGAAGATAAAATGTTACTTGTTTAAACATAATAAATAAATAAATAAATAAATAATTAGATGAATAGGAAATTAGATAGATAGATAGATAGATATAGATAAAATATATAAGATAGATAGATAGATAGATAGATAGATAGATAGATAGAATATACTAGATAGATAGATAGATAGATAGATAGATAGATAGATATGGGATAGATAGATAGATAGATAGATAGATAGATAGATAGATAGTTAAAAGATACGAGATAGATAGATAGATAGATAGATAGATAGATAGATAGATAGATATGAGATAGATAGATAGCTTTGAGATAGATAGATAGATAGATAGATAGATAGATAGATAGATAGAAGATACGAGATAGATAGATTGATAGATAGATAGATAGATAGATAGATAAAAGATATGAGATAGATAGATAGATAGATAGATAGATAATTAAATATCGATAGACAATCGATAGATGATACATAGATTATGCAGATACAGACAGATGCATACATACATACATATACAGATAAGATAGACAGATCGATACATACATACATATATACATAGAAAGATAGATAAGATAAGATAAGATAAGATAGATAGATAGATAGATAGATAGATAGATAGATAGAACATAATATATGGAGTAAGGTGGGTGCATTGTGCAGGCCTTCTCCTGGCTGACAGATCGGATCTGTGACCACAGTGGTATGGGATTCCCTATGATAATTTCCCTTACATCTGCATAGGCTCCTGTGTGACCAGACTCCCCTAATAGCTTGTGAGGACCCTGCAGCTCCGGCATACGTGACCGCTTACAATTATCTGCTCCATTGCTATTGAAATGCTTCTACTTTCCCACCAGGCAGTGTTGACTCATGTCAGCTCAGAACGTCCACATTTTCCTATAGTCTCTCATGCTCGTGAGGGGTCTCATTGTAAGCAACGCCATAGCAGCACCAGAAACCACTTCATACTGTTTACTGATCTGTATTAGTGAACAGAATTGTACAGGAACAGCAGAGCTGAGTTTGTCATTGGCTTAATTTTTTTTTTTATTATTCACTGTGATGCATAAGACATCCATATCTGATCAGTGAGGGCCTAGTTCTAGTGCCGTAGGCTGCAGGGAACATATATACATATAAAAGAGGAATTTATCATCGTCCATATTCTAGTTTTTATGGCATAGAAAAGTTGCAAATTTTGGGTTGGAAGTTTGACTTTTTGCAAGTTAAAGTTAAAAGAAAACCTAGGTGGGGTTTATGGGCTGTAGTTTTACCATAGCGTAAACCAGAAATGTGAAGATTTGCTTTGTGCAAAGCATTGTGCACCTCTTAATAAATGTTATAATTCTTTACTCCAGTTAACTTTACATTAAGACCAGGATATGAAACGTTGATATTAACAAACCTCCCTTGTCATTCAGTGATAAAATGATGGCTCCCCCTAGTGGTGGCTGAAGGCAGCCAGAATTTAATCATTTAAAGGGGTTGTCTGGGCTACAGATATTATAGACGTACCTTTTGGATAAGTCAACAATATCCAATCACTGGGGGGGGGGGGCACATCCCACATCTGCACGGATCAGCTGTTCCCTGCCGACTCTGGCACTGGCGTTAGCACTTTGAATAGAACAGGAAGCACAGCGCCATTAAAGGTGTAGTGGCTGTGCCGGGTACTGCAGCTCATCTTTTATTTTATTGTTTAAAGAGGTTGTCTGGGCGGGCTACAGATATTGATGACCTACACTAAAGATAGTATAAGACAGAGTTCAGACTAAGCAGATATGCATCTACACTCACAAGTGCATAACCATGAGGTAAACAAAGTTGGTTAAAAAATAGCTGCACAATACATCATAAACTGATAGCAAAAAATAGGAAAAGGGGCTCATTAAAAAAAAATAGAATGAAGGAAGCTCTTAGCACACATTTTTGATCAAAAGAATGTCGGGCCCAAGTACCGCGTCAAGGTGGCTTCTGCTCAAGGGTCCTTAACATTACAGATACTGCCTCTTATAGACTTACCAGTCTCCTTTTATTCAGGGCACTGCAGGAACCAGCTAAATTGCTTTTGTGCTGAGAAGTCCCAGGTACTTGGGCGTTGCTCAGTCCAAAAGAGGCGCCACCCTCAATATATACTATAAGACAGAGTTCAGACTAAGCAAATATGCATCTACACTCACCAGTGCATAGCCAATAGGCAAACAAACCAACTACCCTAAAGATAGGTCATCGGTATCAGATCAGTGGGGGCCTCACAACTGGGAACCTACACGATCAGCTGTTCTGGGCAGATATGGTGCAGGAAACCATACTATTTACATAGCGGAAGCAGAAAGCTCTACTATACTGTGTGGTCTCCAGCATTGGCGTTAACTTGAATAGGAGCTGAGCTGCTGTACCCTGGCAGTGTATTGACCCCCACTAAACTGATATTGATGACCTATCCTGAGGAGAAGTCTTCAATATCTTTAGCCGTCTTTAACTTTTCATATATGCAAATGATTTTTAGTTTTATACGAGCTGCAATAGGTATAAAGATATACAGTCTAAAATTAATTACACAGAAATTTTGGACTTATTTGTATTAATATTCACTCTGAGATAGCGGTCTTATGTGAAAAGCATTATCTGCGTGAGTTCCGCCAAATGACAAAATCCTCTCATCTGACAAATCCGGCTCTGCTACATCTGTAAAATAATTAAAAAATTCCCCTTTAACGGTTCAGACATAAAACTACAACATATGAGAACCTTATTGTGAATTAATCTCCAGTAGATCCACAAGTCGGATATTTTACGAAGTCAACAACAATTTTATGGGAACGGAATATCTTTTTACATTTCCCTGGTGCCTCGGCGCGGAAGAAGGGCCTATAAACCAAGTGGGAATGTAACAATCTCATAACATGGTGAACATGTATCTGTCCCTTGGTTCTGACTTGATTGATAACATCTACTCCTTTCTGACCGAAAACTTTTTATTTCAAAATTATTTCGGAGACACTATTATTGTTACTTTTTTTATTAAACCACCCAGGAACTTTGGGTCACACCCCTAATTTTATTTTTACAGGCAGCCTAAAAGCTCCACACTGGCTTTAGGCAGATCCTTTGAGCCGATGGTATGTGGTAGGTAACTCCATGACTGTGAGTGCTGCCGGGGTGTTTACGATGATCTATTGACACCTGGTCGTCATTTCCATCTATGAAACGGATAGATACAAAATTGCCCTCAGAGGAAACAAATAAGATACGACCCATGTCTAAGAAATGCTGCAATAAAAAACAGATGCTGAGCGTCTGGAGGACAACTTATCCTTAAAGATATGCAACCTCTGAGCTCCACCACATGAAGAAGAGCATCTCAGACATACTCACATTTTACTATGGTCCCAGGCCGGAATGGTCATCCCCAAGGAATGTATTAATCTGGTGAAAGATTTTGAATGAATTTGCCTGCAAGAATAGACAATACCATACATGACTGGCAGGGGCGTACATAGAAATCATTGGGCCCCATAGCAGCAATATGAATTGGGCCCCACCTAACTCCACCCACTACCCACCCAAGGGCACAAAGATGGGCATAACTACTTTGACAGACACAAATGTGGGCATAACTACAGTGAAGGTCCACAAGGAGGACATAACTACTGTGAAAAGGCAGAAAAGTGTGCATAACTACTGTGAATGGGCACAAAGGTGGGCATAACTACTGTGAATGGGCACAAAGGTGGGCATAACTACTGTGAATGGGCACAAAGGTGGGCATAACTACTCTGACAGAAACAAATGTGGGTATAACTACAGTGAAGGGCCACAAGGAGGACATAACTACTGTGAAAAGGCACAAAGGTGGGCATAACTACTGTGAATGGGCACAAAGGTGGGCATAACTACTGTGAAAAGGCACAAAGGTGGGCATAACTACTGTAAAAGAGCACAATGGTGGGTCAGGGAGGCTTGTTCCCCTTGCGGCCTGATATTCGTTACCCCCTAGTCGTCGGATGTTTAACGATGAGGAAATGCAGTGACGGCCGCGTGGGCATCAGGAGGAACACGGGTGCCGGGTAGTAGGATATTTCCTGTATATGGTGCCTAGCAGGGGCGTAGCTAACTGCTCATGGGCCTTGAGCAAGAGTTCAGCTTGGGCCCCCCTTCCCTCGGTGCTTTGTGTTTCCTCTTATGCGGCACAAGGGTCTTTGGGCCCCCTCAGGCTCCTGGGCCCGGTAGCGACTGCTACCTCTGCACCCCCTATAGCTACACCCATGGCATTTTGGGGGGTGCACACACACACACACATACCATGGAGTTGGGATAAGCTGCTGGGCACATTGTTTTTTATATGAGCAATTCAACAGCAAGCATTAACCTTTTTTTACTCACTGCTGAGCTGACTGTGGTCAGGTGGCACAAAACAGGGGCAAGTGTTTTCATGGGCCGGCAGAGGTGATGCTGGGGCTGTTGGACTCTATTCTCTAGTCTGGGTTGCTGAGGCAGGCAGCGCGCGTGTGTGCGGTATACAACTGACGTCTGCACCCGCCTGCACAGTTCTGTTTGCTGAGTCTGCTGTGAGCGATACACTGGCCAATCATCAGCAGGAGCTTTGCACTGCTATGTGCTGATTGGCCAGTGTGCAGTGCCCAGCAGACAGAAGACACAGCGCTATGCTGGAGCCTGGATGTCACTGGTGAGTCAGTCAGGGAGGGACATCGGCACGTGACAATGCGGGAAGGAGGCCCTGAGCAGAGGGGAAGCAGGGCCCGGGTCTAGGACGAGTGGGCAGCCTGTGTCAATGCTTGATAACTAGCGATCATAAAATAGGGGGCAGGGCCGTCCATGCGCTCTGGGCCCCCCCTGCAATGGGCCCCATAGCTGCTGCGTGGTCTGCCTATATTAATGAAGAAAGAAAACGACCACAAAGGAGAGATATCCCCAGGGTAGCGCCATCCTGGTATAGCTTTATCTCCTAATGTGAGTATGTTCTTCTCACTGTTGGATATATAATATGCAGCTGCAATTTTTGTGTCACTTGACTGTTGTTACGCAGCTGCATTTTCTGTGTCACTTGACTGCATTTTCAACATTGCTCTCTTTTTACATCATTTTTACTGATACGGTTGTCCGGACTGGGTTAACTTAATATACTCGTCTACGGTCAATTTTGTATATAGCGTATACCAGGATGGTGTTTTTCCTGTTACCCTCTACCTTTTGTGGTCTACATATATATTTTTAATGTATTTATACAATAAAGTGATTTATATATTTTTGGACTTTTTGGCTCCAGTATCGTTAGTTTTTGTGTTTTGCCTATATTAATGGTACGCCACTGATGACTGGTTGAAGAGAGGGCTTCGACCTTACGATTATGAGATCTTCACAAGCCTTGAGCACATCTACAATACGTTCCATCTGTCCACTTGTTATAGTAAGAGCAGTGTGATAATAGCGTCAGATTACGGTACAGCCACAAAGTCAGGTTTCCTGATGCAGTTTTGGAAGCCAAAATCAGGAGTGGATCATAAAATGAGAGAAAGTATAAAGGACAGATTTTGAAACAACACTGGAGAATGTCGCGCTCGTCCACAGGAAACCAGGAGCCTGGACCTCGCCCTGAACCTTGGCGCACAACCGTTTTTCTCTTCATTCTGGGACTTGTTGTGCGCCAAGGTTCAGGGCGAGGTCCGGGCTCCTGGTTTGCTGTGGATGAGCGCGACATTCTCCAGTGTTGTTTCTGGACAGTTTTTCTCTTCATAAAGGACAGATACACTTAGGGGTGGACTGGGAACTTAAAGTGGCCCTGAATAAAAATAAAAATAAAATGGCCCCATTTTTAGGCCGGTCAAAATTGACAGAAGGTGGGACAACCCAAGTAGGCGAGGTTAGCTATACTATAGCGCAAAATACCATCCGCGCAGAACCATATACCACAGCGCAGCACAATATGTTGCCTAAAACGCTGTCCCTTCGTTGTGGTCATAAATACTCTACCTGCCATTTTCTAATTTTCTATCCTTCTCCTCCAGTTGGGGGGGGGGGGCTTATGGAGTCAGATGTTAGCCACAGCAGTTGAATTCAGGAGGCCATGTGCGGCCACTACATGGTACATGAGCACCTAATTCTCATAGCATTAATTTCCTCTGAGAGCACATTATCTACCCAGCCGGCGGCAGTGAGGAGGGCTTGGGTGGCCCACTGGGCATCGGCCCACTAGGAAATTTCACTGTAGGGTCAATGGCCAATCCGTCCCTGGATACAATGTCACACTATATTAATTTCAGACCAGACACCGCCAATATGTTCAGAGCCCCATTCTTGATATATCGTATTTGGGTGTCCCAGAGGTTAGACCTGCACCTATCGGATATATTTTAGCAGGATATGCCAAAAATTTCAAGATGGGAATACGTCTTTAATATCAGACTCCAGACCAGGCCCTTTCAATATGATCACATCCCTTATATTAGACCCCAGACAGAGTGCTACATTAAAATCAGACCTCAAACCAACCCCCTATACCGCCTTAATATATTCAGACCTTTTTCCTATTGACTTCAGTAGGTCTATGAACTGCATTTTGCGAGTAAGCATAGGACATGTTCTATCCTGTGGAATGGCATCCGGACGCAGAAAGCAAACACATGTCTTCCGTGTGCATTCCACATCTGTATGTCCATTCTGCAAAGGATAGAACGAGTTCTCTTCTTGGCCGCAAATGTGGACCATGAACCCATTAAATCAGTGGTTCTGTAAAATAAACGGATACAAGACGGATATCACATGGACGTCATCCATATATTGCAGATAGCAAAATACCTACGGACATGTGAATGTCTCCTAAATAGAAGCTAGTTTTGTACATTTCACTGACTTTGCCCAATGTGACAAAAGAATTAATGAGGCTATTTACTAGAAATAAGCGATGTTTAGAAAACTTTGATTTGGCTGCTTCATCGAATTTCACAAAGAAATCTGCTTTGAGACGAATTACTTCATCACGAAGTGCATTTCTTTGTGAATAGCAAGCGCAATGACGGGTAACGGCGATTGCGCCACCCCCGATCATTGAACCCCTCAGATGCCGCGTTCATCACTGATCGAGACATCTGAGATAAAAAATTAAAGCTTTCAGGGATTAATTGGTAAAAAATTGGTAAAAAAAAAAATATATGAATAATAATACTACTCACCTTATCCATTTGAGTACGAAGAGGCTGGCGGGGTCATCTTGATTGAAGATTCTGCACAAAATCTCGCGCGGCGCATGATGACAGTGGTGATGTCATATGTCAACATGCTCGAGATTTCACCTGGAGTCTTCAATCAAGATGACGGCGGCGGCCTTTTCGCGCGCAAATGGTTGAGGTGAGTACAATTTTTTTCCCCGCCATTTCAGAGCAAAATTATTCATTTTTACAAAGCCCAAAAGAAATTTAGCTTTGCTGAAAATCAATTTTTTCCTGAAATTCGGATCGAAGTCCACTTCGGATACTTCGATTCACTCATCACTAGTATTTACTACCAACAGTGTCACTGTAGCAACAGACTTTCATGTGGACATTCGGAAATAATTCTTTTGTTTTATATACAATCTATTTATGAGGGGCTTATTTGCGGAGATTTATTTGTCACATGTTATAATTTCATTTGTGGCTACTTGTCTTTCAGTAAATATTCTAAATTCACCATCAGATAACCGCATGCCTGAAGATCCAACATCTAGTATTACATAGATCAGGGATGCCCAACCTGCGGCCCTCCAGCTGTTGCAAAACTACAACTCCTAACATGCCCTGATGACTGTTGCCTGTCCGGGCACACTGGTAGTTGTAGATTTGCAACAGCTGGAGGGCCGCAGGTTGGGCACCCCTGACATTGAGTATATCATTTTTTCTCCATAGGTACTGGGAGCGTAGCATTCAGCATCCAGTTTTCTCCATAGTCTGTAGGGTGAGCCGCTGATATACTGTATATAATGTATATCATAAAAAATACATTTAGGAAAGAGGCATGGCTTGGGATGCTTTGGCTTGTGGAGGGGGGCACATCTTGCTGCAGCACTCATTTTTATTTTCCCTAGTAGTTCCGACAATCTCAGTTTATGTCCCCCAGGAGTGGAAGTAGCTTCCTGCAATGAGAAAACACCCCCCCAGAATAAAAGACTTGGTTTGTCAGATGATTTATTATTATTAGCGCAGCCGCAGAATCCTACGAGGGATATGTTACCGTCACAGTTAGAACATTTCAGGGGTAAAATCAGTAACAATGAGGGAAGTGCATAAGTTAAGTGAGAAATGGAAAAATGGGAGAAAAATAATACGCTGTATAGGAACATATGATGTACAACATGAGAAAGTCCGAGATATCCTGAGACGACACTGGCACATTCTAATGATAGATGATGATCTGAGAGAAGTAATCCCTCCCAACACAACAATCACATATAGAAGGGGGAAAAATCTAAAAGAAAATTTGGTAAATAGACATTTTCAATTAGACCAGAAAGAACACAAAACCACATGGTTATTAGTGATGAGCGGCAGGGGCAATATTCGAATTCGCGTTATTTCGCGAATATTTGGGCGAATATTGGCCATATATTCGAAAATTCCCAAATTCGTAATCTCCAGACATTATTTTCTTGTTTGCGAAAATTCGCATAAATTAGCATAAAAATTTGCATAAACTAGCATTTAAAAGATACCTTTTAAATTTTTAATTTTTATGCTAATTTATGTGAATTTTTATGCTGATATATGCAAAAAATATGCAAATTTTCGCAAACAAGAAACTAATGACATTATTTTCTTGCTTGCGAAAATTTGCATATAAAAAATTTGCATAAAACGAATATTCGCAATTGCAAATATATTTTGCAATATTCTAAATATTCGCGAATTTTCGAAGTGCTGATATTCGAGATTAAAATTCGCAATTCGAAAATTCGTGATCAACACTAATGGTTATCCACGACAGGGTCTTATCCATGTGGAGACTGTATATTTTGTAATAAAATGGTAACAAGAAAAGAGTTTTCTAATCCAATTGATAACAAAAAAAAAAACAATCAGGGAATATATAAATTGCAAATCCACAGGCGGAATTTACGCCATTGAATGTGGATGCCACAAACTATATATTTTACAGCAACTAAGAAGACAAATATCTAAACATCTAAGCTGTATCAATACAGAATCAGATACAGCTCTTTTAAGACATATCCAAGAGAAACATAAAGGAGATACAAAGAATTTAAAATTTTAGGGCATCAAGAAAATGAAGATAGGCCCAAGACGAGGGGACATAGACAAGAGACTACAACAAGAAGGGACAAAATGACTATATCGACTCAAAACCCTGACCCCTCTAGGATTAAATGAGGGATTTACGTATGTGTCCTTTCTCTGAATTCTGGCGGCATTTTTCCTATTGGATACTCTAGACCAGGCATGCTCAACCTGCGGCCCTCCAGTTGTTGCAAAACTACAACTCCCATCATTCCCGGACTCCTACAGCTATTAGCCTACAGAAGGGCATGGTGGGAGTTGTAGTTTTACAACAGCTGGAGGGACGCAGGTTGAGCATCCCTGCTCTAGACAAATAATCGACTAATATTAGTCTTACATGACTTCTATAGATGGAATAAAATAAAAATGAGGAAAAGGTTTGGGACTTTCTAAGAAATCATGAATGAGTTCTCCTCAGTCCTCTCACCTAGGGATAGAAAATAAATAAGACAATAAAGTTTGTATTTATTATTTTTATTGGGTAAATAATCAAGAGAGAATAAATAAATATTTTTTATAATAATAAACAAATAAATAAATAAATAAATAAAAGTAGTTACAGAATGTACAGAATTAGCTAAATCAAGTCTATTGAATTATTAAATTCATGAACGAAAAACAATTAGTTATAAAACATAGATAGGGAGACCAGTAATTTATTGAAAATAATAATATAATCAGTTAATATAATAAATGAACATAATAATAATAATAATAATAATAATTTTATATATATATATATATATATATATATATATATATATATATTAATAAGATCTGGAAAATATAAATTATGTAGAACAATTAAATAAGTTGCATTCATTTTTGGTCCATTTACCGCCCCCCCCCCCCCCTTCTTTCCCCATTATCTATTAACAATATATGGCCCGTATAAATAATTTATTTGATGTATAAATTATGATAACCATAAAAAAATTATGAATTTTTGGCTGTCACTGAGATCAGATGACAGATACATACTTTTTGTAATCTATAATAACTTTGTCAGGAAAAATGATATAGGAATTATCCCAGACAGGTGTAGAATAGCCAGCATATCTATACAGCAACATCTAAGTTCAAAGACATGAGCCATTAATGTCAATGAAAGCTCTTGTGGTGAAGTCCAAGATATCAGAGAGTGAACCCAGAGGGAAGAAAATCTGAGTCTAAAGACATGCGCATAGCGCAACAAGTCAGTGGACTATGCAGAAGTCCGGGATCATGCGCGGAATACCTCTGGGAGGAAAGCAGTGAAGCGTAAGGCAATACGTCCCGTCAGCAGCGAGGAGGAGAGAGAAGGACGGGAGCGCTTCAATTAGCGCTCCCGTAACTAACCCCATCGACAAGTATAACAACACTGAAGCCAATGATACGCCGTTAATCTTTATGATGTCAGAACCATAGGATTTAAAAACCCATCCCCTCCCCTTTCAAACATATCCTGCCCAAATCCCCTGAGGACACAAGGTTAGCTGGCGAAACATGTCGGGGGGCAGTGTTTAAAGCAATTTTAGACAGTTGTTGCACTAGTTACTAGAAATAGATCACTGAATGGATCTTACATGTAGCACAGGGAGAAAGAAAGAGTGAGTTTACAGCAGGGATCTGACGCAGCTCACCACGGCCCCTGCAGCTGCTAAGAGGTTAACAGTGTTAGCAATACACAAAAGAAACAAAGTAACAAAGTGACACAGCTAGTGATTTTAAATATTTTTATTTAGTCAGTAGAAGCATAGAACATAGAGATAATAAAAGTTACGTTTTAAAGGACAGATAATAGCACATGTAACAATAGGACATTTTCGGTCTTATGGACAATTTATAAATGGTGAAAGTAATAAATATGCATGTGCTTACGGTCAATATTTGTTGAGTTGTACCAACAGGACACCTAGTTGGCTCGGGGGTAGAAAGCTGAGATTCCTCAAAGTCAGAAATGCCAAATAATGTAAACTTTAGAAAAAACTGGACAGATAAGTTTTGAAGTCCCCAAGATCCTGTTGTGAAATAATTCAATATACCTGGAGCTTTGTATGAACACAGTCTATTACAGGCTGCCTAGGAAGTCAGTGCAGGTAGAGCTGGTTTCCAGTATAGCAAGAGCAAAATGACTATAAAGTACAGACAGACAGACACACAGACAGACTTCAAGTCATTTCTAAACAAATATGGAGGCAATGAGCCTTACTATAGGAGGTCTAGAGGTTTGCTTTAAGCAATTGTCTACTTAAAGCAGGGGTGGGGAACCTTTTTTCAGCCGAGGGGCATTTGGATATTTGTAACATCGTTTGCAGGCCGTACAAAATTCTCAACTTCAAAATTTGATGGCTATATTTGGTCAAAGATATAATCTACTTAGGGGTAAGTTACAGAAACTGAGGTTCAATAAAAAAAAAATCTAGAGCGCTGTATTTTTGCAGCACAAAATAGTGCCTGCCTGCACTATCTATATTACATATAGTACAGGCTCCATTTTGACCACACATAGCAGTCTAATTTTTAAGTTCAGAATGTTTTTAGTTCTTTATTTGGCATCAATGGCAGCCAAGATTAACCCAGGCGGGTCCAGAGAGGATTTCACCCAGCATTCACTCCCCCTGCCACTGTCCCTGCCTCTTCTTTCGCAACTGTCCCTGCCTTTGTCCCTCTCTCAGCTTCAGATCTGCACCCCCACCTCCATCAGCCTCATATCAGACCCCCATCAGACCCCCCAGCCACAGAGCAGACCCCCATCAGACCCCCCAGTCTCAGAGCAGACCCCATCAAACCCCCAGCCTCAGATCAGACCCCTACCAGACCCCCAGCTTCAGATCAGACCCCCTAGCCTCAGATCAGAACCCCATGAGACTCCCCAGCCGCAGATCAGACCCCCATCAGACTCCCCAGTCTCAGATCAGACCCCCATCAGACCCTCCCTAGCCTCAGATTAGACCCTGCAGCCTCAAATTAGACCCCCATCAGATCCTGCAGCCTCAGATCAGACTCCCATCAGACCTCCAGCCTCAGATCAGACCCCCAGCCTAAGATCAGACCCCCCGGCCTTAGATCAGACCTGTATCAGGCCCCCCAGCCTCAGATCAGACCCCAATCAGACCCCCGGCCTCATATTAGACCCCAGCCTCAGATCAGACTCTCATCAGACCCTCCCTAGCCTTAGATCAGACCCCATCAGACCCTCCCCAACCTCAGATCAGACCCCTATCAGACCCTCCCCACTCTCCATTAGCTTCATATCAGCCCCTATCAGACCCCCCCAGCATCCAATCAGACCTCAGAACAGACATTTAAAAAAAAAAAAAATAACAACCTTACCTCTCCAGCTCCGGACGGCGCTGCCACTTTGCAGATTCACTTACCCTCCCTTGTCTTCTTCCCACCGTGCTATACTGTGACTTGACAGCACACAGCATCAGGACACAGAGCGGGGCTAGAAGAAGACCAGGGAAGGTAAGTACAGCCAGTGCAGTGCTGTTCTCATCTTCCTGTGCGTCTCACATGCTAATGACCACTTCCATAATGTAAGCAGTCATTAATAATAATTAATTAATAATTGGTCTGCATATGAGATGTATACACTTTTTTTCTTATACCTGATGCATTGGAGCAAATTATAGGTGGGTTGTATTGTTGCACTTAGCCTTTAAAGTGACTGAATTGCCTGAAACCATCAGAAGCAGAACCTGTGGTATTTTGGTCCGGACACTGGAGGGGTTAGAGTCACACTTTGTTTTTCTTTTATATACTTGAGTCAGCATTTTCTCTAGTGGGAAAGGGCCATGTAACATTCTTGTTTTATAATTACTGATTTTCTAATAACAGTGAACTTTCATCTAATGTATACTCTGTGCATATAAATATTAATGTTGGAATGGGAAGAGGCACAACATTTCACATGGTCTGTGTCAGGACTTCCGCTTCTCATGATGAATTCTCTATTATTTCTGGTGTGGACTAGGTGGAGTTGTCTGTTTTGTACCCTTTCTAGTGATGACTTTTCAAGCTCCGTATAATGTACAATCTAAAAACTTGGCAAGCAAATAACATGAACTTGACCAGGTACGGTGCATAGACATTAAAAAAAAAAAAAAAAATATATATATATATATATATATAGAAACCAAAGAGAAGCATCAACACAGTTTAAAGGTGTGAACAGGGTGCAAAATCCTCTTGGGAACAAGGCAAATCTTCCAGGTATATATAGTCCAAAGACGAGGTAGCACTCCAGTATATTAAAAATAAGTGACCCTCTTTTATCTCCAGGCAACGTTTCGGTCTTCTCAATGAGACCTTTGTCAAGCTTGACAAAGGTCTCATTGAGAAGACCGAAACGTTGCCTGGGGAATAAAGAGGGTCACTTATTTTTCATATGCTGGAGTGCTGCCTCGTCTTTGGACTATATATATATATACACACACACATCTGACAAAGCAATGGAGCCACATTTCATAAAATTTCTGTGGTTCTCACGTCATGGCTATAATGGGCAGGTTCTTTTGGAGCTAAAAAAAAAAAAAAAAAAGGTTAGAATAAAAATTTACCTAATGAGACAAAAAAGGTTAAAAATATGTAAAATGGAGTGCTGTGAATGCTATAAAGACACTTTTAAAGGGGACCTAAACCTTTGATGAAGCCATGAAGGGGCAGCACAGCTTCTCAGAGCGCTCTGCACCTTTGGGTTTCATCTGCCCCAGTCTACCAGTGTGCAGAGCACAGGTCCCATATGCTTTCCGTGGATTTGTACTCCAAGCCAAGCAGAGTGGATGAAACCCAAACCCTTGAGAATCTGTGCTGCATCTTGATGGTTTCACCAAAGGCTTAGGTCCTCTTTAAAAAAAAACTAGTATAATTGCTTTATTTTCAGTTTTTTGACCCTTATTTAAAAATTCATATAACGTAATTGCTATAATATATGTATCTAAAGTGATTCAAATTAATACTCCCACTTCCATAGGATTTAAGATAGTGGTGGTTCCATGCAGTGGCGTAACTAGAAATAACTGGGCCCCACAGCAAATTTCAATGGGGCCCCCTCCCCCAGTAATCTTTTCACAACCCCTTCCTTTCATGCCGCGCCCTTTCCTGTGACTAGTACAGATCGCTCTCTCAGACCAGGCCCGGCAGCTGTTCCATCCGTTTTCTGCACTGTCTATACTGCCACTGTATATCATTTCATTGTGTAATAATGTTGAGGGGCTCTGACAAAATCTTTTAGTACTTCTCCTCCTCTTGGATGGGCCCCTTCTGGGTCCGGGCTCCAAAGCAGCTGCTTCCCCTGCTTCCCCTATAGTTCCGCCCATGGTTCCATGATTTACCCTAACATGAATGCCTTTCTGGCTGTCACCCAGCTGCATCCACTTCTGAGCAGGTGCAGAGTTTTCTCTTGGTAAGTACTCACGCATTGAATGCAGTCACTACCTGTGCAGAAGTGGATCCAGGTAGGGAATCGGTCATGTGGGTAAATCACCTGACTGTGGCCACCTTCACTTCTATGGATGCAAGGCCACCAAAACCATTGTTAACGCAGCCTATCCATGGGCAGCATGGGGCCTTAAAATGAAGAACTGAGGTAAGCAATGTGTAGTTTTAGGGTCTCCTTTCACAGAACACAGCTGTTCATCCCATTTTGAAAATTTCACTGGAGACTTCCAAACCCCTCTAAGCAGGGCAGCATAGCATGCTGACAGATCCACTTTCAGAAGACATTTAGATCCCTCACAAGAACCATATGTAGAGTAAGATGTTGGAAGAAAGAAATTGACAAAGTCTGTGATATCAAGAGACTTGTCTGTGTGCATTTGAGGAATAAGCAGAAACTGAGGTCTTCATTTTTTTCCGACAGCTATATTCTCTAACCGGAGAATGACCACATTTCTATTGAGTGGAGGGTCTATTGGGAGTTTTTTTTTATTTTTATAAATCCGCACTTTTCTTCAGTTTACATCATCCACCTTCTGACTACAAAAGGCTTTCTGGAAAGTTCACTTGAGTTGAAATGAAGCAGAACCTGGGTCGTTTCATGTTCTGGTTTCTGGTCAGTGCCTTGTGCATTCTCAGTCTCTCTGAGGTCTGCTGGTCATGAATGGTCAGTGTGGTCTATTAGCTCCAATGAAGCGTTATCCCCGTCTCAGATTTCCATTCTATAGTTCAGTGTGGACAGAAGGATAGATCCGGTTCATGTACAACCACTCAGGCACCTGCAAAGTTTGCTGAGCACTTAAAGCCATGTCAATATGATGGAGCCGGGTGGGTGAACTTTAACAAAGTCATCTTCATTGTAATAGTGACAGGAGGAAACTGGAAGGGAAAGATTTTTCTGTGTTGTGGTTCGTTACCTCAGCTCATTAATGGTTTCATCTGCAGAATTTTAAGCATTTTTTCTTTATTAGAAGCTAGTGTTGAGCGAAGATGAGCATTTGAAACAGAATTCGGTCCAAAGTTTATGAAAACTTTGATTCTAAACGAATCCGAATTTTCTCTCGCTTCATGGTAATTGATCAGTTTAACTAAAATTGCGGCTACACACATTAGAAAGTGAAAGTAAGTGTAGAGGGAACCTGAAATCACTCATAATGCTGTGTAGCCAGCCAATCCGCAGGTAGCCATCTCCTGTGGTGTCACAGCGCTATAAAACCCTCATCCTACACGGTATCCGCCATTGTCCTGTGACTTCAGCATAGGTAGAGACGTAGCAAACGCTCATGTGCTAGGGACAGTGTTGCTGCAAACAGTTTTCAGTTACAACATTGGAGAGGGAGAGTGCAGGGATACTGCAGGGAGAGTGCAGAGAAAGTACAGGGAGACAACAGGTAGAGTGTATCACCAGGTGCATCACTGTGCAGTGCATCGACATTCATAGTAAATCTGTTCCGTTAGGGATACAGATACTGTACCTCAGTATTAAAGGCAGGTGTAATATATATTCCCATGTTCATCACTGTCAAGTGCACTGGCATTCCTAGTTAATCCGTTCTGTTAGCGATACAGTTGTTATGCACTATGGCGAACAGACAGGAGCCTGGGCCCTTGAAAGGAACAGGAAGTGGCAAAAGTGATGCTGTAGCTGGCACAAGTAGCAGCAGAAGAATAGGGGTGTGGTAGCAGCCGCAGTAACAGGCCAGAGCTGCCACTGTCATCCAGCGGTCGTGTTTTGACCAACAATTCAGCTGTACTGGAATGGTTGACTCGCTCTTCACAATCATCTGAAGTGACAACAGATACACACAGCCAGGTATCGGTGAGTTCCTCTGCTCAGCTTTTCAGCGAGGATGAACTTTGTGAAGACAGTCAGCGGTTACAGGCTAGCCCAGACTTGGAGGAGAGGTCCACTGTGGATTCCTATAGGCATGCAAAAACCAATGATGGCAGTCGGGTGCATCTCCCACCGGCCCCCACCCCCTCTCCAGCATTCAGGGCTTGTCAACTTCAGCAGAAGGAAGCTGTCGTTCCTTCCCATTAACTTCAATGTCCTCTATTATGCTTGATGCTCCTCCTCCTTCTCCTCGTCACTTATTTCGACAGCAATCGATCACTGTGGTGATTGCAAAAAGAGAACAGTATGCGTGCACTCATCCAGTGGCACAGAAGCTCAATGTGCACCTGGGCAAGTTGCTGGTACCACAGTTCCAACCTGTCCCTGTAGTTGACTTTGCACTTTTCAGAGAACTGATGGCTTGTGCCCACCCAAGGTAGAGAGTCCCAAGCAGACATTACTTTTCTAAAAAAGCTGTATAAGTGCTGCACACGTACATTGAGCAGAAGGTGGAACAGTCCTTGGGCCTCTCGGTATTTGCTAGAGTTCGCGCCAGCGCTGATGTATAGAATAGTAACTATGGTCAAGGACAATATATGTCCTTCACAGCCCACTGGGTAAATATCGTTCTAGGCCAGGCACACCGACAACTTGCCGCCTCTGCATTGTAATCATGCTACTCCTGTGCCGATGTCCTCCTCTGCCTCCTCATCCTCCACCTTGTCCTCTCCCTCCCCACTAGGCAAAGTTCACAGTGGTCCTCCTTCATATCAGCTATGCAAAGCTTATCATTGTCACGCTGTTCTGCACCTCTTCAGCCTGGTTGAACGGAGCGACACCAGAGAGGAACTGCTCCATATCATCAATAAAGAAATCGAACATGGCTGTCTCCTCACAAACTGGAGATAGGGACCATGGTTTCTGATAAAGGGAAGAACATTTTGTCTGCGCTGCATCAGGAAGGACTGACCCTGCGGCCTGCATGGTGCATGTTTTCAATCTCGTTGTCACTCGGTTCCTCAAGTTTTCCACTGAACTGCAGGAGCTGTTAAAAATGTCCAGGAAACTATGCATGGACTTCAGCCACTCTTATCGTGCAAAATGCTCCCTCGTTGAGTTGCAAAGGCAAAATGCTCTTCCCCAACATCGCCTGATATGTGACATTTCCACCCACTGGAACTCAACGCTCCATATGTTAGACTGCTTGTACGAGCAGAGAAGGGCGGTCAACGATTTCTTCATGCAGTAGATGGACAGGTCTACTCCCCAGTGTAACTTCCACGTTAGACAGCGACAGCTCATGCGTGACATGTGCCGTTTGCTCAGGCCGTTTGAGGAGGCCACTTAATTTGTCAGTTGTCAGAACTACTGAATGAATGATGTGATCCCACTCCTTCACGTCGGTGGTGATAGGATCACCTGTTCATTGGGTCATCAACGGCACATTTAGACAACCAGATGACTGGGAATGACCGTTCACGGGAATAGTCATTACCGATAATCTGGACGATTACTGGTGCGTCTAAAAGCGCCATTATTTCTACTGGATTTACATTTTATCTTTTGTTTTCACAGTTTCCATAAAGAATTCAAAAAGAGAAGAGGAAAAACCATTCAGAGACTGTGCAGATCTGTATCACGCAGGGTTCAACAAGAGCGGCGTATACACCATATATATTAACAACGTATCCGAACCCAAAAAGGTAAAGGCTTTTACTACACTACATGACTGATCCCTGTTCAGAACACCTCAGCCACATGTCTAGTGATACTTCCTACTGACATGCTCAGTATGAGGAGTGACTTATATCATAAGCTTGGAAGTAGTTAAGAACCAGCAAAGTTGTAAATTATAGTAAAATCATGGATCCCCCAGTAGTCACTCCTGTGCTTGCTCACTGACAAATACTATAAAATCAGATTTTACTGATGGGAATACTTATGTAACTAGATACCAAAGGTAAAAGTTCAGAAAAACCTGCTTAATAAATCCAACTTTGACTTTGCTTTGAACCTCTGAAGTTCTATTCCAGTTCTCCTGTTTATTACAAGGGCTATATAAACAGTATACTCCATGTAGCCCCACCAGTCAGCCAACTGAGGAGACTGTGCCCTGCGCATTAAAGGAGGTATTTCGCTTGTTCCAACGTATAACTGTAACCTTTAGATCTGTTGGGTGCTACCGCTGGGACCCTCACTGATCACAAGACCTGACTGTCACTCCATTCATCTCTAATGGGGTTCTGGGAGACGGCCGAGTACAGCACTCCGCTATTTCTGGAACTGACCTAGAAATAAATGGAGCGGAGGTTGACATACCCGGCCTGTCACGTCTTTCAATTTGGGGGGGTGCCCCTCTGGGTGGGGGGGGGGGGGTGTTGGGGTCCCTTTGCCCCTCTGTAGAGGTAAGACCGATCTAATAGCTATCTCCTATCATGTGGATAGGGGGTAACTTGTAACAACTGGAATACCCCTTTAATATTTTACCAGGCACAGCACCATACATTTTGTAGTGGCTCTGACCGGTACCAGCAGCTGCCTGTAAATCGGATTGAGCTGCAATATCAGGTACAGCCACTACAACTTGTACGGTGCTGTGCCTGGCAAACAATACCAGGCTACTGGGAGTTAGATGATCAGTCACCGATGATACTGGTGGCTTATCTAAAGGTTAGGTTATTAATATCCTGAAAGCACCTTCATGGGGTGTGGACTTTGCACGGAACCCCCGATCTCTTACACGGCGTACTCTCCAATAGCGTTCACTGATGACTCGCAGATGGTATATTGTACCTTGCAGATTTGTAAGCTAGCCTACAGCACATTCACTTTTGCCTGAAGATTCTTCTTAATATCACTTAGTTAACATAGCACAAGACATATTAGTCTATTATTTCCTAATCTACTCAATATTGCACTTCCTTCCCTGAGAGATGATGGCCAGGAGTGCAGCTGCAGAAAGGATTACTAACGTCTAATCCAAGGAAGCAGGATTCGTCCATACAATCCCCGCCTGCGCACATACCCCTTGTCCATCTGAGTAAGCCGAAATCTCTCCTGCAGCCGTGGTCTCCTAGACAGGACTGTGACAGAGAATATTAGCAAATTAGAGCCCCAGGGGCGTACACAGATCTCATAGGGCCCCATAGAAAAACCTAGTATGGACCCCCCTTCTGCACCCAGAATCCCAGTACATGTGAGACAATCATTCCCAGGCAATGCAGAATACAAAGCACAATACCTAATATTACTGACAAAGTTATGTTGTTGTTTTTTTATTAAGCAGAAGAAATTTTAATTAAAAAATGTAATAAAGTCATCCTCCGCCTCACCTCCTTTATGTGACATCTACGTCAGAAAAAATGGAACATGTGCCTTATAAATATGGTGGTAATTCTGACCACCAGACCAGAAAACTGGCTAAAAATATACTGATAAATCTCCTCCTTCCCTTCTATTACAGATCTGTTTGCTCACAGCCACCACTAGGGGGAGCTTAGTGCCTAATAATGTATACAGTTGCCATTTACTGGAAGCTGACACAACGTCTTTGCATTTAGCTTCCCCTAGTGGCGACTACATGATAATTCAGTGTTTGCCTTATAGCAGTCGCATGGTCTGCCTCCATTAAATGTATGCTACTGTGTCTTGAGCCTTGATCTGCATTTATGCATTTCCAAAGAATCCCTTACTACAAATGGCTTCCTGCCCAGTGCCACTTAGGCCGTTCCATTTTCACACCTGCTTTGTACTTCTCTAATCCACAAATAAGCCATGACTTGTATAAATGACGGGTTTTCCAAGCTTCCAAGATTTCAAGACACCGCTGGTTTCCATAAGACATAAGTCCACTGTAGAAGCTTTGTTTTATCACAGATTGATGGCCGCTTATTTGAGATAATCTGAGAACGTGTGAGAGGGCAGAGGGATTATGGAGAAGTGTGTTTTGGGCACGCTAGATTTGACTCTGTACCAACACATGCACACAGCGCATGGTGCTTGTTAGGAGGAGCAGCTCTGCTTATATATCAGACCAACATATGGAAAGCTGGAACTGAGAAGATGCAGACGGTCTCATAAAAGTTGCAATCGTTCCTCGGTCATACTTTAGGTGCCACCCAGCTCCTTCCTAAAGCTTCCTAGATTATATCCAGAATCATAGTGAGGACTAAGCACTAAATGTGGTAGCTCCAGACCCTGTCCACCACACCAAGCAGTCACTAGGCTACAAAAACATGGCAGCCTGACCTGCCTCTGAATACGTCTGCTATTACAGATTTATTTTTGTTGTTAATCATCTCAAGATCGGCACAGATGATGGGGGGAGTTCATGTTTAGTTTCGGCACAGGTTCAAAGAGTCCATTAGCAGGAGACAAAGGCGCCATTAGAAATTTCACACGGCATCGAGTCCTCACTAGGTATGGATTTACTTCTCCAAATATACAGGGAATATCTCATTTATGACAACGAGGGAGGTGAAGGTTAGTGGATATATTTTAATCGAAGCCAGTGAACCATCAGCAGAAATGATTTAGAGCCTTTCTAAACAAAAATCAGAAGGTTATAGCACAGTGTTCCTCCATTCCCTACACATACTGTAGGGAATGCGTTTTTCACGCAGCCCCATTCACTTCTATGGGGCCAGAGCTGAGTGAAAAACGCAGAATATAGAACATGCTGTGATTTTCTTGCAACGCAGAAGTGATGCGTCAAAAACCACGCTCTTGTACACAGACCCATTGAAATGAATGGGTCAGGATTCAGTGCGGATGCAATGCGTTCACGGAAAACTCGCTCGTGTGAAAGGGGCCTAACTTTGGCACTTCCTCCAGCAAGACGTGCGGCACACTTAAATCTGTACATTTAATCCATTTTCTATGCTAAAAACTGTGGTAGAAAATAAATGAGAAGGGCCTGCCAGCCCGCCCTCTTCCCTGCCCAAGCCACGACCCCTTTTCTTGACCTGTACAAAAAGTGGTGTGAGTGAGGAACAGTTGCAGATTTTATTGCAAAATGGCCATAATAGCCACGATAGATCCCAGAATAGAGGCAATCTGATCGTAAAACAAAGTACAGGAAAATGTAATTCTTCAACCCCACCCAATAAATCTGTGTACAGCCTCGCTGTATTCTATCTATGGTACAAACATGAGATACAACACCCTAAAATGACAGCTAGCTGTAAAAAAACAGGACCATTGCAAGCAAGCTCTAAATCTACAACTAATCTCCCAACATGAGGCCAGCTAGGGACACAGGTTACATCTAGGGTGGCAGAAAACAGGTGCAAGCTCACAGCTAGCAGACCTATCAGATGCCAAGGAGTAGCAGGAGAGTAAAAGAAGCTAGATTAGGAGGGTCAGTAAAAGCCAAGGGGTAAATCCCGAAATAAGGTTAGGCATGTTAGCCAGGATAATCAGTAGAAAATGAATCATTAGATAATAGGTTAATCCAGAAACTAGCCAAAGAATCAGTAGAAACCTAGTCAGTAGACAAGAAGTAAATCCTGAAACAATCCCAGGTCAATACACAGTAAGGTCCAACAGAAATGCAGCACTGTTCTGAGCACAAAGACCAAACTGGAGCCAGGAATTGCCAGGAATCAAAGACTTACAGGCTCTGACAAGCAGTAAATGCCTGAGTTAAATGCCCTGCTTAGCTCTGGGATTGGACACCAGGTCAGTGGCCCGAATAGACCGATATCCAGACTCACTGATAGGTGACTGGCAACTCTCCTGGAACAGGAACGTGGATGGATAAGTTCCTGACACCAGTCTGGGGATCACAGGTCCAGTTTAATAAACCAGGTGTATCTACCATGGGGAGCTGGGATTGGCCATACAGTACAGGGCAGTTGCAAGCTCTCCATACAATACATGTATGAGCCACATCCACCTGAGTGACAGACACCATTTGCAGCATCTCTCCTCCTCTATAGGAAATAAGGGATATAGGAAGTGGTAGTCTTAATTACCCTCTTCATTCACTCTTTATCGGCTGTATCTTTACTGGGCTGAATCTTTACTTTTCTCATTTTAGGTACACTGCAATATGGAAACTGTCGGTGGAGGCTGGACAGTAATTCAGCACAGAGACGATGGAACAGTCGATTTCCAGCGAAGTTGGAAGGAGTATAAAACGGTAAGTGCCACAACTAGGGATGCAAAGTCACAGAGTAGTGTTGCATCTGACAAGTAATTGGGATTTAAAATGCACCTAAACTTTCACCTAAACTTTATTAAAATCTTTCGTAAATTAGATATTTAAAGAATATTTGTTCATGGTTTTTTTTTGTTGGGGGGGGGGGGAGTAGGCACCTAAAGTCCAGGTGCCTATCCGCGGTTTGGAATCTGTACTCTCATAGACTGCTGACATGTCAGCAGGGCACTGGTGTATGAATTCCTCTGGGGCTGCACTGAGTGCTGTAGAAGCCTTGGCAGCCATCTCTGCTCCTTCCTGTACAAGCTCAGCTCACTATAAACTCTGCATACTACATCACCGATGTACTACCTCAGGCTTTAGTGGAGTGGGCACAGGCAGGGGCGTAGCTATAGGGGGTGCAGCGGTAGCAGTCGCTACCAGGCCAGGATCCTGAGGGGCCCTAAAGACCCTTGTGCCGCATAAGAAGACACTAGTATTATAGAAAGTGCATGCTGGTCAGGTTACACTTCTCGCTGGATGGAAGGGGTTAGGTCAAGAATTTGGCATGGGAAGCCAGTAGTAGTACTTACTGTGGCAATCTTCCCTCTGGCACTCCCCGGGCTGTGCACAGTGAGTGGAGGGTGAATCCTTTATTTCCCCGGGTCACTCCTTAATTTTCTGGGGCTCCTGCCTGGTTGTGTTTGGGGTGCCCTTGATGTTAGGTGGTTGATAGGGTGCAGGGCTGGAGTATAGATACAAGAGCCAGCGAATGGTGAACCAGGCCCAGTTTAATTAAAATAAATAAAGTCTCTCTTTACTGAGTAGATGATGAGAGTTGCAGTACAGGTAGCAGTAATTGATACAGTCCTGAGGTATATCAATGATTTTGTATAGCCAATTGCAATGATTATGGCAGTAGTCCTCCCTGAGTCTTACTCTAAATTCACTTTGCAATCCTCCAAAACAACCACAGGTGTGCAATACCATTCTGATTAAAGGGGTTATCAGTAGAAAAGTGGCCAAGACTTGCCCAACCCAGGGTGGGGATGATGCTGACCTGTTCCCTACTGCTGGATTCGGTCTGTTTAGCTCCCGGGCTGGCAGTTCCGCTCCCACATGCACCAAGGACAATCTCCATTGGCGGGAGTACACATGACTGCTGCAGCCAATCACAGGCCACAGCTGTGAGCGATACGTGTTTTCTTTTTTGTCCGAGAAAATAGATCCGTCACGATTGACTTACCTTGTGTGTCATGCCGGATATTGTTTCGCATCTCATGACACACTCAAAAACGCTACTTGCAGCGTTCTTCTGTCCGGCATGGGAATGCAACCATGTGGCTCAGATTGGTATTGCAGTTCAGCCTATTCACTTGATGTGAAGTCACATGGCCCCCTGCTAATCTAATATTGATGACTAGGAATGAGCGAAACCGAACTGCAAAGTGCGGGTTTATACTAAACTTTGCAAGTTTGGGTACCTGAACCTGAACCCAGACCTTTTCACTGAAGTCCGCGTTCGGGTTCAGTGTTCAGGTGATTTTATTATTTTCCATTATAACATAGTTATATCGGAAAATAATAGCATTCTTAAGACAGAATGCAAAACAATATGGCCATTCGGGGGTAAAAAAAAACAACAGTGCACCTCATCCACTTGATCTCGCTGCATTAGCTTCTTCTATCTTCACTGAACAGGACCTGCGATGTGCACAATGACGTCACCGCACTCTCCCACATGGTGACATCATCATGCAAATCGTAAGAAACATGCACTATATTATTTTTGTTTCCAAATGTATGCTAAGAGTCAGAATATGTACAAATGTGTGGAGGATATTCAGAACTCAGAGGTTTTACCTGTAAATTATATAATGCTCACCAGAAGAAATTTACAATAGGTCATGAAATATAAGAATGGAGTAGGAAAACATAGAAGCGTTCTCTGCCAAGGTTCTCCTCCAGCGTCCCACTCAGGAACCCTCTCAGATTACAAAGTCTCAACCTTTGCCCAGTTCTTAGATCGATAGTCCTTACTTTTGGCACAACAGACAACCAGGTCTAAACTATTTCTGTTATTATTCCACTGATTTCAGGAAATTCATTCAACCAATATTCTTTCTGATTCTCTAAATTCCTTTATGTGTTGTGCGTTCATTATCTTAGAGCTTAACTGCTCATTTAAAGGGTTTGTGTCCCAAAACATATTCTACATTTTTCAAACCAGCACCTGGATCGGAATACTTTTGTAATTGCATGTAATTAAAAACTTAGTACAGCCAGTGAGATAATCAATAACATGTATCTGTACAGCGCCACCTGCTGCTTGTTCTTTTCCTTCGTTTTTGTCCGTCTCACTGAGCTGGTCGAGCGTGCTCAGTTTAAATTGTCAACTGCCACCAGACAGATGTTTTGTTAGAAGCTGAGACAGTTACAGAGAGACCGCTGCAGCAGAAAGGTCATGCCCTCTTAGAAAGGACATGTCCCCTGAGCTGGTAGGCTTAAGATAATCTAGCAGAGCAATGAATGTCGAGATCTCTGGACCCATGTCCAGAGGCTGGTTCTAGCTTTGTTAGGAAGGTATTGTCATTTATTATATGATGTCCAGTTTTCTTTTTTTACATCAGTCATGGGATAACCCCTTTAACTGTGGGGATATCTACAGTCCTATGAAAATCGCACCAAATGACAAAGGCTCTGTTCACAAATTCCTACAGAACTGCTATCCAAAACAAAGAACACCAATATTGAATCATATGAAGTCCACTAATAAAGAGCACGTGTCTGCAGGATCAACCCTTCTAAACAGGCATGCTGCCTGGTAGGGTTGATTCTGTTGAGTAACACAATACCTGTCTTACAAAAATGGGTTATGGAAATTTGAAGTAAAAAGATTTCTATTCCTGCAAATGAAGGCTTCCATGCATGGCGAGGCAGATCATCTTTTGCCAGCTCCTCCCTCTACTTCTTGATCGACAGGGCCAGGTTCCCACATAGCCATCCAGTGAGGCCCTGTCAATCTGCTACATCTCCATTGATAATATGGTTCCAGGATTTCACAGACCACACTGAAAAGTCGACACTTACATTAAAATCAACTCTATCTTCATTTCATGAGAACGTTGACTGATGGCTCCTTGGGGTCTGGGATGAGCAGCTGGTGGACAGCCAGAACCTGGACTTTTGATGTATTGAATCGGCAGGAGGCTCTTTATTGATATTTGCAGCCAATTCTTCTTGGGAGATTGTTCTGCAGCAGCCAGAGTTGCCCGTCCCCCGGCTTAGGTCATCTCCAGGCATATTTAGTGTTTCAGTGATGTTAGACAATTCTGAGTTCCCAGCAACGTGGCTTCATTTGATGTCTTTCTTTGCAGACAGTTCTGTTCTACACCATTCACGGCAATAATTGTGTACTCAACATGTAGGTGTTATGTCATTTGATAAATTTCTAGAAATTTTCCTAATATGCTGCCCTGATATAGTGAACAGCTCTTTCGTAATTAAAGGTTTTGTGATATTGATGACTAGCGTTGAGTGAAGTTATGAAAACTTCGATTCGGCTGTTTCGCCAAATTTCACAAAGAAAAGTGCGCTTTCTTTGTAATTAGCGGGCACAATGACGGGGAACCTTGATTGCACCTCCCCTTGTCTTTGAACCCCGCAGATGCCGCATTCATTGCTGATCGTGGCATCTGAGAATAATAGGGCTTTCAGGGGGTAAAAATAATAATACTCACCTTATCCATTTGAGCGCAAAGAGGCCGCTCGAAATCTTGCATGGTGCCTGTCACGCTGGCCGACAAGGTGACGTCATACATCACCACGCACGAGATTTCGCACGGGATCTTCAATCAAGATGGCCGCGGCGGCCTCTTCGCTCTTAGTTGAATGAAGTGAGTTTGTATATTTTTTCCCCCCTATTTCAGAGAAAATTGATTCGTTACCACGAAGCACGAGGAAAGTCGGCTTCACGGCAAATCCATTTTCCCCTGAAATTCGGATCAAAGTCGACTTTGCTCAACCCTATTGATGACTTATAACTAGTATGAGTGAAGCGAAGCATCCGAAGAAAACGAATCTGAATGTCCTTGCGTTTCGTGGTAATGAATCCGTTTTTCTAAAACAGTGGCTGCAAGTGTTAGAAAGGGAAAGTAAGTGTAGAGGAGACAAGCCTGGCAACACCATTACCCATAATGCCGTGCAGCCAGCCAATCTGCAGATAGCCAGCCCCTGTGATGTCACTGCTCCAGCTATTTGATGACCATATTATCCTATATTAATGGGGTTGTCCATTATCTGTCCTCAATATCTGATCGGTGGGGTCCAACACCCCACACCTACATGGTCAGCTGTTATGGGCGGCCACCAATGTTGGAAATTAAACAGTAGACGGAGCTGGACGCAAAGGGTTTCGTTCACTGTGTGGTAGCCAGGTCCAGCTCAGCTCCCTTTTAAGTGATTAGGAGCTGAGCTCCTTTTCCAACACCAGAAAATACACAGTGGAAAAAGCATTACATCCACTGTATAGTTTCGGGTGCCAGCGACTGCCTGAAAAGGCTGATCAGTGGGGGGGCTGGATATTGGACCCCACCAATCTGATATCCTGAGAATTGGTCATCAATATATGTCCCAGAAAATAAACCCTTTAAGACCCCTACACATTTGTATATCAGTTATGTCTGTCTCCTGGCATAAAATTCCTGGCCGGACACAACTGATATATGTGAAGCTAGCCTAACTTAGAATGCCCTAAATGGGTTTTCTAAACCAAACAACCTTTTTAATATTGTGCAAAATTCCAGGAACTGAAAAAAAACAAAAAAAAAACAAAAACAAATGATTTGTTTCACACAATCAGATATCTAGAATATTATGATAATAAAGTGGCGAATGGGACATGTCGTACTTTTCTTCCGGCCGCCTCTTGGCAAGTTTGACGTGCTGCCTCCGGAACTCAAGCCTGCCCGCGTTATAGTCAGTGGGGCTGGAGCGGTAGTCCGGGGGCACGCGTGTACTAGCAGCAGGACGGATCCGACAGGCTGTTCACCCGTCAGAACAGCCTGCCGGAGTTCCTTCCCGCTAGTGTGAAAGTAGCCTTAATGAGGCTTTACAGTATGATAAAAACAGGGTGACAACCCCTGCAGGAGCTGTAATGATCACCATATTGTTCGTTAGCCAGTGTCCCAGGATCAGAAAGAGCTGAATATCACTATTTCTAAGAAATATATTCGTTTAATCATTGTAACAATAAACATTTATGTCCAAAATATTTCACTCAACTTTATAATAATGTTAACAAACTTGTGCTACAATGTAACTGATACAATCAGCTGGGAGGTGAATACATGTTTTATATGAGGGGCAATTACTCTAATAGCTCGCCCAAAGACTCCCATTACAGCCAACTAAAATGTCAGGCTGTCCGCTCTAAAGCCGATAAGTACTTGTATTCATAAAATAAGACAGAGGATATTTTATCCCAGTTGTGGACAGTTACATCAGCCTCTCAATAAAAACTTAGTTTGCTTTGTTTGAGCAGGTGGGAGCTTTCATGTTTTGTCTTGCAATATAAAAATGTGTATTACATGACTCGTAATGTTCCAGGGGATATACATTTACAGCAGCAGAGTCAGTGGAAGTTTACAGTTCAAGTATATGGACATTTATAGTAGCGATGCAGCCCTGAGGCGCACACGGTAAATAATAATGGGTATACACTCTGTGCATCAGATGTGCTCCATGTGCCGCCATATAGTGCCTCATTCAAAAAGGAGTGTTTAGGAGCTGGCATGAGTTCAGCAATAAGGGCTACAGATTCAGCTATCAGAGCAGGTCCCTAACGGATTCAGTGTGAAGCAGAGACCCCGCTGGTCTACATTGTATCAAAACTTCAAGCTGCAGAAGAAAACTATTGAAAACTTAATAAAAATAAATAAAAAATAAATAAAAATAAAAAAATATATTTTTGACCAAAATGAGTAGAATGCAAGATTTAAAAAATGCCCCCAAAGGAGTTCATATATCTCTAGGCTCGGACTGGCCCACAGGGGTACAGGGGAATCCCCTGGTGGGCCCCTGGGCAAAGTGGGCCCCTAGTCTCCCACCCCCTGCACAAGTGGCACATAACACAGTAGACTTACTGCACTACATACATATATTCAATGTACGGCACCTCAGCCAGCCGATGTTCATATAAAAAAAACTTATTAAAATATTTATTATATTTGAATGTATCCATACGGCGCGCCCCCGAAATAAATTTTACTGGTGGGCCCTAGGTACCCTAGTCCGACACTGTATATCTCAGACACTGACAGCATATCGCTAGGATAGGTGTTGGTCCCAATTCATGGATCTGCTCCTATCTCCAGAATGAGGCCCCCAAAGTGAACAGATAGAAACCATGCAGGGACAGCAGCCCTTCATTCACTGATATAGGAGTAGTGTTGAGGGCGAATATTCGAATTGCGAATTTTTGTCGCGAATATTGGCACTTCAAAAATTCGGCAATATTTCTAATATAGTGATATATATTCGAAAAACAAATATTTGTTTTTTTTTTGTTTGTTTTGTTTTTATCTGATTATTTTTACCCATTATTTAGTGTACCTACCTGCTTCTTGCTTGTGGGCCAATGTGAGGCTGCAATATTGTAGTCTGTAGTGATTAGTGAATTAGAACATTCTTCATTATTAAATTTTTTTTATGCGAAAAATCGGCAAGGTAATATTTGCGTAATGTGCATATTCTAAAACACGAATATTCTATAGTGTTATATATTCATTTTTTCAGAATATTTGTCATTTTTTTCCATCTGAAGTCATGATTCCTCCCCGCTTAAGTTGCTTTTGGGCCAATGACTGTTCACATTAAATTGGAAAAAATGATGAGTATTCTAAAACACGAATATTCTATAGTGCTATACATTCGTATTTTAGAATATTCTCATTACGCAAATATTACATTGCAGATTTTTCGCAATCAATCGAATAATCTCGAATACGAATATTTGCAAATTTTTGGCAAATATTCTAACGAATATTAGCAAAATATCGCAAATTCGAATATTGCCCCTGCCGCTTATCACTATATGGGAGTTCTGAAAGTAGCTGAGCTCCGGCAGTCCCACAGAGTGGAGCGGAGGCCGTGCTTTCAAGGTGCGCTCTTCATACACCACGATGTAACTTCTGAAAATAGCCGACCGCTCTCACTCGGCTATGTTTGAGACGCCCATAGCAATGAATGGATGTGCAGTGTGCTCTACTTCAATTTGGAGGTCCCATTCTTGAGATAGGAGCAGGTCCCAGAGGTGAGACCTTTACCACACTGACATTGATGGCATATCTTATTGATATGCCATCAATGTGTGAGATGACCCACCAATTTAAGGTCCAAACAGAAGCTGAGTTACATTATCCTTGCATGGCCGCTACACTTCAAACAGTTGTGCTTCCAGTAGCTCCAGTGCTGGAGGTTGATCATTGGGATGCAGGGTATTGACCCCCACCCATCAGATACTGATGACCTCTACTGAGGATAGGTCATCAATATCAGGCACCGAAAACCCCCATTTAGGGGACACATAAGGCAGGGGCGTAACTATAGGGGAAGCAGGGGAAGCGGCTGCTTTGGGGCCCTGACCCAGAAGGGGCCCATCCAAGAGGAGGAGAAGTACTAAAAGATTTTGTCAGGGCCCCCTCAACATTATTACACAATGAAATGATATACAGTGGCAGTAGAGACAGTGTAGAAAACGGATGGAACAGCTGCCGGGCCGGGTCTGAGAGAGTGATCTTTAGTAGCCACAGGAAAGGGGGCGGCATGAAAGGTGGGGGTTGTGAAAAAATTACTGGGGGAGGGGGCCCCATTCAAAAATTTGCTGTGGGGCCCAGTCATTTCTAGTTACGCCACTGATATAGTGATATATCTATCTAAATTTAGAGAATTATTGTAACGTCTCAATTAAAAAAAACAACTGTTACATTTTACATAAATGAGTAAATTATTGAGGCCACTTTTTCATACCTAGGACAGATAGATAACGTCTGATGTGTCTCAGTATACAGGTTGTCACCAAGTGACCTAATGCAGTTCTGTGAGGTTTACAAAATGATTAACTATGGTTCCCACCAGTTACAATAGGAAGAGCAGCTCTGGAGCACAACATGCTGCTCCAACATTCAATGCCCTGTCAGCTCAATGAGGGCTGTATAATAACTCATAATGACCTTGTAAAAATCATTAAAACATTTCTGTGCTCAGAAGATAAATGTGTGCTTTCTGCTCCTTTCTCTCTAGGGGTTTGGCAGTCCATCTGGTGAATTTTGGCTGGGGAACGAGTTTATATTTGCAATAACCAGCCAAAGGCAGTACTCGCTGAGGATCGACTTAATGGACTGGGAAGGCAATCATGCACATTCACAGTATGACAGATTCCACATAGGAAATGAAAAGCAGAATTACAGGTAAGAACCGTGATGGTGTGAGCGAGTTTTATATCAGTCCGCAGAGCTGTCCAGCGCGTTCGCATAATTGCTTCAATAAACCGAGAAACCTCGAGAGGAACGAGCGGTACAGGAGAGAAACTCATCACATGTACATGACATAACTCACAGAACAAAGCAAACAGAACTCAGCTCGTAAAGAGACAGGGGCAGGATGAAAGTGCACATCCTAATCTCATCATAGAGGCACTTACACAGGCAGAGCAGTAGAATTGGGGAGTAGTGATGAGCGGCAGGTGCCATATTCGATTTCGACGAAATTCGCGAATATTCGAATGAATATTCGTTTCATATTCGTCGAAATCGAATATTCGGCATTTTTTCTAGTTATCGCGATTAACATGCGATTTAAATAATCGCATATTGCGATTTGTACTTAAGGCTACTTTCCTATTGGTTTCATATCTAGAATTAGCGAGGATGACGAATATGACGAATGTATTCGTCTATTCCTCAAAACGAAGATAACGAAGTATTCTACATCTTCGTTTTAGCTACCTATTCGTCAACCTCGCTAATTCTAGCAATCAAATAGGAAGGTTGACTTACCAGACAGCTGTGTTAAATTCGCTATGCGATTTTTTTTTTTAATACAATAATTATATTACTTGATAAAATTATTATAAGTATTCTATTTATTAAAAAAATAATAAAAAAATCGCATAGCGTAATTTAACACAGCTGTCTGGTAAGTCAACCTTCCTATTTGATTGCTAGAATTAGCGAAGTTGACGAATAGGTTGCTAAAGCGAAGATGTAGAATACTCCGTTATCTTCGTTTTGAGGAATATGACGAATACATTCGTCATATTCGCCATCCTCGCTAATTCTACCAAGCCAACCATAACTTCTGTGCTCATGGAGCGTCCCCATCACCATGGGAACGTCTCCATATACTAAAATGTACTGTCGGATTTGAGGAATTACGTTGAAATCGCAATGCGATTAATTCAAGTTATATTAATCGCATTGCGATTTCAACTTGGAGCTGGGTTTATAATGGGTCAGCTTGCTAGAATTAACGAAGTTAACGAATATGGAATATAGCAGCAGTGCTAAGTTGAAATCGCAATGCGATTAATTTAACTTAAAGTATTCGCATTGCGATTCCATCTTAGAGCGGAGTTCCTAATGGTTGTATTGCTAGAATATAATTGAAGATTGAGAATATAGCGCTATGTTCTCAATCTTCGTTATATTCTAGCAATACAACCATTAGGAACCCAGCTCTAAGTTCAATTCGCAATGCGATTAATATAACCTGTATTACTCGCATTGCGATTACAACTTTACGAAGACTGAATTCCCAATCTTCGTTATATTTTAGCAATACAACCATTAGGAACCCAGTTCTAAGTTGAATTCGCAATGCGAACATATACTCGCATTGCGAATTAAACAGAGCTGGGTTCCTAAATTTTGTTAGTTCTAGATAGCCATAGCCAAACAATAGTGAAGTAAGGGCTCTTTCACACTGGCGTTTTATCTTTCTGTCCTAGAGTTCCGTCCTCGGGGCTCTAGGACGGAAAGATACTGATCAGGATAATCCCAATGCATCCTGAATGGAGAGAAATCCGTTCAGGATGCGTCTGGATATCTTCCGTTCAGTACTGAGACTTTTTTGCCGTAGCAAAATCTGGAGCATGATGCAGATTTTCTCCGGACCCAAATCCTGAAGGCATGCCGGAAAGAAGGATCCGGAATTAATGGCCATTGAAAAGCATTTATCCAGATCCGGCTTTAAGCTAAACGTCATTTAGGCACATCGCCGGATCCGACGTTTAGCTTTTGTGAATGGTCACCATAGCAGCCAGGGCGCTAAAGTCCCGGCTGCCATGGTAAAGCGTAGTGGGGAGGCAGGGGAGAAGTATACTTACCATCTGTGCGGCTCCCGAGTCCCGGGGCCCTCCACAATGAATGATGTCAGAGCGCCCCATGAGCATGGATCACATGATCCATGCGCGTATGGCTCTCTGACGTCATTGTGGAGCACCCGGAGCCGCACGGACTGTAAGTATCTGCTCCCCGGCTCCCCACTACTACTATGGCAGCCGGGACTTTGGTAGAGTCCTGGCTGCCATGATTACCTAAAAGCATATTGAAGATTGATCAGTATTCCAATGCTTTCTGTTGTCTTGCGTTGTGACGGATCCGGCGGGCATTTCTTGCGACGGAAGTGCACGCCGGATCCTCACAAGGCAAGTGTGAAAGAGGCCTAAGTTGCATATACCCCAATGCAAGAATATTACTTTGCATACTTTATTTTTTAAGTACATGTCTCTCTTAAAGGGGTGGTCACTCTTAAAGGGCAATGCCGGGTCATCATCAGCTAGGAGATGGCCAAAAAGCACCGTAAAGGGATGCAGAAAATGGAGGAGCTACTTTCCCAACTCACAATGTTCCCATAGAGGCCTTTTTATTTTGTTAATAAATAGTTTTTCTGAGTTATAACAGCGTGATTTCAGTTTTTATAATGTTATGTTATGGTGTAATTCTTACTGATAACTTTATTTATTCTAAGGCCCCACCATTAACAAAGACTGCTGCTATTATCCTCACCACTATGAGTTCTGTGTAGGCCTTATACTACCAAATTTCCATGTACCTGCGGCTGCTGTATGTCATCATACTGATGAGTTTTGGATGGAAAAAATTGCCTTAATGTAACCAGAGTTGTTAAAATAAAACAGAAAACCAAAAATGATTTAAAACCAAACCAAACTTTATAAATAAAATAAAAAAAATTGTTTAAAGAAACATAAAATAAAAATTAAATAAAACTAAGGCAGGGCTTTCAGGACATCATGCTGGTTGATCAGCTCCGTTATGGCCTTCTGATGCCACTCCTCCATGGCCTTCATTTCTTTGCTGATCTTCAGCTGCAAAGCCCTCATCCGCCTGGAGTGCTCCCGCTGCAGCAATATTATTTTTTTTCATGTCTTTTATTACTGTACAAAAAAATAATATATTAAAAATCAGATTAAATAACTTTTATTGATTAGTGTATAAAGGAGCTGGCCATTAAAATCACAATCAGTTATATAGTTCTTTACTTAGGAATATTTCAATAGAGTATTTTATTTAAAATATTTGTGGGATCAGTTGACTGTTTGATTGGTACTATTTTGGGGTGCATACGTCTTTTTGATCGCTTGGGTTTGGAATTTATGTCATGGAGCGTTACAAAATATGTATACTGTATAAAATATGTCTGTTTTTGACAGTTTTAAAAGAAAATATTTGTATGGGATTTGCCAAAGGGGTAAGAACACGCTATATTGTTATAGAGCTGCTTTTTACGGATGCGGCTATACCAATTATGTGCACTATATTATTTATGTAATTTTTAGATTACATAAATGAATATATATGAGAAGACGATTTCTAATTTATTCTTCTTTAAAAAAAATTTTTAGTCTTTTTGTCTTTCAATTTTTAAATTTTGTTTTATGTATCTATTTTCTTTTTATCAAAAACCATCTGCATAGTCTATTGTAATACACTGTATAGTCAGTGCCACACTTACACTAAGGCTGATCAGACCTCAGGGTCTGATCGGCCTTAAGTAAATAGCAACTAGGACGCCATTTGTAAGGCGTCCGGGTGCCATGGAAACCATCTTGCCGTTGCGGAAGCAGCAGCGGCAAGATGGAAAGAAGAAGGAGCTTTCTTCCTCTCAACCACATAGATGTCGCTGGCCTGAAACAGGCTTTTTTTAAAGTGCTGCGCTACGATTGGTTAGTCTGCAGAGACAAAACAATCAGAGTGCTTACTAGCAAGGAACACTCTGATTGGTCCCTTGCCGGCTTACCACTTGTGTCTGCTCCTGGGGAGCTGTGACTCCGGGGCTGTGACACTTTATAGTGTCACAGCCCCAGGAGCTGAATTTGGGCGTGGCCGTACATCAAAATGCAGCAAGTCACTTGTTATTTGGTCGTACAGTTATGTCAGAAAGCATGAAGGGGTTAAAGGATAAAGATTTAACATGTTTGTTATGGTTTTCTGGAAGAAACTGACACCAGTGACTGAGTTAAAACACCCACAACACATATTATTTACCCTCCTGGCGGGGGTGGTCACAAGCTCCTCCTCCTCCTCATTCTCCTCATGAGAACCGGGATGGTCTGAGGGTCCGGCATCCTCATGCTGTGGGGTAGGGGCAGAGGGTCCTGCCTGCTCCTGCTCCTCCTCCTCCGACACCTCCTCCTCCACCACCACTGCCTTTTTGAAGGCCTGCGGCGGACTGAGGGACGGGATCACCTATAATGGCAAAATTTTCTTAAGTTATTAAAACCTCGTAAAGCATAACTGTACCTATACATTACAGAGTGTTGCTGAAAGATACAAGAGTCATGTAAGCATTGTACCTGGGCAGATTTTGTTCCGTATCTCAGTGATCCGATCCTGGTGTCTCCTCTTCAGGTCGGACCACTTTTTATAATGGCCATCCTTTTGTGTGTGACATTGTGGTCACGGTATAGTTCATAACCGATCCTCCTCAGGATCCGCTGCTTGTCCACGCGGGACCTGGTGGTGTCATACTTCATCTCAAGCATTCGCTGCAGGATAAAAATGCAACCATATAATCCCAAATTTGTCAAATAAAAGTATTAGAAATGAATGTCATCATCTCAACACAACAAAAAATGTTTCAGTGTTTGAAAGTAAAACATTAGATTTAACGTTACAGTTATACAATCGAATTATATTTAAATTGTATGTGTGTGTAGTATGAGCAATCGGATATTGGCCATCTGAGGAGAGATGTACCCGTCTAGTGAGGTAACGGTACAGTATGGGGTGTACAGCTGGTCCGCCTCCACATGGTGCACCCTGGGTAACGCTAAATGAACCAGCAAATAATGGCGGTCAAACATTACTTCTCCTAACCAACCAGACGCATATTAGAATCCAAAGACTATGTGTGTGTGTGGAGGGATATACACTGTGGGGTATACGGTGTGGAGTATACGATGTGGGGTATGCACTGTGAGGCAGGAAAATGGATGTGCATTGTGCATATGAGAGATGTTTCTCAGCTGTCCAATGTGTCCATACATACATGCTACCAGACATAGTGGTGTGATGTCTTAACAGTACTTAGTGCACCTATCATTAACCCCTTCACGCCCAATGACATAGCTGTACGTCATCTGGCGGTTGTGGCACTCTTTGGAGGTGCGCTACTGGAGGTCGGGTTCCCACCCCTTAGTATCAAGAAGGAAATAAACTCCAGTTTATGCGTTGAAGATAAGTTTCTTTTAATCAGAAGTGCGGTAAATCATATACATGCGTGTGACGTTTCGGCCACAATACGGCCTTCATCAGACTGATACCGCTCTGAGGACTGTTTGGAAAAATGGGCGTGTTGGTAGCAAAAGTAGACCACTGTCTATGTAGATATGCGGACGCAGGCCTTCCCTGCTATCGGGTCCCCATTACAGCAGCACGGTGACCCGATAGCCACCGCTCCCGCCGCCCAATTACACGCAAAAGCCGCAAACCGCAGGTCTGAATTGACCCCCGGCACATTGTCCCAAGGTGCCTGCTGATTGATTTCAGCAGGCACCCAGTTCTGATCACTGCCCGCCGCGTAGCGGTGATCGGAACTATACATGATGTACCGTTGTGTCATGTGTCCTTAAGGGTTACAAACCCGTAAAAATGGCGTGGCATTGCTTTTATTTTGCAATTTTTGGACATTTTGCATTTTGTTTGGCTTCCCAATACATCTTATGCAATATTAAATGGCGGAGTTAGAAAGTACAACTTGTCCCGCAAAAAACAAGCCCTCATATGGCTATGTGAACAGGCAAATAAAAAAGTGATGGCTCTTTGAAGGCAGTGAGCGAAATAAGAGGCTAACAAAAAAAAACTCTGGCTTTGACAGGGTTAATATGCCCTGAAGCAAGAAAAATGAGAATTTGTATAAATACATTGGAATAACAAGCCTGTGATATGTAATACAGTGCTGTAATGTGGAATTACTTACAGTAATCAGGAGATCTTCCTCGACTTCTTTAAAATTGCTTGAGACCATTTTCATGCGCGTCACACACGAGTAATGCACTGCGATTCAACCTTCCTCCTGTCAACAAACTCGCAAGACAAAGCCACGCCCGTATAGGCTCACACGAATATTTCAATGCGATTCTCGCGATAGAAACACCATGTGCATATTGCGAATGCAACTTAGCCAACTTCCTATTGGTTGTCTTGATGGAATGAAGGATTATTGACAATATACCCCGCTGTAAGTTAGATGCGCAATGCGAGTAAACTTACTCAAATTACTCGCATTGCGCATCCAACTTAGTTCTGTGTATAGGCAACGTCCTAACAATGGTTGGCTTGCTAGAATAAACGAATATGACGAATACGAATATAGCGCGATATTCTCTATATTCGTTAAGTCTAGCAAACAACCAATAGGAATGTTGCCTATACACAGAAAATAAGTTGGATGCGCAATGCGAGTAATTTAAGTAAGTTTACTCGCATTGCGCATCCAACTAGACAACTTTCCGATTGGCAATAGTAGTTGCCGCCGCCTATGCCTAAAGCCTATTCCACGCTCTAAGTTGGATGCGCAATGCGAGTAATTTAAGTAAGTTTACTCGCATTGCGCATCCAACTTAGACAACTTTCCGATTGGCAATAGTAGTTGCCGCCGCCTATGCCTAAAGCCTATTCCACGCTCTAAGTTGGATGCGCAATGCGAGTAATTTAAGTAAGTTTACTCGCATTGCGCATCCAACTTAGACAACTTTCCGATTGGCAATAGTAATGCCTAAAGCCTATTCCACGCTCTAAGTTGGATGCGCAATGCGAGTAAACTTACGTAAATTACTCGCATTGCGCATCCAACTTAGTTGCCTTGCTTGCTAGATTTAACGAATATAACGAATACGAATATAGCGCTATATTCTGTATATTCGTTAATTCTCGCAACCCAAGTACCCTCGCCCCTACCATTAGGATTTTGACTATACACAAAGTTGGACGCGCAATGCGAGTGATTTTAGTAAGTTTACTCGCATTGCGCATCCAACTTTTACCATGGTCTAGATAACCGTGATTCTCAAATCCGACAGTACATTCTAGCATGGAGGCGTTCCCATGGTGATGGGGACGCTCCATGCGCAGAGGAAGTTGGCACTCGGCAGACGGGCACTGACTGGAGCGGGAGGGGAGCATGGAGTCCTCGGACATGTAAGAATAAATGCTTTTGGGAAGTGGGAGGGAACAACTTTAAAAAAAAAAAAAAAAAAAAAAGCGAATATTCGAATTTGCGAATATATAGCATTATATTCGAAATATTCGCGAATTAGCGAAGTGCCGATATTCGCGATTTAAATTCGCTATTCGAATATTCGCGCTCAACACTATTGGGGAGGCATGCAGGTCACCATCTGTCCCCTCCTCCAGCAAATAGGTGGAGCGGATTTTATTTTATTTTTTCCATTGAAAAACATTTTCTCCATAGAAAAAGGTGTGTGTGTTTTTTATGGGGGACTTTGACATGTGATCCTCTGATCACCTCTATAATACACTGTTCTACTTATGTAGTGCAGTGTATTATGCTTTCAGTAGAAAACCAACAGGAAATCTATTAGGCTGCATTCTTGGACCCCCGTGAAGACATTGGCACACAGCGATCTTAGTTGCAGCAGTGCCGATAGGGTGACAGGGGAGTTCCCTCTCTTTGAAATCACTTAGATGCCGCAGTCGCTATTGACAGTGGCTTCTAAAATGCTAAACCAGGGATTGGCAAACTGCGGCTCTCCAGCTGTTGTAAAACTACAGTTCCCACCATGCCCTGCTGTAGGCTGATAGCTGTTGGCAGTCTTTGCATGCTGGGAGTTGTAGTTTTGCAACATTTAGAGAGCCGCAGTTTGCCCATCCCAGGGCTAAATAGTCAGGAACACCACTTCTACGTAACCAGGCCATTAGAGCAGGAGCCTGGCTGTCATAAGCTGAGCTCCTGTTCTTTGCTGTACTGGAGAGTCGTGTTGCGCTTAGACCCCAAAAAGGCCCCTTAATGACTGGTGTAACGGCGGTCATTAAGGGGTTAAATAATAGACTCTGCAAAACCGTTATATGTGCCCATAGACGTGTATTAGGATGGAGCAAAACGTAATGCCTCTTAAAGACTTCCATTTTACATTTGTTCTTAACGTCCGTTATATTCCGTTATAACTCTGTTATAACCCTATAATAGAATTTAAAACGCCAGTGCGAAGTGCGTGTTCTGTTTTTAATAGCATTTTCGCATGCTATTTTTTTATCAATGTATTTTCCCCCATACTGGTCTATAGGGAAAATAACAATACAGGGGGGTACATTCTTATAAAAAAAAAAAATTGCAAGCCATGCAGTACAATAAAAATGGAATTTAAAAATGTCAATTGCTGAACACACTATATGACAATAATGCCTTTAAAATCTTTAAAATCTACAAAAACCACTAACCAAGTCACTCATTTTTTGTATAAAGCAAAGCTGTGTGTGGCATCATCCGAGGAGAGGAGAAGCGTCTGCTCATATTCCTAGTGATTCCCTGACCTGCGGTCGGCTCTACAAGCCTCTTCACAGTGTCAGACATGACTACATCAATTGTAGCTTAAAAGGCGGTCAAATCCCCCAGCCCTCATGTCACATACCCCTACTTATCTGATGCAAAGCTCTTTCTTCGAGGTATCAAGTAACAGTCACTTGAAAACCAATAAGCCATTTCCATCTTGAAGGGTTTACATCTCCCCTTTAATAATGTCGACTTTAAAGACAATTTATTCTGCCAGCTATTCTCATACATGACTTTCCCCCATGAAAAGGTTACTATAGGGACCCAAATCTCTAGGCGTCTATGAAGGAGTCATTTTTTTTCTTCTCATGCCTGAAGTCCTAATGGTCTTAAAAATGATGGCTTAGGAAATCATGGCACGTCAGAAACCTGGATGTGAATTTATAAGCATCTCCTCCTTTGAACTGGGATTTTTTTTTTCCGGCCAGTTACTAAGAAACTGATGTAAAGAATCTTTGGGGGTCGTTGGTGCAAACAAGACGGATGAAAAGCTGGCAGAGTTGTGAGCATGGTGATCATATCGCACGGCCGCTGCTTACTTCATGATATTGTGCAGCATGGATGTCCTGCATACGGGAAACATGTGGAATATTGTATTCTACGAAATAGTAGGCGGTGGAAAGTTTGCCACCAGGGGAGTAACTACCATAGCGCAGACCATGTGACTGCTATGGGGCCCAGGGTAAGAGAGGGCCCACTTGGGATCATCCCCTCTTCTACTGGGGGTGGAAACTTGGTCAGAACTCTACATCTAAAGCAGGGATGCTCAACCTGCGGCCCTCCAGCTGTTGTAAAACTACAACTCCCATCATGCTCGGCTGTAGGCCGATAGCTGTAGGCTTTCCAGGCATGCTGGGAATTGTAGTTTTGCAACAGCTGGAGGGCCGCAGGTTGGGCATCACTGCTCTAAAGGAACAACTTTTAGCAAATGAAGCAGTGGAAAAATGGCCCAAGGGTCATTGAAAAGTGTTTAGACATTGATAGCTTAGGATAGACCATTACATAGGATCATTGGGGTCCAACCCCGAGACCCTCACTGACTTTTCCTTGGGCTGCGGCTAAGTCTATTCACACGGGTAGAGTGGTGCTCCACTGCAGACCTAGGCAGGGTTGCACCCTGTGGACATTGTTGTGCTGGACACTATGCTGGACAGACTTTTTTTTGCTGACTGGGGGATGCCCCGGGGTCAGACCCCAACAAATCATACATTGATAGGCGGATTTCAGTTTTAGCAATGCGTAATCCTCTTTTAATCTAGTTATGCTTAGTCCACACTAGCTGTGTATGAGAAATAACTAATTAGCAGTAGTCATTTTTCAGCAGCTATTAAAGGGCTTTTCCGAGATTTTAATACTGATGATCTATCCTCTAGATAGGTCATCAGTATCTGATCAGCGGGGGTCTGATGCTCAGGACCCCCGCCAATCAGCTGTTTGAGAAAGCACCGGCGCGCCTGTGAGTGCTGTGGCCTTCTCGCATCTTACCAAGCACAGCGCCGTACATAGTATAGTGGCTGTGCTTGGTATTGCGCTCAATGCCATTGAAATGAAGGGTGCAGAGCACGAAACCAAGCACAGCTACTATGCAATGTACAATGTAACCACAAGAAGGCCACAGCACTCACACGAGCACCGGTGCCTTCTCAAACACCTGTTCGGCAGGGGTCCCGGTTGTCAGACCCTCACCTATCAGATGGCCCCCATTCCCCCTCCCTTCCTCTTCCCTTTCATTGATAGTTCCTGATAGGGCACAACTACGTGCAACTGCAACGTGACAGTCGCAGAAAAATCCATCTTGAATAGACGTCGTGTCGCAGCATGTCGCAATGAGACACCATAGACTACTATTATAAAAATTGTCGTCGACATTAATGCAACAAAATGTTGCGTGACAAATGTCGTCCTGTAGACCTAGCCTTATGTCTTATAGTGAATTCAATGCACCAACATGATTGGCTCTACGGGGAAAATCTAAAAAAAGAATGTTTTAATACAGCGGAGGGGATGTATTAAGGCTAGTGTTTGATATGTCAGTCTTACCCTGGAGTGAAATTCATCAAATTAATAAGAGGCAGTCTTTGGCATCTTGGACTGTCTTAAAGACAGAGAGTAATGTCTCTGGCTGCTATGGTCAGCTTTAGGTTGGCCCTAGAATATGCAGCATTTCTGTCTATGCCTTGTATGCCATGATAAGTCTGTCAGATAGTTCTGGGTCTTGCGTCTTCCGGATTAGCTTTGCCCAATTTTGTTGGTCTTGTCTGTGAAGGTTCTCATTCATCCAGGTCATGATATATCAGAAGTAATAGTTCAGAGCAACTGGATTTTTTTTTTCTGCTGAAGATGTGTCTCTGGTTATCGGACTGGCTTTCTCAATCTGGATGACTTGTACTTTTTTTTAGTGCTTTTGACAGGTGAGAAAAGTTAATCATTTTATTTTTCTACAACAAAACACATCTATTGTCTGCCACTTACAGTGCTGTTCTAACACCTCTTTAGAGGCGTTTTAATCACACCTTATTACTTTAGTTATGCAAATGCAATCAAAGTCTTACCTCAATGAGATCCTTTATGAAACTGTACAATACATATTGTGAAATCACTGTAGGTGAAGCTAGTTTAAGGGGTTGTGCAGTGATAAATATTTATGACCTATCCTCAGGTATCTCAGCTCCAACCACTTTTCTCCATTCTCCTGTTCACTCCAGATTTGGCTTGACAAAGGCCTATATGTATCCGAAACATTGCTTAAAAGAATCTGGATTTTTTTTTATACATGCTGAGACTTTCATTATCTAATAAATGTAACTCACTTTGCATCAAAAAGTGTGCAGAAAATTATATCAGCGATTGGGCTGAAGAGCCCTTTCTTGCGAGCACCTTCGAATCACAAGGTGTGCAGTACCATTGCTATTTGGACTATCCTCAGGAAAGGTCATCAATATCTGATCGGCAGGGGTCTGACACTCGGCACCCCAGCCGATCAGCTGTTTGAAGAAGAGGTGGCGCTCCATGGCACTGCCATTACGCCAGTCATTAAGGGGCCTTTTTGGGGTCTAAGCGCAACACGACTCTCCAGTGCAGCAAAAAACAGGAGCTCAGCCCTCTTATGACAGCCAGGCTCCTGCTCTAATGGCCTGGTTATGTAGAAGCAGTGTTCCTGACTGTTTATTTAGCTCCTTAGAAGCCACTGTCAATAGCGACTGTGGCATCTAAGTGGTTTCAAAGGGAGGGAACTCCCCTGTCACCCTATAGGCACTGCTGCAACTGAGATCGCTGTGTGCCAATGTCTTCACGGGGGTCCTCAGCTGATTGCCAGGGGTGCAGGTGTCGGACCACCGCCAATCAGATATTGATGACCTATCCTGAGGATAGGTCATCGATACATATTGCTGCACAACCCCTTTAACAAACCTATCTCTTCAGCTATGGGAAAGTCCACTAGAGTAACCTGCCAGGTATCTGCATTGTAATGTGTATGGCCAACCTTACTCAACATGGTAAGAAGGTGAGATGAGAAATATACCTATTTAAAGAGACCAACATTTCCGAAGCCTTTAGATCCATCTAGACATTTAGGAAACACTGAGACTTTGCTGGTCCAGTTACTTACCATTTTAAAGATTTTTGTTTTTCGCCTCGGATTCAGGGGCTCATCTAAAAGCCGAGGAACATCCACAGTGTATTGACACAGATGCCTTGGCGTCTATATAAATACACGTTGTACACATATACATGCCAACTACTCTCCTGGGTCTTACAGACCATGGATGCCAGTGGACAGAATGTGTTTTTGCTGGAGCCGTTTCTGCGATATTTCTATTATTTTTACATAGAAGAATTTGTTTTAATTACTAATGGGCATAAACTCAAAAGACTAAAGTTTGGATAAACAATTTCCTCCAACTTATCACAATAAACCCCTCGTATAACATCTTAGCTGAAGGCTGACCAACTTGACCCAAAAAATGTTTCTTTATGAACTCACGCTGTTTGTTACATCAGTTTTCCGGTTATGTGTATTCATTTACTGTGATTTTTCTGTTAGCTATAAAAATCTCAGGATTAAGATCTAAGCTTTGGTTGGAAATCCAACTGGAGCAGCGTGAGATGTGGGATCTGGAGAAAGTAGGACATATGCTTTAAATGTGTAATATTGGATAGATTGTTTCTTATGTTGCAATTGTAATGTACTTACCGGCTCGGCTCCTGGGTGGCGGCATCTTCATCGCCGTGCCATTGCCAGGGAGACGCATCTGTTTCATATTGGATAGGACGCCTCAATGAGGTCACGTGGACACCAAGCCAATCAGCTACTGCACCAGCTTTCTGTGAGTGCTGAGGTCAATACTGGTCCATGTGAGGCCCCGGCCCAATCGGATTCAGCGTCAGCGCCCCAGGCTGGTGGTATGCGGCATAAATAAACAGGATACTGCTGTGGCCCATTTGCCTGTGTTTAGTTGTTCTAACTCACTATCTACCTTAACTCTCTGTGGACTTCTGGACCTCTGACCCTTGACTGTATAGGACTACAATTTTGGACTTCTGATTCGACTTTTGATCCACACTCATGGTATTGACCTTGGCTTTTACTGACTCTGTGTGTGTCCTTGTTTGGTCTGACTTTTCCCTCTGGTTCTGATTACTGTTTGCTTCTTGTTTTAGCGTTTGTCTTCTGCTTTGGTCTTCATTGTTGCTCCTGTTTCAGTCCTGGTTCTGTCTGACCTTCCTTTTGTCCCGTGGACCTAGCAGGATAGGGACTGCCATCCAGTTGGGGGCCACTGTTTAGGGCAGATCATCTAAGTAGGCAGGGGCAGTGGTTGGTTGGAGACTAGGGGGTGCACTATTCCCTACCTTTTGTTACTATACGTGCCAGCAATATTGCTTAGAGCTTAGATAGTTATGCGCAATGTCTTTGTGGATATTATCCCTTACAACGTTTAGTCATTTGTGCTGCAGATCTTTCCATCTCCCTGATTCACTAACAGGAAGTTATCATGGAATGGCATGCTATAGATACAGTGGAGATGCAGCCCGGTCACTGGTCACTGTTTCTTCTATGATACTTATTCATTGATACTATACTATTCATTATTTACAGAGAATCCCGACTACTTACTAGTGGTTGTGCAGGATATTGCAGCTTCGTTACTGTTTGTTACATCATTTTTCCAGTTATATGTATTCATTTATTGTGATTTTCTGTTAGTTATTATAAAAATCTCAGGCTTAAGAGTGAAGGTTTGGTTGCAAATCCAGTTGAAGTAGCATGAGAATTGGGTTCTGAACAAAAAAGGAAATATGCTTTAAATTTTCAATATTGATATGTTGTTTGTTATGTTGAAATATTACATAAACGGGCTCAGAGCTCAGATAATAATGTGCAGTACCTTTCTGGATATTTCTCCTCACAAAGCAAAGGAATTTGTGCTGCAATCCCTTCATCTTCCTGATTCACAAAGAAAGTTATCATCAACTGGCATGTTAGAGATACAGTGGAGATGCAGCCCGGTCACTGGTCACTGTTTCTTCTATGATACCTATTCACTGATGCTATACTACAGTGTGCCCCATACTTAATAGTGGTTATGCAGGATATTGCAGCTTTTTCCCATTCCTATTAATATTGTGAACCCAGAAATCCACTTTAACCCCTTCCAGCTTTGTGCCATACATTTACAGCCCTGCAGGAAGATAGTTAGAGCTCAGAAGCTGAACCTGTGCTATCTGCAGTGGAAGCCAGCTATAATGCCCAGTCAAGCTTCCATTGCGATGGCCAAGACGGTGAGCTCTGATTCAGGCCATTTAATCCCTAAGAGTTTTAAATAAATTCAATGAAACAACTATGGAGTCATTATGCGCCGAGATGATTTCCATGAGGGGTGTAGATTCCAAAATAAGATTTTTTTGGGGGGGTTGTCTCTTATGTTTTGGCACCTTGAGGCTTCTGCAAACCTAAAAAGGTACTTAAACAACATCCCAACAAAAAGGATGAAGAATCCACAAGGTGCTCCTTCTCCTGAACATACTAGGTAGCATACTAGGACAACATATTAGATATTTATAAAAACTGCAGATAAATACTGAGTTTGATCAAAAATATAGAGATGAGCAAAGTTTGGGAAAATTCAATTCGGCTGCATCGCCAAATTTTACAAAAAAAATTGCTTTGTTACAAATGACTTCTACTGCTTTTTTGTAAGTAGCGGGTGCAATGACGGGGAGCTGCGATAGCGCCGTTCCCCATCATTTTTTCCCTTAGATGCCGCGTTCATACTTGATCGCGGCGTGGTGACATCATACAGCACCACACATGGGATTTCAGCCGAGATCTTCGGCAAGCAAATGAAAGAGGTAAGTATGATTTTTTTTTTACACTATTTCAGGTTAAATTGATTTACTACCACGAAGCACAAGGAAATGTGGCTTCGCGGTGATTCAAATTTATCCTTAAAATCAGATCGAATTCCACTTCGTTGGATTCAATTCAAACATCTCTAATTAAAAATATTGATTACATTTGAAATTCTGGGGGAAGAAAATAATATTTTTTTTATTTCACCTCCACTTTGCTTTAACCCCTTCAGGACATGTATGGAAAAAATCTGTTCTTCAAACACGACGCCTATCCAGAAGCTGAGCAGGCACCATTGGCGCAGAGTGACTGCTGTTTAACATAGCAGACACCCGGAGGCAATGTTCATAATGAAGATCACAGGCATTTAACCCCACAGATGCCGTGATTAATTGTGACTACGGCATCAAAGTGTCCTTTCCCTGGAAACACTGCACTCTCGGGATCCAAACGGCATGGAGACCAAGGGAGCTGCTCAGTTGCTGTGGCAGCTTCGACCCCTCTAAAAGATCTGAGGACTGCCATAGCAATGTTCCTATGGAGTTCTGCCTGTGGCAGGGCTCCTTAGGGACATAGCGAACCCTCTATAGATTGCAATGGTAATTCATTTAATTCTATGGGAGAAGGGATTGGATGATTACATGTTCAAGTCCCGTAGGGAGCCTGGAAAGACAGCCATCAGCTGCTGCAACCATAAAGAGAATAAATGGAGGTGACTTTGCGTGTGTGCCGCTCTCTCTAGTGATACTGTAGCTGTGGAAATGGCTGAGCACGCATGCTAGCTCTCCATCCATTCTCCACCTGGATGTGTGAGGTCAAATCTGCATTAATTCTACCCTGAATATCGCGGCTGCCTCTCCAGGTGGGTCAGGGGGCCCTCTTTCTCCACATAGGCGTGGGTCTCAGATGCTGGGCTAACATCTATTGGAACTTTATGTCGTATTTAAATATGACAGGGGACATACAGATCTCTTTTTTGATTACTGAGCCGTTTGTCTCCTGCTGTCACATTACAACAGTGTTATGCCCATTCAGTCTATGACACTTTACCAGAGATTTACCTTGAATCTCATGGACCCCAATGCACCCATGTGCCATTAATATGTGTTACAGGCATCTTTGGGCATCAAGTGTGACGGCTACCTCTGCACCCCTTATAGAAACCCCCTTTCCTATCTTTATTCCCTCCATTCTTTATAACCTGTTACACCGGCTGTGTCTTAACCGCTTCAGTACCGCCGTACGCAGGATTGCGTCCTGCGGGCGGTCCTGTTCTTCTGATCGGACGCGCCGGGGCGTCATCTCGCGAGACGCGAGACTTCCTGTGAACGCGCGCGCGGGCGCGCGTTCACAGCGTCTGGCGTCTGAAGAGTTGTACTACAGCCTGCCAGCGATGATCAATCGCTGGCAGGCTGTAGATGCGATATAAATCGCATCAAACAGCTATATCAGACGCTGTTTTATGAACAGCGTCTGATATAGCTGCTACCTGGTCCTCTGGTGGTCCCATTTTCTGGGATCGACCACCAGAGGACCAGGTAACTACAGTAAAGTTGCACCAAACACTACACTAACCCCCCCACCCCCTCACCTATTAACCCCTTGATCACCCCATCTAGACCCCTGATCACCCCCTGTCATTGATCACACCCCTTGTAAGGCTCCATTCAGGCGTCCATATGTGTTTTGCGGATCCGTGGATTCACAGATCCGTGGATTCACGGATCCGCGGATCCGATCCGCGGATCCGATCCGCAGATCCTCAAAACACGGACACCGGCAATGTGCTTTCCGCATTTTGCAGATCCGCACATTGCCAGAACTATATAGAAAATGCTTTTTCTTGTCCGCAGTTGCGGACAAGAATAGGACATGTTCTATATTTTTGCGGAACGGAAGTGCAGACCCGGAGCGCGGATCCGTAATTCCGGATCCGAGCGGGACAAGTCTGTCCCCATAGAAATGAATGGGTCCGCAATTCCGTTCCGCAAACAGAATTGCGGACGTGTGAATGGGGCATAAGGGTCCCCTATCACCACCAGTTAGTTAGCTACTTGTTAGGTAGCTAGCGCCCAGCCCACCGCACCGCAGTCACTGATTTTGGCAGAGATTTATTCATCCACATTGATCGATGCGAATGAAGAAATCTGTGCCGTTCATTTTTTTTTTTCAGCGCAGAGGCTGAACGGAAAAAATCTCATTACCCGTATGCTCAATATACGGAGAATCGCAGAAACTCCTAATGCTGGCCATACGTGTAATGATTGCGGAGACCCTCAAATGCCAGAGCAGTACAAAAACCCCACATGTGACCCCATTTTAGAAAGAAGACACCCCAAGGTATTCCGTGAGGGGTATGGTGAGTTCATGCAAAATTTTATTTTTGTCACAAGTTAGTGGAATATGAGACTGTAAAAAAAAAAAAAAAAACAATTTCCGCTAACTTGTGCCAAATTTTTTTTTCTGTGAACTCGCCATGCCCCTCACGGAATACCTTGGGGTGTCTTCTTTCCACAATGGGGTCACATGTGGGGTATTTATACTGCCCTGGCATTTTAGGAGTGCTAAAGCGTGAGAATCCAAATGCGTAAAAATGGCCTGTAAAATCCTAAAGGTACTCATTGGTTTTAGGGCCCTTTGCGCATCTTGGCTGCAAAAAGTGTCACTCATGTGGTATCGCCGTACTCAGGAGAAGTAGGGCAATGTGTTTTAGGGTGTATTTTTACATATACCCATGCTGGGTGTGAGAAATATCGCTGTAAGCGACAACTTTTTACATTTTTTATTCAAAGTTGTCAATATACAGAGATATTTCTCTCACCTAGCATGGTATATGTAAAATACACCCCAAGCACATTGCCCTACTTCTCCTGAGTACGGCGATACCACATGAGTGACACTTTTGCAGCCAAGATGCGCAAAGGCCCAAATTCAACGAGTACCTTTTAGGAGAGTATTTTACGCATTTTCTTCTCACGCTTTAGGGCCCTAAAATGCCAGGACAGTATAAATACCCACATGTCACCCCATTTTGGAAAGAAGACACCCAAGGTATTCGCTGAGGGCATAATGAGTTCATGAAAAATTAAACTTTTGTCAAAAGTTAGCGGAAAGGGAGACTTTGTGAGAAAAACAATAAAAATCAATTTCCACTAACTTGTGCCAAAAAAATATTCTATGAACTTGCCATGCCCCTCATGGAATACCTTGGGGTGTCTTCTTTCAAAATGGGGTCACATGTGGGGTATTTATACTGCCCTGGCATTTTAGGGGCCCTAAAGCGTGAGAAGAAAATGCGTAAAAATGCCCTCCTAAAAGGTACTCATTGGAATTTGGGCCCTTGCGCATCTTGGCTGCAAAAAGTGTCACACATGTGGTATCGCCGTACTCAGGAGAAGTAGGGCAATGTGTTTGAGGTGTATTTTTACATATACCCATGCTGGGTGAGAGAAATATCTCTGTAAACTGACAACTTTGAATAAAAAATGTAAAAAGTTGTCGTTTACAGCGATATTTCTCACACGCAGCATGGGTTTATGTAAAATACACCCAAAACACATTGCCCTACTTCTCCTGAGTACGGCGATACCACATGAGTGACACTTTTTGCAGCCAAGATGCGCAAAGGGCCCTAAACCAATGAGTACCTTTAGGATTTCACAGGGCATTTTTATGCATTTGGATTCTCACACTTTAGGACCCCTAAAATGCCAGGTGAGTATAAATACCCCACATGTGACCCCATTTTGGAAAGAAGACACCCCAAGGTATTCCGTGAGGGGCATGGTGAGTCCACAGAATTTTTATTTTTGCCACAAGTCAGCGGAAATAGTTTTTTTATTTTTTTTTATTTTGTTTTTACAAAGTCTCATATTCCACTAACTTGTGACAAAAATAAAATTTTACATGAACTCACCATACCCCTCACAGAATACCTTGGGGTGTCTTCTTTCCAAAATGGGGTCACATGTGGGGTATTTATACTGTCCTGGCATTTTAGGGGCCCTAAAGCGTGAGAAGAAGTCTGGAATCCAAATGCGTAAAAATGCCCTGTGAAATCCTAAAGGTACTCATTGGTTTTAGGGCCCCTTTGCGCACCCAGGCTGCAAAAAAGTGGCACACATGTGGTATCGCCGTACTCAGGAGAAGTAGGGCAATGTGTTTTGGGGTGTATTTTTATATATACCTATACTGTGTGTGAAAAATATCTCTGTAAACGACAACTTTTAAAAATTTTTATACAAAGTTGTCAGTTTACAGAGATATTTCTCTCACCCAATACCACATGTGTGACACTTTTTTGAAGCCTGAGTGCGCAAAGGGGCCCAAATTCCAACGAGTACCTTTAGATTTTACATGGCGGCTCACAATTTAGCCCCGCCCAAAATGCCAGAACAGTAAACACACCCCACAAATGACCCCTTTTCGGAAAGTAGACACCCGAGGTATTCACTGAGGGCATAGTGAAGTCCATCTGAGATTTCTTTTTTTTGCCAGAAGTTAGCAGAAATTGAAACTTTTTATTTATTTATTTTTCTCAGAAAGTGTCATTTTCCGCTAACTTGTGAAAAAAATGAAATGATACATGAACTCACCATGCCCCCGCGAATACTTTGGGGTGTCTTCTTTCTAAAATGGTGTGATTTGGGGGTATTTACTGACATCTGCACCTGAAGAAACATGACAGGCGCTCAGAAAGTCAGAGCTGCTTCAAAATGCCGAAATTCACTTTTTGCACCATAGTTTGTAAACGCTATAACTTTTACCCAAACCAATAAATATACACTTATTGGACTTTTTTTATCAAAGACATGTAGAACAATAAATTTAGAGAAAAATTTATATAGAAATGTAGTTTTTTAAAAAAAAATTACAACAGAAAGTGAAAAATGTCATTTTTTTGTAAAAATTTCGGTAATTTTTGATTAATAGCAAAAAAAGTAAAAATGTCAGCAGCAATGAAATACCACCAAATGAAAGCTCTATTAGTGAGAAGAAAAGGAGGTAAAATTCATTTGGGTGGTAAGTTGCATGACGGAGCAATAAACGGGTAAAGTAGTGTAGTGCGGAATTGTAAAAAGTGGCCTGGTCTTTAAGGGTGTTTAAGCTAGGGGGGCTGAAGTGGTTAATATCGTTTATATAGAATATCATTGCTGGGCAGTGAAGGCGGCATCTCATGGTATATCGGTGCCAGATGGCTAACCACAGTATTAAGCAGTTAAAGGGCAAACATAACTTAAGCTAAATATGCAGCAAATATGCTTAAGACGTGTGAGGATTGCTAAACAATACGATTTCTACATACCAAAAGTCATGCGGTGAAATAAAGGTCTTGTCCTTAGGAGTTTGGCAGTGGAACCGAGAACTTGGCCTGTGTCCGGGTGGTAATCAGGATTTCACTAAATGATTCACAAGTGATGCCAAGGGACCTGAAATGCGTCCAGCCGTCTGTTTACATCCTATTTAGCGGCACATAATTCGTCATGACGCATGGATTAACTCTGTGTGATGAGAAGATATTCCGGCAAATTGTGATCTGAAGCAAGCAGTATCCTCATCATTATCATCACCACAATCATCATTTCTACTATTATCTTTTGAATAACGTCCTCCTACATTAGAAGGAGCTCAGTGACCGTATAAAAGCTTCAACATCATCACGCCTGGCCCTGTCAATCAAAGTGCAGAGGGAGCAGAGCTTCTAGGTGTAATGGTAACGCCCCTGTTGCTCCTAGAGGCTCATTTGCATATATTAAAACCTTATTTTGCTCAGCAATGCGGGCACATATGAACATGGGACCAACACAGATGCCTTCAGCTGCCAAGCGCACATGTAACAGGTCAGCCAGTGTCATAGGGACAGAACTGCTGACAGATGCTCTTTAATATTGAGCTATAAATATATATATAAATAATTTTTTTTCTTCAGCTGTCATCCCCGAGGTGCATGCTGCTCTCCTGACCTGTGTATTTCGGGGTATTATAGAGTGCTGCATCTGTGGTATGCTGTATTTAAGGCGGTGATGATGGAAGGATGCAGTCACAGTTGGGATATTTCCTGTGTCATGTCTTAGGTGACATGTTCATATTACGTTACATGATGCAGCAATGGACACTGAGATGGCTGCAGCATAAATAGTAGTAAATAGTGGAAGCAAAATACACTTCTTGTGTTTAAGGCAGGTTACAGATGTAGCAGAGCTCATTGTATCGCCCTTAGTTTAACAGAAGACTTCAAATAAACTTACTGCAAGCTTCTGCCTGTTCTCGTGATCAGTGGTGGTCCCACGCTCCACATGTATTCAGAAGTCTGCCGAGGAGTCAGTTTACTAGAGTGGGAACAATATCAAGTACAGTGAAATATTTAGAAGAAAATAAAGAAAAGGTCAGCAGCAAACTAAAAAAAAAAAAAGGCATGGTTCATAGAATCACAAGAGGAACCAAGAAGAAGGGAAATAATAGAGAAAAATAAAAAGATAAGATTTATATTTGTTAGTACGTATGACGGACGCACTCTGAGGATGAAGACGATCATGAGAAGGCAAAGGGATTTGAAATATGATAGTTTATTTCAAAATTATATATTAACTAAAAAGAAATCTATCAATATTTTTTTTTCTTCACAAGAGCAGATATTAATAACAGAAAGATTGAGGATAGAGAAAAAAGGTGCATTCCCGTGTCTCAAAGGGGTCGTATTCATTTTTCCATCACATTATGCACTGCTCATATCCATGGGTTACGACCACCCTGTAATCCAGGACCATAAGAGTGTGCATAGGCAGGAATGCGCAGCAGATCCCATCGGTGGTCGTACACTATAGTAAAAGGCGCCGAACTCTCTGGTGGCCTGGATTTTAGGAATGCACATAGGCATGCCTGAGCAGTAGATCCCATCCCTGCCGCCTTGTATCTGCTCTGCAGCGGTGGCTGTAACCTCTGGAAACGAGCAGTGTATTATGTGATGGAAAAATGAATCCAGCCAGGAAAGGAGGCAATATGGAGAATCACAATGCATTAGGAAGTGCCTTGTATTAACTTTCTCTACATGATGAATGCCACTTACTGAAGTGAGACAACCCCTTTTAACTGTCAGCACTGTAAGTCAGATATAAAAGGGGATGTGCCGCACCATACAATAAGGGGTAAAAAGATTCAATTGAAACAATTTTGTACAAATTACACTAAGGCCTCTTTTACACGAGCGTGACAGATTAGGTCCGGATGCGTTGAGTGAATCTCTGACCATTTTGCAAGCAGGTTTAGTCAGTTTTGTCTGCGGTTGCGTTCACTTGTTCAATTTTTTCCGAGCAGGTGCAATGGGTTTTGATGCGTTTTTCACGCACGTGATAAAAAACTGAAGGTTTACAAATAACATCTCCTAGCAACCATCAGTGAAAAACGCATCACACCCGCACTTACTTCCAGATGCAATGGGTTTTTACTGAAGCCTCATTCACTTCTATAGGGCCAGGGCTGCGTGAAAAACACAGAATATAGAACATGCTGCGATTTTCACGCAACGCAGAACTGATGCGTGAAAAAAATGCTCATGTACACAGACCCATTGAAATGAATGAGTCAGGATTCAGTGCAGGTGCTTTGCGTTCACATCACACATTGCGCCCGTGCAGAAAACTCGCTTGCGTGAAAGGGGCCTAAGTCAGTGATACATTTGCTGAAATGTCCATGCGGCTAATGTTGGATGGGACAAATGTCAACTCAAGACCTACAAAACTGCAGCTAAAAGAACATACATCTAACACAAGGCTGCATAAGGAGAGACAAAAGAAAGGAATTAGTGAGAAAAATGAGAAAGACAAAAAAAAAAACAGATTGAAACTATTCTTTTTAGTGGAAACAATCATAATGTTAGTGATCTCAGATGGCAGCTATTAGAGCAGGCGGACGTTTGTGGCTCTGAAAAGGTTAAAGGGATTGTGCGCCTTTTAGAGGGGGGGGTTTATAAACCCCTCTTGGACAGACCTAGAAGCAAAGCGTACTTACCTGCTTCCCAGCACTGGCTCCCCACTCTTTCTTGCCCCGGCCTCAGCTGCTCCTCTGTGATTCTGTTTTGATGCCGCTGCAGTCAATTGCTGGCTGCAGCAGTGACCTGCTGAAATGGTCAAGTGACACAAGGGGAGCGGGTCACTGCTGCAGCCTGTGATTGTCTAGAGCAGCATTTAAACAGAAGTTGACATCCTAGGAGTGTAGAGGAGCTGCTGAGGCGGGGGAGAGAAGAAGCAGGGAGCCAGCGCAGCGCCAGCCAGGTAAGTATGCATCACTGTCCAAATAGGGAAGGCGGGCAGGTGCAGAACTCCTTTAGGCCATGGCTACATGTCGACATTTGTCGCAGTAATGTCTCGTGATATTTTTTGTAATGATAGTTAAAGATGCCACATGCGACTGCAACACGACAGTCGCACAAAAATCCATCCAAGTTGGATTTTAATGCGACTGTCGTGTCGCAGCATGTGACATGCCGCGGTGTGCCACCATAGACTATCGTTATAAATAATGTTACGTGACGCATGTCGCAGTGTAGTTGCAGAGGAGGCTTTAGGTCTTGAGACGCTTGTTCCGAAGGGTCTCAATGAAATTAGCAATTTTAGCATGTCAGGGGAAACACTGATAGGTATCTATCGTCTATGTTCCTATCATATTTATATGACTTTATAAGACTCTATTTTTTTGTACATTTTGCATCATGTGATTTGATGTTTTAATTACGGTAATGTGATGACAAAGGGGGCGTGACCCTTAAAACATGAAGTGGGTACTGCGTGCTGCTCCGAGGTTTGTGGACTATACTCTGGGAGTAAGCCAGCCGACACAACAAATGAAAAGTGAAGAATGAATGGCAACACAGACGGTTCTGGACTTATGTGAATATGGACTTACGTCATTTGTCTAAGGTTTTTAATATTTTTTCTGATGGAATGCTGTTCACACATGAAGAAACCTCATGTTGATGAGGTATGGAGGGTAACAGTGATCTAGCGCTGCCGGATTTGTCCTACAAGTTATTGATTTCTAATGGGTAATTTTTGCGGATTCAGCTGCATGCTGCGAAGTCCTTGTCATCTTAAGTCACAATAATGCCAAACCAACCCCCGCCCCCAACAGCAGTGTGAACAGAGCCTTGTTTGGGGTTTAGGTGCAGTGATTGGTTTCCTTGTCTGGGCAGGGAAAAGTCCTAGATATGAAAATGATTAATGACCTAATTGCTCCTGTGTGGCTTCAGCTCTCATGGCCCCCAGATGAGCCTCTAAGCCGCACTGAGTGATGTCTCCATTACATGACAAGACCAAATGGGCAACATTTATAACAGTGACAGCTCTTCAGGGTGAGAGGTGGTGCCGAGTGCTTACATTTTTGGGGGATTTGACAGACTTATATGTTTTGAGGAGACTCTTGATGGATGTGATACTATGAATGTAACTTCATAAAGACATATACATCAAATGCTGTGATAGGGAGAGCTGAGACCCGCCCCCTGAGCTGTGATAGGAAAAGCTGAGGCACGCCCCCTGAGCTGCAGCAGAAAAGACACTCCCTTGAGCTGACAGCTTTCTATAAACCTAGCAGAGCAATGAATGTGGAGATCTCTGGATCCATGTGAGGTACAGGGCTGGTTCTAGCTTTGTTAGAAAGAGGTTGTCATGTACTATATGATGTCAGATTTTTTTTTTTTTTACATTAGTCATGCGATAACCCCTTTAAGAATTTAAGAAATCCTATATTTCTAGAAACAAGTACAATATAATATAGCGATATGCTAGCAAAACTCTCAACTATCAATGGCCGCAGATAAACAGGTCTAACAGATTATCACACACTGAAATCATCTTTTTTTTGTGCCATATATCTCTGGATGTGTTGCAGCCAGAGGAGATGTAAGATCTGAGACATCGGTAGATTGGTCCTTCATGGAATTGTATCTCATTTAAATCTGAACCTTTTTTGTCTCCTACCAATTTCCTATCCTCTTGCAATCAATTGTTTTGTATTTCACTGTCCATTTACAGGGGTTTATTTTAGATGGGGTCCCTGGTGATTAGCTGATAGGTGGTGTCCCATTGCTGGGATCTCCAGTGATCTGCTATAGTCTATAGAGTAAGACGGCAACAATGACTCAGTTTCTCTGCATGCGCTACCACAGGAGAAGTTAAGAATTTCACAGTACTCATTTTTAACAGTCAGGATCGGTGCACACAATATACAGTATAGAAAAGTTTGTATGTAGATCTATTCTATATGCAGTCTATGCACTGAAGTCCAAAAGGTGGAACCTAATTTATGGAACCAAATTAGGGTAGGTTCACACCTCTGTTTAACTGATTTGGCAAGCTGCAGAGAACCGGCTGGATACTGCCACCGACAAAATTTCAGCTTTCGGAAAGACAAAGACCGTTGCATGTTTTACTGGCTAAAAGCTGGCATTTCGACGGCGGTGGACTGCAGTATCCGGATAGGCCGGATCAAGTGAACTCTGGAACCACATACCGGATCCAATTGTGAGTCTAGCTTTACACAAGTAGCGATCCTCATCTTGTAAACGACGGCAAGAAATTGTTAATGGACTTTTTCAATGGCTTTCGTGTCGTGAGATGTTTTATAACACTGGAGTTACGATCTGCTGCATCTGTATAATGGATCATACTGTAGCCAATGAATTCCATGTCGAACCCCTCCTTCCATCTGAGCTGACCCCATCATTTAAGGTGCTTGGCAATGGATTTAACAGCAGATGGCGGGTTAGTAATGACTGAAGGGTGACATTTATCGAAGTTGCTAGATATACCGATAATCTCTGCTGGTGATTTTCCCACATTTAGATGTATGTATTAATATGAAACGCCAGCCAAAACATGACAAGCAGTCAGACTAGTGGAATCACTGCAATGTTCTCCCTACGGGTCCGCTCGCTCGCTCCATGTGCATTGCCATTGTTTTGTGTAATGCTATCTGCTGGAAAACCATATCCAAGGTAACATCTCTGCAGAACAGGGCGTATTGTGTGCTCGGTGTGAAAAGTTCTTGAGAACAACCAAAGTTTTGTGACTGTTTGTAGTTCCTGCCACAAGCTACAGTGCAGCTCTATTCACATAAAAGGGAAGGGTCTCTCACTGATTACCGTATACATCATGTAAAAGCAATGTCAGACTCGGAATCTTGGGTTCACTAAAAGGAATTATAGATGAAGAGCCTACCCTCCATCTGTACACAACATATGTGTGGGCACTTTTAAAGCGGACCTGCCATCAGACTATGCCCTCCTGTTTAAGAGCAGACTAGCAGTGCTATGTAGGAGAAAATAAATGTATAGGAGTAGGACTCATAGTTACATAGTATTCATGAGGGGAGCACTCACCTCTCCCCACCCTCCCTCACCACTCTCACCAGTATTGATTGTGTGTATATTCTTTCATTTACTGGTGAGATAATGGGTGAGTGCTCCCCTGTTGAATACAGCAGACTGATAACTATGAGTCCCCTGTATTCTTTGACGATTCCCACACAATTGAGTCTTATTATTATGACCACCAGCTAACATCCAGAGTAACCGCCACGTGCACAGCAGAAAGCATCTAGACGGGCTGCGAGTGACTCAAGGTCCTGGTAGGTGGTCGCAGGTATCTGGAGCCATGCTGACTGCAGTGCATCCCACAGCTGCTGGAGGGAGCATGGGGGAGGATCCATAGAGCGAACACAACCATCAAGGTGGTCCTTAAGATGCTCTTTAGGGTTCAAGTCTGGGGAATTAGGGAGGGCAAGGGTAGTACTTGGAAGTCTTGGTCATGCTCTTCCAACCAATGTCAGACATTTCTAGCCCCGTGACATGTTGCATCGTCTTGTTAGAATATACCATCCGGTCTAGGAAAGAGAATCATGTATGGGTGTATGTGATCTGCAAGGATGGACTCATAGCCAAATCGGTTGGGAGTACCTTCCACATGGATGAGCGGGCCCAGAGAATGCCAGGAAAACATTCCCCATAACGTTGCCACCACCAGCTTGTGTTCTTCCAGCAATGGTTGCAGGGGGTTTGTTCTCTGATGTTTCTCATCTGACACGTCACCTTCCATCCATTCAATAAAGCAGAAAACGTGACTCATCGGAAAAGGCAACTCTTTGCCAATCAGCAGAGATCTAATTCCGATACTGCCTTGAAAATTTCTGCTGATGCAACTTCATTAGCAGAGGTGCAGTGACCATCCGCCTGCTTCGGGGCCCCATACACAGTAGGTTCCCCGTTTTAGATCTACATCTCGTAGCCCTCTGGTTCATTATGGTGGCGAACTGCTCCACTCTAGCTTGTCAGTCCACTCTCGTGCACTTTTGTAGCCGACATTAACCTCTCGCATCAATGGCACATGGTGCTCTGGAGTTTGCACATCACTTATTTGCAATGGTGCTAATTGTTGTCTCACCATACGCTTTCACCACAACAGCATGGGAGCAGTTCACAAACTGTACTGTTTCAGTTATACTGCCACCCTTGGACCAAAAGCCAATAATCATCCCTTTTTGTAACTCTGACCAATGACAGCAACGAGGGATATGTGTGCAGACAGCCTATCACACACCGTATATAGCCAACGAACCAGCGCAGCATACGTGACTTCCTTCATATTCCTCAGTGGTAAGGGATTGACTTTGAAGTAATCTCCAAATTGCTTTCTGCTGGACATTTGGGCCAGTAGTGTCAGAGACTGGGCTCTCTGTAGGATCCTCTGGTACTTTGTTGGGCCAAGTCCACCCTCTTTAGCAACAACAACGATGATATAAAAGACAACTATTTTGTCTTCACCCCTCTTAATATAGTTCCTCAACATACTCAGCTTGGTTGTCATCGACCAGCATTAGTGAATACGTCTTGGGATAACAATGATTCACGTTTCCTGTGTTTATTTGTTTCGGTTTCAGGCGCATTTGATGACAATGTAAGTCTTTCGAACAAGAGTTTTCAGCAGGCATCACTTGATATCTTGTTAACAGCACAGTAGTATTCCCACATAATCAACCTTGTCTAAACAGAAGAGCACTTCTAGGGAGTGAGAACAAGCTAGTCCCATATGGTCATGCTACATTCTCGCTTATTATTCCAGCATGGTATAATCTTTGATCTGAGTAATACTGATGGCGAATAAGACAGTCATTAGAAATCGAGGGTCTGATGGGCAGTTTATGTTCACGGCTGAGCAGCTCATTTAATTTTAGTAGCGGGTTATAATGTGGTTACTGTAAAACAATGAGCTCTGATTTACTTCTCATTGTCTTACTTTAAAACATGATTTTGGCTAAAAAAATACTTTAAAAAATATTTATAGCAAACATGTATGCATCCTTAGGGCCCTTTTACAGGAGATGTTGATCATTCTCGATCACACCCCGGGTAAGAATGCTGCCGACAGAGCCGAGCACCCGGCAGATGAGCAAATACGGAATTATGTATATTTTATGCATTACAAATCATTTGTTGGCAGCACATCTTGGAGATGAGCTGCTGACAAATGAAAACTGTACGGGGATGAATGATCGTATTACCGATCATTTATTCCCTCACAAAAGATAACTGCCCCATGTAAATGCAGATTGTCAAATTGTTAGTGTTTCTCATTGAGAAACGTCTTCAAGGAAAAAAAACCTGCAAGTCCAGTTGATCTGACTTATTAATACTTATATACCATGACCTGGATAAATGAGAACATGGGCGTAGCTATAGGGGGTGCAGAGGTAGCAGTCGCTACCGGGCCCAGGAGCCTGGGGGGGCCCAAAGACCCTTGTGTGTGCATAAGAAGACACACAAAGCACTGAGGGAAGGGGGGCCCAAGCCAAACTCTGGCACCAGGGCCCATGAGCCGTTAGCTACGCCCCTGAATGAGAACCTTTACAAACAGTGCTTCAAAGGAAGAATACCTCCATAGTAAGGCATGTGACAGAGCATGCCGCAATTATTAAAGAGGTTGTCCCACGGAAAGTATTCTACACTTTTTAAGCTAGTACCTGGATGTGAATACTTTTTCAATTGAATGTCAATTAAAATATTGTATAACCACTGATATTTGGCCCCATATGTAGTGTTTGCTGCTCATGGAACTGTATCACTATCCTCAGGATGGCAATACAGTCAAATAGGGTGGCAGGGCATTGGAGCTAATTGCTCCCATCCCCTCTGTTCACTGTCACTGTTCACTATAAGGCAGTAGAACGCTGCAGACAGTTGCAAAGTGATGACATCATCGCGACCACCTGCATCGGGTCTCAGGGAACTCAGTGATGTCATTGTGGCCACCAGTGCCAAGACGCATTCGGCACAATGGCATATTGTGGCAACAATTACAGATGGTGGCATGGAGCAGTAGTCAGATGAGTATTTTATTTTATTTTTTCCTTTTTTCCTTTGGGGGAACATACTACTGGGGCATTGTAAGGGGGGATTGAAAGCATTGAGGGAACTAAAGGGAGCATTATATCTACTGGGTGCACTACATAGGACAATATAGTTACTGGGGACACTATAGAGCAGTGATGGTGAAACTTTTACAGACCGAGTGCCCAAACTGCAACCCAAAACCCACTTATTTATCGCAAAGTGCCAACACAGCAATTTACCCTGAGTACTACAGTCCAATATAGTGGATCTTCCATGTACTTTATAATTTAGCTATAATAGCCTGTCTACATTCAGTGCGCTGCCTGTGCTGTTCATAGTGCGCCCTGTGCTGATGAATGTCAGGAAAAGTCTAAGGTATATTGGTACACCATAGATGTAATCCAGGGTGCCCACATATAGGGCTCTGAGTGCCGCCTTTGGCACCCGTCCCATAGATTTGCCACCACTGCTATAGAGGATAGTATAACTACTTGGGACACTATATGGGGGCATCTTACTTATTAGGGACACTACATGTGGCATTATAGCTACTGGGCGCAATATAGGGGTCCTTTCTAGTACTGTCACCACTACACAGGGGCCTTAAAAATACTGGGGGCACTATAGAGGGTCTTTATTACTACTAAAGGTTCTATAGCAGGGCACTACAGGGGGTCTTATTAGTACTGGGGGCACTAAAGGGGGCTTTATTACGTCTAGACACATTATGGGGCTTTATTACTACTAGGGGCACTATGGAGATTTTGTTTTTTCTACTGGAGGCCCTAAAGAGCATTATTACTGTTATGGGGACTGCGAGGGGCATTATTATTATTGGGCAAAATATGGCGGGTATTACTACTAAAGGGGGCACTCTCAAGGAGCATTATCAAGGAGCATTATTGGGGGCACTGTGTTACCCTGTATGTTTTGTAGCACTGAATGTAATGTCCATCCAAATATATCTTTTTCTCGAGGGCTGTGGGAAGGGGTTGGATTGAGAATTTGGCATAGATGCAGTGGTGCTTGGGCCCTGCTTCTTTTGGCTTTTGACACCTTAGTAACCCCACTTTCGGATAGGACATGCCCCCTGAGCTGCCAGCTTGAAATACATCTAGCAAAACAATTAGAGAAATAACTGGGAGAAGCTCTGGATCCATATTAGGTAGAAATGAGGTGATATCTTTATTAGAAACCTCCCATTCTTCCAGATCTTCAAAAGGAAATTGACTTTCCTGATTTCCGGTTCTGGCTCTCCTCTCCTTCTCCTGCAGGCCTGAGATGGTACGCTCCATCAATGTCAACATTCTGTTCCGTAATGTCCGTCTCCCCTTGTGTCATGTGACCATTTGTCATGAAGCAAGGGGAAGCGGACACCGTCATGGCCTGTGATTGGTTGCAGCGATATCAAACTGGATGTTGACATCCATGGAGTCCAGCAGAGCAGGCCTGCAGGAGAAGGAGCGGGAAGCTGGTCCTGGGAAGCAGCACAGTCAATTTCCCTTTGAAGATCCAGCAGAAACCTCCCCCTGATTCTTGCACAACCCCTTTAAGAACCCTAGTCAGTTCCTTCTTCGATCATTGTCCCATCGGAACCAGAACCAGTGCCAACATCAGAATTGTCTATGTGGTAAGCTTCAGCTATTCGAGCGAGGACATCAGTTATATAATCTATAATAACACAATAGGCAGTGTGCAGCTTCAGCTCTTTTCTTCTGTCCCATAAGTCTTGTTATGTAATTGTAGCCAAAATCCGGAGGTGTTAAAAGCCTGCTATCATTTCCAGCTGACTACTGTAATGAAACACAATAATTCCTCGGCGGCCCGAAGCCTCGGAGCCATGTTACGTTAATGACATGTAATGTTTTTCAGCAGTGTTAATTCTTAGCTTACTTACTGTACGTGGTTTCTAATGAGTTATGTTTCTGTTCTTAAACCGCAGGGTCATGCTTACAAGAAAAATGCTGCTAAGTGAGATGAACTAGCCTAACCATAATATTAGGAAGACAGCAAAAGGTGGAAGACGCCAAGTCAAAAAGTGCATTGAAGAGACTAGAAAAAAAATAGAATTATTAGAAAAATAGAAATAGCACAACTTCAGTCTAAGCCCAGTGTCTGGTATTGCAGCTCATCTCCATCGAAGTGCAACAATATCATAAAAAACAAACTAAAAATAATCCAATGGAACCCTTTCAAGGGAGGTTTTACCAAATTTTAATTGATGACCAGGTGGCCGTCTACCCGAGCTCTATAAATAAGTAGCATACAACAGAGATCACATCCTTTTTTTCTACAAACATGTTAAATATAAGAAAAAGAACTGGATCGCATATCCTCAATAATATGCTTTTATCTAATAACTGCTTCTCAGCATTATTTACATTGCCTCTTAGCGCAATTTATCGTATACCTACCCCTATGCTGCATGCTGTACATGAGGTATTAGTATACAATTTGATAAAAACGCATGGGCCCACTCACCGCGACAAGGTTGCCTCTTTGAATTAGACCCTATTCTAAATTTGGCGCTGCACTGCACGGTGACCACCGTCTTAGCACCGCACCAACAGGCAGTGGGCCCAGCAGTCAAACAGCGCCCCCGCTGTCTGGCAAAGCCAACCTGGCACTGGGCCCTACCAACCCACCAGCACAGCACCAACAATGGCCGCCGTGCAGTACTGCACCATGTGAACAGGTGTGGAACTCACCTTATCACATACTCTCAGGAGCTCCAACTGAGAGGTAAGAATTTATACCCTTAGGCTACATGCACACGACCGTTGCCTGCCTCCGCCTCCGCTCTTCCTTGAAATTTTGCGTCCGTCAAAAAAAACTGATGACGGACCGTTTTTTTTGATGGATCCGATTTTTATGGCAGATCCATTGTAAAAATGCCTATCCTTGTCCGCAAACGTGAAAAAAATAGGACATGCACTATTTTTTTGACGGAATGAAAACACGGATCACAGATGCGGAACATAAACGGTTGACCATCCGCATTTTTTGACGGACTCATTGAAATGAATGGGGAAGCATCCCAACCCTGAAAAAAAACGGAACGGACGCGAAAACAAACAACGGTCGTGTGCCTTATGCAGACTCCTGCTAATTGAAAACACCTGGGCCGAAGACTGCATAAGGGTGTATAAATTCCTACCACCTCTCAGTTGGAGTTCCTGAGAGCATGTGATAAGGTGAGCTTGGACAACTGTTCACATGGTGCGGTGCTGCGCGACGGCCATTTTTGCTTTGGTGCTGTGCTGGTGGGTTGGTGGGGCCCAGTGCCACAGGGTGGCTTTGCCAGACAGTGGGGGTGCTATTTGGCTGCTGGGTCCCGCTGCTTTTTGGTGCGGTTCTGCGTCCTCAGTGGTTGCGGCGCAGCACTGCGCCAAATTTAGAGTAGGTTCCCACTCAAGGAGGCAACCTGGTCGTGGTGAGTGTGCCTTTGCTTTTTGATCAAATTGTATACTAATGCCTCATGTATAGCACACATCATAGGGGTAGGTATACAACAAATTTCACTGAGAAACCATGTTAATTATGCGGAGAAGCAGTTACTAGATAAAAGCATAGTATTGAGGATGTGCGATCCAGTTTCATTTTCTCATATTTTATACATCGTTTTTTTCTGTTTATCCAGTGATAGCGCCATACATATGGATGTGGCCGTGTCTGGTACTGCAGCTCAGCCATACTAACTTGAACATGCTGGTGCGCAGTACAAGGTGCATCCACTATTGTGAATGGTGCTTACCTGGATAAACAATGAAGGGGCTGCAACCTCTTTGATCTGCGGATCGGTGGGTGTTCCGGGTCCACTTATTTTTAATCAAGAAAGATTCATTGTGAAATTAAGATCTTACAATGGGAAGAACAGTTTGCAAATTAACTCTCCTCCGAAAAGAAGAAATCTCTTGTCAACCAATTCAGAAAGTCTTCCAAATGGAAAAGGAGTTTCTGGTTTGGCTGAGGTTTTTTTCTTTCTTCTGGAGGAGAGCAAATTAGCATATTTTTTTCCATGGGGATTGCCTGTACTTAACAACAGCTCAGACAAGATGGCAGCCCTGATAAAGGAGTGTGAATAAGGACATAATGACATGGATGTAAGGCTTGTATTACTTTTTTCTGTTGTGAAGGCTATTTTCCAGGTGATAACCTCACCAATAAAGCGGAGGCAATAAACAAATGGCACAGGATGGATAGAACATCGATCTGATGAAGCCATTCATATGAACGCATGTTCCTGGAAATTGCCCCATGCAAATGTGCCACCGATCACATGACAAATGAGCAAAGTGCTCAACTGTCAGGTAGTCCGTCCTGTATCCTGCACTGACCCAATTGACCTCCAGGTTCCCAGAAATATTGTGCCCACTCTGCCCAATTTCATTGTGCCTAATATGCCCCTTTTACTGTGCCTGCTGTGTCCTTTGTACTGTTCCTTCTTTGTGTCCAATGCATTGTGCCCACTTGTACTGTACTTTCATTTATTTAGCTGGCTTTGTCCTCGTGTATTGTATCTGCAGACCCTTGATTTTGACTACTATACGAACTTGTCCTGTGCCTGCTGTCCCCCCATATATTGTGCCCAACACCCTCTTATACTGTGCCTTCTGTTTAGCTGTTCCCCCATTGTGACTAGCATCCTCTTGTACTGTAAAGTTTTGTTCTGTGTCTGCTGCTTCTTCATGTTCCTGCTGTCCCATTTTACTGTGCCTGTTACCCAACCTCATTGCTTTGTGCCTATCTCTCCCTTGTACTGTGCTGCTGCTCCCCTATGTACTCTGCCTAATATCCCATTTTACTATGCCTGCTATCACCCCATATTTTGTGCCTACTGGTCCCTTATACTGTGTCTGCCATGCCCACTGTATTATGCCTTCTTTACAGCGGTTCCCCCATGCATTGCACAGCCTACCGCCCCTGTGTACTGTTCCTCTTTGTACTGTGCCTGCTGTTCCCTCATGTATTGTCCCTGACGTATATTTTGTGCTTTTCCTTTTTTGCACTGTACGGTATCTCCTGTGCCCCATATATAGTGCTCATTTGCACTGTACTTTCATTTTTTTAGCTAGCTGTGTCCTCATGGATTGTATCTGCTAACCCCTTGATTTTGATCGCTGTGCCAACTTGTCCTGTGCCTGCTTACCTCTGGTATATTGGGCCTGATATGTCCCATGTACCGTGCCTTCTGTTCCCCCTTGCATTGTGCCTATTGTTCCCCTGTAGTGTGCCACTGACCCATTTTACTGTGCCAGCTATCACCCCAATTATTGTGCTTACTGGTCTCTTATACTGTGCCTGCTTTGCCCCTCTACTGTGCATTCTTTTCAGCTTTCCCCTGATGCATTGCGCCTACCTCCCCCTTGTACTGTTTCCTTATGTACATTGCCTTCTGTTTCTTCATGTACTGTGTCTGCTGTTCCTTCGTGTACTGTGCCTGCTGTTCCTTCATGTACTATGCCTGCTGTTCCTTCATGTACTGTGCCTGCTGTTCCTTCATGTACTGTGCCTGCTGTTCCTTCATGTACTGTGCCTGCTGTTCCTTCGTGTACTGTGCCTGCCTTTCCTTCGTGTACTGTGTCTGCTGTTCCTTCGTGTACTGTGTCTGCTGTTCCTTCATGTATTGTGCCTGCTGTTCCTTTGTGTACTGTGCCTGCTGTTCTATCATGTACTGTGCCTGCTGTTCCTTCATGTACTGTGCCTGCTGTTCCTTCATGTACTGTGCCTGCTGTTCCTTCATGTACTGTGCCTGCTGTTCCTTCATGTACTGTGCCTGCTGTTCCTTCATGTACTGTGCCTGATATTTCTTCATGTACTGTGCCTGATGTTTCTTCATGTACTGTGCCTGCCTTTCCTTCGTGTACTGTGTCTGCTGTTCCTTCGTGTACTGTGTCTGCTGTTCCTTCATGTATTGTGCCTGCTGTTCCTTTGTGTACTGTGCCTGCTGTTCTATCATGTACTGTGCCTGCTGTTCCTTCATGTACTGTGCCTGCTGTTCCTTCATGTACTGTGCCTGCTGTTCCTTCATGTACTGTGCCTGCTGTTCCTTCATGTACTGTGCCTGCTGTTCCTTCATGTACTGTGCCTGCTGTTCCTTCATGTACTGTGCCTGCTGTTCCTTCATGTACTGTGCCTGCTGTTCCTTCATGTACTGTGTCTGCTGTTGCATTTTACTGTGGTGACTGTTACTCCATGCATATTGGCAGCCCCCTTACACCACAGATCCCATAGTAGTGGAATGATCTTCCTCCACTGGAGATACACTACCAATAAAAAACACAATGGGATATTTTCATATATTTTATAATATCGGTGTCTGCCTTTCCTGTTTAATGGCTTTTTTGTTCTGATACTTTTCACATTTACAGTTCACATGTCCAATGAAACAAGCCCGGAATTTATAAGCAATTATTAAGGTACTTGATTTCTACTTTTACAATAGAGAGGCTGCTGATGGAAACAAGAGACACTTGTAAGTGATATTTATGAGTATAACCCAGCCCCGCTCCAGACTCTGAGCAAACATTTTAATGCTAAAATAAGCCAAATGAAAAATAAACTGATCCGATCTATGAAGAATAAGTAAAACAAGCAGTAATGCTTCATTAAGTCGCTGTGTATTCAGGTGATTTTTTTTAAAGACTGTTCTGAGACATTTGCAGTGAAGGCTCTTGAAATAAATCCTTTTATATCATATTTCTTGTGTTCCATGCTTTCTGCTACTGTCATTCAAGGGATTCTTTAGTATTGTGGCTTGCTGTTGTACACCTGAAGTAGACAATAGGGCAGAGACGTAAATGGGCTCCTCTATCCAAATGCAAAATGGGCTCCTGATCCATAATGTGTCATTTAATAAGACTTCTATATGGTAGAGGACCCCATATAGTCTCATCAGGTACCAGGTCAGGCTGTAATGACACCTCTACAGACGTAAGAAAATAACTGGTAACTTTGTATCATCAGTGGAAGATAAGAGTTCCTTTGGCCCACCAGAGGAAATCATTCTGAGCAACCCTCCATCTATACTTTTCGTGGCATTGTAATCTTTGTTGTTATCATTGTACATGCAGGGAATATCATTAATATGACTTGATCTAATAATAAATAAACCTTTGGGGCTCTTTTGTATTAGTAGCCCTTTATTAAGCCAAAACATGGATTATTGAGGGACCATTGGGTCCTCTGATGGACCACACCGGCCTTGTGCCAGTCCTATTCCTTGTGCAAGCAGATGCACTATGGATCCATAATACCATGACCATAATTTCTTATGGGTCCACACTGTACATCTGTGCTTCCGATTTAACACAGAGGCACTCAGAATTTTTGGGCGCTATTTTTCTGTGAAATCATGTAGCATCGGCACTGAAATGGAGGTGGCTTGGGAAGCTGAGTTTAAATTTTTGCATTATTTTACCAGCCTTCATACAGTTTGCACCAAAACATTCCTTTCGGAAAGTCCCTTTTAAATATAACATTAAAGGGATTCTCCAGAACCTAAAGGGCTTGTGCTACAGGATGGGGATCACGATTTGATCACTGGGGGGTCCAATCATTCTCTATGGCTAACTCTGGCACTCAAACAAAAATCAAGATAAAAAAAAAAAAAATCCTGCACAATGTAATAAATAATTGTGTGGATGTGCACGGCTACATTTATAAAAGAAAATCACACAAAATGATGCACTTGCACAATAGATGCAAACATTATATATGGACTAAGCCCTCACTCTGATATGATAAAATCTGAGACTCTTAGCCAATATATTTTGATCAAAACACACCTGTGCCCGCCTAGCAGCGCCAAGGTGGTCACAGTCAGGCAGGTCCTACCCTAAACCTACCAATGCCATTGGGCATCTACATTCAAGGGGAGCAGACCCTACACATATAGTGTGTTTCTGCTAGTCACCTCTGTGTGCATCAAGCAACCAATGAGAGGAAGAGCACACACAGCTATACAGTATGTACCTCGTAATCAAGGCAACCTTTTTGATAGGAAGGACAAAAGTGCACACTAATGCTACTCCCAGGATAAAATAGAAGTGCATTCATACCTCATGGTGCCACTGCTTCAAGTGTATGCTACAGACTAAACATAAATCTCCCACAGAGGATTTATGGATAGACAGGGATCTGTTCGACCTGCCGCTCCATCAGACTGGGGAACAGGACTCCTATTCTCGGGATCGGACGGCTTCCCATAGGCCGCTAGTCATCCCTTATCCTGTGGATAGAGGATAACTTAAAAACTTGGCACAACCTCTTTAAATATTGATGACCAGTTTCTAGAATAGGTTATCAGTATCAGATTGTATACCCTACAGCAGGGATGGGCAAACTGCGGCTCTCCAGCTGTTGTAAAACTACAATTCCCACTATGCCCTGCTGTAAGCTGATAGCTGTAAGCAGTCTTTGCATGCTGGGAGTTGTAGATTTGCAACAGCAGGAGAGCCGCAGTTTGCCCATCCCTGCCCTACAGTATAACCAGGTCACACCACTGCACAGTGTACGGACCTTTGCAGTTCCGGTGCCTTTATATGGTGATCAGATTATGGGAGTTGCACCCCTACTGATCCAATATCGAAGACCTATCCCAAGGATAGACCATCAGTAGTAAATTCCCATGGACTGTGTCGGACTGGGATGCCTAGGGCCCACCAGTAAAATTCCTTCTGGGGGCCCACTGTTCAGTGACATTCAAAGATTACCTGCCAACACAGAGGCAGACAGCAGCACGACGCTACGAGATGATTGATTATGGGGGTCTCTGCAACAACTTCAAAAGGTGGGTCCCTGAGGAGAGAGGATACTGACTGGCCTGCCTCTATTCCTAGACGCCATCTTAACCTTCCGATGCGTCTATAATAATAAACTAGGTAGTGTACCCAGTTTTTTATATTGATATAAGTTATTTGAGATGCTGTGCTGGTGGACAGTGCGCCCACCTTTCTCAGGGGCCCACCGGGGGATTCCCCTTTTCCCCTGTGGGCCAGTCCAAGCCTGCTCATGGATAACACAAATACTGTACATCTGATCTACCCAAGTCCCTTAAATGGAACCAATTATTGATACAGTAGGCATGATTTTATACTAGTGGGCAAAATAGTTAATTTTTGCTACTTTGAATTGAGTAGCAATTTGACTGTCAGGTTTCCTTCGGGTTTTTGTTATTTTTCATGCTGTAGAAAGAGAATGGAGCTAGCCTGAATTAACATGCAGAAATGGGAGCAAGATTCCTAAAAGACCCTCTTGTATTCAGGAGGAACGTTTTGTTTTAATGACCATTATCTTATAGGACTATGATGACCAGACAAGTCTATGATGTGATGTAATTGGAGCATTAACACATCAGAAGCGGAGGGGTTCATGTAGTACATCTTTTATGTTGCCTATATATTGACATGATGGATTCCATCGAAGATGCCCAGAAGAATGTATCATTTGGAAGTGACTGAACAAGTTCAAGGCTGCTTTTCTGGCAAACTTGTAATCTTAATGTCACTTGATGGGGCCTCCCGGTGTGATTACCTCTATGCTTTTGAGGCTTTGTTCCAGCCAGCTGGCTCCTATCATCCATAGGAGGACTGTGAACTGATAATTAATCCCCAGTACAGTAACTGCTCAACATCCATGACCTCGACTAATTAATTGCATTAATAAAACAGAGTATTCTATTGTGGTCTTTACATCAGGCATGCTTAATATATCTGCAGCCTAAAAAAAATTTAAAACAAAGAAAACATACAATGCATTGATGGCTTCAATTATGCTATTACAAGACTTTCACAATAATAATTTTTCATTCTCATTTTTTTTATTTAAAATTTGGAAAAAAAAAGAATCTTGAGAATTTGTAGCAGGAAACTACATCACTAATTATTTTACTAGTCATGTAGACTTTGTGGCTTCTTTAGAATTAGGAACAACTCCACTAGAGGAAGTATCGTGTGCTATATATACTTTTAATTAACAGGACATGTCAAGAGGAACCATAAATGTGAAGCAATTACTATGCCATCTAATTAGGTTGTTAACGTAAAGAAGAAGTATTCTGAATAATTAAAGGGGCATTTTATAGCAGTTCATTTGTATTCTGGAAATTCTGAAACTTTATCTAATGAGATTTCAAAAAACTATGAATGCTATCATAAGGAGACATATTACAGAAGTGAATTCAGGGTTACTAAATTTTTGAAGCATGCCAACCTGTTGAATATAAGTATACTAATATAAGATAGTACATCACCATACACATCCGGTGGAGGCTTATCTCTGCTGAGAACATGAAAAAAGGTATCTCCCAAGAAAGAGAATTATCTTTCCAGCGCCAGCTATTAGAAGTGGTTCCCTGTGAGTCAAGATCCGACTTTACAACAAAATAAATGTGGAGCCCCAGTTATGGGTCTACAACACAATGAAAGCCAGATATCTCTCAAAAGGAAGGAAAACTGAGCAAAGGGGTGTCTCCATTACAGAGATCACCAAATCCACCATATTAAGTGGCCCCCTATGTCAAGATCCCGCTTTTTTACAAGCTTTAAGGATGTGACGGGGAAAACCTAAGCCAGTTATCCATCCACAGACAGCTGTTTCAGGGTGTTGCCCCCTCATCAGTGTGGAGTAGGATTCTGGCTAACCGGGAGCAATGCCTCGGAGACTACACAAACACAACAATAGCTGATCTCAGGGAGACCAGCTACAAAAAACACTGTGGAGCCTCACTTAAGAGTCTCAACACAGCAATCTGAAGTGCAAAGCTCCCTTGTAAAAAAGCGGGATCTTGACATAGGGGCCACTTAATATGGTGGATTTGGTGATCTCTGTAATGGAGACACCCCTTTGCTCGGTTTTCCTTCCTTTGAGGGATATCTGGCTTATTCCTGTTTCCCAGGGAGCTTTGCACTTAGGATTGCTGTGTTGGGACTCTTAACCCTGGGTTCAGACCTGAGCGTTCTTGAAACGCGCGTTTTTGTCGCGCGTACTACAGCGCATTTTTGCAAATAGGAAACGCGCGTCGTACGCGTGTTCTTGTGATTGACTACTGTGGTGTCAATCACAATACGCGTGACAAACGCCCCAAAAAAGCTCAAGTACTTGTTTATGCGTAGGGCATTTTACAGCGTGTTCGAACGCGCTGTAAAACGCGAAAATGTGAACCAGTCCCATAGGGAAGCATTGGTTTGCATGTGTTGAGCGTTTTACAGCGCGTTCGAACGCGCTGTAAAACGCGCAAGTGTGAACTTAGGGTAAGTGAGGCTCCACAGTGTTTTTTGTAGCTGGTCTCCCTGAGATCAGCTATTGTTGTGTCCGACTTTACAACAAGCCTTGGGATTCAACAAGGGAAAATATCCAAGTCAGGTAGCCATCCATAGACAGCTGTTTTGGGGTGCTTGACACTCATGAGTACAGTGAAGGATTCTGGCTGGCTCAGTGTGATTTCGTGAAAGTAGTGTAGGCAGGGTGCTCAATCTCCTTGAAGAGACCAGTGTATGGAGACTTACTGGAAGCACTCAATGGTATGGAGACATATTGGCAATGCTCCATAGAAAACGAATATGCAAAGAGATATCTCCCCAAGAAGAGAACCATTTCTCATTCAGCGCCCTACCTAAACAGCTTCCAAGGCATCGAACTGCGACAGCCAGAAGCCTACTCCTTACTGTTGAGGGGCAAGCACCCCAAAACAGCTGGTTATCTGTCTTGGCTATATTCCCTTGTCAAATCCCTAGGCTTGTTGGGAAGTCAGATCTTGACTCATAGGGAGCACTTCCAATAGCTGGCAAGATGGTTCTCTTGCTTGGGAGATACCTCTTTGTATATTTGTTTCCCATAAAGCATTGCCAATAAGTCTCCCTACCCTGAAGTATTTCCAGTAAGTCTCCATAGAGTACCAGCCCATTATCCTGAGAACTCTTTGTCCATACACAACCATTTGGGATAAACAGTGCATAAAATTAACATTAAATTGCCACATTTAACCCTTCAAAACAATGATCTTTTAGCAGTGATGCGCTGGGTCATTGCATATGGGTTCACACGGTACCTCCATGTGCCCTCAAGTTCATATGGAGGTAGCATGTTCCATTGCATGCAGGAATATAAGGGAATTCTCCCATACAAGCAGAGCATATAGGATGCTAAGGCTTAGTAATACAGAAGCATAGAGACTCCATGTGCCACTGTTCAGAATTTGTGTGCTCAACTTGATAGTCCAGATGAACCATCATAAATCTTTATTGAGTCACTCATTAACTTCATCCTAGCAAGAAAAATACAAATGGAGAAAAAGAGAAAATGTGGTGGAGGACGGCCCCAATAAAACAGACTTCACAAACCCTAAACCACTTTACATAGCAGTTTTGCTTTTCAGCAGTTCATTTGTGTCCTTGTCAGTTTGATTGTCCACAGTGTTTGCTTTACTTGTACCCATAGATTTACAATCAATTAATTGGAAGCATCTGTGCACTGAGCAACCATTTCAACCAACCACATAATAGACTTGCATGTTGTGTATATGCCAAGAAAATGTTCATGTAATTTTTAATGTTTTTTTTCTATACACTTGCAAACATTCCTCTTGATTTTACAAAAAATGGTAGCCTGGTGAATCTGGCAGCCCTAATATTTCCTCCTCATCTTAAGGCTTATGAACATGACCATGTTAGAATTCATGTTTACATGGGTTCCTAATAGGATATTTATGGGGCCTCTACTGTACCTCTATATTATATGCTTAGCTTGGATACAAATCCAACGGAAAAAAAATTAAGGCATGTCCCAACAGATAATTGTGTACATAGGTATGTTTGTCAAGAAACATGGCTTCTAGGTCTGTAAAATTCTTATTTATCCAGGTCCAGGCTTTCTCAATTAGAATGACTTCTACAAGGAATCATTAAAGACTGGTGACTCATGCTTCAGTCAGCATAATCAATTTATCATAATCAACACAATTATGCTGTTCTAACACCGCTCCCAAGACAGTTTAATGATACCTTATAGCTTCGGTCATGCAATGCAATAACCATCTTACTGCCATGAGGGCCTTGATCTCATGTTGATTATGAGAAACAGAATATGCTGACTGAAGCATGAGTCCCCAGTATTTTATGCCGGAGATTCCTTGCACAAGTCATTCTTATTGAGAAAGCCAGTCTGATGGCTAGCTAAATGTCTTCAAGAGAAAACTCAACAAGTCCAGTTATTGTGACTTATTGCTACAGATACATGTGGATTCTACAGGAAAATACCCTTGTATAGAGTATATGTGTGTGACCAAGCTTGTAAGGCAAATGTACTGATGCTCTGAAGGAATCTTCACTTCTAGAGAGAATATCAACATACTGTGTGCCGAGACTCTTAAATTAGCCTGTACTAAGGAGTCATGTAGATTCTTTGCATACTACCTGTATGGCTGTGCATAGAAGCCGTACATCTTTGCATGAGGCCATACAGCCTCTGGGATGTACCATAAAGGCCATATTGGAGGCCATATGTTTTGACGTTAAAGCACTGATTCTAGGGGAGAACACATTCATACATAAATGCCATAATTTTATTTCTGCTGTATTTGTCTGAAATCCAACAGAAAAAAGGCTTCATATGAAACATAGAACTGTGGGTGCAGCCAAAATCCACCTATGTAAAACCACTTCTTTCGGCTCTCCTTCATACAGTAGCTATCAACTTGCTCGATACAATGTGTCTACATCTATTGGACATCAACGCTTCTGCCTCTATTGGACCCAGCAATCATGTGATTTCCAGGTGCCCCCTGCTACAGCAAAGCTGCTGGTTGATAGCACACCCAAATCAGCACTCCTTTACCATTGAGGGCTGCCCCAGTTATAGTGGAAAACAGCAAAAGAAAAAATACATACATAACAGTAGTGATGTTATATAATATTATAAAATATATTACTTTAAAAACTGTGTTCAAAAATTACTATACATAGGTGGTAGACTATACATATTATGCATCAAAACAATGTGGGGAATCCATTCAAACATTTTATTTAAGTGAACATTTGCTAATAAAAAGCACCATATAAAGTTGAAAAAATAATTTTATTCTTTTTACTTTTTGTATATATTACCTCTGATAAAAACTTAAAATGGAAGAAAAAAATGATAAAATTAAAACAAACTGTTCTTTATGGCATGAAAAAATCTGCATAAATTACTTTGGTGGCCCAAGAAATATAAAGTTAGGGCTATTGAGCTAAAATTGCTGAAAAGTGTCTGGTCACTTAGGACCAAAACCAATCCATAGCCATATCACCACTTAGTAGACTGGAAATATCTACCATTTTCCTTATCATGTTGTGAAAATGCTATATGTATTTTTTTAAAGGAGACTGGAAGTCTCCCCATAATGTGGCAGCAGAGCGGTGGACATATCTGTGGTGACTAAAAATGCGCTGAGGTTAAACAGAATTGTTGATTTAAATATCACTTTCGATGCATTTATAAATCTTCCAGAGAAGAATAATTGCTTCATAATTTTTTTTTTTCGCATCTGTTGACAGGGATTCTTTAAGTGGAAGCGTAAGATTTGGTTCAAATGAATAGCTTCTTCACCACAAAACTTGGGAAAGAGTCAGAGAAATATCTTTATTTTAATTACACTTTTTTATATTATTTCAATTTCTCCGTCAGTGATGATTTATGGGCTTGGACTTTTTATACTTAAAAGTGAAAAGTCAGACATTGTAAAACTGTTTAACTTTCCTTCAGCAAGATGTGAGTGTGACGGCTCCTTCTGCTGTAGAACATGCACTACAGTTGATATATTAACGTAACCCCGGCTAACATTAAGTTGCCGAAAGATGCGTATAGGGAATGTATGTTTGAATCTTGGTTTCACAGATACAAAAAATATAATTTATCTTAATTTAGTGTTGGTTGTAAAATATAAGGCGAAACAAGGGGAGGTTTCTATTATAAATAACTAGGTAGATAGGTATTTCCAGAATAGGGCAGCACTCCTTATATGTAGCAATCCGGGTGCCAGCGTTCAACCCTTGATCCTGGGTTCATGAATATACAAGAAATCCACGGCACTCCTCTGTAGACGGTGACATGTGTGAATAAATGCACTTGTTTTTTTTCACCGTCTACAGAGGAGTGCCGTGGATTTCTTGTAGATAGATAGATAGATAGCATCAATTCTTCTAGGTACTCATAGTTATTGAAGGAATTCGGGAGGAAGCTTGTTCCAAACATCTAGAAGAACTAACCATAGATCTTCCATGGATGTAGGCTTACTCAACTCCTTCTGTCTCTTCGTGTAATACCAGACAGATTCAATGATGTTGAGATCAGGGCTCTGTGGAGGCCATACCATCACTTCCAAGGCTCCTTGTTCCTCTTCACGCTGAGCAGAGTTCTTAATGATATTGGTTGTGTATTTGGGGTCGTTGTCCTGCTGCAAAATAAATTGGAGACAATCAGAAGCCTCCCAGAACGCCTGTATTTCTCAGTACTGAGGACACCACTAGTCCTTCTGACCAAATTCCCAACTACATTTGCTGAAAATTAGCCTGAAACTTGCAAGAAACCTCCACCGTGCTTCACTCATTTTTGTATGGCACTCCAGCCCTTTAGCAAACAAATCGCCCTCTGTTACGGCTGGACATTTCAAATTTTGACCTGTCAGTCCTGAGCACCAGCTGCCATATTCCTGTAACCGAATTCCTATTTTGTGTATGGAGTTGAGTCACTTGGCTTTGTTTCCATGTCGAAGGCATGTTTTTTTTTACCACAATTATTCCATGGAGAACACTTCTGTCCACACTTCTCCAAACTGTAGATGGGTGTATCTGGATTTTTCATCAGTTCTGAACGGATGAACATCTTCCGATTTTGAAGGGAAGCAAGCATGAGTTTCCTTGGCTGACCACTGTGTCTATGGTCATCATGATCTGCCTACATCAGCAAACCAGATAGCTAAGCTGATATTCTAGATAGAAAACCTCCACATAGCAGCCCACAAGCCCCAGAAGCAAGCAACACATTCAGTGAATGTATTAGTTGGTCGAAGGCAGCTAGAAAGCATGTAATATTGATGTATATTAGCAGTAGAAAATTAAAAACAAGCTAGTAATATATACAGTATATAATAATAATTTTTTGTTATTTTTTTTACTTATAACTAGAGATGAGTGAATTTTTTAAAAATTCAATTGAGCTCCTTCTCCAATTTTTACTAAGAAATTTACTTTCCGTTGTATTGTAGCGGGCACAATGATGGGAAATGGCCACCCCTCATCATTGAACCCCTCTGATGCCACATTCATCGCTGATTGCGGTATCTCTTACTAAAATAGAGGGCTTTCAGGGGTTAATCCACTGGGGGGAAAAAATACTCACCTTATTTACTCACGTAGAGGCTGTCACGGACATCTTGGTCGAAGACGAGATTTTGCACGGTGATGTGATGACATCATCACGCTGGCCGGGCACAGTGATGTCATTACTGATGATATACAGTCAGCGGCCTAGCGTGGTGATGTCACACGTCACCCCGCGCGAGATTTTGCGTGGTATCTTCAATGTAGATGGCCGCAATGTCCTCTACAGAAGCAAATGGATAAGGTGAGTATATTTTGTTTGTTTTTTTTCTGGCATTTCAGGAAAAATAGATTTGTTACCACGAAATGCAAAGAAATTCGGCTTCGCAGCGAATTAAATTTTCCTGAAATTCGAATCTAAGTCAATTCGTTTGGCTTCAATTCGCTCAACACTACTTATAACCTACTGGCTTGATCTCCATTGGAAAAATAAACATACTGAACCTCCTTAAGAGGCGACTTGGCCAGTAAGCACACAATAATGAAAGGGGCTGCTTTCTCTCATCCTGACGTGAGCTGATTTGTGAATTATTTTGTCTGGTCTCATGAATTGGTGATTATTTTTGTTATTAGTGAGGTCTTCGTGTAGTTAGTAAAACGTCTCGGCCACGGTCTGAATGATGTCACAGCCTGTGTCAGTAAAAATAAATGGAGGGCTGTACATGAAAGACCATGCAGCACTATTGTCCTACTACTGCTACCAGGACATCAGACTCTATAAACATTTGGGATTATCGGGCGCTCAGTAATACTGGGCCCGTGACTAGTGCGCTTACAGCTGCTCCTAACTGATGTCAAACACAGCATGTTAATGATCAACTCCAACCTCTACTAATAGCCGGTGTCAGCACTCCCCGCTCTTTACCTGCCATCTCTCACCACTCACTACATTGTGCCTTACAAATGAGCTGCAACGTCTTCTACTTCCCTAACCACACATGGTGGGATTAGAGGGATATGACGTTTTACTGATTTCTGACTGTGACTATGGTCGTTATTCCATTTTCTAAATAAAACAAATTCCAAAGATAAAAATTTCCTTATACACAAATATAGACACTATGGGGGGCATTTATTAAGACTGGCATTTTAGACACTGGCCTTAATAAGCCCTTGAGCTGGCGGTGGATCCGCTGAAGTTATGAAGAGAAAAAAGCTTTCAGGGAATATTATTGTATCTTTTATACTGGAGCAGCAAATGTCTTTACAAATACAGTAGATATGAACGAAAAAGATAGATATGAGATAGATATGAGATAGATATGAGATAGATAGATAGATATGAGATAGATAGATAGATAGATAGATAGATAGATAGATAGATAGATATGAGATAGATAGAAGAGAAAGATGATAGATAGATAGATAGATAGATAGATAGATAGAAGACAAAAAGCCAGATATGAGATCAACAGGAAAATAGGAGAGAGAACGAGATAGATGACAATAAGACAGATATGCTTGAGATAAACAGTTAAATAGGAGAGATAGATACGGTAGGTAGGTAGATAGATAGATAGATAGATAGATAGATAGATCATGAAATAGAATGAGACAGATAGATAAGAGATAAATAGTTATATGAGATAGATAGATAGATAGGCCTCTTTCACACTTGCGTTCTGAGGATCCGGCGGGCACTTCCGGCCCGCTGGATCCGTCAGAACGCAAGTCGCCTAAAAGCATTTGAAGACTGATCAGGATCCTGATCAGTCTTCAATATGCTTTCAGGTTACCATGGCAGCCAGGACGCAACTGAAGTCCTGGCTGCCATGGTACTCCGCAGCAGTGTACTTACCTGCGGTGCGGCCGCCGGGCGCTCCTTCATGACGTCACAGGTCCCCGCGGCGCATAGATCAATGCGCTGCCCGGACCTGTGACGTCATGAAGGAGCACCCAGAGGCCGCAGCACAGGCAAGTACACTGCTGTGGAGTACTTACCATGGCAGCCAGGACTTCAGTAGCGTCCTGGCTGCCATGGTAACCGATCGGAGCCCCAGCTTACACGGGGGCCCCGATCGGAACTGCTTCTGCGCATGTGCAGAGCTAAACATCAGATCCGGCGATGCGCCGAAATGATGTTTAGCTTAATTCCGGATCCGACGTTATGGCATGTCTTCCGGATTTTTGGACGGAGACAAATCCAAAGCATGCTGCGGTTTTGTCAACATCCAAAAAACGTTCACATACTGAACGGAAGACATCCTGATGCATCCTGAACGGATTTCTCTCCATTCAAAATGCATGGGGATAATCCTGATCAGTTTCTTTCCGTCCTAGAGCCCCGAGGACGGAACTCTAGGACGGAAAGCAAAAACGCAAGTGTGAAAGGGGCCTAGATAGATAGAATACCTGCTGTACTGTGGTATTAGGGGCACATTGGTTCCTCAGAATTCTGGATACAGTAACATTTTTGCTTCTACTTTCTGTTAAGTGTTTACATTGTAATTACCCCTTCGCAGCATTGGGTGACATGCTATTTATTATGCTTGGTGCATGTAGCCATGCTGCAGACAGATGATGCGGACTGTACCGGAGGACGGAGCCTTTCTGTACATGATTCTGGAGCTCTCTTCATTCAGCACCATGAAAGCTGTTTGTTTTGTCTTAAGTGAAAAATGAGTGTTTCTAAACTCCTATTACACAACACGGTCACTGAAACTCACATTAATCGTCACATTGTATCTTTACACATATCCAAAAGATCAACATACAGCAGGCAGTGGATGGATAACTGAAAAGCACAATGCCCATGTTATAGAAAGTATGTAGACGATATTGCGCTCTGTACAATCACAGCTTGAAGCATATAAACCTAATAGAAGTATGCAAAAATAGAAAAATATGATTGCAGTTATGGCAAGAAAAGGGTCACATGGTCACATTAGCAAGTGTTCAGGATGAACTTTCTTACCCTTGTTAGATTTTGTCTTTCACTTCATCATCTTATTATTATTATTGAGATTATCAGCGATATAATTATTATTACATTTCATATTATTTTATGTTATACTATTGTTGATTGATGAAGGTATGGAGAGTTGGAACCCCGCTGATTTGATATTGATGGCTTATCCATAGCATAGACCTTCAGTGCCCTAAAAGTACTGGAGGGGGCGTATATCGCACCCAGATTTCTTAGTAGTGTGAGGTAAAAGAATCCAGAAAAGTTGTGTTGCTTCAGCAAAGTGTAGTTTACTGAGACACTTTTGTTCCAGTATGTATAATCAGCTTATTTTTTTTTTTTTTTTTTTATAGTAGGTTGGTAGTAAGACCTGCCATTCCCTCCCCACTCCAGTACAACATTTTCTTCATCCAGGTGTAGCCACTGGCCTCATCACTGGAGGGATACATATAGGTCTGAGAGCCGCATTCAGGGTCACAGCCTGAAATCTGTAAGACATTCTTGCTGTGTAAAGCCTTGATCTAGTGTTTAGTCTGGGCACACAGGTGAGGAAAACCTCGATGTATAGTTAGCACCCAGACGGGCAGGTACCAGATTTTCTTTATGTTAACGTTCCTGTGAAATTGCTCCAGAGTCGAATGCATGACTTTGGCGATATTATTTTGGAAGGAAAAAATACAGTATTTGGACTTGATAGCCTGTGCAGTGTGTCAGCAATGCTTTCAGCCCAGCACAATTAAGCTTTTCCCAAGCCTCATTGTGATGAGCTGAAATGTTGCAGTTGGGGAAATAAAGTGGGTCCATCGCCCTTTCACATGAATTGGAGCGCTGCCTAATTTTTTTTTCATATAATTCTTTAGATAGGTGGATGAAATGATGGACGGACAGATAGATTGATAGATTGATAAATGGATAGATTGATGAATACATAGATCAATAGATATAAAGATAGATAGATAGATAGATAGATATAAGATAGATAGATAGATAGATAGATAGATAGATAGATAAATAGATAGATAGATAGATAGATAGATAGATAGATAGATAATACGTGTTTTAGTTGTGATTAGTGCATATAGAATGTTAATTGAGAAAATTCAGATGTCAACTATTTTTAAATTTCCATAAACTTTAGCTCTTTTTCATTATTTCATCGCCGACAAGTCAACTCAGCCAAAAAGTAGATTAAAAAGTCCATTCCGATTGCTGCAAGCTATTGTATTGTATAGTGCTATTTGAGTTTTTGCTCTAATGCCAGGTTTAGATGTCCGGTGTGTTCAGTTATTTTACCAAGTTCTTTAACTGGGGTTAAAAATCTACTATTCTGCAATTACACGGTAAACGGCTTATCTTTTGTCTTCTGTTCTGTTCCAGATTATACTTGAAAGGTCACAGCGGAACAGCAGGAAAACAAAGCAGTCTGATCTTACACGGGGCGGATTTCAGCACAAAGGATGCCGATAATGACAACTGTATGTGCAAGTGTGCACTGATGCTAACAGGAGGTGAGTTCAGGAAGAAATATTTTATTTTTGTCTAAAAGATCACCTCCCTCAAAAACTACCTAACTTTATCCTGACCTGTAATCATGATCTCTGATTTCACTGCTGTCTCTTACAGGCTTCTGAGTACTAAAATATCAGAATGCGTCTGGGTTATAGCAAAAAACAATCCAAGTTTGCACTGGGTGATGATCACTTACTTTCTGTGTAATTTGCTACGGTCACTAGATCTCCTCCAGAATTTTTCCTGTAGATCATCCATGTCCTCCCTGCAGTGGGATGGAGTCTGCACACTGCCTGTGACATGCATGCTGCTGTAAAAGGAGCAGTCATCCTCCTCTCCTGTGCCTTACACCTGCAGCTGTGGCTCCCCAGCATCCTGCTTACATCCTGCTCCTAAGATGCATGTTCATACTTCCGAACTTTTGAAAAGAAGGAAGAAAGACACTATGTGCGGAAATTTTTTTCTTACTAGGCCATGACTCTAACTCCACCGAAAACATAACTATACACACCTAATCCCACCCAGTCCCCTACATTCCCCCACATAGTAATCATTCCCCTTTATACCACCACATAGTTGTTATGCCAACATTGTATACCCCCTCACAGTACTTATGCTCACATTGTGACCCCTTCACCATAGTCATGCTAACATGCGAGCCCTTCACAGTACTTATGCCCAGATATGTGCCACTTCACAGGAAGTAAAAAAATAAATTAAAAAAAATGTACAACTCACCTGGTTTCTCCGATGATCTGTGTTCACCAGCAGCAGCCAATGGATGAGGTGAGTATGTAATTTTTAGTTTTTTTACCACTACTTCAGGAAAAATTTGTGGAAATTAAGCTTTTTGACTAATCGAATTATTCCTCAAATTCGGATCGTAGTCTACTTTGTTATCTTCGATTTG